>WOXC01004893.1:0-600000 GCA_011680675.1 Gymnobelideus leadbeateri | reverse complement strand
TTGCATTAATATAGACTACACAATCTAGTCAAGAGTTGTTAAGCTCAGGTCTCATTTTAACAGACTAAGAGAGTTTGACAGATATGAAGCTATTTGTTATCTGTGTGGAATCCAGGGTGCAATGCAATTTCCTAAATAGAGAGTCAGCATTTCTGCATACACCACAGCACAGGTTTCTAGGAGTCACCAGCACCACAGTAGGTATTTATAATCCCGATTCTGGTTACTTTAAACCGAGAAGCATGAAAATAATTATTGTTGCAATTAGGTAGGGTGGTAGTTTTCATTTTCTTATCTTTCCTTTTAATTGATGGGGGAGGGGGATGCTATCACATATATCAGTTCTTAAACTTTTTTATCATAAACCTCTTTGGGGATCTGGTAAAGCCTATGGACCCCTTTTCAGAATATTATTTTTAAATGTACACAGTAAAATATTCAGTGAACCCAATTATACTGAAAAAGTTATAAAAAAAATTTAAACAAGTTCGTAGAACCCAGGTTGAATCCCTGATAAAAGTCTCTTCCATGTTAATCCAACTTTTAAAACTAAATAAACGATTTTAATAACCAATCTTATTCAATTAAGGCTATATCCTCATTTTACAATACATGTCAGAAAATTGGTATGAAAGTTGGCTGAATTATAATATGAACCTTGGATCTGAAATCATAAGACCTAGGATGGAAGGATCATAAAATGGTTATTAGAGCTCAGAGGGAACTCTGATCTTCTCATTTTGCATATGAGGAAACTGAGGCCCAGAGAGGCAAAGTGACTTATCCAAAGTCATATAGATAAAAATAGCAGAGCTAGGACTTGAACCCCACCTGAGGCTATATTCCATGCTTTGCATATTCCTCAATCTTCCACCCTTAGCCTCCTTCCCCCACTGTTTGCAGATGGCCTTACTTCCTATTTTAATGAAAAAAAAAAAAAGAAAGCTCGGGGTGGCTAGGTAGCACAGTGAATAGAGCACTGGTCCTGGAGTCAGGAGTACCTGAATTCAAATCTGGCCTCAGACACTTAACACAAAAACTAGCCGTGTGACCTTGGGCAAGTCACTTAACCCCAATCGCCCTCCAAAAAAAAAAAAAAAAGGAAAGAAAGAAAAAAGAAAGGTTATTTCTATGAGGAAAATTTCCTCAAATTCCCTCCCTTCCATATGGAAGGGAGAAAAGGAATACCTTGCATATCTTCTACATCTTTACCATGCTCTTCTTCCCTTCTGTCTCGAAGGAATTATTATCCTGCCTCCTTTCCAAAGATGACTCTCACACCTGTCTGTTATTTTCACGCTTTGAGACAAAGCATTCAATTTGGGGACATTAATACTCAAATAATCAGGTATTAAGTGGGGGAGAACAAGAAAGTATTTGAACTAACTACCACAGGGTTGTTATGAAGAAAAGGCTTTAAAAATTGCAAAGGTCTATAAAAATATGGGCATTTATTATTAGAACTTACCTTAGGCTTACATATGAAGAACATACATGCACATGATTTCTATTCTACTTTTAAGGAAGTATATTGAGATGCAAGGTTGGGAATTTTAAAATGATTGGCAACAAGAACATGGTTCAGAGTCTTCAACATTTGACATATTTGCATTGAAAGTTTCAAGCCAATGTCAGAATTGTTTATGCTTGAGTTGGCAAAGTACCTTTCTAGTTCATGAAAATAAAGGTTTTAATAGGCTTTTCAAAATGCTTCAAAGGGCTATCTAAATATCTAACAGTTATTATAAACCAAGATGTTAATTATTGAAGTGTAAATTAATCTGATGTTTATCAATCTTATTTCCTTGAAAACAGCACATTTATTTAAAAACCTTGAGGGATAAACTGTCTCCTGGGTCTTCCTGAATACACAAAACCTGGCAGACAGGCCAAGATATTTGGCAATGAGTCCACTCATTATTTGTAATGACTTGCCACTTAGTGTCACAGGAAAAAGTCAGGTGTCTTGAGAGAGCTCTGCACAGAGGGCAGAAAGCTGTAAGTGTAAAACTTCAGAGACATACTCGAGTTGCTAAGCTTAATTTCTCCTTGGGAGTTCTTAGTAATACAGTGGGTGATTTTACCTCTCACCAACATTCCCTGGATGCTGCTTATATGTAATAGTCTTCTCATATCTCTAGCCTTGCATTCCTCTGAGACTATGATTCTATAATACCAAGAGTTCTTAACCTTAGTCTATAAACATTTTTTAATGTTTTGATCACTGTATTTCAATATAATTGGTTTTCTCTTGTGACTCTATTTTATAGTTTGCATCTAAACACATTATTCTGAATGAAAGCCTGACTTGGGGTAGGAAAAGGCAACAGTTAAGACTTAATTGGCTGAGAAATGGGCATGCTATACCTCCCTTGACATGGCTTCCTGGTGGCCATTGGTTGTGTCAACGTGGTTTCCGGTTCACCTAGGGGCATAAAAGGCCCCACCCACACAGGGTCAGGGCCCCTAAGTGTCACCAGACTTATTTATAACCATCTCTAAAAAAAAACAATTACCTTCCACACATACTTTTAAGTTTAATCTCCATTATTAACATTTTCTCATCACTTTCTTAAGTCTAGACGTTCAACAAAACAACAAATCAAATCCTGATTTGTAGTATTTCCTGATTTCCTAGCTATAAACACATTGAAAATTTAACCATCATCTCTCTATCCAGTACAAGCTAGCTCACATATCCTGCAAAGACTGCACCATATTAGATACATAAGAATACATAAGACATGAAAGATTATGAATACTTGTTATGTTAACTGGCAAGTATGTTTATTTATCTTTACAATCTGTATTATTACCCTTGTTCCATATTCAGGTACTAATTGGGGGGGGTAGTAAAGAGCAGGAATATGAAGAGCCCTATCTGAAGGGAAGAGTGATGGCATACCTCTAATAGAGTATGGTGTACCCCTGTGACAAAATGGACATGCTAAAAGGCCAAAGCTTTGGGGGAGACAAATTAAGACAGTCAATTTGCTAGCAAACCCTGTGCCTTGCCTTCTAATCTGATACTAACCTCCCAAGTGAAGTATCTCTTCTCCCATTACAGGCTTCCTGCTCCTTTCTCAATTCCTTGGATTTTAGCCCTTCCCCCACCTCCATGTAGGGTGCCAAAATATTGTCTAACTCCATAAAGAGAAAATGTGTGGGTGACAGTAATTGCATGTGAGAGACTCCAGAGCCTGTAGGCATTGACAATTGGCATTGACCTTAGAAAAACTAGTTGTGTTAAAGAGGAGCCCTTGTTACTTTAAAGGAAACAAAATTCTGGTTCCAGAGAACTCCAGGGATGCTAAAGACCTTCCAGGGATCTCTGGTCCAAAGCAAGTTGCTTATGGTAGTGTTGGTAATGTTTTTCCTAGTGGAACCAGCTGCCTCCAGGTCTATCTACTATTTCACAGAAAATTGCCCCTTTCAATAATGCAGAGTGTGACTTTAGAAACTCTGGGATATTGCTAACATTCTGCTAATGGATAAGCTAATAGCCAGATACTTCCACAACCTAAATTAAGACTTGGCATAGAATATCCCTGCCTTGATGGTTCAATTTTTGGAGGGTTTGACTACACCCATTCATAATAAATCATTCCAAGTGTTCATAGCTACCCTTGCTTAGAAAGCAAATTATGCTTATTTCCTATTCTGTCTTACCTTTAGTTGCAGTTGAATTAGTGATAGACCTCTCTTAGTCTGCCTACCAAGAACCTAATGGGTAATTATATTCTGTTTTGTTTTGTTTTGTTTTTGAAGGGGGGAGGGCAGGGCAGTTGGGGTTAAGTGACTTGCCCAAGATTACATGACTAGTAAATGTTAAGTGTCTGAGTCCGGATTTGAACTCAGCCCTGACTCCAGGGCCGGTGCTCTATTCACTGCGCCACCTAGCCACCTCGGTAACTATATTCTTGAGGCAGTATTATGCCTGGTCCATCTCCACTCCTGGACAGAGTTATACTAAGCCAGGAAGCCCACTCACAGGCCACCCTGCAAGTCACCACCTATCAAAGAGACACACTACTCTTCTACAACTCTTCAAATACCAACCTACAACATACTTACTTCTAACCTTAGGGACTGACATGCCAGCTTTTCTGGGGCCCAGTATTATTGTTTTAAGGACTCTGAACCACCATATAGAAAGATTTGACTTGCTCTGCTTGGCCCCACAGGGCAGAGCTAGGGGGGATGAGCTGAAGTTGTACATAGAAGCAAATTTAAGCTTGAGGGGGGAAATATTCTAACAATCATAGCAGTGCCAGAGTGAAAGGGGCTACCTCAGGAGATCATAGAATCCCTCTCACTAGAGAAGCTGGGTGATATACTCAGCATGCTATAGAGGGGACTCCCATATGAATCATAAAGCTAGATTTGGAAAAAGAGGTCACAGAAACCCACCTTCTCATTTTACAAGTGAGGAAACTGAAACATAGAAAGGTTGAGTGACTTGCTCAGGGTCACATAGACAATAAATGTTTAAGACAGAATTAGAACAAAGGTCTTCCTGACTTAATGTCTACTGCTCTATTATATCCTGCTGCCTCCAAAAGTTGTTCCAAATCTGAGATTTTAGGGTTCTGAACCAGAGAGAGAAAATGTCCCCCCAAAAAACCATTCTAGTCTGGACCAGTAATCTAGGAGATTAAGCCTTCCACATTCAAATAAAAATACATTTCCTAGGGATACATAATTACAAAAGCCTTTCTCTCAGGAAAGGTCACATTCTACTGAGGGAATACCCAAACAGACTACCTAAAAGAAAACAAAGGACTTTGAGCTAGAAAGAACCTTAGAAGTGTTTTTTTTAATTTAACCCCCTCATTTTATAGCTAAGGAAACTGCAGCCCACAGAAGTTCATTTCCTGGGGGGCAGAGCCAAGATGGAGGAGTAGAAACAGCGAGTCCAAGCCACTCTCCCTCCAGACTACCTCCAAACTATGTAAAAGGGGACTCTGAACAACTTCCGGAGCCCCAGCACCCACAGAACGACACAGAGAAGGGAACCTCCCGCTGAGGACAGCCCAGCAGCCCTGTAGGAAGGACCAGCACAGCGCCAGCAGCGCAGTGTGTAGTGTGCGGGGAGCCGAGCACAGGTCTGCCAGAGTTGTGGTTTTAGCCCCAGGGCGGCAGGGCCAGCAGCTGGCTGGAGGGACCCCAGAATACCAGCAGCTGTGGCGATTCCAGAATTATCAACATAGACATGCTTAGGACAAAGTGAGAGGTTAGTGCCCTATGGACTTTGGGACCAGTATTTGGAGAACGCGTCAGCTTCCTCCTCTGGGGGCTAGAAGCTGCTGAGGAGAAATGCCATTTTGTAGTTTTCAGAGGCAGCTCCAGCTCATGGCCTGTGAACTGTAGGGAGATCCAGCGATCAGTCTTGGGGGGTAATTGCTCTTGCTTTAACTTCCCAGGATCTGGATTGTGATCTGGGGTGGAGGTCGTGGGTGGGTTTCCAGCTTGCCAAAACCAGAAGCTGGCCCCCCCACACACATTCGGGACGAAAGTTCCCGTCTGGTGCCAGGCCATACTATGGCAACAAGCCCCAAAGTCAAGTAATTAAGTGGCAAAATCCCAAGGCAAAGGAAACAAATTAAACAGAAAAATGCAACCTTAGACTCCTACTTTGGGGGCAAAGAAGATCGAAGCATAGAGCAAGAGGTCAGAAGTCCTACTCCAAAAGCCCCAGGGGAAAACATGAGCAGGTTGCAGGCCATAGAGGACCTTAAGATGGACTTTAAAAATCAAATAAGAGAAGTGGAAGAAAAATTGGGAAGAGAAATGAGAAGGATGCAGGAAAAGTATGAAATGAGGGTCAACAGCCTGACTGAGGAAAACAACACCTTAAAAAATAGACTAACTCAAATGGCAAAGGAGGCCCAAAAGGGCAATGAGGAGAAGAATGCCTCAAAAAGTCAAATTTGCCAGATGGAAAAAGAATCTCAAAAGTTCACTGAGGAGATGCATTCCTTCAGAGTTAGACTGGAGCAAATGGAAGCTAATGACTTTATGAGAAATCAAGATGCTGTTAAGCAGATCCAAACAAATGAAAGATTAGAAGGCAATGTGAAATATCTCATGGGAAAAACCACTGACCTGGAAAATAGATCCAGGAGAGACAATTTAAAAATTATTGGACTACCTGAAAGCCATGATCAAAGAAAGAACCTAGAAATCACCCTTCAAGAAATTCTCAAGGAAAACTGCCCTGATGTTTTAGATCCAGAGGGCAAAATAGAGGTTGAAAGAATCCACCGATCACCTCCTGAAAAAGATCCCAAAAAGAAAACTCCCAGGAATATTATAGCCAGGTTCCAGAATCCCCAGATCAAGGACAAAATACTACAAGCAGCCAGGAAGAAACAATTTCAATATTGTGGAAACACAATCAGAATAGCCCAGGACCTGGCAGCTTCTACACTGAGGGATCGAAGGGCATGGAATATGATATTCCAGAGGGCAAAAGAACTGGGAATGAACCCAAGGGTCACCTACCCAGCAAAACTGAGTATTTTGTTTCAGGGGAAAATATGGTCATTCAGTGGAATAGAGGACTTTCAAGCATTCTTGAGGAAAAAACCAGAGTTGAATAGAAAATTTGACATCCAGACACAAGAAGCAAGAGATGCCTGAGAAGGTAATCAGGGAAAAGAAATCAAAAGGAACTTATCAAAGTTGAACTATTTACATTCCTATATGGAAAAACAATAACTGTGACTGATGAAATCTTTCTCACTATGAAAATAATGGAAGAAGGGTGTATGGTCATATGAATACATAGGTGAATGTGTGTATATATGTTTACAGTTATACATGGATAGAGGGCATAGGTTGAATTTGTTGGGAAGGGAGGATACTTAAGGGGTGAAATTATGAGGTGAGAGAGGAAAGTGGCAAGAGGAGATGGGGAGAGACAGGGTAGGGTAAACTATCTCATGTAGAAGAAGCAAGGGGAAGTGGTTGCAAGGGAGGGGAAGAATAGGAAGGCAAAAAGACAAAACCCCATTCTCATTGAATTTGGTTCTGGGAGAGAATGACATACTAAATGGGATATCTCAACCTTCAGCAAAATAGGGGGAAGGGGGATGAGAGGAAGGATGATGGATGGGAGGGCATCCTTGGGGGGAGGGGAGGTTGGAAGTACCCACTATCGAAGAGGGACAGGACCAAGTAGGGAATGGACTAGGTGGGGAGTGGGATGAGTGGGAGGGAATTATAAGCAGCCTTGTACAATATATCTGCTATGGTAATGTTTTGCATAACTAGACATGTACAACACATACTGAATTACTTATCTCCCCAGAGGAAATGGGTGACAAGAGAGGAAGGGAATGGATCTGAAATTTGAGGTCTTAACATTAAATGTTTCAAATATATATAAATACTATTATTAATACTCTTTTGCTTGTAATAGGGAGATAAGATGTGCAGGCATTGGGACACAAAGATTCACCTTCCTCTAATGGAAAAGTCGAAGGGGGTATGGGAGAAGGTATGGGAGAGAGCAGATTGGAGGAAGCGATATCTTGTGGGAACTGCTATTCTGGGAGGGCGGGTAGGGGAAAAACAGGGGGTGGGGATAATTGTAACTCAAAATCTGGTGGAAATGAATGATGTAAAACAGAAGTTAATAAAGCATTTGTTTAAAAAAAAAGAAGTTTATTTCCTTCAACAAGGAATTTAGTGTAATCTCATTCAACAAATGGAACCTCTGGGGAAGCAAATAACCATTCACAAAACAGAAAGAAGGGACAAAAGGAAATTGGTTTTCCAGGGCTAATAGGGCCTGTAGGAATACTAGGTTATACAATGCCATTGAAGCTTTCAGAGGTTCATGAATTCAGTTGTAAGGGTACAGGTATATCTCCTCTTTATAGAAGTGCATTCCTTACATGGCACTGGGGTTAGAAAGGCAGATGGATGGACAGAAGTAGCGACTCAGTCATTCTGACACTCTGAGGTCAAGCTGCTCCTCTCTCTTTCCTCATGCTTTAATACGGATAGTCTGCCTGGATTTCTGTACACAGGCCAGGAACCCCATGTGGGCATAGTGGTTTCCACCTCACTTCCCCTCTTGTAGTGCAACCTACAAATGATCAAAGTGGTGTCCGAACACCAAGGACTTACCACTGCTGCACTGCTGGGAGCCCTGGCTCTCCTCAAATAACGTGCACGTCAAAATTCCTAAGAAATCCATCAACAGACATTGATTAAGTGCCTTCTTCATATCCAGCACCAGGGAACACAAAGACAAATTGAAACTGTTTTTGCCTTCAGGAAGCTTACATTTTAACATGAGAGAGAACAATATACACAGAATATACAGAAAATGAATACAAGGTATTTGGGGATGGAGTAAATGGGCAGCTGGGGGAATAGAGAAAGGCTGTGCTTGAGCTGACTTATGATGGAAACCAGGACTATGGAAGAGGTGGAGATGAAGAGGGAGTACATCCCAAGAATGAAGCACGTCAAGGAGGAAGCTAAGAGATGGGAGATAAGAGTGTCAGCAAAGAGTGTGGACGTGGACAGATCTCCCAGATAATCTACTCACGTGACTATTTGGAACCCTGATGATTGGAAGCAAAAGCCAGGTACAGACAATCAAGGAAGGTAAGACAATTGGGCTGCAAGAGCAGGAAGGTAGGCAGCTGCTGCCAGGTACCCATAAAGGCAACAGACTTTCCTCTGAGGACACCTGTAGATACTTATAAAAGCAGAGCAATATCTGATCCTTATGCTGTGACTGCAGCACTCAGTGTGTCGATAGAAGAGCCACTGCAGAGCAGTTCTGCTATGGGAGGTTTGGTTAATTGGGTGACTTTTTCCCTATGTCTGTGTTCCTCTCCTGACATTGTGGGTGTTCCTGAAGTGTATCTTGTGCATTAGGCTATACTGTAAAATGCTTGATGCCTGAAGCACAGAATACACTCAGGAGCTTCGAAGTGATCATTCTGCATGAAAAATTCAGCGACTGCTACATCCTTAAAGCCTTGAGTCCTTAAAGCCTTGAGTCCTGTCCTCTTCTCTCCACTGAGGCTGTGTCTGTGACTACAGGACCCTATCAAAGTGCTACTGTACCAGGTCTCTCCCTAAAGTTGTGGTTGTGTGTCCTTTGTTCTCGGGAAGGAACAAAGACACCATGTCTTCACTTGCTTGTGAACTGGATTTAAGTGAAGCAGAGCTGCACAGTCCTCAGCCTCACTCTCTCTTCCTGAGTCATCAAAGTCCAATGGCATGACAAAAGTCAACATGACAGGATACAATGGATGGCCTTGGAGTTTTCAGTCTGACTGAGCCCTAAGTGCTCCCCATGCCCGCTATAGCTGCCTTCATTGCAGCTGGAACAAATTGTTCCCAACTGCTCATTTTGAGATTTTTTTTCCTGGAGTTTCTTGGAACCACAAGTGAGAGTTGGGTGAAGGTGGATATCAAAGGTGGATAAGCAGCCCTGAAAAGGGTTTGGCAAACCCTTACATCACAGGTGGTAGTCCTCCCTGAACACTCCATACCCCATGCAAGTATAGCCAGTGCAAAGGCATGGGGGTGGGAAATAGTGTGCCTTATATGAGGAACAAGGAAAAAGAAAATGAATAGGGGAAAATTCATCAACACACTAACCTAATCAATATTCCAACACTTCAAAAGATCTATATTACATTGATTTGAAATGCTTCTGCCAATACAGATCACAACCTCTACCATGGCTCAAAAAATGTCAAATCCTAGTCTCCAGCATCCTGGTGATAGACCTCTCTAAACTATGAGGTTGGCTCTGGGTTAACAGACACACACAGCCCATCACTATACTTGAAGCCTTTCCAGCTCAGAAGTAAACCACCAGAGCCTCCACAAGCAGATTCTTCAAGAACAAAAAGTTCCTTCCATGCCCAAGTAAGGCATCAGAGCCAGCACATGAGTAGAGAACCCCTAACCAACTACTTCAAATACTCCTTCCAGTCAGGTCGTGTGTGTAAACTGTGACTAAGGCCAAGACTTCTATTCTAAGTAGGCAGAAAAAGATTGGCTCTTTACTTTCCTCCCAGACCCTTATCAGAGAGACTGGCTCATTTTTCTATATGCCAATTCGTGAGCAAAAGAAACATAACACTGGCTGGATTCCTGTTGAAGCCTTTGCAACCATGACAGGGAGCAAAGAAAGATTTATAGGAAACAATGGAAAAAGCTGGGCAGACAGATGAGTTATGGTCCTTAAAATTGCAGTTGCCAGAGTATAGTGAGAGAGGTCAGGAAATATCTTGCCTGCCACACACAAGGAGAAACCATACCTGTTCCAACCCGATGTGACTGGATTACAATCCTGCTTCTTGCCTTTAGTGGCAGTATCTTCCTTCACCTGGACAACCATCATCCAGCTGAATTATAAAGTTTGCTAAAGTACATTAGATATTATTGATGAAACAAACTATTCATTTAATATTATGCCTAGGATAATTAGGAAGATGAACAACTAATGGATTAGAATGGTAAACAATCCGAGGCAACACAATTCAAATTCCTTATACTTCACTAGAGGCATTTTCTGCAGTTACTGGCTATTATGTTTATTCGAATCAGCTGAGACACACAGTCCTCAAATGATCCGGGCTGATTCCTTGTGTCAGAGACATTTTCTTCATTATTTGACAAAGCTAGCACCTCTTTTATCTGTCCTTCCCCCACTCTTGAATGCTATTTCAATACAAAGTACACAGCTGATTTTATTTTCAATTATGTTTCTTTAAAATCAAAAGGCACAGATCATGTTTTCAGACAGCCTCCAGCCCACCCAATATGTCCAAGGAGGAGAGACTGAAGGTCATGTTTCAAAATACTTTGAATCAACAGAATCTATTAAAATTCTCACAAAATAAAAGACTCAGATTAGCTGACTGCCATTTGTTATCTTAATCTATTTTAAATACCATTTAAATGCCTTCACATTGATTTATTTATTCCTAAAAAGTGGCCCATAAAATTATAAGGGAGTTGAACATTTTAGCATGAAGAAATAGAAAACTTTGTATTTCATAAGGTGTAAGCCTTTTAAAAAAACACTGACACTTTTATTCCCCATTCAGTACTACAGTTGTCTCATCCATCCAAGGTCAGCAAAAAAGGGGCAAGAAGTCTATTGAAGGCTTGGCACTTTCTGCAGATGCTGCTGGTTCAATGGGAAAAGAAGAGCAAGCCTTTGAGTACTTCCTGCAATAGGCCAGAATTGAACAAAGTTTCCTTTTTGGAAACTGGATGGCAACTCTGAGCTACACTTGGCACCCTGATAAATGGCCAGGGCTCTTAATTGGGATGGCTGCCAAGGAACAGAGTTAGTGCAATGCATTTCCGGTGACTCCAAACAGTAGATGAATTGCACATCAATTTATTTAAATAGCAAGACTGCAAGTCTATTCATGGCCATTACCAGGTGTGGATTGATGCCTGCTAGCATATATTTCCCACTGCGAAGCCCTTTGTTCACTTCCCACTGCTTCCTCACTCCATTATGCCTGTTAAATGAATCAATCTTACCTTAATATCATTCTTAAATATTTAATGTCAAGTTGCAATGCCTCCTCTTAAAGTCAGTTTGTAAAATGAAAGCATAGATTGCTCAGCAGGATGCATCTTGCCTCAGCAGCCCATGATCTTCAGTATGACTGTGAAATGGGCCAAGCTCTACTCCCCTAGGGATATGTCAATTAAAAGGGCTTATTTGGTGAAGTCATGAAGTAACAGAGGAACCCAAGGCATGAAGAGTTTTCTGATTATACCCAGAATAGTTGGATTTCAAAATAGGACCCAGAGATGACTGACAAAAGTGAAATTAAATTGTAATAACTTTTAAAAAGTATCATATCTGTCTTCATACAGTCACCCATACACTCCACTGGCTTCAGAGAATAAGTGGAGTCTCAATGATTCATTTGTATGATTACAGATCAAGAAATGGAACTCAATTGCCTACTAACTTTTCGTCCTTCTGATGGAGAACATTTTCCCCCATAGAGTCTCTCACTTTCTCTGGTTTTATAAATGACTTCTATAAGGAAAGTAAGATTGGAAGGGAACCCAGAGAGGATATTGCAAGTATATCCCAATGACAGTTGTCTAAAGAAAAGTAACCTAAGGGGCGGCTAGGTGGTGCAGTGAGTAGAGCGCTGGCCCTGGAGTCAGAAGGACCTGAGTTTGGATTCGACCTCAGACACTTAACACACACAAACAAAAACCTAGCCGTGTGACCTTGGGCAAGTTACTTAACCCCAACTGCCCTCCAAAAAGCAAAAAAGAAAAAAAAAGAAAAAAGTAAAGTAACCTAAGACAGGTCACTCTGTTCAAGAAAACTAGAGGTGGGGCAGCTAGGTAGTGCAGTGAATAGAGTACCGGCCCTGGAATCAAGAGGACCAGAGTTCAAATTTGACCTCAGACACTTGGCACTTGCTAGCTGTGTGACCTTGGGCAAGTTACTTAACCCCAAGTGCCTTGCCTTCCCCCTCCAAAAAACAAACAACAACAAAAAAAACTAGAGGCTGAAGAAAGATCTGAACCCACAGCCTTTTGTAAGCTTCAAGTACAATTAATAGACCCAACAGAAACTCACGACATAAGAAAGGCTGTACTAAGAAGTTATCTTGGACTCCTGGAATTTATAAATAATCTAAATTCTACTTCCCTAGGCAAATGTAATTAAAATTTGGTAAAGTCTCCAACTCCTTCTGATTTGTGTACTATGGTTGTAAACGAATTTAGGAAAACAAAAACTCTATTTCTTGAAAACTATAAGAAGTTGGCCAACAAATTGTTTTAAGGGTTTTATCTTCTACTCCAATGAAGGCACATTCTGCTAAGGTAGTCAAAGGAATTCTTTTCTAAGAACATCTGCCAAGAAATGTAGGCAATAAGATTGCCTTTCCATTAAAAGGGAAGACGATTTTCCCATACAATCCACAATTTATGAGATTACTTATTCTATGGCTTGAATGTAACAGAGACTTAAAGACACAATATAAGTCTACAAACCAATATTGACTAGCTTCTCCCTCATTACCAGGATTATACTCAAGAGTCTGCACATATAAGCTTGAACTGAAGGAAAACCCAGACACCACGATGCCCAAATTGTGGTCTATGGAGCCTTCAAGTCCTAAGCACCATATGACTAAGCATTCAGTGATAAAATATTGATGCTTCCATACTCTTCCTCCTCCCTCCACCTTTATCTACTCCATTCATAAGACCAAGGATAGGGAACCTGTGACCTCAAAACCATGTGGCCTTCTAGGTCCTCAGGTGCAGCCTTTGGATTGAGTTTAAGTTTTACAGAACAAATCCTTTGATTAAGGGGATATGTTCTGTAAAGTCTGGGTTCAGTCAAAGGGTCACACTAGGGACTTAGAGGGCCACATGTGGCCTCAAGGCCTCAGGTTCCCCACTCCTGCTTTAGACTGTTGCCAGATTTTTCTTTTCTAAGTATGAATCTTCTGCTCACAAATATCAGTGGCTCCCTCACATAGTAAGAAAGGCTCAAATTCATCTGCTGGGCATTTTAAGTCCTTGGTCATTAGTCGGCACCCATCCTGTCAAATACTCTTACTATGTGTCTATACTCCACTAAATTTTACAACTTTGTGCCCCTCAAACATGCACTTCACCCTAACACTTCCCTGCCTCTGTTCAAGATATTTCCCAAGTCTAGAGAGCTCTTACTCCTTATTTCTCCATTGAATTCTTACCCATCTTTAAACTCAGTTCAAATGCCAACTTCTCCAAGAAGTCTTTGCTTATTATCCCAACTGACATAGCCCTGCACTCTCAGACTTCACACAGCAGTTTATCTTGTAACTCTCTAAGGAACTTAAAGAATATTGGGTTTTACAAGGATATGTGTTTCCTTATCCGCCTAATACAATGGAAGCTCCTTAAGAGCAAGGACTGAGTATTAACTAAATTTTATATTCTGTCAATGTCATGGACAGGAATTTGTCCACAGTCAATTTTGTATATGTGCTTGTATATGAATCACTATAAGTAAGCAATATTTTCCCTCTAAAATGTTAAATTAAAAATACTGACATGCAGTCTTTTTCTGGTTAAAATGGGTTAATTTTTTTGTTTTGCTTCAAAAATCCACAACTTTACTCCTGACATATTCTATATCTTCAGGCTCCCATGGACCAGCATTTATGGGTTTCATAGATATATTTAAAATCCAAAAAAAATGTCATGGTCAGATTATTTGCAAAAACATTATTGTAGAAACAAGAAGCCTTGATGGAAAATTGTTATTTTTCAACACCATGGCTTATGTTTCTGACAAGTTTCTAGGTACTCAGATTCCAGAAACTTGTAAGGGACATCCAGCTCTTTGGCTCAAGTCTTACTTGGTAATTTTCCATACTGACTGTAATAATTCTGGAACAATCAATCAGACTTGTATTAAGTAGTAATACCTATTTTTACTTTCAGAAAAAGAGATAAAATTTTGAGTCAGATTGTCTAAGAGTATAAAAAATTAACTGATATTAAGTTAAGTGGCTTTAGAAGGTATAATTCTTTCAAGCCATAATGATTCTAAGTATTTTGGGATTTCTGGGGGTAAAGCTTTTTGAAGCAGCATCACAAAAATGGAAGGTAGTGTTGGATTCGTGGCTCATAAAAGTCTAGAGTTGAAAGGAACCTTAGGGATCATTTAATCTAGGCATTCTTCGACCTTTTTTGTTCCATGGATCACTTTGGTAGCCAGGGGAAGTCAATGGACCCATTCTTAGAATAATGGTTATAAATGTATAAAATAAAATACATAGGATTAGAAAGGAAATTATATTAACTACGAAATTAATGAAAAAAACAATTTCCCAAATGCCTGGTTAAGGACCCCTGATTCTAGTTCATATCCCTTGTTTATACAGGGAAACTGAAGTACAAAGTGCATGAGTAACAACACAACTTAGAAGCAGCCCAGAAAAAAGATAAAAGGACTAGATCTAAAATCAAAATATTTGGATTCAGATCCTAGCTATGACACTTACTACCTTATTACTACCATATTGAAATTTATTTATTATTTTATTTTCTCCCATTACATGTAAAAAAATTTTTAATATTTATTTTTAAAACTTTGAGTTCCAAATATTATCCCTTATATCCTCTCCACACCCCCTCACTGAGAAGGCAAGCAATTTGATATAGGTTATACATGTACAGAAACACAAAACATTTTCATATTAGTCATATTGTGACTATTGTATTAGACATATTGTAACATAGACTAAAAAAAACTCAAGAAAAATAAAGAAAAAAATTTTTAAAGTATGCTTCAATCTGTATACAGACACCATCACTTCTTTCTTTAGGAATGGATACCATTTTTCATCATAAGTCCCTCAGAGTTGTCTTGGATCATTGCATTGCTGAGAACAGCTAAGTCATTCACAGCTGATCATCTTACAATATTGCTGTTACTTTGTTAACAGTACATTTCACTTTGCATCAGCTCATGTAAGTAATTCCAGGCTTTTCTCAGAGAATCCTGCTCATCATTTCTTATAGCACAGTAGTATTCATCATAATCATATACCACAATTTTTTCAACCATTCCCCAATTGATGGACCTCCCCTCAATTTCCAATTCTTTGCCACCAGAAAAGAGCTGCTATAAATATTTTTGTACATACAGGTCCTTTTCCTTTTTTTATGTCTTTTAAGAGTGTGTAGTGGTATTGCTAGGTCAAAAGGTATGCATGGTTTTAGAGGTCTTTGGGCATAGTTCTAGATTGCTCTACAGAATGGTTGAATCAGTTCACAACTCCACCAACAATGCATTAATATCTCATTTTTTCCCATATCCCCTCTGACATTTGTAATTTTCATTTTCTGTCCTATTAGCCATCAGAATTGTTTTAATTTGCATTTCTCTAATCAATAGAGAGTTAGAGACAGAATGAGGTAAACTATCTCATATAGAAGAAGCAAAGGAAAAAGGTTACAAGTGAGGGGAAGAACAGGAAGGCAAAAAGGCAAAACCTTATTCTCATTGAATTTGGCTCAGGGAGAGAACGACATACATACTAAATAGGATATCTCACCCTACAGGAGAGTAGGGGGGAAGGGAATGAGAGGGGGGATGATGGAAGGGAGGGCAGGCTGGGGGGGAGTGAAGTTGGAAGCACCCACTTTTGAAAAGGGACAGGATCAAAGTAGGGAATAGACCAAGTGGGAGGTGGGATAGGAGGGAGGGAAATATAGTCAGTCTTTTACAATATATCTACTATGGTAATGTTTTGCATAGCTACACATGTACAACATGTACTGAATTGCTTATCTTCCCAGTAAGGGTGGGTGACAAGGGAGTAAGGGAATGAATCTGGAATTCAAAGTTTTAAAATCAAATGTTTAAAAATATATAAATATTATTACTAATACTATTTTACATATAATTGGGAAATATGATATAAAGGCATTGGGGCACAGAGATTCACCTTCCCCTACTGGAAAAGTCAAAGGGGGTATGGGAGAAGATATGGGAGAGAGCAGATTGGATGAGGGGATATCCTGTGGGACTGCTATTCTGGGGTGGTGTGTAGGGGGAAAATGGGGGAAAAAATTAACTCAGAATCTGGTGGAAATGAATGATGTAAACCAGAAGTTAATAAAGCATTTGAAAAACAAAACAAAACAAAACGTGTTTACTACTCTCTTGGCCTGTGCTCTGATCTGTGAGTGACTACAAAACTCTTTTCTGCCCTGGAATTGTGATGAAGGTCCCAGCTCCCCTGTGACCACAATTTCTAATGTGCTAGTGTTCCTCCTTGCCCTAAGGATTCCACCCAGGATTGCAACCTGGATCAGAGTATAGGCAAAGCAACAGACCCTTGCTTCAGTGCTAGCAAAGAGACTCCTGAAATCTTCTTCTGAGCAGTTGTCTGTCCCCCTTTCCATCTGTGGGCTAAGACCTCCAGAAACCACTGGCTGCCTTTTCTCTGTCATCTTGGCTCCATGCCTTCAACAAGCTTTTTTTTTAAGTGCTTACTGTGTTGGGGCAGCTAGGTGGCACATTGAATAGATCACTAGCCCTGGAGTCAGGAGGACCTGAGTTCAAGTATGACCTCAGATACTTAACACAAAAACTAGCCATGTGATCTTGGGCAAGTCATTTAACCCCAAATTGCCCTCCAAAAAACCCCCCAAAAATAATAATAATAATAAAGTGCTTACTGTGAGTCAGATACTATTCCAAGACCTGGGGATGTGTGAAAAAGCAAAAACAGTCTCAGCCTTTAGGGAATTTACATTATAATGGGATGGGGGGGGGCAGTGAGTTGAGGCAAAATATTTAAATCAATATATACAAGATGCATGCAGAATAGATGGAAGAGTACCTTGGGAAAATCATAAACCTCTCTGTTGTTCAGTGATTTTAGTCATGTCTTACTCTTTGTGACCCAATTTGGAATTCTCTTGGCAAAGATACTCACTCAAGTGGTTTGCCATTCCCTTCTCTAGTTCATTTTACTGATGGAAAAACTGAGGCAAACAGGGTTAAGTGCCATGCCCAGGATCACATAACTAATAAGGGTCTAAGACCAGATTTGAACTCAGGAGGATGAGTCTTCCTGACTCCAGGTCTATTACGCTTTCCACTGTGCAACCTAGCTAGCCCAATAGCTTCTCTGGGCCTCAGTTTTATCATCTAAGCTTTTGAACTAGATGATCTATAAGGTCCCTTCTATTTCTAAAATTGTGAACCTGTGAAGAATTCCAGAGTCAAAGAAGAATGAAGATTTTTATCTACTTCCTTTTTGCTAGCCATCATTCTGACACCAACTACCTATACAATCTTGAGCAAAGCTCTTCGATTTTTTGTTAATTTTTTTCTGCCTTAACTTCCTCATCTCTAAATTATTGGAATATAGTATTTCTAAGGTCCCTTCCAGGACTGGTATACTATGATCTCTGTTATTTCAATTTCTAGGTGTGTGGTCTGGGAAAATTACTCCATTTTCAAAAGTACTTCTTTTATGAGCTGAGAATTCTTAGGCATTAGAGCAGTCTGACTTAATGGATTAGATTCTAGCAAGCACAGGAAAAGCTGAATTTGGGAAAAGCTAGAGAACAGTGGGTCCTCCTCCTGAGAAGGAAGTGACACTTTAAGCCCTAGGCAGCTGATACTCTAAGATGTTCTGTTGTTGTTGTTTGTCCTTTCTTCTCAAAGAGGACCATGACATCAGGAAGGTGATGCCATGACTTGCAAATGAATTTGATTTAAGTGAGGGAGGGCTGTACAAAGTCACCAGCTTCACTTTCTCCTCCAGAGTCATTTAAGTCCAGTGGCAAGATACAGATAAGGACTAGAGATGGCCCCAGATGCAGTGGGAGACCTTGGCCTTTTTAAGCTAAGGTCTTTCTCAGGTCTCAGTTTGAATGAAGCAATGCCCATTCAGTGATTAAGTCTAGGTAAGAAATGAGGCAAAGAATGACCTCTTTTGTCAAGTCAAAAAACTCAATCTGTGTGGTGAAGACCCTCACGGTTTCTGGCTCTCATAAACTAGTACAAAACCCTAAAGAAAGGATCAATTGGCATTGTAACTATCATGTTTAACTGTTTGATCTATGAAATAAGCATTTAAAAAAAAACTTGTAAGGATGACTCTTCCAGCCCTTTCCTGGAACAATTTAGAATCTGTGAAAGAAGTAACTCTTACATTTTCTGAGATGTCCTACGTATGCAGTGAAACCCAGAATTTCAATCTGACATTTCTCGTCACTCTTAGAAAACCATAGCAAAGTGTTGATGCTGCTGTTCCCATGGATTGTAAGACTCAAAGTCAAGGACACGACTTATGTCACAATGTCACAACTTATGTCACTCCACATTCTTCTCCTCTCCCATAGTATGTCAGGGAGATCTATAAACCATCTCCTTTCCCAATAACCTGTCTATGAATAAGATAAACCAATCCTAGGAACCTCTAACACCCAACATCACAAGTAGACCAGTGAGGACTTAAAATAGAACATTGTCCCCAAAATACATGTTGTATGGTGGTTCTACTTTATGACAATGACCTTCTACCTCTACCCTTGCAGACCCTTTCTCCAACTGGTGAGTTCTTCCTAGAATCTCCATATTAAGGAATGGCCCAAAACAGTTATTCTTCATTCTCTGGACTACACCACCATATCTCTAAGTAGATACCCCCTCATTCTTTTCAGTTCCTTTTTGTGTGTTGTCTTCTATCATTAGAATGTAAGCTACCTGAGGGCAAGGTAATGCTTTTTCACTTGTGTTTGTATATCCAGCACTTAGCATAAAATCTGGCATATATTAAGCATTTAATAAATACTTGTCAATTTGACTTGATTTGTTGAGCACAGACCCAGCCCCAAATAGAGTACATGAGACTCATAGCTTGTCAGAAAGAACAGCTCAAAGACAGGGCTCTAGAGATGACAAGTTCTCTTTCTTTTCCAATAGCTCATAATCAGTATAGTCTAAAGAAGAGGTGTCAAACATAGGCCTACAGGCAGCAAGCAGCTTACATAACTTCTGAGTGCATCCTGAACCAGATTAAAACATAATTGGGAACTATCTAACTAAATGTATAAATTATAATAAAACATAGCTGATATTAATACATAGTTTTCTAAGTCAATACCCAGCCTGCAGGGATCCTAACATATGGGTTAGTGGCCCCCATTTCTTTTTGGGTTTAACACCACTGCTCTAAAGAACCTCAGCTTGAGGGAGTAATTAGATAGATCTGCAAAGAGAGGACCACCAATAGTTAGACACTACCTAATGACTTTTATGTATAGGCATTGACCAGATAGGTCCCTCTTATAAACAGTCTTCTTACCAGTTCCTGATGTCTATAGAGGGTATAGCACTGACACATTCCACTGTACTTGGAAAGGAGGGAGAGAATGTATTCTCACGGTGACACAGAAACTCAAATCCAAAAGAAAACCTAGGGGCAAGTCATGGGGAGAGTCCTTATCCATCCTTTTACTCTCCTGTGTCCTGCTGGGGAAATATGCCTTTCCTGGCACGTGAAGAAAAATCAAGCCAAATATTTCTTTAAAATGCCAAAATTTAAAATGTCATTTCAATACTCCTTCAATCAATCAGGCTAATAGAACCCAAGGGCAAGATAAAAAATGAAGACCAAAAACTCATGCCCATGAAATTATTTTGGTTTATTATCCAGAGATATGAATAAGGAAACAAATATAGAGCAGGCAATCAAACCTAGAAACCAAGGTATAATTAGTCTGATCACCGTGATGGGGAGGTCAGTGTGACTTTCTGCAAAGTAACACAACAAAAAAAAAAAAATTGAAGTAATTTTTGAGTGAGACAAATTGTTTGGAGGTGACATTTGTTTTCCATGAAATTATTTTTATGTATTTCTTTCCCCAGAGCTCCAAGTTGGGAATTTATCAAAAAATTGTTTTATAAAATGCCCCCCAAAAGAATGATTCCTGTTCACTGTTCAGCCTCCTGTTGCCGGCTTTTTGTTCTACTCCCTTATTCAAACTCCATGCAAGAAGTTTCCTCCTTCAAGAGCTATTTTCCCCAAGTCCCTCTTTTCCATAGCATTCAGGCTGTGCCAATGCAGTGTGAATGTTTTTTGTTTTGTCTCTTTTTCTAATTCAAATGTTGTGTCTTTACACTTGGTTTCAAATGGAACTCTGCAGTCATTTGTCTGCCTGTGCACATATCCTCCAGTTTTGCAGCAATTCTTCCTCTATTCCCTCAACTTGGTAACATTTGCATCCTTGAATGGAGTTATCATTGCCTTCCTAAGTCAAAAATGGAAGGAAAAGTACCAGCAGCCTTTATTTTCTTCTCATCCACCTTTCTCTCTTAGGTCTGTAGCTAAAAAAGGAATAACAGCCCCCACCACTGCTGGGGGCCCTATCTCCACTGGGGACCAGTCTGTTTGAGACAATGAATAAGAAAGAAGGGAATTTCAGAAATAGAAACATAAGTAACTGTTCTTGGACATTAACATTTTCTCTGGTTTTCCTACCTGGGATACAAAGAAAAAGTTTATAGAAGTTTTGTGGGCTTCTTTTTGAAAATTAGTCTTCATGATTTGAATTCATTCTGTTCTGTAAGCCTGGATGCTGTTCCCCTACTCCTCTAAACAGTACACTATACTGATGGGATCACAGACCTTGAAGGTTTTATAGATAATGGCACAAGGAGGCCCAGGGCACCAGCACCACCATGGAAATGTCCTTAAGGCCCCCAGTCAATGACCTCCTCAAACCTAACAAAATACCTTGGTTACCTTCTCTTACACATTTACCATGTCTGTCATATTCCTCTGCTAGACCATAAGGTACCTGAAGGCAGGTACTGTATTTCATAGTCACTTAAACAGCTGTGATGCTACTTTAAATAGCTGATATTTAATGAATGTTTATTGAATTAAATGGAATCGAGCTGAGGTGAAGGCAAGCTATCTTAAGGCTCTTGAATTTCTCCCTTTTTGTGCTCTGTGTTTTGTTCCAGATTTTTCCCCTCATTAATTAGTGAGTCAGTATGGTGAATGAATGACTGAGTGAATCAATGAAATGTATTTATTAAGCATTTGTTATATGCTTAATAAATGTGCTTAGTGCTAGAGATAAAAATACAAAAAGAGAAACAAACCCTGCCCTCAAGGAGCTTATGTTGTAATGGGCAATATACCATATATAAAGGAAGTTGTAACCAGGGAAAGAGGCTTTGTATGGTGAGTCATAGAATAGTAGCCAATCCTCATGGTAGACAATTGTCCTGTCTACTACACTGAAAAAAAAACACTGGCTCTAGAGTTAGAGGAACTGAGTTCAAATTCTAAATTATCAGTGTAACTTTAAGTAAGTCATTAACCTTCTCTGAGCCTCTGGGTCCTCACCTGAAACAGGAGCAGGATGTACTAGACAGCCTCCTCCACTGCATTCTGGGCCATCGCCAGTCCGCTTGATTTTTGTCTGCCACTGGACTTCTTTCTATGACTCTTGGGCAGACAGTGAGGCTGATGACTTTGCACAGCTCTGCTTTACTTCAATTCAATTCGAGCTCATGTCAAGACATTACCCTTGTGAGGTCATTGCTGCTCTCTCCGAACGAAGGGCAAACATCCACACATAGCCTCCAGTTTTAAATTTACAATGCTATTATCTCAGAGTAGGAAGAAAATTTAGAGATCTTATTGAACCTCATTTTAAAAATGAGAAATGAAGCAATTTGCACATTTATGAGTACACAAAACATCTATAAATTTGTCAAGGTGAAGAATTTCTTCCATCAACACTGGTTGCAACTGATAATGATTTGGGTAAATCCTAAGGCATTTCATGAGCTAACAAGTATCAGAAGCAGAATTTGAACTCAGGTTTCCCTCACTCTGAAGCCAGCACTTTCTCTTTTATATTATGCTACTTCCTCAAGATCTATGACTTTCATTTGTTTGTTTGTTTGTTTTTAATAAAAAACATGATTGTTGAGTTCATTGTGCAAGGTCACTTAGCTCTAAATCATTTTCTGAAGATCTCTCCCTCCTCTGAACTTGGAAGATATTTTCTGCCATTTATTCATTATTATCATGCCCACTTTATAGATAAGTAAACTGAGCCACAGAGGTTAAGCAGCTTTGGTATGTTCACACAGCAAGTTAAGGAACAGAACTGAGGTTTGAACTCAGAACTTTTGACTTCAAGTCTAGTGTTTTTGCTACTGTGCTGCAACATAGATGTGAAGGCAAACTTGTTTGGATCTTAAATCTTCTTATAACAAATCTTTTTTTTTTTTAATTTTGGAAGTGGTTAAGTGGTTTAAGACACAAACTATATTCAATGTTCACGCCAGAGCTTTGTCTTCTAAATTTCCTCTGCCTTTTTCTGAGAGGCAGCATGTTACAGCAGAATGAGCACTGAATCCAGGTTCAGCTAGTCCTGAGTTCTAATCTCATTTCTTCCATTTACTGACTCCATGACCTCTGACAAGTCACTTAAACTCTCTGGGCCTCAGTTTCCTCATCTGTAAAATAAGGGGCTTATAGTAGATCAGTCATGTCAAACAATGGAAACAGGGCCCATTAAACTTTAAATGAGGATCCCTGAGTCTTGACTTAGAAAATCATATATTAACATTACATTTTATTGCATTTTTATTTATTTTGCCAAATGTTTCCCAAGTATGCTTTAGTCTAGCTCAAGTACACTCAGGAGTAATGCACGCCATATATTTGACACCTCTCTACAAGATGATCACAAAGCTCCCTTCTATATCTATGATCCCACAATCCCAAAAGCAGAGGACACAGTATTCATAAAAGCTACACAAGGGGCGGCTAGGTGGCACAGTGAATAGAACACTGGCCCTGGAGTCAGGAGGACCTGAGTTCAAATCTGACCGCAGACACTTAACACACACACACACACACACACACACACACACACACAAACTAGCTGTGTGACCTTGGGCAAGTCATTTAACCCCAATTGCCCTACGTTCCCCCTCCAAAAAAAAAATAAAAGAAGAAGCTATATGAGGGACCTGTTTTCTCTCTTTCAGGTGGGACTCTGTAGGAGGGTAGTGACAGAGAGAATAGATTATATAAGCAGGAGTTGTAAACATGCAAAATGTTAGTAGTTCTTTCAGTACTATATTTTATGTATGATTTGCCAGTGTTTTATTTTTATTTTAGCACCTGGAATACAGTCTTCTCCACCTGGTCTCATGGCATAACATTCAAGTAACTTCCATATTCATGCTCATGGCCTTACCTAAACTTTAACTTTACCCTTCTTCTACCTTTCCAACTCCAATGAAACTGGGCCTGAAGAGGCAGTTGGCTCTCATGTCAATCTCAGCCTCAAGGACCATACCTTGTACCACACAGGTAGGTATAGGAAGCAGCAATAACCATGGCTCTGTGCTGATACAAATGGGCAGAGAATGGCAATTCAGTTATCCAGGAGCAAAACTTCAATCAATCAGTCAAACTATCAACAAGTATTTGTTATTCTCCTGCTACATGCCAGGCATTGTTAAGTACTAGGGATACCAAGGCAAGGATAAAAAAGTACCTGACCTCAAAGATCTTACATTCTATCCAGGAGACAATACACACACACACACACACACACACACACACACACACATATACACTTATATTCACAATCACACATACATAAAAATATGTGTATAATCTATAGAATATATGCAACATGAAAACAAAGTACTTTGGGGTCAGAGGGTGCTAGGAGAGGAGCTTAGAGGCATCAGTGAAGGTCTCATGTAGAAGGTGGAGTATAAGCTGAGTTTTGAAGGAAACCAAGTATACAAAAAAAGGGGAGGACTGGAGAGATTTCGTTTCAACAAGATAGTGTTATATGTAAAAAAAAATACAAGCAAGTGACTAGTCTGGCTGGACTGTAGAGTACCTGAAGAAGAGTAATACATGAGAAAACTAGAAAGGTAGGATAGGGCCAGGTCCCAAAGAGTTTCTAATTGATCCTACAGGTAATAGGGAGCCACAAGAGTAAATTATATAGGGGGATGGCATTGATACACTAGTGCTTTAAAAAATCACTTTGGGAGCCCAGGTCCACGTGAGCCGAGGTTTTAGCCCCAGGGCGGCAGGGCCAGCAGCCAGCTGGAGGAACCCCAGAACACCAGGAGCTGTGGCGACTCCAGAATTATCAACATAGACATGCCCAGGACAAAGTAAGAGGTTAGTGTCCTATGGACTTTGGGACCTGTATTTGGGGAATGCGTCAGCTCCCTCCCCTGGGGGCTAGAAGCTGCTGAGGAGACACGCCATTGTGTAGTTTTCAGAGGCATTTCCGGCTCCCAGCCTACAAATCTTGGGGAGATCCAGCGATCAGTCTTGGGGGGTAATCGCTCTTGCTTTAACCTCCTTGGATCTGGATTGTGATCTAGGGTGGAAGTCGTGGGTGGGTTTACAGCTTGCCAGAAACGGAAGTTGCCCCCCACACGTTGGGGACGAAAATTCCTCTATCTGGCCCTAAAGCCATAGTGTGGCAACAAGCCCAAAAGTCAAGTAATTAAGTGGCAACATGCCAAGGCAAAGGAAACAGAAAAATGTAACCCTAGACTCCTATTTTGGGGGCATAGAGCGGGAAAAGGACTGTGAGGTCAGAAGTCCTGCTCCAAAAGCCCCAGGGGAAAACATGAGTGGGTTGCAGGACATAGAGGACCTTAAGAAGGACTTTAAAAATCAAATAAGAGAAGTGGAGGAAAAATTAGAAAGAGAAATGAGAAGGATGCAGGAAAAGTATGAAATGAGGGTCAACAGCCTGACTGAGGAAAACAACACCTAAAAAAATAGACTAGCTCAAATGGCAAAGGAGGCCCAAAAGGGCGATGAGGAGAAGAATGCCTTAAAAAGTCGAATTTGCCAGATGGAAAAAGAATCTCAAAAGTTCACTGAGGAGATTCATTCCTTCAGAGTTAGACTGGAGCAAATGGAAGCTAGTGACTTTGTGAGAAATCGAGATGCTGTTAAGCAGATCCAAACAAACGAAAGACTGGAAGGAAATGTGAAATATCTCATGGGAAAAACCACTGACCTGGAGAATAGATCCAGGGGAGACAATTTAAAAATTATTGGACTACCTGAAAGCCATGATCAAGGAAAGAACCTAGAAATCACCCTTCAAGAAATTTTCAAGGAAAACTGCCCTGATGTTTTAGATTCAGAGGGCAAAATAGAGGTTGAAAGAATCCACCGATCACCTCCTGAAAAAGATCCCAAAAAGAAAACTCCCAGAAATATTATAGCCAGGTTCCAGAATCCCCAGATCAAGGACAAAATACTACAAGCAGCCAGGAAGAAACAATTTCAATATTGTGGAAACACAATCAGAATAGCCCAGACCTGGCAGCTTCTACACTGAGGGATCGAAGGGCATGGAATATGATATTCCAGAGGGCAAAAGAACTGGGAATGAACCCAAGGGTCACCTACCCAGCAAAACTGAGTATTTTGTTTCAGGGGAAAATATGGTCATTCAGTGGAATAGAGGACTTTCAAGCATTCTTGAGGAAAAAACCAGAGTTGAATAGAAAATTTGACATCCAGACACAAGAAGCAGGAGATGCCTGAGAAGGTAATCAGGGAAAAGAAATCAAAAGGAACTTATCAAAATTGAACTTTTTCCATTCCTATATGGAAAAACAATAACAGTGACTTATGAAAGCTTTCTCACTATGAAAATAATGGAAGAAGGGTGTGTGGTCATATGAATACATATGTGAATGTGTGTGTATGTGGTTACAGTTATATGGATAGAGGGCATAGGTTGAATTTGTTGGGAAGGGAGAATACTCAAGGGATGAAATTATGAGGTGAGAGAGGAAAGTGGCAAGAGGAGATGGGGAGAGACAGGGTAGGTAAACTATCCCATGTAGAAGAAGCAAGGGGAAGTGGTTGCAAAGGAGGGGAGAATAAGGAAGGCTAAAAAGGCAAAACCACATTCACATTGAATTTGGTTCAGGGAGAAAATGACATACATACTAAATGGGATATCTCAACCTGCAGCAGGATAGGGGGAAGGGGGATGAGAGCAGGGATGATGGATGGGAGGGCATCCTTGGGGGGAGGGGAGGTTGGAAGTACCCATTATAGAAGAAGGACAGGATTATGTAGGGAATGGACCAGGTGGGGGTGGGATGAGTGGGAGGGAATTATAAGCAGCCTTGTACAATATATCTACTATGATAATGTTTTGCATAGCTAGACATGTACAATATATACTGAATTGCTTATCTCCCAAGAAGGAATGGGTGACAAGGGAGGAAGGAAATGGATCTGAAATTCGAGGTCGTAACATTAAATGTTTCAAATATATATATAAATACTATTATTAATACTCTTTTGCTTGTAATTGGGAGATAAGATGTGCAGGTATTGGGACACAAAGATTCATCTTCCTCTAATGGAAAAGTCGATGGGGGTATGGGAGAAGGTATGGGAGAGAGCAGATTGGAGGAAGTGATATCTTGTGGGACTACTATTCTGGGAGGTTGGGTAGGGGAATAAAGGGGGGAAAATGATTGTAACTCAAAATCTGGCGGAAATGAATGATGTAAAACAGAAGTTAATAAAGCATTTGTTTAAAAAATAAAAATAAAAATAAAAAAAAAATTCAAAGGTAAAAAAAAAATCACTTTGGTGGCTATGTGAGGATAGATCCTGATGAAGAGAGAGTTTAAAGCACAGAGACCAAGCAGGAGGCAATTGAAATAGGCTCAGGTATTTCCACTCCTTCTGAGTAGTAGGGAATTACACACTATCTAAGATAGTGTGAGTCCCAGATAATTCTGATGATCTTGGTCTTAATTCATAATAACTAATACATGGTACATAGTAGGTGCTTAGTAAATACTTGTTCATGGATTGATTGGTGGATTGATTGGAGCAATCAGAACCAAATGAGTCATATTCCTTTATTCATGCTTGTTATTCTTGAGTGTGATTTTGAATGATTCCTTGGAGTTTTTGTTTATGGTGCACAAAACTCAAAGATTTTAACATGTGGTCCAGGAGAGTAGGATTCCTGACTGGGAAGTTTATCTTTCAGCTGGAGTAAGTCAAGGATACAACCCCGGATTCAGGTCATCCAGGGATCATCAAAGACATATCAAATGTGATATTTTTCTCTTATTAGCACAGCAGAAAGTTGCAAGCAGGGGATTTGGTCTATGCATTTAGAATAGTTTCAATGGATGCTTAGTAAGAAATTATGATTACCTATTTTTTTTTCTTTTTGGAGGGCAATTGGGGTTAAGTAACTCGCCCAAGGTCACATGGCTAGGTTTTTGTTTGTGTGTGCATTAAGTGTCTGAGGCCTGATCTGAACTCAGGTCCTTCTGACTCCAGGGCCAACATTCTACTCACTGCGCCACCTAGCCATCCCCAGTTATGATTAGCTTTGAATGAGATTGTATGAAGTATTGAACCATTAATTCCAATTGTATTTAGCAAAGAAAATCTTCTGATGAATGATACGGTTAAATTCCTACAAACCACCTCCAAAAATTGTCACATGAAAAATTAAGATCCAAACAAATCTACCATTACCTTCACATCTATGCTGCAGTACAGGAGTAAAAACCCTAGACTTAAAGTTAAAAGTCCTGAGTTTAAATCCCAGTTCTTATCAGCTGTTGTAATGGAAATGCAGATTTGAAGATCTTCCCTGCCCCTAGGCCCTTTGATAGGCTTAAGTGACTCTGAGAACCTTCTTTAATTTTAAAATATACTCTGCCCCCTAATAGGCTGAATGTGGTCACATGGAGCCTGTGGTAGGAGGCTTGGTTTGCAAGAATGACCACACCTTGATGCTGTGTGATTGGGCAGTGGGTCAAGAGGGTGATTACATTCTCTGCACCAGGAGAAGGCTATATAATCCCTGATGTGAGGCTTTGCTTTGGGGCTTACTTTGAGAAGTGTTGTGTGATTTGACCAGATGAGACTCTGGGCAGCCGTTGAGAGCCCCCCGGCTTTGAAAACCCAGATATTGATGCTTCCCTCTCTGGTAACTGTGATTATGGTATTGATAATGGTTGGACAGTTTGGAAGCCTGTCTGTTTGATCTGTCTGTATACTCTGAAGTTCGGGGTGCTGACCTTTTTCCCCTGAACTAGGTAAATGATATATGTTTGATTGATTAAAGTAAGCTTGTTAACTGATTTTGAGTTGCTTTCCTTTACAAAAGCAGATCTAAGAACTTGTGTTGGCAGCTACCCTGGGGATGTTGGGGTGCTTGCTGCTACAGCTGTGTAACCAGGCCAAATATATTTAATGTCTGTGGCTACGTTAGCTCATTCATAAAATGTGAATGATAATACCTGTACACTTCATCAAAGAGTGGTTATAATGATGAAATGAGATTATGTATGTAAAGGATCAGAGTCTGAACTAGACCTGTGATTTCATTGATATTTATTTCATTGGCAGAGAACTTCTGGGTAAGGGCATCCTCCTGCTTATCAATGTCCTTCCTAAAATATGGCTCTCAGAATTGAATACAATATTTCAGACGTTATCTGACCAGGGAGAGTACAGTGAGGTAATCAATTGCTTCAGTCCAATGTTGTTTCAATTCTGTACATCTGAACATCAGGTTTTTGTATATATATTACTTAGCACCACCTGAAAGGTAGTTATTCAATCATCCAGCATTTATGAAATGCTATTGTGGACTAGTCACCATACAAGGCACTGGGAACACAAAGTGAGACAGACCCTGCCCACAAGAAACATATATTCTAACATCTCTGTCTTCTAGCTTCCTTGGCCTTCTGCAAGTCTCAGCTAAAGTTCTGTCTTCTGCAAGAAGCCTTTCCCAGTCTTTCCTTATCTCATTGCCTTCCCTATGACTCTCCCCTAATTTGTCCTATATCTTATTTGCACATTGCTTGCATGCTGTCTCCCCCAGTAGACTGTGACTTTCTTGACAGCAAGCCCTGTAGCTTTTTTTCCCTTTCTTCGTAGCCCCAGAACATAATACCATGCTTGGCACATCACCATGTGTTTGATAAATGCTAGCTGACTGACACATATAGGAATGCTTGTCAGAGAAAGGAGTTTGATCTAGGCATTCACAAGTTTTTGAGTGGAGTCATGGAGCAGTAGAATGTCACACTTTTCAGGAATAATGGCTATACTGATTGGATTAATATTCTCAGCACAAGAGCAAGATATGGTGCAAGTACAAGAAGGGGCAGATATCAAGATAGCTGCCTTAGGTAAGCTCTGGTGCCCTTGTGGATGGTTAGATGGAATGTCAAGCAGTATCCGGAAGTGGCCAAATATAGTGGGTAGAGATAAATTTTCACTCTTTGACCCATCAATCAGAACCACTTAACCCTAGAAGAGAGACAGGGTCCCAAAGCTGAATAAATTAACTGTGGAAATGGAGCCCTAGTCTCCACAGGTCTGGGTCATGAAGGGCGTTATTCCTGGTGTGGAGAAGTATGCAGAGCAGGGAAGATAATAAGCTACCCCTGCTGAAAAAGACCCAGTGTCTTGGTGGAAGAGATATGGAGGATGTTTGTGTTCCTCTCCATCCTCTTTCAAGGTCTGCTGCCTTCTGGTCATTTCTACTCATCTCTGGTGCTTCCCCCCAACCGTAAGACCTTAATAAATGCTTGTAGGTATGACTTGTCTTTTAACTGTTACATGTGACTGGAGCAGTATCTTAAAAGGGCAGTGTATCTTCTATTATACTCATCTCTCTATATTCATGCTGTATCCCTTGGGCAAAACATAAATTCCTTGAGGGCAGAGACAGTTTCATTTTTTATTTTGTTTTACCAACTCCTAGCAGAGACTGGCACATAAGAAATGTTTAATGATATGCCTGTTAAATTGAATTATAGTATGTGCCGTTCTACCTTGCAATTGTCTTCATGCTTTATGGGTTCCTGGAAGAAGTGGGTTCCCTGATAGTCATTCCATTCACTTTTCTGTGTAGCCATGTGGGAGAGGGGAAAATGACAAGTGGGTCCTAAGTGAGTCCAATTAACAAAAAGAAGTGGCTGGTGGTGTTATTTCAGAGTCTGCTAATCCACTAAGGTTCATCACATAAGACAACTATTCAGGGAGATGCAGGACTTTGATATTAGGCTAGTTACTTCCTCTCCTTAGGACTCTGTTTCCATAGCAGTAGAAGGGGGTGGGGAGGGTAGAGGGATGAAATAGATAACTATAAAATGTCCTTTTCAACTCAAAACTTCTATGATTCTGAAAACACAAATTCACAGGCAGATAATTGGGAACCAGCTATTGTGGAAGACAACAAGCTTCCTTTCTGATACAGTACTGAAGGATTAAATGTAGCAGATGCTGAATATTACTTTATTCCTCAGCTGTGAAAAAGACATGGATGCTGAGAAATAGTTCATTCATACCAGAAAACATTAAAGAATTGTCTAAAATGAGTGGATTTTTATCTAATTAAAACACTTTCAAAGAATGATAAATGTGAACTTTTAGAGGTCACTGCAGTGTAAGAAACATCTTGGGTTTGTTTCTATGGAAAGCATCCTTTTGATGATAATAGCATGATTTTAAATAGCCTCATTTATGCAACAATCAGTCCAACTAAACACTGTCACAAATGGGTCAAAGGAGCCACATGCATGAAGGCTTCATAAAATATAAAATGCTAAAGTCTCTTTTAAAAAGTAAAGTAAATGGAACAAATTTTCATTTATCTTTGGGAAGGAAGAAATGCAAGGCTGAGCAAATCTAAGAGCAGTATTTTCATTGGCACTAAGTAGAGAAGGATGAGCTAGTTCTAATAAATGAGATTTAATATCACGTCTACTTAAATCTATCTCCGCCATGGCAAAAATATGAGATATATGAAAGCCTCTAGCCAGGATTTTTAGGATAAAAAAATTTAATGTTTGCTAGCTTCCATACAGCTAAACAAATAATTTTAAGATTTGGGAAGAAGAAAATCCAATTTAATGTAACCACTAAGAGATATGATCAATTGAAAACTAAAAGCCAAGCTAAGGGTGAAATAATTTTTAATTTTAGGACCAGCATGATTTTATTTTTAAGACTTTATGGCTCCAGGATGTCGAATTTTGAAATAAACCAGCCAAGTCTCGATCTTTCTTGAGGGACAAAAACTGAAATTGCCTAAAGTGTGGAAAATATAAAATGTGGATAATAGATGCATCATTCACATTTGGAAATTATATGCAGAAAATCATTAAATTCTATAGAATTCAAGTGAGTCCTTGAAATGTATTTATTTGTTTGCAACAAAGCCAATAAAATTTACTCAGTAAAGTCAAACTATGTTAACCAAGGTCAGTGCTGCTTGTGTCAAAACCAAATGACACAATGCCAATGTCAGTATGAGTGCATAATTAAGACATCAACATTTCAAGGCTAATGCGAAAAATACAGCATTGTCAAAAACTGAAATGAGGAAATTAACAAGAGCCATCGAGGTCAAACTATATCAATAGACAACAGCAATGTCTTGATCTGTTCATTCTACTTACAAGGGCGTGGTCTTACTGAGAAAAAAAAAAGATCAAATTTTAAAAGTATATACATAATTGAAGATAAAGATTTCTGATGAGGTAAGAAGTCAAGTCGAAGAAAAAGTGAATAGGATGGTTAACCATTTTTTAAAACAATCTCTTCACCACTCCTCATCCCTTCTTCCTTTTATCACTCATTTTTCATCCCTTCTCCTACCTGCCTCTACCCCAACCCCCCATATTCCAGTCCCTTCTCAACTCTGCCACAACTATCCCTGAGAGTTTGAACAAGTCACTTCACTAATGTGGGTCTCACTTTGCTCATCAATAAAATTCAAGTGTTGGACTAGATGATGTCTAAGGTCTCTTCTAGGTCTAACATTTAATGATTTTATTCTGAAGAAGTCTTGCAATGTTAGAGGTCACAGGAGAGTAGAAAGACTGTATCTTCTGGGCAGATCTGCTGACAGGCTCCTCTTTATAATTACCTAAAGATGCATCCTCAGCCTGTTCTGTTCTAGATGCTGGCAGTTTCTTGGCCCCAGGACTGAACTGATAGTTTATCTAGTGGTCCAAAGCACAAAGTGTGCTTCATTTGTTGGATAGGGATGACCCCAAAATTATGTCTTTCATAGAATCACAAAATGTTAGAACTAGGAGAGACTTTGGGGGCTTAGTCAAACTTGTGCTACGCTTCTAAAATGTAATCCAAAATATGATCATCTGCCTTTGCTTGAGGATCTCTAGGTAGAATTTACTACTTCTCCAATGGCAGTGCATTCTACTTTTGGGTCATTCTAATTGTTAATAAAGTTTTGTTTTCATCAAAAATAAATTTGCCTCTTTGTACCTTCCTAAATTCTGCCCTCTAAGGCCAAAGAAGGTGTCTAATCCCTCTTCCATATGGTAATCCTTCAAATACTTGAAGACAGCTATCATTTCTCCCTTAAATCTTCAATTCTCCAAACTAATCATCTTTTGTTCCCTCAAGTTCCCTCACATCGCATTATCTCAAGGATCTTCACCATCCTAATCACCCTCCTTTGGACACACTCCTATGTATCAATACTGTTCCTAAAAATGGGGCCTCCAGAACGTAATATTATGTAATAGATGTGGCCTCACCAGGGTGGAGAACAGCAGAACTTATCAGGCCTCTGATTTCAGATATAATTGTTATCTTATCCTACCTCCCCCATTTATGAGTTGGTGAAGTTAATTTCTTGAACCCAAGTGTCAGACTTTACATTTATACCGATTTAAATATCATATGATTTGATTCAGTCTAATGTTCTACCTTGTCAAAAATTTATTCAGATCCAACAAGATATAAAGGAGGAATGTGATAGAATAGTATAAGAACAAGTCTTATAGCCAGACTTGGGTTCAAATCCTGATTGTGTAACTATAATCTCCTTGAGAGCAGCATGTATTTCACTTTTTAACTTTAACTTTTTGTCCCCCATTAAACTGTAACTCTTTTGCCTCTTTTTTTCTTCCCAGCACTTAGCACAATGCCTGACACATAGTAGGTGCTTAATATTTACTGACAGACTGAATTAATACCCCCTATACCTAGCATGATGCTTGGCACATAATAGGTGCTTAACTGATTAGTTGAATGACCATGGAGAAGGTATTTTACCCCCAGTTAGTAAAATAAAAGCATTAGACCAGATGACCTCCAAAGTCTGTTGCTGAAATAATATTCTGTAATTTTTTTAAACTGGGTAAAGGGAGAGGGAACATAAATTTGAAGATGACCCTCATATCTAGATATTTGACCTCAGCTCTCTCTTGACCTCTGGTCCTCTACTGCTAATTCCCTAATAAGCACCATCACCTGAGGCAGCTAGGAGGCACAGTGGATAATCATCGACATCACCTAGCATTTTTATATAGCACCTACTGTCAGGCACTGTGCTAAGTACTTTACCAATATTATCTCATTTGAACCTCATGACCCTGGGATCTGAGCACCATTATTATCCCTTCTTTCTAGATGTGGAAACTGGGGTTAGGAGAGGTTAGCTGACTTGCCATGGGTTACATAACTAGTAAATGTCTGAGGCTGGCTTTGAACCTGGAGTCTTCCTGATGTCCAGCACTATGCTGGCCACAGTTTCCTCACCTGTAAAATGGGAGGATTGTTGTGAGTCTCAAATGGGATATTTGTAAAGAGCTTAGCACAGTGGCTGGCACAGAGTGGATGCCTAATATATGTTCCCGCTGTCCTTTCCCATCTGATTATCCCATTTGTATCATAAACCTAACCAACTTCCTCTCTGTGCCTCACCCTCCATAGTCACTGAACATTTTTCAATGTTCATTCTCCTTTATCTCTCCACAGGACCAGAGTTCAAGAGAGAGAAGGATAGGCAAAAGCAGTCAGGTGGCACAGTGGACAGAGTGCCAGGACCTGGAGTCAGGAAGACCTAAGTTCAAATCTGACTTCAGACACTTATGAGCTGTGCAACTCTTGGCAAGTCACTTAACCCTATTTGCCTCAGTTTCCTCAATTTGTAAAATGAGCTGAAGAGAGAAATGGTAAACCAGTCCAGCTTTTTTGCCAAGAAAACCCCAAATTGGGTCATGAAGAGTTAGGCATTACTGAACCAGAACAACAACAACAACAAAATGTATATCTCATCTGTTTAAAGATGCTAAGTCCAAGAGAGCAGAAGAGATCCCTAAGGGAGAATGTATAGAGTGAAAAGAAAAGGACCCAAGGCCAAGACTTGAAGTACATTCATACTTAAGGAGCAGGAGATAGATGGATGAGTCAACAGAAGAGAATGAGAAATAGTTATCAGGAAGAAAGAAGGAGAAAGAGGTGAGAGCAGTGTTTTAGAAGCCAATTATAAAGCTTTATTTTTATTATTTCCCTTCATCCTTACTAATACCCTTGTAAGTGGGTACTACAGGTCTTTATGTATCCTCTCCAGTTCCCTTGCTCTCCACATAGACCTTGGGAGTAATAGGTCCCAAACTCACTGCTTCTTATTAGTCCCAGCAACACAGAAGCAGCAAGGACTGGATGGATTATTAGAAATACTTGCAAACTCTACAAGCCTACTAGGCCACTTACAATATTGCTCCCATACCCTGATATTGACTCTAATGGTGCCTTAATTATCTGAACAGCGCAGAAGCCAGGAATGTTAACAACAATTGCTTCTGAAAAATAGAATAACAGATAACAGTAGTCTATTTGAGCTTATGTGCACAGTATTTTACAGTAACAAGGAAAAGGTGAACAGCTGTCTCTGAATGTTTGGCCTAGAGTAGTTATTGACTTTGGGGAGCTAAGAACACTGATGAGGATATATTTTAACTATGGTAAAACCTGAACATTCATTGGTAGCATGTACAGTACCAATCTAGGGAGTAAAGGGTTGAATGCTTGATAGTATAGGAAAAAGCATTCTAGCATGGGAGTGACTACCTGCCATCAAATGAAAATAAGGAATAAATAACTGATTGAATTAGTTTCTCAGTTTGGTATATACAACAGAAAAGAAGCCATGGATATTCTCATTTCCTGGAGGTAAGTTTTCTTTTAGCCTCAGTCTAAGATTAACTCACTCCAGAAATTTTATCAGAATATAAATATTAATAATTCAGATTTGATACCCATATTTTTGAGAATTTAAATGTAAAATATGCTGAACTGACTAGAAAGAAGTAAGTTAGTGTTACAAGATCTGCCTTCTGAGCACCATGTTTTTCTAGCAACATCATTACTAAAATTATGAAATCTTCTCATGACCTTGTTTTGGTGATGCCTGAAGCAACACTACCTCTCAAAAACAGGGTCTTTTTCTTTTTTTTTTTAATTGGTACATTTTGTTTCAACACATGATACAAACACCCAGTAAACCAGATGGTAATTTTCTACTTTTTTTTTTTTTGCTTTTTGGAGGGCAGTGGGGTTAAGTAACTTGCCCAAGGTCACACGGCTAGGTTTTTGTTTTTGTGTGCGTTAAGTATCTGAGGCTGGATCCAAAATCAGTTCCTTCTGACTCCAGGGCCGATGCTCTACTCACTGCACCACCTTGCCGCCCCAATTTTCTACTTTTCAATGGAATTTATACTATGTAAAAGTTAAGACTGATACTTTTTATTGAATAAATATTATGCCTGTTCAGCACAATGGCTTGTTGTATCTACTTTTTAATAATGTTTTTCATGTTAAGGGTCCAGGAGGAAGAGAGAGACAGAGAGAAACAGAGAAAACAGGGAAAGATAGAGAAAAAATTACATGTAAACAGAGGGACATCCTTGAAAGCAGGAAGACTTGAGTTCAACTACTGCCTCACATCAGCTGTGTGACCTTGAGTAAGCCTTAACTTCTTAGAATACCAGGCAATTCCCTAAGGTTTCCCAAACTTTAGAGCACTATGTAAATGTTGACAACAATGTTGTGAGGCTGCAGAAGTATTCAATCTGCAATAATAGAGGGAGTTTCCATGATGGAAGTTCCCTACAACAGTAATCACTGATCCCAACAGCCTACTTTCCCTCCCCTCCCTTCTACATATGTAAATTTTAAAGCCAAACATCAGTTAAAATTAATATTCTGTGACAAGAATGAAGCCTTCTGAGAGTCAGGACCACGGGTGTCCTCACTTTAAGTAAACCTAATATACCTAATATTCAAAAATCCTACCTTATAGGAATGAAAAAAAATTATTGGTTATCACTATATGAAAGAGCTTTTAATTTTTTTTTATTTTGGGAGTGTCTTCCACTTTTTTAAACTATTTTATTTTTTCCAATGACATGTAAAAACAATTTTTACATTAGTTTTTTTTTTTTTACTTCCAAATTCTCTTCCATTCCACCCTCTCTCCCCTCCCCCTTCACAGTGAAAGCAAGCAATTTGATATAGGTTATACATGTGCACTCATGCAGAACATATTTCTGTATTAGTCATGTTGTGAAAAAAAATACAGAAAAAAAACCCCTATAAAATTTTTTTTAAGAAGGATTCTTCACTCAGAGTTCTATTGATCCAGACTCCATTAGTTCTTTCTCTGGAAGTGGATAGCATTTTTATTGTGGTCCTTTCAAATTGTCTCAGATCATTGCATTTCTGAGAATAACTAAGTCATTCACAGTTGATCATCATTCTATATTGCTGTTATTGTGTACGATGTTCTCCTGATTCTGCTCACTTCACTTTGCCTCAGTTCTTCTAAGTCTTTACAAGTATTCAGAAAGCATCCTGCTCACCATTTTCTTCTACCATAAAAGTATTCCATCACAATCATATACCACACCTTGTTCAGCCATTCCCCAACTGATGGGCATTCCTTCAATCTTCCAATTCTTTGCCATAACATAAAGAGTTATTATAGTTTTTACATATAGGCCCTTTTCCCTTTTTTAAAATCTTTTTGGAATATAGACCTACTTGTAGTATTGCTATGCCAAAGGACATATATAGTTTTATAACCCTTTGGGCATAGTTCCAAATTGCTCTCCAGAATGGTTGGATCAGTTCACAATGTCCCAATTTTCCCATATCCCCCCAACATTTGTCATTTCCTTTTCTGTCAAAAAGCCAATCTGATAGGTATGAGGTGGTACCTCAGAGTTGTTTTAATTTGCATTTCTCTAATCAATAGTGATTTAGAGCATTTTGTCATATGACTATAGATAGCTTTGATTTATTCTTCTGAAAACCACCTATTCAATTATCAATTGGGGAATGATTTATGTTTTTATAAATTTGGCTGAGGGCTTTATCAGAGAAATTTGCTGAAAAAAAATTTCCCCCAGTTTTCTGCTTTCCTTCTAATCTTCACTGCATTGATTTTGTTTGTGTAAAAACCTTTTAATGTAATCAAAGTTACAATTTTATATCTCATATTATATCTCTTATTTGATCACAAATTCTTCCCTGATCCATAGATCAGACAGGTAAACTATTCCATGCTCCCCTGCTTTGCTTATTGTATTACCCTTTATTTCCAAATCATGTAATCCACTCTGCTGTCTACTTCCATTTTATGGGTGAGTTCATCCCATACACATTGACAGTTATGATTACTGTGTATTTCCCTCCCCCATTTATCTTTCTTTCTCTCTCCTTTCATCCTTTCCTTGCTCAAAAGTATTTTGGTTTTGACCACTGTCTCCCCCAATCTCTCTCCCTTCCAGCAGTTCTCCCCCTTTTTTTTAATCGACCTCCCCTGCTACTTCACTGTATGGTAAGATAGATTTCAATACCCAACTAAGGGTGCAGGGTGTGTGCTATTACCTCTTTGAGCTAATTCCAATGAGAGTAAGTTCAAATGTTGACATCAAACCCACCTCCATCTTCCCCTTCACTGGAAAAGCTCTTCTATGCCTCTTTTATGCAAGATAATTTACCCTATTCTACCTCTCCCTTCTTCCTTCTAACTGCCTGAATAATGAGAACAGAACGTTCTTAGGAATTACAAATTATCATCCTCCTATGCAGGAATGTAAACACTTTAACCTTATTGAATCCCTTATGATCTCTCTTTCCTGTTTACCTTTCTATACTACTCTTAAATCTTGTATTTGAAAGTCAAATTTTCTATTCAGCTCTGATCTTTTCATCAGGACTGTTTGAAAATCCTCCATCGCATTAGCTTACAGGGGTACAGCCTACTCTGGCAAGGCCTAAGCTGGACTTCGCTCCACTCTCACCCTAGTGAGACAGAACTTTCTTGTCAACCTCCTTAGTTATCTTGGGCTGGAAAACTGTTTTACTCCATACATCTATTGGTTCTGTAGCTTCAGAATTCATTTTTAAACTTTATTTTAACATTGTTTGGTGGAGAATTTGGGAGACCTCAGGCAACTCCCTGACTTTACTCTACCATCTTGGCTCTACCTTTTCTGAAAGAGCTTTTTATTAACAAAAGGATCCATAGCACTGCATGTTCTATGGATAAGGAGACAGGTTCCAGTCCCATTCCCCCTCTGCCAATAGCTTGCTGAGTATGACATGACAAGAGTTCTTCTTTTTTTAAATAGAATTTTTGCATGTAAAGGGACTTTACAGATGATCTAGACTTAGAATGAGAAATGGATAATAATGGCTGCATGTTTACTATGACTTACAAAAATCTGGATGAGATTCCTTACTTTAATGATTTTGAAGGTGGTAGTGCTTACTATGTGCCAGACAGTTTACCAGTATTATCTAGTTTGATCCTCACAACAACCCTGGGAGGTAGGTGTTATTTTATCCCCATTTTAGAGGTAAACTGAGACAAAAAATAAAGTGACTTGCCCAGGGTCACTAGCTGGGGTCTGAGGTCACATTTGAACTCAGGTTTTTTTGACTTGAGGACTGACATTCTAGGCACTTACCCTCCAGATACCTGTAACAAAAAATCCAGTACAATCACCTGTAGCATATACTTAAGGCTATACTGACTCCACTGAAAGCTGTAGGTCAGGGATGCCAGCTTTAAATAGTTGGAGTTGAGTCAAAATGCCCCAAAGTCCAAGGCAACTGTAGTCTGTCTAGAGCTACCAATTTACATGATAAAGATAACATTGAGAATTTGTAATTCAATTTTAGTGAATAAAGTAATTTTAAGTGCATTAGGGAAACTTTATATCAAGGGGGATCTTAATATCTGTGTGGAATCTTTTTGATAAACAACAACAATTACTACTTCTGCTTTCTTTTCTTCTTCTTCTTCATCATCATCATCTTCATCATCATCATCATCATCTTCTTCTTCTTCTTCTTCCTTATCTTCTTCTTCTTCTTCCCCACTCCCCAATTTCTCACCTCTCTATGGTGTATTTGGGTTTTCTACAAGTGAGGCATAACTATGTACTATATCACAAGATACCACATAAACAAGGTTGTAGTTTCTTTTCCACTTTTTAAAAGTTATCAATAAACATTTATTTTCTCTCACTTTTCTTACCATTTCCCTGGCCGGGGGCGGGGGGGGGAGGGTAGGGGGGAAGAAAAACAAAACTCTTCTAACAGATATGCATAGTCAAGCAACAAATTCCTTCATTGGCCACACTGAAACAAAAATGTATGTATCATTATGAATACTGTGTCCCCCATGTGTAATGGTGGAGTTCAGTCAAATCAACCTACTCCAGTTAAAGTGATACCTTAACAAGGTGGGAACATACCTTAATCGTAAATCAAGTTAAGATTAAGTTTAAAAAGTTCTTAATAAATGATATAGAAAGCACATTCATATTGGCTTCAGAAATTTGTTCAGTTATAAAATATTGAGCCAGTTTAGGTCTAGGAGATTGGAATAAGTTCAAGCCAAAGGAAAAAGCATTCTAGCAACATACCTCAGGAGGAACCACTTGGGAGACTGGCAGGGGGGAAGGAAGAGGGAGATCAAAGTGTCTCAGCTTTGTTTTGGCCTAGGTCTCTGCTCCCTACTTCCCACCCTTGAACAGAAGAGGACCTATCAAGCCTTAAAGAATTTTGGTCTTTTATCTTCTCTCCTATATCCTAGTAGTGTCCCATAGGACAGCAGTGTTTGGCAGCAAAGAAGCTATATTGTGCCAAAGGGAAATTCTTGAGCACTCCGCTGAGGAGAGAATAGGATTTCCAGAAACCAAGAGCTGTAAATTACCCCTTTGCCAAATGGTCTCTCTAAATTTGAGCCCACTTTATCCTGGACTCTGCATATACCTAGTTGGCAGGGGTGGGGAGCCTGCAGTCTCAAGGCCACATGTGGCCCTCTGGGTCTTCAGGAGAGGCCCTTTGACTGAATCCAAAATTCACATAACAAATCCCCTTAATAAAAGGATGTGTTCTGTAAAACTTGGACTCAGTCAAAATGTCATACCCAAGGACCTAGAAGGCCACATGTGACCTTGAGGTCACAGATTCCCCAGCCCTGAGTCCTAGTGAATAGTGTGTCACAGATTTTTTATTGGGGGGGAGGACTATACCAAATGTTCTTAATAGTTCACTTCAGTGAATCCCCTATTCAAAAGGCTAATTAGGTGTAGCTGACTCACTGACCAAACTAACTAACCAACCCATCTATCGAGTACTAAAATATCAGCCCCAAACTCCTTATGGTTACCCCTAGAATAATCCTAAGACAATAATGTAACCATATTCTGAGGACTCATCTTGTCAGTGAGAGTGGGAATTAGGATAAGTGCTCCCAGAGTTTATATGTGTTACCTTTGTATTGATAGGGGGCCTTTCCTTATTGAGACATCCTAAACCAATTCAATAATAGATTCAATTAAACAAATTTTACACACACACACACACACACACACACACATCGACATCATGGTGTAATGATAAGATTGCCAGCTTCAGAATCAGGAAGACCTAGATTCATGTCCCACCAGGAAGCTTCTTCTGATTCCCTCCAGATACTAGTACCCTCATTCCCCAATTTACTTTGTATTTAAATTTACATAATGGGGGCGGCTAGGTGATGCAGTGAGTAGAGCGTTGGTCCTGGAGTCAGAAGGACCTGAGTTCGGTTCTGGCCTCAGACACTTAACGCACACACAAACAAAAACCTAGTCGTGTGACCTTGGGCAAGTTACTTAGCCCCAATTGCCCTCCAAAAAAGCAAAAAAATAAATAAATTTACATAATGTGTATACATACATAATGCATATGTGTGTATGTGTGCTGTCTCTCATGACTGAATGTAAGGTAGATACTACTTCAGTACCTCCCGAAGGCAGGTACTATTTTGTCCTTCTATTTCCAAAGACTAAAATAGTGCCTGGCATGATTTAAGGGTTTAATAAATGTCTGTTGACTAATTTAGACTCACCTCTGGTTTTTTAATGTCTTAAGAGTATTTGCACTGCACTCAAGCTTTCTCTCATTCTTACTAAATAACAAGCCCACTTCCTTTCCAGTCCTATATGTCCCTAATGACATCTTTTGCAATATAATGTCACTGTAGGAAATATAGGGCAACCTGCTCACCCCCCAAACTGGAAAAGAGTCTTTTCATTCCCTGTTGGGTCACTTGTCATTTTAATCCTTCTAGAGTCATGGTATTGTCCCATGATAGATGACTATACAACATCACCAAGGGGGCAGGGCCTGGACTTGTGATTTTATTGACATATGGAGCACCATAATAAAGTTCCAAAATGGAACACGATGGAACTCCATATTGGCATTTCGAACCGGATAAACAAACTCCTTCCACCAATGCTGGCTGGTGCCTTCTCTGCAACTTGGTTTTAAAGGGAAGGGAAGGGAATAAGCATTTACATAGCATCTATGTGCCAGGCACCATGCTAAGCGTTTTACCAATATAATATGATTTGATCCTCACAACAACCCTGGGAGGTAGATGCTGTTATTATCTCTATATTACAGTCCAGGAAACTGAGGCTAAAGAAATTAAATGACTTACCTAGAGTCACACAGCTAGCTAGTAAGTATCTGAGGTTAAATCTGAACTCAGGTCTTCCTGATTCCAGGCCCAGTGGTCTACCATTGCACCAGTCATATGACTAGAGAGTTGTCTAGAGCACTGAATTTATAGTTGGTATTTATCAGAGATGGTATTTGGACCAGGTATTCTCAGGCCAGGCCATCTTTATCCAAGATGCTACACTACAGCTATCAACAAGAGAACAAGTGCTCCGTTTTTTGTTTTTGTTTTTTTTTCATAGCAAACAGTCTATGATTATTTCAGTTTTGTTTATGGAGGGGGTAAGGCAGGACTTGCCCAGGGTCACACAGCTAGTGTTAAGTGTCTGAGGCCAGATTTGAATTCAGGTTCTCCTGACTCCAAGGCTGGTTCTCTATTCACTGTCACCTCACTGCCCCCAGTTTATGATTATTAAAAATGTTTCATAGTTTCTTAAATATGATCCAGTCTATTCTCCTCCTCCCCTTCAACTCTGGACTCAATTCATTGTCAATTGGTAGCTTTTGTCTACGGATATATAAATTCACAAACAACAGCCCACTCAGCTAGCACCCTAGCCAGCTAGTGAGCCATTAAGTCAACACATATAATATTTATGTATTTTACCTACTTGTAGCAAAAAGCTGTGGAAATTGAAAGTATCAAGAGCTATCTATCCATATGTCTTTTTTTACCTCTCTCACAAAATATAAGAAAACTTACCCTAAAACAACATTTTCTCACATATAAGGCTTATCTCATGGACAACCAACTCACACATATAATGTTTCCAACCTAAATTGTTTTCTCACCTATAACATTTCCCTTTCATAGTCCTCCAGCAAACAGCATGAACAGATTTCATTGAATAGAAAGTACTTGAGAGCAGAAATTGTAGGTTTCAAAGAAAAAGAAAACTGACATAGGAGTCAAATTTAAGGAGCCACAGCATGGTGGTAAGGATTGACTGAGATGTACTAGAATACTAAATCTAATGATGTTTCACAATAAATGCAATTTGACCACAAAATGAACCAATTCCCTTAAAACCTATGTGAATTCAGGGAATTTGCCCCACCTGACTACTTGTGCTTGCACCTCTTAATTTAGGCCAGTGATAGAAAGTAGATAGTTTTAACCATGAGGTGGTTACAGGTGCCCAAATCATGTCCCAGATAACTTCTGGAAGTGTTTAGAAGGAAGGCAAAGTGTCTCTTATGTCATCACTTTTTAGTGTGAATTCTGTTTATCTGGAAAAGCAGAATTCATCTTTTACAGAAAGCCATTCCCAACCCCTCTTATTTCTAATGTCTTCCCTCTGTTAATTATTTCCTATTAATCTTGTATATAATTTGCTTCATATATGTCTTTCTATGTTGTCTCCCCCATTAGATTGCAAGCCCCTTGAGGGCAGGGACTGTCTTTTGCCTCTTTTTGTATGCTTAGCATAGTGGCTGGCAGATAGTAGGCACTTAATAAATATTTGCTGATTGATTAGATATGTCTTGTTCTCTTACTAAATAGTAAGCACCTTAAATCATCAATGTTCATAATTGTTTCCCATAGAGTGACTTAATATAGTTAGTTCTAGATAAATATTAAGTTGAATTGAACTAACTATTCAGATAATTTGAGAGCTAAAGAGTCTTAAGGGTTGGGTTGGCAGAGATGTATAATGAAAAAAGGTAGGCTAGTAACATAGAAAAAAGGGATAACCAATGGTGAGCTAGCATTAGGTCCATTAGATCCAAAGGAGGGTCGCTGGCCTAGTAGATCTCCCTGAAACTTACAGTTTACTAGAGAATATGGACAAGAGATACGCAGGATGGCCAGGCAAGCATAAGTTGCTATCTATAAGTAATATCCAAATAAATAATTACAGATCTAAAAGTAAACCACTGCCACCTAAAAGGCCACAAAATGGGAATGACAGGCCATAAAATGAATGTGTATATACGTTTATGCCAGCTTCTCCTTCTGTATCTTTCTTTTTTTTTAAACAAATGCTTTATTAACTTCTGTTTTACATCATTCATTTCTGCCAGATTTTGAGTTACAATCATTTTCCCCCCTTTATTCCCCTGCCCAACCTCCCAGAATAGCAGTCCCACAAGATATCGCTTCCTCCAATCTGCTCTCTCCCACACCTTCTCCCATACCCTCTTCAACTTTTCCATTAGAGGAAGGTGAATCTTTGTGTCCCAATGCCTGCACATCTTGACTCCCAATTATAAGCAAAAGAGTATTAATAATAGTATTTATATACATTTGAAACATTTAATTTCAGATCCATTTCCTTCCTCCCTTGTCACCCATTCCCTCTGGGGAGATAAGTAATTCAGTATATGTTGTACATGTCTAGCTATGCAAAACATTATCATAGTAGATATATTGTACAAGGCTGCTTATAATTCCCTCCCACTCATCCCACCCCCCACCTGGTCCATTCCCTACTTGATCCTGTCCCTCTTCTATAGTGGGTACTTCCAACCTTCCCTCCCCCCAAGGATGCCCTCCCATCCATCATTCCTCCTCTCATCCCCCTTCCCCCTATTCTGCTGTAGGTTGAGATATCCCATTTAGTATGTATGTCATTCTCTCCCTGAACCAAATTCAATGAGAATGTGGTTTTGCCTTTTTTGCCTTCCTATTCTCCTCCTCCCTTGCAACCACTTCCCCTTGCTTCTTCTACATGAGATAGTTTACCCTACCCTGTCTCTCCCCATCTCCTCTTGCCACTTTCCTCTCTCACCTCATAATTTCATACCTTGAGTATTCTCCCTTCCCAACAAATTCAACCTATGCCCTCTATCCATATATAACTGTAACCATATACACACACATTCACATATGTATTCATATGACCACACACCCTTCTTCCAATATTTTCATAGTGAGAAAGATATCATCAGTCACAGTTATTACTTTTCCATATAGGAATGTAAATAGTTCAACTTTGATAAGTTGCTTTTGATTTCTTTTCCCTGATTACCTTCTCAGGCATCTCTTCTTTCTTGTGTCTGGATGTCAAATTTTCTATTCAACTCTGGTTTTTTCCTCAAGAATGCTTGAAAGTCCTCTATTCCACTGAATGTATTTTCCCCTGAAACAAAATACTCAGTTTTGCTGGGTAGGTGACCCTTGGGTTCATTCCCAGTTCTTTTGCCCTCTGGAATATCATATTCCATGCCCTTCGATCCCTCAGTGTAGAAGCTGCCAGGTCCTGGGCTATTCTGATTGTGTTTCCACAATACTGAAATTGTTTCTTCCTGGCTGCTTGTAGTATTTTCTCCTTGATCTGGGGATTCTGGAACCTGGCTATAATATTCCTGGGAGTTTTCTTCTTGGGATCTTTTTCAGGAGGTGATCAGTGGATTCTTTCAACCTCTATTTTGCCCTCTGGATCTAAAACATCAGGGCAGTTTTCCTTGAGAATTTCTTGAAGGGTGATTTCTAGGTTCTTTCTTTGATCATGGCTTTCAGGTAGTCCAATAATTTTTAAATTGTCTCTCCTGGATCTATTTTCCAGGTCAGTGGTTTTTCCCATGAGATATTTCACATTGCCTTCTAATCTTTCATTTGTTTGGATCTGCTTAACAGCATCTTGATTTCTCATAAAGTCATTAGCTTCCATTTGCTCCAGTCTAACTCTGAAGGAATGAATCTCCTCAGTGAACTTTTGAGATTCTTTTTCCATCTGGCAAATTCGACTTTTTAAGGCATTCTTCTCCTCATTGCCCTTTTGGGCCTCCTTTGCCATTTGAGTTAGTCTGTTTTTTAAGGTGTTGTTTTCCTCAGGCTGTTGACCCTCATTTCATACTTTTCCTGAATCCTTCTCATTTCTCTTTCCAATTTTTCCTCCACTTCTCTTATTTGATTTTTAAAGTCCTTCTTAAGGTCCTCTATGGCCTGCAACCCGCTCATGTTTTTCCCTGGGGCTTTTGGAGCAGGACTTCTGACCTCACAGTCCTTTTCCTGCTCTATGCCTCCAAAATAGGAGTCTAGGGTTGCATTTTTCTGTTTCCTTTGCCTTGGCATGTTGCCACTTAATTACTTGACTTTTGGGCTTGTTGCCACACTATGGCTTTAAGGCCAGATAGAGGAATTTTCGTCCCAAACGTGTGGGGAGCAACTTCCGTTTCTGGCAAGCTGTAAACCCACCCACGACTTCTACCCCAGATCACAATCCAGATCCAGGGAGGTTATAGCAAGAGCGATTACCCCCCAAGACTGATCGCTGGATCTCTCTACAGTTAGCATGCAGGCCAGGAGTTGGAGATGCCTCTGAAAACTACAAAATGGCGTGTCTCCTCAGTGGCTTCTAGCCCCCAGGAGAGGGAGCCGATGCATTCCCCAAATACTGGTCCCAAAGTCCATAGGACACTAACCTCTTACTTTGTCCTAGGCATGTCTATGTTGATAATTCTGGAATCTCCACAGCTGCTGGTGTTCTGGGGTTCCTCCAGCCAGCTGCTGGCCCTGCCGCCCTAGGGCTAAAACCTTGGCTCAAGCGCTCCGCTTCCTGCGCTCTGTGCGCTGCCGGCTCCCAGACCACTGCGCTGGTCCTTCCTGCAGGGCTGCTGGGCTGTCCTCAGCGGGAGGTTAGCTTCTCTGTGTCGTTCTGTGGGTGCTGGGGCTCCAGAAGTTGTTCAGAGTCCCCTTTTACATAGTTTGGGGGGAATCTGGGGGCAGAGTGGTTTGGATGAGCTGTTTCTACTCCGCCATCTTGGCTCCGCCCCCCCCATGTATCTTTCTTTCTTTATCCTTTCTCTTCTCTTTCAAGTTCTACATTGTGCCTCTGTCCCTTTGTCTTTCTCCTCATCCTTTTTCTCATTCTGACTTGATTTCTCAGTCTCTGTCCCTTAAGTGGTCATTATGTAGAAACAAAGCATATTTATTACTCACTCTGACTTTTGAACAAAATGTAATTACATGTGTTTTTAATTTTAAAAGTAGATGTTTTATAAGGGATTGAGACTAGATGTCTACTTCATCGTCACTGGGAAATCCCCAAAGAGGGAACTCCCTCTACCAATTCAGGTCAGCATCTTCTCTGTAACTTACAGTCTCATAGAGTTTCCTAAAGCAGAGGGACTTGTGCAAGGTCATACAACGTCTGTGTGCCAGAGGGCAGGACTTGAATCCAGTCTTACTTTAGAGGCAGCTAGGTGTCACGATGGATAGAGCGCTGACCCTGAAGTCAATAAGACCTGAGTTCAAATCACGCCTCAGATATTTACAAGCTGTTGAACCCTGGGCAGGTTACTTCTGTTTGCCTCATTCTCCTGAAGTGAAAAATGAAAATAATACAATCTACCTCCTAGAGGTGTTCTGAAAATCAAAAGAGACATTATTTGTAAAGAACTTAGCACAGTACTCGGCACAGAGTAGGCACTTAATAAATTATTTCTTACTTCCTCCCTCCTCTCTTGTACATTTTTTCCCTTTCTTTCTTCCTTCCTGACTCTGAGTCCAACTGTTTGCTATGCCATTTCTATTTCTATTAAAAAAACCAACAACTCTCAAAGTGAATTAAGTAATTAAATTAACAGATTTCGTGAGAAATAAAGAGACTTCACATTCCTTTTTAAAGTCATGTGGACTTAGAAATATACATATGGCACCCAGGTGTGTATAATGTAGTTCACCACAACAAAGTGTCATAAGCCTACTTAAAGACATAGCTAGAAGAACCTGAACCTGGGCCAAATTTAGCAGTAGAAGGAAGATCAGAACAACAGCACAGATGAGAATTCTGGTAGAGGGAAAGTGTCAGGAAGGAAAGGGGATGATGGTCAGCATCTCATGAAGAAAGGTGAGTTGAATTGGATAGTAATCACTGAATGGAGGAGTTAAAAGGAGGTAGTATATTGACCCTATCATTCTCTAACCCTCCACACTGGAGCCTAAGCCATGCAGGTTATTCCTTTATGCCTACTGAAATGACCTTGAGGAATTCTTGGTGACCCTTACTTTAAGAGGTTTTATACACACACACACACACACACACACACACACACACACACACACACACACACAGTAGTACTCTCTTAAGTGGGAGTGGGGTGGGGTATGTGTGTGTATGTTTATATCAGCTTCTCCCTTCATATCTGTTTTTCTTTTCCTTTCTGTTCTCTCTCAAGTCCCATATTTACGTTTCTATCCTTTTGTCTGTCTTTATCTTTCTGCTCATCTTTTTCTCTTTCTGCCTTGATTTTTGTAAGTTTAGGTCTATGAAGTTATAAATTATAATGATGATTACAAGGTTTTTTTAATATTTATCTCCCCAACTGAGAAGCAACTTGAAAACAGCAATCTTGCCTCTGAATCCCCTACACTGCCTACCATACTTGCCCCTCAAGGCTAGACTCATCCCCACCACCATCATAATCATCACATTTGTTGATTTGTGGATTGATTAACAGTGGTTGGAACATAGAACTAAATTGATTCCATAAAAGAGGAAATAATCAAATAAACTAATATTTTTAAAAAGTAGTTTTGTAGGTGTTCAGATCTTGTGGAGTACCTAGCACTGTGTTTCTCCATACTGAATCACATTCACATAAAAGGCATAGTATACATTCAATCATCTCTGATCATCCACACCAGTGATGAGTAACATTAGCACATTTAATTGAAAAATCTCAAAAAACTTTCTGAAACTATCTGGGATATTATCTGTGACTGTGTAACTCAGGAATAACATGTTTTCACATACCTCATAGTCAAAATAGAAAGTATTCTGTTACTGTACTGAATTGAAAAATAGAAGTATAAATGGTCAGATAGGGGAAATTCCCAGAAATCATATCCATTGAAAGATAATGAACTAACATTGTGTTTAAAATTCATTTATCGTTCAATTCAGCATTCTAGGATGGCTCAGTTAATCTTTACACACATGTTTTGGTCCCTTAAATTTCACTCCTGTGTCAAAATTTTTCTTCTTTCTGAAACCTACAATTTATTCTCTCAAATATTTTCTATTCAATGAAATCCACTCATAGGTGTGTGTCTCTTGTGGTACTTACTGTGTTTTCCCTTAGACTATGGTCACCTGAATATCTGTCTTACTTTCCTACCAGTTATTAAATCCCTTGTCCTACTCAACAATTTTACTCTTAATTGTTGTGAATAATCAAGAAATTTCTAACATGCCTTTTCTAGAATGTAGGCTGGAAACATCCTTCCAACTTGACATTGAGTCATTAATGACTACTCATTGGCTCCAACCATTCAACCAGTTTATCATCTAGTATTATCATCTGTTCCACACTTCTCCATCTTTTCCACTATAATAGCATGACATACTTTGTCAAAATACAGGCAGCTATAGCTATGACAAATCCCTGATCTACAAGGCTAGAAAAAGGAAATTGAGATAAACATTTCTTTTCTTGATTGAGTTGTTTTGGCTCCTTTTAATCACTGCTTCTTTTTGTAACTCTCCACTAAACACCTTATAACAATAAGGCAAGGTCCCGATTAGTTCAAACAATGATTTCCTGTGAAGTGATTGCATTATGGCCCTGAAGTAATTGGGACCTAGCTGTACATTCTAGAATTTTGCCAGGAACTGAACTTCAGTATTCTGACCTGTAGTTTGTAGACTCCACTCTCTGCCTTTTTTGAAAACTTGAACACTATTTGCCCTTTTCTCATTTTGAAGCCCATCTCTCATTCTCCACAATCTTGGCTCAGCAATCACATCTGCCTGTTATTTCAATACAAAGGGATTTAGTTTACTCTGCCTGGTTCCCTACTTACCTTGTGCTCTAATTCCCTATTGGACATTTTTGTTCTTTCCTTTTCAATCCAAAGGAGACCTGGGCAGAAAAAAAAGGGAAGCAAAAAAAGAATTGAGCAACTTTGCCTTTTCCCCAGAATCCTTTCTTATCCTCCCATTCACCCATTTTTGATCCTTCTGATTTTTCCACTCTAGCTTTAAAAAACCAAAACCCCTTTTTGCTGCACTTAGACTTTCTACTAGCTTTAGCTCTTTCAAAGACTGAGCACTCCTTACACTCTTCTACAGGGCTAAATGGCACCTTTTTCTCACCTCCTGTCACCTCTGAGTCCCTCTTCTTTTTTACAAATATGAAAACGGAGTACAGAGTGGTTACTTGCCCAATGTCACTCTCAGCTAAGTTTTCAGTTGTCAGAAACACAGGCACTCCAGTCAGCCAGCATAAATGGGAGTAGAGCAGGACCGTGCAGGGATTTATGTAAAACAAGAATGAATCAACAATGGAAGAAAAGACCCATGTGAGGAAGTCACAACACCAAGAACTCTTAGGGATCTCCTACTAGTGTACTAAGGGTCTGGCACATGCCAAAATCACCTCAGATGGCATCACCCACCTAGAAGACACTAAGGTAACTGCATCTGGGAGACAGGAGGACTGGCACAAGTGTGATACTACTACATTGGCCTTCCATGTGGTTGGAAACAGCCTTTTTCCGTTGACTTTGTAGCTGGAACTGTCAGCATCTTTAAAGCTACTTGACCAAGGAGAATCATCCTCTTTCTTAAACTGGTGTCTAAAGGTGAAGGATTCCTTCATTCAAAATAGGTGACACCATGACGTAAGGGGAAAGGGACTGATGTAATCTGCATGGAGCCCAAGAAATGAGCTTGGAGGTTCAGTGCTGTCTCTTTTGTCCTTTTCAACTCTAGAGGCAGGGAGTGAAATTTGTGACCCAGTTCAAGCCACAGAGATTTTCAGAGCCTAGGATTCCAGGCTAGATAATACAGTCAGCCCAACAGGAAATCCCTAAGAAGCAAAAGTCAGGGAAGTGAAGATTTGTACTTGAATTTGGTAGGGCCAAGACTAGTAGGAACTAGATTAAACTGTGAACCTAATCACCCTTACTTCCCCAGAGCCTGAGATTATATGGGAAGCAGAGGATTATTCTTCCCAGGTATACGGAAAAAATGTTTGTACATTTGTCCTTACTATATCTTGGCAGCAAATATTCCTTTGTAAAAGACAATCTGAAGTCACAATTAATTAAGACTTGTGTACTGCCAGTACTGGTGTATCATTACTGGTGTAATGATAATGGGAATTTGAAGATCTTCCATGCCCCTTAATAAGCCTAGGGGAATTTGAAGACATTCCCTGACTTGAAGATCTTTCCTGCCCCCTAACAAGCCAAATGCAATGGAGTCTGTAGTGGGAAGAGTTTGCTGAAGGTTAGAGCAGAGCCCACAGGAAGCTGGGAGTCAGAGTTAGGGCTAGAAGGGAGGACGTACCCAGGGAGACAGCTAGGCTTGTGAGTGTTGGTTTTTGAGAAGACTAAAAGGTGGCATGGTTCTCTGCAGTGTGATAGTGTATTATCTTCTTTGCTACTATGATGAATTTGACTTCCTGGTGCTGGGATTTGGTTTTCTGGTGCCTGAATAAATGTTTTGCTTCTGTCTTGTATATGGAGAGTCTGTTATATTTTGCAATTGCAAACTATGCTGGCATATTTACAGTTGCTGTTGATGCTATGAATATTGTGCTGGTGCTACAACTAATAATTGGCCTGTGAAAAATGAGAGAACACAAACAGTGGGAATTTAAGCAAATGGTCGTAGAAGAGAAACTCTCCCCCCAATACCCTCAGGGTTCTGGAGAAGAGGAGGAGAGGGTTAAAATGTAACACAATCAAGAGTGGGGGCATAGTCAAACTATAACAATAATAACAACACCTACCACCTGTAAAATGGCCATAATATCTGTAGTACATATTTTACAGGTTCATTATGGTGCTTAAATGAGATAATATATGTACAGTGCTTTGGAAATTCTCAAGTACTATTAGAATCATTATCATTATTACTCGATATCTAATCCTTAGTCATGATAAACATTCACATAAACATATGTGTGTATATGTATGTATATATATATATACATACATATACACCATCAACTCAAAACTAGCCATGATTTTTATTATTTTTCTTTATGATTCTTCTACATCTACCCTTATAAAAGAAGACACAAAGTAGTAGATGGCACTTGTATATGTGTATCTAAGTGTGCTTCTAAATGAGCTTTGGTTTATCTGTAGTTTTATATAATCAGTGCTTCATTCAATTTCATGCATATAGATTCAGAGAGTCATAGATCTAAAGCTAGAAGAAACCTCAGAGACCATCTGGTCCAGTGCCCTTGTGTTACAGATGAAGAAACTGAGGACCAGGGTAGCTAAGTGAACTAGCCAAGGTCACACGAATCATAAGCATCAGAGGCAAGATTTGGCTCCTAATCCTTTAACTTGATAGCCAGTGTGCTCTTGTCTACCATTTCATGCTGCCTGTAGAGACAAATAAAAAGGCCTCCCCCCCAAAATACCCATATTAAATATATATAATATATATGTATTTTCATGAATGCTTACTTTAAGGATTTGGGTGTCTAGATGTGTCTTTTTTGTTTATTTAAAAATCAGCACACAGATAAATATATTTATGAATATATTGGTACCATAGTGACATCTTGTGGGGAAAGCAAGTCAAATCCTAACTATACTTTTAAATCCTCATATCCCCAAATCTCTTAATCAATTTAAGGAGTGCAATCAGGCTCTTAAATTTGACATATCTGCTATTAAAATATCCTTTGTCTGTTATTTGTGTCATTTGTAGATCTAGAAATAATAGGATTTCAGATAGATTTTCAATAGTACGTTGAAAGATAACTAAATTACTTTCTGAATCCTAAGCATTCTAGATCAATAGAAGTGTAATGATGGATTTCTTCTAGAATTAAAACAACAATTTTAGGCCAGGGTCATTATAGACTCAAATGTAACAAGTTGCTACACAAGTGAATATAAAGTAATTTTTTAAAAAATGAAAACTCTGTCCCTGACTATATCTAGACAAATCATTTAACTGTTACAGGAACCACCTCAGTTTCCTCATCAGTAAAATAAGGGAGTTGGAACAGATGACGTCCAAAATATTTTTCAGCTCAAACATTCCATGTTTCTATGAAATGTGTCCTTATAATATTCAATTTGTGCCAGGTACTAATTCAAATTCTGTAAGATTTTTTTAATGCCTCAATTAGGTTATGTGATACATCTATGATTTTTTTCTCCCTAATAACTCTGTGTCTAGTTAACTCAGTTTTATAGAACACCATGGTAAGAAGGTTGAAGTAGCAGGCAGAGCCCTAAGTAGGAACTGTTATCCCAAAGGCAAAATCAGTGGAGTGGGTGCAGGACATAGAAGAACAGTCTGCCCTGAAAGGAGCTTCCCTGGGAAGAAGCAGATATATGTGGTAGTCTAGAAAGGCTGAGCATAGCAGAGGAGTGCTACAGTAACAGGGTCTTGGGAGTGGCAGCCAGCAGAATACTGTGAGGACTGGAAGCATACCCTTCTCAATGCTGGTGGCCAGGAGAACAGCCCCAAGTGCCCCATTCTAATTAAAGCTTTTTCTGAACGTCCTATCCTTCTAGGGGCCACCTGATATAAGCAGTGATTGCTTCCCTGATGTGTTAAGCCCTAGGGCTCAAACCTATTTTCATAAGATTCTCCTCATTGGTAGAGAATGATTACTATTAGTACTAGATGTTCCATGACTGCATGAGAGGTAGAATTGGCAAGAGTTTGAGAAAGGAGAGATCTGTGGTCTTCTGACTTCGAGAGAGGAGATACAGGCTCCATATTCTCTTCAGGAAGAGGTCCCTGAAAGGAAAGGAAAAATTCTAGGAAGAAGTCTGTCCTGCAAAGGAGAAGACACCTCAACTATATCTTTCCTGCCAATTACCATGCTTGATATTTGAGAATTTCCCCTTTGATGAGTGTTCTTGATCTCTCCCTCTCTCTCTCTCTCTCTCTCTCTCTCTCTCTCTCTCTCTCTCTCTCTCTCTCTTTCTCTCTCTCTCACACACACACGCGCACACACACACACACACACACACATACACACACGGTATTCTAATCTGTATAATTTCTTTTATTTCTGTTTGGTATCATCTTGAATAAGTGATTTTTTTTTCTTTTTGCTATATGTGATGGTTTTTGCAAGACTGGCATTTGGTGGAAAGGGAGGCAAGACTTGGACTGTATAGCCTCCTTACTAAAGGATAACAATCAGGAAAGTGGCTTGAACCAAAAATATTATTTTCTTTAGATTAACAAAAAGTAGAGGAGTGGGAGAACAAAGGAAGAGATATAATTCTAACCTGGTGCCTTCTGTCCAAAGAAAGCAGAGTGGCCTGCCTCATAGCACCAATCTCTTGCTTCCTTCTTGGTAAGAATCAGTCTTCCTTGGAAAGGGATGAGCAAAGGATATTCCAGAAATATGTATTCATACATCCCTGTGAACCATATCTAGACAGATTCATTATAGTCATATATAACCTGCATGAACACACAGATACACTATATGTCTTGGCCCAAGAGAGCATAGGTAAAGGAGTATGGATGCCCCCACATAAAGCCAGAGTCACAACTAGAAAAGAAACTGTGCTGAGTAGAAGTAAAAAATCTGGATTTCCAGAGCTCACGGTTTCTCCCTCCAGAGCTTGAATTCCTAGGCTTACTGGAAAAGGAGCTGACAAGAGGTAGGGGAAGCAATAAGTAGTGAGAAGCAAGAGAAGTCTGAATCTCTGAAGTCAAGAAGTTTACATTCTACTAGAGGCTATAGGTACATAGGTAAGTCTAAACAAATAAATAGTGAGTATTGGGATGTGGTGGGGTAGGGGTGGGGTAAGAGTGAGAGAGACCAACAACTAGGAAGGATGCAGCTGTAGCACAGTGGATAGAGCACTAGGCCACATTACTATGTAACCCTGGGTAAGTCACTTAGCCTGTTTGCCTCAGTTTCCTCATCTGTAAAATTGAGATAATAATAGCACCTACCTCCCAGGGTTGTTGTGAGTATCCAATGAGATAATACTTATAAAACACTTAGCACAGTGCCTGGCACACAGTAAGAATTGTATAAATGTTATATTCCCTTCCTTATCCCTTTCCACCTGGGGAAATTAGAAGAGGCTTCTTTTGGGAGGAAGAATTTAAAAGGAAGGTAGCAAATCTAAGGAGCAGAAGTAAGGAAGGAGAGCACCCTAGGCAGGAAGAATAAATGGTCTGTGCAGACGCATAGAGATGGGAGATGGGATGTTGTGTACAGAAAACAGCAAGTGGACCTGCTTGGATTGACCATACAGTATACAAATAAAATTAACCTGAAAAGATAAACTGGAGCTAAACTGTGAAGGCTTTAAATGCCAAAGAGTAGAGTTTGTTTTCTGTATAGAACAAAGCACAGCATCATTGACGAAAATGATAGATTTTTTTTAAATTGAAGGACATCTTGGTATCGGGTTCATTTATAATTTCAAAACCAAAAGAAAGGTTACAGGACAGTATATCCTCCTAGGTCTACAGATTGAGTTGAAGGAATGTTAAAGATTATCTAGGTCAATTCACTTCATTCTGTAGATGAGGAAGCAGAGCCTTGTGACTTGCCTAAGGTCACACTACTAATAAGTGGCAGACCTGGCACCTGAATTCAGGTCCTGTAACCCCAAATCCCATATTCTTTCTACTGTACTACTATGTCTTGTAGGCCTTTCAATTTATCAAAACAAAAATGTTTGGCCAAATCACTGGGGGGAAAGGTTCTATGTACTATCTCCAATAAGTAATTCCATAACCTGAATTTTAAAAAGCCCACACTCAAGCTTGTGTTTGACACTTGTATCTGACAAAACTGAACAGACACAGCCACTGAATTGTGAATGATGAATGAGCCACATTTTATTTTCACTTCTGGCTTGTTATTATTTAGAACTGATGACCACTAGAGGGCGATTGAGACCTAAACTACATAAAGCATAGTTCTGCACTAACCTTCCATAGAAGATAATGAGAATTATCTCCCATCGAAAATAACAATTTTACTTTGTGGGGTAAAATATTCAAATATTACTTAAGAATCTGTGATAATGAAGCCAGTAAATATGCACACACACATACAGAGAGTTGAAATGTCTAACTAAAACACTGTCTTTTCCTTTAAATACAATGCAAGACAATTCTATAATTGGAACTCGAATTTTCAAATGCCAAGGGTAATAATGGCAATCACTCATCAGATTGCCTTTCCCGCTGTAGCTGACTACATTTTAAAAGTTAATATTCATCTGCAATAAACAATAACTGAGAATAAAAGAGAAGGTAAAGGTAGCCTGGCAGCGTGGTCATCATAGAATCTCCACAGTAGGAAATTATCATAGGTATATATATTTTTTATTTTTGTCTTTTTGGAGGGGGGAGGGCAGGGCAATTGGGGTTAAGTGAATTGCCCAAGGTTACACAGCTAGTGTTAAGTGCCTGAAGCCATATTTGAACTCAGGTCCTCCTGACTCCAGGGCCAGTACTCTATTTATTCACTGTGCCACCTAGCTGCCCCCACAGGCATATATTTTATCATCCTTGATTACCTCATTTAATGTCTCTGCATTTTCTCCAGCATGTTATTTAACTGTCATGTGATAGCATTCTTTCAATGTTTGGTCTATATTTCCTACCAACCCAGTTATTTAGAGGGGACAGACTAAGGTATTAAAATGTGTGTGTGTGTGTGTGTGTGTGTGTGTGTGTGTGTGTGTGTGTGTGTGTGTAAGATGTAACATTTGTTCAAAGTGAAAAAGACAAGTATAAAACCAAGATGAATCTATAAAAATTAAATCGATCCAACAAATATTTATTATTTACTACATATGAGGTGTGCCAGGAAGATTATGACATAGTCTAACTCCTCAAAAGGAAGGCAAAGCTGTTTGCCTAACAATTTATCAGAATCACAATCTATCATCTGTGATCCAGGATTAATGAACACATACTGTAAGAAGAAATACGATCTCATGCTAAGTTTTTGTCTCCTACTTCCCAGGGCATTTTCATGCTAACTGAGAATTAAATAACCCAGCATACTATAAAATGGGGAGCTTCTAGCTCCAAAGCACCCATAATCTAAGATTGTCTAGTATTACAAAGTACAGTTATCTATTATTCTCTGTTTCTCAATGAAGTTACAAAAGAAACTGGTAACCTTTCAGAATCAGCACTAGTGATAGGAGGTAAAGAGCAGAAACTTTATTTTAAAAGAAATTTTCATGTTTAACCCTTGGAAACATACCTCTCTTGTCCTCAGCTGCTGTATCTGAGCTGTCCAGCCAAAGAGTGAACAGTGGCCTATTCCCTCTTATCTACTCCTATCCATTTTTGTCAAAGAGGTGGGGGGGCAGAGGGGAGGAGATTAAGGGAAAGGTAAGAGGGGACAGGGAGAAACACAACTCCTCAAATGGAATCCAAGGCAAGGCAAATATGTTTGTTTCCCCACTGTCCCTATGGTGACTATCATCCATCCTCTCATATAACAGGTCCCTAAGAACACCTCTCTCTGTCACATCAAGAGACAGGGCGATAGAATAGCTGCATTAGCCCAACAATAGTACAAGTCTGCCAAAAGATCGTTTAGTGATTGAATACAGTGTGTGTGGTGGGGGTGGAGAGCCAGACTCAGTGTTATTTGAAGAAGCTGGTTCTTCTGTTTAGTTGTGAATACAGTCGTAACTAAGCTCATGTCTACATCACTACAGTCAGTTTCTATTTTAGTAATCTTCATCAGGAGTTCAATTTTGTTGACTACTATTTCAAGTCCTGACTTTGTCCTAGGTTACCTTGCCAGGAAAAAAAAGCATATCAACACTTTCTATAATAATAATAATATTTGTGCCAATACAGGAAGAATGAAGAACCTGTGATGTTATCAACAGAGGGAACTTTTAGTATGGGAAAACCCACTAACAACTCTTAAGTTCTAGGCAGTTGCCAATAACAATAATAATAATAAATAATATAAGATCAAGCCATCCATTGCTGCCAGCAATGACAAAATGCTTATCTAAGGAGACCAGATTTATTGATCAAAGTAGATTATGCAGTGAAATGGTGAAAACTTTGTAACATATCACTGCAGATCACAAAAATTTAGCATCGAATGGATATCTAGAAAGACACTAAAACCTGTCAATACTTTGTAAGATTCAAATTCCTATATTACAAATACAAACCTCAGAATACTCTTGAGAATTCAACAAATCAACTGTAAGGCAACCAGAACATGATAACAGATAGAAACTCTTGCCCAGAATTCTCCAGATATTCATATCAATCTATAAAAATTTAATATTTCTAATAGACATTGTCATATTGAGCAGTTATAATCTCCAAACTACATAGAGGAAAGAGCTTTCAAATTAATAATAGCTACCACTTATGTAAGTGCTTTGAGATTGGCAAAATGTATATAGATATTTCATTTGATCCTCAAAATAACCCTATGGAATAGGTGCCATTCTCCCTCTTTTAAAGATGAGTAAACTGAGTTGGAGAGAAGTTAAGTCATTTCCCCAGGATGACCAAGCTTGTAGTTTTCTGCAGCAGGTTTTCCTAGTTTGAACTCCTATACTTTATTCACTGCACCACTTAAAATATAGAAGCCTAGTGGAAGAAATTCAAACTCAATATGTGGAAACAACTCTCAGGCATGAGTATTCTCTTCTCCAGACTAAACACCCTCACTTTCTTCAACAAATCCTCACATGACAAGGTTTCAAAACAATCTGCCACTCTACCTTATTCTGGGTATATTTCTATTTGTCAGATGCCTAGAAACCAAGACAGGATATAATAATCTAGATGTGTTCTGCACAAGGCAGATGCTTATTATAGCGCACTCAAATGTCACCACATACCAGGAAAGAGGAAGTAGATTCAATTGCCCCATGAAGTGTGTAATTTGAGGTCAATAAGGTGAGCAGTATAAACTGCCCATTTCAGATTAGTGGCACCCAGCTCTGTGTCGCATTTTGGTAATTCTTAGAATATTTCCATTTTTTTCATTATTATTATATCTGTGATCGATGATCTTTGATTTTATTATTGCAATTGTTTTAGGACACCACAAACCACACCCATGTAAGAAACTTAATTGATAAATATCATGTGTGTTCCGACTGCTCCAGCCATTCCAGTCTCTCTCCCTCTCCTTGGGCCTTCCTATTCCCTGAGATACAGCAATATTGAAATTAGGACAAGTAATACCCCTATGGTGACCTCTGAGTGTTCAAGGGAAAGGAACAGTCAATCAATGAAACAAACTCCATTGTTGTCTTATTTAAAAAATTGCCACAGCCACCCCAACCTTCAGCAACCACCACCCTAATCAGCTGGCAGAAGCAAGACCCTCCAGCAGCAAAAAGATTATGACTTGCTGAAGGCTCAGATAATGATGGTTAGCATTTTTTAGCAATAAAGTAGTTTAATTAAGGTATGCACATTATATTTTTAGATATAATACTATGGCACACTTAATACTAAATATAACTTTTATATGCACTGAGAAATCAAAAAAATTATGTGACTTCACTTTATTACAATAGTACAATATTCACTTTATTGTGGTGGTCTAGAACTGAACCCATAATATCTCCATGGAATGTTTGTACTTAACCTTGACTCTCTTGTCCCAGCTGCTCGCTTCTCTCACCTGTAATTTGTAAGAGCCCCACTGTCTGACCAAGAATGTTTTCTGTGCCTCCTAGTCATCAAAACATTAAATTCCACCCTCTTCATGGCTGCTATCAGCCCCTCTATCTATCTAATTCAGGCAACAGCTACTCCCACCATCCTGGCAGTCACTGAAATAGGAGTTACCAATTCAGTCATTGCTAGAAATTACTAAGTATACAATGATGCATTTAATGCCACCAAAGCTGATACCCTATCTGCTCTCTGGTCCCAGGAGTGTGCAATTAATTATCCTCAGGATTTTCATCTCTGTAGGCCACCATCTTCTTGTCCTTAGGGTTTAAGACCCAAACCCTGGTAATCTCACTATAATGCACTAACAAGAGTGATGACTAAAAACTCTGAAGATGTGAGTTCAAATTGTATTTCTGCCATCTTTGTGGTAACTCACTTTATGGCTTTGGGCAAAATCACTCATAAGGTTGAACTAGAGGAATAGTAAGGTCTTTCTTGCTTTAAATTTATGCATCTACTAGCCAGCTAGATAGTGCAGTGGATAAAGTGCTGGGCCTTGTGTCAGGAAGATTTGAGTTCAAAGTGAGTCTCAGATACTAGCTTCATGACCCTGAGAATAACCTCTCTCTAGCTTCCTGTTTTCTCAACTGTAAAATGGGGCTTAACAATGGTACCTACCTCATACAGTTGCTATAAGGATCAAATGAGGTAACATCTGTTAAGTTCTTAGCATGGTGCCTGGACATAGTAGATGCCAAATAAATGCTTCTTTCCTTCCTTCCTTTTTATGAGCTGTGCAAATCTGGACCCATCCAGGGTTTGGTACCCATTTTTAATGGAAATCAATGCCTCAGAGTAGTGATAGTGTAAAGGTCTGCTGACCTCTGATTGCAAGGGTTCTGTGACCTCAGCAAGACCCAAACCAAGAGGATAGGGAAGGGAACAAGAGATATTGTTGTCTGGACAGACACCACTGACCCAGTGACACAGAATTATCACTGCTTGAGCCATCTGTTGTATGCTATGGCTGAAGGTCTGAAGTACAGACCTCTGCAGGAGACTGTCTCTCGAGACATACAATGAAGGATAACACAAGCACACTCTCCCCCGCCAAGGGAAAGTCACCCAGATAACCAGACCTCCACAGCTGCCCTGCTCTGCCAAACTAAGATTTCATCCAGCTTTATTGTTTATTCACTCTGCCATATACCAGGCTCCAGCTTAGAAATGTCAACTTCAAAGCCTGAGTTGGTTCATCTTTTATAGACTAACTATAAGTGGTCCCAGAGAGGGAGAGAGGAAGAGAAAGAGAGAGAAGGTGGTGCCCATGCAATGTTTTTGACAATAACTGCTACCTTGTTGGGTCACAGGTTAACTGTCCAGCAATTGTTTGAACAGAAAAGGGCATATCTCACAAACATGACCATGAACCTGTTACAGCTCTGTACTCTAAAATGTGGGAATGAGGAAGGAGAAAAGAGAGAGGAAGCATAGGACCCAGATACCTTCAAGAAAAAACTGCTAGTGATGAAGGCAAACTCTGAACCATTACAATACTACCTAAAGGGGACACAATACTCAATCATAGTGTGCACAGGCAATTAGAGCTTCAAGCAGCTATCAGTCTGAGCACACACTGAATCCAGAGGGTGTTATTCTTTAGCCAATTCAGCCTCAAAAATCAAATCATTTCCCAGAAGTCAGAACCATTTGAAAAATGGACTTCTGAACTAGATTCCACCAGATACTATAAAAATCCTAACAAAGGCTGCCTTAGAGGCCAATACATCCATTCCTTAGATCTATGCATAGTTACAAGATCATTGCAAATAATTGTTTCTTTTAAAGAATTTGTTTGGAATCAGGTCTTGCTGATTGTTCATAAACACCGACTCTGGGGGGCGGCTAGGTGGCACAATGAATAGAGAGCACTGATCCTGGAGTCAGGAAAACCTGAGTTCAAATCTGGCCTCAGACACTTAGCACTAGCCATGTGACCTTGGGCAAGTCACTTAACCCCAATTGCCCTGCCTTCCCCCCTCCAAAAAGCAAGAAAAAGGAAAAAACACTGACTCTTATCCAAGAACCTCTGGAGCCAAGACACTTACAAAGCCTGGTGACAGCTGGGTAGTAAAGTAGATAAGAGCACTGGCCTGGAGTCAGGAAGATATGAAATCGAATGGAGCCTCAGACTCTTACTAGCTATGTGACCTTGGGCAAGTTGTCGGCTGCTATATTGACTCAGTTTCCTCAATTGTAAAATGGGGATAATAATACCACCTACCTCCAGAGGTTGTTATGAGGATCAAATGAGATAATGATTGTAAAGGGCTTAGCACAGTGCCTGGCAAATAATGAGTGCTTTGTAAATGACAGCTGCTGTTGTTCTTGTTATGAGAGGCAACCTCAGCAAGTCCAAATCCACACAGAGGATTTTATGGCCACCCCAGACTCACCATGACTTCCTGCAAGTTTTGGGACAACAAAAATAGCAATGGGACTCACTTGCACAGACTCAGCGGCCCATCCTGCAAGTTCCATATCCAGTTCCCCTCTACCCTTCTAGGGAAATCATTTCAGTGAGGAGGGAGAGGGGCATGAGTTATCTAAAAAGAACAATGTAAAGGCACCAAGGATTTACCACCAACATAGATTAAAAGAAAATGTACCAAAGGACAGAAGTAAGGGCAAATAAATCAGTCAACTAATCAATAAGCATTCTTTAAGTGCTCTTATCTGCCAAATACTATGTGATAAACTCCAGTGGTTCCCTATCACCTCCACAATCTAATAAGAAATGTTCTGTTTCACTTTCAAAGTTGCTCAAAACCTATTTCCTTCCTACCTTTCCAATCCAGCTATAGTGGCTCACTTCCTTTTTCTCATACAGGACATGGCTTCTCTCAACTCCATGCATTCAAAGTGGCTGGTCCTCATTCTTGGAATGCTTTCTCTCCTCACCTTCAACTCCTAGCTTCTCTTGACTCCTTCAAGATTGAGCTTAAAGTCTACCTTTCTTAGTAACTCTTCCCCCACTCACCCATTCCCTTTCCTCCAAAATTACCTTTCATTTACACTACATATATTTTGTATTCCTATGGTTATTTTCATGTTATATCCCCATTATAATGAGTATCTTGAGAGTAAGGACCTGTTTTTGCCTTTTCTTATACCCCCAGTACTTATAAGGCATAATGCCTGGGACACAGAAAGCACTTACTAAATACACATTGATCAACTGCAAAGGACTATAAAATATGGTCTCAAGGGATTTATATAATTTCAAGGAGATTAAATAATCTCAAGAACATTATGTTCCCAGCACAACTGCTGGTATGACCCTCCCCCCCACCTTGAATTTATTTTGTGTATACTTATATATAACGTCCCAAAAGTTTTTGTGCAGTTTTAAATCTACCAAAACTCAAAACTGCACTAAAACTTTCAGAATATCCTATATATGTACATGTTGTCTCCCCTGTTAGTCTATTGTCTCCTTAGGGGTAAGTACAGCACCTGACACATAATAAGTGCTTAAAAATACTTGTTAATGACTGAGTCAGTGAGTATTTATTAAGTGCCTACTGTGTAGCAGGCACAGTGCTAAGTGTGAAAGAAAGAAAGGCAAAAGAGAGTTCCTTCCCTCTGAGGAACTCAGTCTAATGAACAACACAACATAAAAACAACTATTTACAAATTGATATCATATTGCTTGCCTTCTCGACAGGTAGAAGAGGGGCTCAAAGGAGGGGAAGAATAAAGTAGAATTATATAAAAAAGAAAACTATATACAAACAAGCTATGTGTATGATACACTGGAAATAATCAAAAGAGAGAAGGCATTTGAATTAAGAGAAATTGGGAAAGGCTTTCTAAAGAAGGTAGGATTTTTGCTGGGACTTAAAGGAAACCAGGAGGCAGAGATGAGGAGGGAGAATATCACAGGAACAAATGCTGAGAGCTGAGAGATGGAATATCTTATTCAAGAATAGTAAGGAAGTGGGGCAGCTAGGTGGCCCAGTGAGTAGAGTGCCGGCCCTGGAGTCAGAAGGACCTGAGTTCGGATCTGGTCTCAGACACTTAACACACACACACAAACAAAAACCTAGCTGTGTGACCTTGGGCAAGTTACTTAACCCCAATTGTCCTCCAAAAAGAAAAAAAAAAGAATAGTAAGGAAGCCAGTGTCACTGGAACAAAGAGAACTTGGCAGGGAATTTGATAAGAAGACTGGAAAGATAGATGGGTAGGAATGGAGAGAGAATAGGTTATGAAGGTTTCTGAATCCCAGAGGATTTTGGTTTTTGATCCTACAAGTGACAGGGAGCCACTGGAGTTTATTGAATAGGAAGGTGACATGGTTGGTTCTGGACTTTAGGAAAATCACTTAGTGGATGAATGGAAGATGGATTGGAGTGGGAAGAGACCTGAATGCATGCAGACCCACCAGTAGTCTACTGCAGTAGTCTAGGAATGAGACAATGAGGGTCTGCACCAGAGTAGTAGCAATATCAGAGGGGAGGAGTATTTGAAAAATGTTGCAAAGGTGAAATGAACTGGCCTTGACAATAAATTAAATATGAGAGGACGAGAAATAATGAGGACAGGAGGGTAACACCTAGGTTTTGAACTTGGTAGACTGGGAGGATGGTGGGGTCCTTGATAGTGCCAAGGAAGTTAATAGTTAATATTTATATAGTGCATACTATGTACTAGGCACTGTGCTGAGTATTTTACAAGTATTTCATTTGACCTTCAAAACTCTGAATTCCAGAGTAAAAAGGTCATTAGAAGTCATGTAACCCAAACCACACTTAGATAGAGATACTTTACAGCATTCCCTACAAGTTCAACTGATGCTGGCAAACTTGGGGGTAGGGTATGAATGGGAGACCTCCAGTCAACCTGATGGTAAACATTCCTTATGTTTCTGAATTTTAATATCTAAAGACTAGACTTCAAGGGGGTGGAGTCAAGATGGTGAAAGTAGAAACAGGACTTCTGTAGGGCTCCCACTCCCACCTCCTCCAATTCATGTAAAAAATGACTCTAAACAAACTTTGGAGCTACAGAACCCACAAAATGACAGAGAGAAGCTAACTTCCCACTGAAGACATTCTAGCAGGCTGGCAGGAAGCGGCCAGTGCAGCACTCTAGGAACCCAGCCCAGCCCCACTCAAGCCCAAGGTTTTAGTCTCAGAGTGGTCACAACCAGGGCTGGCTGGAGGAACTTCAGATCACCAGCAGCTGTGGCAGTTTGTAGACTTATCAACCCATAGTTGCTAAAGAAAAAGTAAGAGGTCAGTGTAATGTGGACTTTGGGACCTGGAAGTTTGGGAGTACAATCCAGCCTTTGCCCCCAGGGCAAGAAGCAGCTCAAGCATGGCAGCAATCCAGAAACTGCCACATGGCTGTTTCAGAGCTCCTGGATTGCAGACTGTAGGAAGACCAAGCAACCACACTGAGGGGTAATCACTCTTGCTTTACCCTGCTTGGATCTGGATCACTGTCTGGGGTGGAGGTCCTAGGGTGCATTACCAATTTGCTAGAGCATGTGGAGGCTTCAGAGAGGGCAGCCAACTAATAGCTCCAGCAGCTGAGAAAACCCCAGCAATTTGGGACAAAGCTCCCTGCTATGGTAGCAGAGTTCTCCTGAGGCAAAAAGCTCAAAAGTCAAGTTATTGAGTGACAACACGAGCAAGCAAAGGAAACAAAGCCAAGCACAGCAGTCCAACTTTGGATTCATTTTTTGAGGACAAAAAGAATCAAAGCATGGAACAGGAGGAAGACAGCAAAGTCAGAACTCTTGCACCAAAAGCTTCCATCAAAAGAATAAGCTACTTATAGGCCATGGACGAGTTTAAGAAGGATTTTGAAAAACAAATAAGAGTAGTGGAGGAAAAACTGGGAAGAGAAATGAGAATGATGCAAGAAAATTATAAAATGAGAGCCAACAACCTGACTGAAGAAAATAACACCTTAAAAAATAAACTAGGGGCGGCTAGGTGGCGCAGTGAATAGAGCGCCGGCCCTGGAATCAGAAGGACCTGAGTTCGGAGCCGGCCTCCGACACTTAATCCGCACAAACAAAAACCTAGCCGTGTAACCTTGGGCAAGTTACTTAACCCCAATTGCCCTAAAGGGGCGGCTAGGTGGCGCAGTAAGTAAGAGTGCCGGCCTCGGAGTTTGGATGACCCGAGATCAGATCCGGCCTCAGAAAATGAGCACCCACGCATAAATCAAATGACTAGCCGTGTAACCTTGAGCAAGTTACTTAACCCCAATTGCTTAAAAAAAAAAAATAAACTAACTCAAATGGCAAAAGAGGCTCAAACAGCCAATAAAGAGAAGAATGCCTTAAAAAACTGAATTTGCCAGATGGAAAAAGAATCTCAAAAGCTTACTGAAGAGAATCATTCCTTCAGAATTAGATTGGAGCAAATGGAAGCTAGTGACTTTATGAGAAATCAAGATACTATTAAACAAATCCAAACAAATGAAAACACAGAAGGCAATGCGAAATATCTCACTGGAAAAACCCATGACCTGGAAAATAGATCCAGGAGAGATAATTTAAAAATTATTGGACTACCTGAAAGCCATGATCAAAAAAAGAACCTAGAAATCAACCTTCAAGAAATTCTCAAGGAAATTTGCCATGAGAAGGTAAACAGGGAAAAGAAATCATAAGGAACTTATAAAAGTTGAACTACTTACATTCCTACATGGAAAAATGATAATTGTAACTTATGAAACTTTTCACAGTATGAGAATAGTTGAAGGGAATAGAAATGTGTATATATGTATATGTGTGTATACATACATATATGTCTATATAGGAGGGTATATGGGCGTACGAATACACATATGTGAGTGTGTATATACATGTGTACAGGTATATGTAGACAGAGGGTACAGGACCAATTGAATAGGAAAGGATGATACTTAAAAGGTGAAATTAAGAGATGAGAGAGGAATATAATGAAAGGAGATAGGGAGAGATAGAATGGGGTAAATTATCTCATATAGAAGAGGCAAGGGAAAACTGTTACAATGGAGGGGAAGGTAAAAGGGAATGAGTCAACCTTATTCTCATTGAATTGGGCTTAGGGAGGGAATGACATACACAAGGAATGACATAAATAGGGTATTTCACCCTACAAGAGAGTAGGGAGTAAGGGGATGAGGGGGGGGGTGATGGAAGGGAGGGCAGCCCTTGAGGGAAGTTGGAAGCACCCACTTTTGAAAAGGGACAGGATCAAAGTAGAGAATAAAACTAGTGGGGGTAAGATAGGATGGAGGGAAATAGAGTTAGTCTTTTACAATATATCCACTATGGAAATGTTTTGCATAGCTACACATGTACAACCTATATTGAATTGCTTATCTTTCCAGTAAGGGTGGGTGATGAGGGAGGTAGGGAAAGAATCTGGAATTCAAAGGTTTAAACTCAAATTTTTAAAATATATGTATATTATTATTGTTGTTGTTGTTGTTGTTTTATATGTAACCGGGAAATAAGATACACAGGTACTGGGGCACAGAGACCCACTGTGCCCTACTGGAAAGCTGGAGTGGGGTTGGGGGAAGATATGGGAGAGAGCAGATTGGGGGAGGGGATATTCAGTGGCATTACTGTTTTGGGGTGGTGGGTAGGGGAAAAATGGGGAGAAAATTTGTAACTCAAAGTAGTGTAGAAATGAATAATGTAAACTAAAAAATAATTTTAAAAAAGACAGGAACATTAAAAATAAAAGACTAGACTTCACTGAATCATAATCCATGTAGGGTTATTCCATCAAGAAAACAGCCCAAGGACTTGGAATTGGGGAGTCCCCCAGTTTTTCAATTCCTAAGCCCTTCTGCTCTCCTATGCAAGTTAATGGATTAGGAAAAAGACAAAGAGACAAAGCCAAGCCCAATGATAAAGGTCATTCTCCTCCTACCTGTCCAGGCACATTCTTAGCTTTTCATATGCATATATGAAGGATAGCTAAAGTTGAAAGGGCATTGGCCTCACCTTTAGCTACCAGATGAACTTTAATATGAATAAAGGTAAATGTTATACTTGGGCTCAAAAAACCAAATTCATAAACACAAGATGGGGGGGGGGCAGGGAAACTATACAGAAGTTCATTTGGAAAAATATTTGGGGGATTTAATCATAGAAATCATTGGTCTCTCTATATATTAGAAACAAAACTCAAGAGATAAAATGAAAAATTCTATTCAAAACATTCTTTACAGAAATAAAGGTGGAAATAGAGTTGGGTCAAACCAGTATAATAAAAATGATGACTAAATTAATTTACTTATTCAGTACCATATTAATCAAACTACAAAAGGATTACTTAAGAGAACTATAGTTGAATGACAAAATTCATTTGGAGGAACAAAAGGTCAAGGTTCTCAAGAGAAATAATGGGTTGAGGGGAAGGGACCAGGGGAACAAAGGAAGGAAGGGAACCTAGCAGTACCACATTTCAAACTATACTAAAAAAGCAGTAATCATGGAAATGATTTGGTATCAGCTAAAAAACTGAAAAATCAATCAACAGAATACTAGAACATGCAGAATGGGGCAAATCTGGTAGAGTAGCTGCTGGGGCAGGGTTGGACACTGGCATATTAGAGAAGATAACTTGTCAAAACTTTTCAGAACCACAAGAAGGTCCCTGCCTGCTGATCTAGGAAGAGCACTGGCTGTATGGAAAACACTGTGATAACCTATTAAGGGCAGTGATCTGTCAAGAAGCCCAAGCATCTGGAAATCAACCCATTCCTTCCAATGCACAAGGGAAGAAGGCAAATTTCTCAATCCTACAGCTTGCAAAGGCAAAGCCAGAAACCTTTTTGAAAAGAATTCTTCCTTGGGGCAGCTAGGTGGCGCAGTGAGTAGAGCGTTGGGTCCTGGAGTCAGAAGGACCTGAGTTCATATCCCGCCTCGGACGCATCGCACACACAAACAAAACCTAGCCTTGTGACCTTGGGCAAGTTACTTAACCCTAACTGCCCTCCAAAAAGCAAAAAAAAAAAAAAAAGAATTCTTCCTCAGTTTTCCACTTTACTGGCATGGATGGGACTGCAATCAAGAAAGATTACAAAATACAAGCCAAGAAGCTGCTAGAATTAATGGAAATAGATATTAGGCATACAATCTACAGATGCAAACAAATATAGCAGCATGGTGTTTGATAAACCCAAAGACTCCAACTACTGGGCTAAGAATGCATTATTCCATAAAAGCTGTTGGAAGAATTGAAACGCAGTCTGGAAGAAATTCAGTTGAGAAAAAACTCATACCATAAACCATAACACACCAAATGGATACATGACCTAGACATAAAAGTTCATATCATGACACAAAGAAGAAAATAGCTTTTACAACTATAAACAGGGAAAGAGTTCACAACTAAAGCATAAGAAGATCAAAGAATAGGAAATGAGCAACTATGTATAAAATTTAAAAGTTTCTACATAAATCAAATCAATGTAATTCAAATTAGTTTCTCTGACAAAGCTATCATGTCTAAGATATATAAGGAACTGATTCAAATATTTTAAAATAATAATCGTTCCCCAATACACAAATGGCCAAAGGACATAAATAGGCACTTCTCAAAGGAAGAAATAAAAGAGATAAATAAATCATATGAAAAAGTGATCAAAATCTCTATTAGAGAAATTTAAATGAAAGCAATTCCAAGATTTCACCTCATACCTATGAAGAAAAGAAAATGAGAATATTTAGACGGGCTTCAGGATAATAGGTACATTAGTGCACTGTTGGTGGAGCTATGAATTGGTCTGGCCATTGTGGAAAGCAATTTGTAAATATGCCCCCAAAGTCTCTAAGCTGTGCATACCATTTGACCAAACAATACCCCTATTAGGCTATACCACCAGATCACAGAAAGAGGAAAAAAATGCACCCATATGTACATAAATATTTCTAGAAGCTCTGTTTGTTGTAGAAAAGAACTGCAAACAAAGGTAATACTCATCATTTGAGAAAAGGTTGAACAAATTACAGTATATGAATTTAATGGAATATTACTTTATTATGAGAAATGATGAAATGATCTAGGTCTGAGAAACCTAGAGCTTTAGTATAAATTACTGCAGAGTAAAATAAGTAGAACCAGGAGAACAATGTATAAAATAACCAGATTTTATTTTTAAAGAAAACATCTTGGAAAGACTTAAGAACTCTCATTAATGTAGTAACTAACAAAGACTCCAGAGGACTGATAACTAAGTATCTTGGTGGGTTGTTGTCCTTTGTTCTTGAGGAGGACCAAAATTACATCACTATATTGGGTAGTTCACTGCTAGAGAAAGGACCTCAGCGTCTGGTACCTTATAAGGCCTGCCAGTTGATCGTCAGAATCTTCCTGAGACAATTCAAATGGAAGCAATTCCATTTCCTGGCATGGCACTAGTAGACTGTCCAGATTCCACAGACATACAACATTAAAGTCAATACAATGGCTCTCTAGACCTTCAGTTTAATAGGTAGCCTAATACCTCTTCTCTCCCATACTTTCCTTTGGAGCCTCTGAACTAGCCCTGGCAATGTGTGCATCAACCTCATCATCTCTGTGGAAATCCTTGGAAAGTATACTGCCAAGGTAAGTGAACTTATCCACAGCATTCACAATCTCTCCATTTGCTATAATTGATGGTTCCACGTGTGAATGGTGCAGTGCTGGCTAGAGAACATCTATGTTCTTGGTGTTAATTGTCAGGCCAAAATTAGCACAGTGACAGAGGACTTAGCCCTATTCTGTTGCATCTCAGCCTCAGAGGCTGAATTGAATGCACATTCATCTATGAACAAAAAGTTGCACACCAACTCTCCCTCCATTTTAGTCTTGGTTTGTAGCCTTTTTAAGTTTTAAGCCTTATTGAGTTAGCTGAATTTAATGACATTTTTGTCCTCATTTAAGGCATCTTTCATGATGTTTTCAGTGTTGCCAGATAACCTGCTTTATTCCATGGGTGACTGGGAAAGGGTGAGAGCATAGTCCATTATCCAAAACCCATGCAAACACGCTGTCATGAAACTGTCATGCAATACTTAGGAACTTCTCCAGGTAGCCAAATCTTGTCATGATCTTCCATAAGCCTTCATTACTGATAGTATCAAAGGCTTTCATTAGATCAACAAATGTCAGAAACATACCTCTGTTCTGCTCCTGGCATTTCTCATGGAATTGTAAACAGCAAACACCATATCAACTGTTCCTCAGCCCTTTCTAAAGCCACACTGGCTGTTGGGTAAATAATTATCTTTCAGGTGAAGGATCAGACTATTGAGGAAGACTCTGGCAAGATTCCTGCCATCAATGACTGAGAGACTGACCCCTTTCTTTTCCCCTTCCCACCAACCCCCAGCCCTGGCCATGATTGTCAGAGGACAACCTATTTTCTTTTCCTTTATAGAAATGGACAATAGAGGTATCCTCAAACTCCTGGGGAACAACCATATCTTGCCATATAACCCAGAAGATATCAGTCAGTTTTTGTATGAGCATTGGAACCTCCACCTTGATCATACTGATTCTAGATTATTGTATTCATGTATGGACACCACATTTTAGGAAGGACATTGATAAGGTGGATAGTCTTCAGGGGCTGTCTACCACAAGGTGAAGAATACTGAGTTAATGATATATAAAAATATATGTTAGGGGTGGCTAGGTGACACAGTGAGTAAGAGTACCGGCCTCAGAGTTGGGATGACCCAAGATCGAATCCGGCCTCAGAAAATGAGCACCCACACACAAATAATGACTAGTCGTGTAACCTTGAGCAAGTTACTTAACCCCAATTGCTTTTAAATATATATATTTAATTTATAATTAATTTAATAATATATTATAATTATTAATTATATATATTATAATTAATTTAATTATATGTATATTATAATTTTATATATATTTAACATATATATATATATATATATATATATATATATATATATATATATATATATATATATATATATATATATATATATATATATATATATATATATATATATATATATATATATATATATATATATATATATATATATATATATATAGGTTAAAGGATCTAGGGATGGTGAGCCTGGGGAAGAGAAGACGAGATAATCTGATAACCATCTTCAAAGATTTTAAGGGTCTGTCATGCAGACGATGTATTGATTTTGTTCTGCTTTGCCCAAAAAGCAGAACAACAAATACAAGGTGAAAAACAGAAAATTTTGGGTAAGGACAAACTACCTTCCTCTAGAGTTGTCCCAAAGCAGAATAAGCTGCCTTAGGAGTTGGTGCAATTGTTCCCCTTAATTAAAGCAAAAAATTCGATTACTTACAAGTGTGTCGCAGAAGGGCTTACTGAGAGGGGACAGGGACAGGGAGTGATAGTTTAGATTAGATGGCTTCTGAAAGTCCCTTTCAACTCTTAATATCTCAATGAATCCATTTCAGATGGGGCATCTACACATTATTAGGGCCTCCTAGCACACAAACCAGCAGCTATCTTCAAGCCATGCAAGAATGAATACAGCAAACCCACGGAAGTTTCAAGAACCCTGAAGTTGGTCACTCAGGTCTTCTAATGGCTGAGGGTCTTCTAAGATATTGTCCAATATATGTGCAGATGTGAGACATGTGCATACATCAAATACCCATTTGTGAAACTAGTATTAATGCAAGCACCTTCCCTTTATTAACAATCTTCAATTTGTTCTACAGATATAATTTGTACATAGTTGTTTGCATGTTGTCTCCCCTATTGGACTTTAAGAATTGGTATTGTGGTGTTCTTTTATTATTATTATTATTATTTTGTTTTGCCTGTATTCGTAGACTCAGCATTTACTACAGTGCCTGGAATATAGCAGTGCCTAAAAAATGCTTGTTGTCTTGACTTGAAACTAATAGGTTACTCAAGTCCCTTCTGCCTAGTTGGACTTTATTACAGACTTACTAATTTACAAAAGACTAACATGCCATCCTGCTAGGGGTGAATATTTCCTTTTTTTTTTTTTGCTTTTTTTTTGGAGGGCAACTGGGATTAAGTAACTTGCCCAAGGTCACACAACTAGGTTTTTGTTTGTGTGTGTGTGTTAAGTGTCTGAGGCCAGATCCGAACTCAGATCCTCCTGACTCCAGGCCCAGCACTCTACTCACTGTGCCACCTAGCTGCCCCAAAGGGTGAATATTTCTACAAAAATGGCTCACTTAAAATAATACTAAAATGCAGCTGAATTACAATTAATAGCAAAGATCAAAATAATGAAACACAATTCCTTCCCCTTGGTAGCGAAACTACAGGTGTAAAATGTTGAGAACACTGTCAATGCAATTGCTTTGTGGAATGGTTTTGTCTCTGTTTTTCTTGATCACAAAGGAGAAGATTTAATGGATGAATGGATATTGGGAAACTGTATAAAATTCATCAATAAAAACTTTTTAATGGCTCAATTTTTTTCATTTTTTTTCCCATTACAAACACACCACACACACCCACATACACCCCCCCACACACACACACAGACACACATATGCTTCTTCTCCACCTCCTTTCAGGTTAAGAACCCCAGTTCACAACGCATTTCTTTAGCACCTTGTGCACTACATTCAAGTCGAAACTCGTGTGTATACCAACTATTACATCCAACATGGAACATACTGATTGCAACTAAAATATCACCTCCAGAATAACAGAATCTCAGAATTTGTAAGTTGGAAGAGATCTCAGGGGTCCCCCAGCTCATATTTTAAAAGAATCATTATATAACATATCAGACAAGTGTTCACCTAGCTTCTAATTAAAGACCTTCAAGGAGGGGGAATCCACAGTCCCTAAATGTAGCCCATTTCATTTTAGGACAATTCTCATTGTTAGGAAGTCATTGCATCATTACTATACCTCCTATCAACAGAATGATTTAGCTAGTCTGCCCCTCTGATCCATCCTCCATTCAGCTGCCAAATTTATTTTCTTAAAGCTCAGATCCAACCATGTTACTCCTCTATTTAATCTCCAAGTGGCTCCCCATGCCCTCCAGGATCAAATACAAAATCCTCTGTTTGGCATTCAAAGCCTTTCCTAACTTTTGTAGTCTTCTTATATCCTACACTTCCCCATGTAGTCCGTGATTCATTGACACTGCCCTCTTTGCTGTTGCCCAAATAAAATACCCAATCTTTCAGCTCCATGCATTTTCTCTGCTTGTCTACTCTTCCTGGAATTCTCTCCCTTTCCTTCTCTTCCTCCTAGGTTCCCTGACTTCCTCCAAGTCCCAGATAAAATCACAACTACAGGAAGCCTTTCCCAATCTCTCAATTTTAATGCCTTCCCTATACTGATTGTTTCCTATTTGTATAGTATATATCTTATCTGCAAATATTTGTTTGCATGCTGTCTCACCCATTATATTGTGAGAGCTCTTTGAGGGCAGGAACCCTTTTTTTTGCCTTTTTTTGGTATCTTCAGAATGTAGCACAATGTACTGCATATAATGGGTGCTTAATATATGCTTACTAACACTACTTCCTATCACAGGGTAATGTTATGATGACCCAGTTCACTAAACTCTACTTTACCAACTATACCTTCCACTCCCAATTCTTCCAAACCCTCACTCCCTGGCTAGAAATCCAGGCCTGTGGGAGAATTCAAAGCTATCAGAGCCAATGTTAAGTTACCCTAGTGGCCTACCATAACTATTGCCAGCAATATTACCAATTGCCAGCAAAATTACCAATCCAACAAATTTATTGTCTACTATGTACAAGGTACTCTTATCAGTCCCTGGGATACTAAGGGAGCTATAACACACTCTCAGATGGAAATGACATATAATCTAATGAGGGAAAAGATATATGCATTTAAAATATATAATATTATAAAAAGGAGAACAATATTTAAGGCAAAATGATATGAGAATTTGAGGGAGAAATAAATTTCAGCTGAAGCAGTAAGGGAAGGCTCCACTGAGGAAGTGACACTTGACTGAGGCCTTGAAGGGAAGGATCACAAAATGCAAAGACCTACCAAAGTCCATTGCAGCTATGAAGGAAAAGTCTGAGCAAAAGAAAAAAGATGAGAAAAGAAAAAAGAAAAATGGAGGATGATTTGTAGTTATGTTTGGCAAGAACTTAAAAGTACATGATGGGGTATAGAACAACATACAGCTGGAAAGATAGATTAGAGTCAAATTGAGGAGGGCCTTGAAAACCAGTATCAAGAAGGCAGTGGGAAACTATGTGAGATTTTTGGATAGAGAATTGAGGTGATCAGAAGGGTAAGTCAGAAAGTTAACTTGGGTAGTGAGATAAAGAATAGAATTGGCTATATGTCTAGATTCAAAAAGTAAAGATGTTAATGGTTCAATATAAGCATGACAAGAAGCCTCTAGTGGAGTACTCCAGGGATCTGTATTTGGTCCTATGCTGTTTGATAATTTTATCAATGACTTGGATAAAAGCATAGAGATACATTCATCAAATTTTCAGATGACATAAAACTTAGAGCAACTGACACACAGGCTGACAGAGTCAGAAGTGAAAATTACCTTGACATTCTAGAGCACTAGGCTGAATCTAATAAAATGCGAAGTCTTGCGTATTTGGGTATAAAAAAAATCAACTTCACAAGTGTAAGATGGAGGAAGCATAAATAGAAAGCAGCTATTCTGGAAAAAAAATATATATATGTATATATATACATATACATATATATGTGTGTATATATATATATTTATATATATATATATATATATTTGGTTCTTAGTCAACTGAAAACTCAGTAAGAGACAGAAATTTGATGTGGCAGTCAAAAAAAGTTAATGTTCATTAAGAGAAGCATGGCTTCCAGGAATAGGAAGGTGATCGTCTCCTACACTCTGCCCTTCTCAGACCTCATTTGGAGGGTTATGTTCACTTCTGGACATGTTTCAAAAAAAAGGACAGACAGGTTAGAGAGCATCTGGGGAAGGCAAGTGGAATGAAAAAGGGCCTTGGGACTCTCTCTGACTCTCTCTCAGTCTTTCTTCTAATAGAAAAGGGCTTTCAAGCATTCTTAAAAAATAGCCCAAAGCTAAGTAAAAATCTTTAAAAGAGAAACACAATAAACATAAGAAACCTAGAAAGAAAAATACACCTGAGCAATTAGAAGGGGCTAAATGATGATCAGGTGATTATGTTTTAAAGGAAAGAAGAGAACATGTTCCTCAGGAATTCCATTGTCTTCAAGGTCATAAAGAGAGTTTAAAAACTCAAGTACAGGGTCTGGGTGTAATTTTCTTGGTTTGAAAAAAGAAAAGAGGAACTCAGCATGTTCCGGATCGAGAACCTGGGGCCGAAGATAGACCCAGAGGATCTCAAGCTCGAGATGCGCAAGGACGTGGTCTCCTCGGTCCGCAACTTTCTTCTCTATGTGGCCCTGCTGCACGTCACACCCTATATTTTAAAGAAGTTGGACAGCATATGAAGATCATGGTTGAAGAGAGACATTGACATGTGAGAGCATGAACTTCAGAATATGGTTACAATCTCTCTTCCCATTTGCTAATAAACAGGTACAAAAAGACATCAGAGACTTTGGAAGGGAAGGTCCTTGAGAGCAGATTGTCTTTCTTTTTTGTAACCTTGGTGCTTTGCATACAATAAGTGCTTAATGAATGCTTAATTAATTTAAAAAAACAGGAAAGAAATAGAAAAAGAAATATAATTGGGAAGAAATGAGGGAAAAGGGGAGCAGCTTACTATTTCTCATATGGGGAAAAGGATAGTGGGAGTGGACATGCCATGAACCAGAACCTTATTCTTATCTGAACTGGACTAAAGATGATGGGATAGTTGAAATCTCAAAACACAAATACACACAAAGAATTTAAGGTGAAAATGCATTAAATTCCACTGGAAACAGTCATGGACAGAACAAGCTAAGAGGAGAGTTCAAGGAGGGTGTAATCAGGGAGAGAATAGTCAGAAGCAAAATAAACTTTGATTACAGAGAGTGGTTTAATGGATTTAATGGAAAGAATTAAAGTGTAAGAACCCATGACTCTGACCTGGTCTAAATGGACAGAAGAGAGGCAGAGCAGTGGGAACAAACTACTTCCATTCTCAACTACTAACATTAATCACATTCCTTCTCTTTTACCGCCTTTTTATTCTTTGAAAAGAGAAGGAAAGCAAAGAGAGGAAAAAAGAAAAGAGACTGATATAGGGCAGGCCTGCACAACATAAGGCCTGCCACGGGATTTCAGGTTGCCTCTACACACTTTCTCCTGATTGCCACATAGCCTATGGCAACCAACCATCATCATACCTTTACTTGGAAAGTGACCGCCAAAAACCTATCTGCTGCCGAAGTTTATCCTATTTTAATTTTGTCCTGTACCTACTGCCAGGTTGTGCAGATTTGATTTAGGGGAAATACACAATTAAGCCATTACCTGAATGCAATGAACTCATCCATAAAATAGAGAAAGGTAACAGAATGGATTAGAAAGCAGAATCCAACCAGATGTTGTTCACAAGAAACACCTCAGAACTCTTGTGCAATGCAATGACCCATCATCCAGAAGACTGATGGTGAATCACTGATTTTCACATCTTGGCATAGAGATGAGGGAATAGATATACAGAACAAGACATATTTTCAAACACAGCCAATGTGTGAATTTGTTCTGATTCTACTATATTTACTATATTTGTTACATGAGATGGCTTTTATTTGAAGGAGAGAGAGTTATAGAGATAGAATGGGGCAGGGGCATGCTGGTTAACATCTAGCAAATAGGTTTCTTGTTTTTTGTTTTTAAGCAATTGGGGTTAAGTAACTTGCTCAAGGTTACACGGCTAGTCATTATTTATGTGTGGGTGCTCATTTTCTGAGGCCGGATTCGATCTCCGGTCATCCCAACTCCGAGGCCAGCACTTTTACTCACTGCGCCACCTAGCCACCCCATAGCAAATAGGTTTCTTCAGGGAAAAATTCCTGCTGGACATACTTTTAAGTTTAATCTGCATTATTAACATTTTCTCCATCACTTTCTTAAGTTTAGGCAATCAAGAAAATAATAAATCAAGCCCTAATTTGTAACTTTTGCCAATTCCTTTGTGTGAATACTCACACTGAAAATTTAAAAACTGGAAAGCCCTTATGTGCATACTCCTGGAATGAGTGAAATGATAGCAGGAGAGGGAGGAAGGAAGGAAGGAAGGAAGGAAGGAAGGAAGGAAGGAAGGGAGGGAGGGAGGGAGGAAGGAAGGAAGGAAGGAAGGAAGGAAGGAAGGAAGGAAGGAAGGAAGGAAGGGACAGAAAAGGAAACGTAACAACACAAAAAACGTAAAATGTGCAAGGGGTTGTGATTTGTGTTGATAGAGAAAACACACCAATAAAATCACCCATCTTGGTGAGTATGTTATTTTGCTTTATTTTATTTTGCTTTTTGGAGGGTAATTGGGGGTAAGTAACTTGCCCAAGGTCACACGGCTAGGTTTTTTGTTTGTGTGCATTAAAAATGTCTGAGGCCGGATCCGAACTCAGGTCTTTCTGACTCCAGGGCCGATGCTCTACTCACTGCACCACCTAGCCACCCCGAGTATGTTATTTTAGAAGGAATTAATTGTGGTGTTCTGTTTTGCCCGGCCCTCCCACTCGTTATGGGCGGAGAGAATATCCAATTAATCTTGGGTTCACCTTAAGCCTAGATGCTCAGGAATCCCCTAAGGAAATCTAAAGTAAAAGACCGGAACAGGGGGGAGGGTGGAAATGAGCGTGTGCAATAAGTGGGCTGGGAGCAGAAAGGTTTCAGCCAATGGGGTACGACTATATTCGAATGTCCAATGGCCGTTGTCTTTACTCACAGCACAATCAATAAAAGATTGGGGGGGGGGGGGTCATCAGCACTTCCCTTCAGAGTCTCCAGTGTAGCTGCAACTCGAAAGGCGGGCTGTGGGTGGAGGACGGAAGGCAGAGCCTCTTGTTATGATCTGGCTAGGAGTAGGGGACGGGTAAATCTAGAAAGTAAACGGTGGCAAGGACACAAGCGTGGTGATTTCCGAAGGAGGGTGAAGAGGCAGATGATGAAAGGGAATAGCTGTTTTGCAAGGCCAGAGAGGGAAGAGTTTGGGGGAAGGGAATGGGAGAACCCCACCCTCCTTAGTCCAGTGTATGTGAAGCAGAGGCCTTTTTCAAAAGGCCGAGGAAGAGAGCCTTTGAACTGGAGGGTAAATATAGGAAGGAGGTGCCCACCTCAAGGCCCTAGTTGTTCATGTGAACCGAAAAGCGGGTAAACTGAAAGCAGAAAGCTCAGTAACATTAACAAAGAAGTAACCTGAGAGAAACAAACTGGTAGAAGAAAGTGTGAAAGACAAAGTCATGCAAATGGAGACCTAGGTGTAGGTCCCCTACAAAACTAAGATCCTTTCTACTGGCATCCATCGTATTTTGTTATTGTGGTCTTATACGTAGTTTAATATGTAGGTGTGCAGCTAGGAATAAAAAAAAAATTTTTTTTAAATCCTGTTTTGGGGAAGCAACAGGAGAAAAACCACTAGGGAAAAACTAGTCTCCTACTGCAGGAATTTAAACTGGACAGAAGGGAGAATGCAGTTAAGGTAAATGGAGTTGTGACAGGAATAAAAACCATTAAAGGGCATACCAAGGATTTTTATCAGTGGAAGAAAAAGGTTGTACTCTGCAGCTTAGAGAGCTACCCTGGGCATTTTGAAAACAAAGGCAGACCCTTCAACTCGAGTTGGTTAGTTTGCATCAGGAGGAAAACAAATTTCTGTTCTAAATCAGGACTCCCCAAGTGATCCAGAAAAGCCTACTCAGCACCTATAGCCATAAAGTGAAGTAGTTGATGAGCTCATAATCACCACCTTCTGATTCCTATTAGGATGATGGGAGCATGCAATGAATTTTACCACCAGGATTAGGAGCCAGTCTTACCAACAGCAGAATTTTCCATTGATGCAAAGTTAACTTCATTTTAGTTAATGCTTATTTGGCAGCTTCCACAGCACTTTTTTTCTTAAACCATTTATTTCAGGTCTTGGCAAGGAAGAGATGAGCCTTTGTGTAAACAGAAAATTGCCCCATGGTGTTATGATTTAAGGGGTTACCACCACCTAAACATTTCTTAAGCTGCATATAGAAAAGGGTTATCAACCATTACCTACTTGACTTAATTGTTAGAATGCATATCCTTCTAAGAGTAAGAAATGTATTTATATCCTGTGTGTCTAGCAACAGTACCTTGCTTCATGGCAGACATCGAATATAAATTCTTCTTGATGAGAAATCATCTTAAGTCAGAAATTACTGTTAAACTTTTTCATTTTAGTTGACTTTAAATCTCCAGCCCTTAACAGGCAGGCCTGACTAATGTACATATCTGACAAGGTAGGGCCCTTCCACCTTTGCTTGAACATGTGTGCATTGTGAGACTGCTCATTTCCTTTTGAGGTAGTTATTCCTCTTCAGAAAGCTGTAAATCTTAGAAAGTTATTTCAAGTCGTTAAAATCTACTTGCAGATTTTTCTGAGTTTTCCCCTCTGGGAACAAATGACACAGCCCTTGAAATATGAAGGCAAGTTATAGTTGATGGCATTAATTTCCATTCACATAACTGTGATGTGTAGATAGAGGGCACCTAATAAGTGGCAATGGTACTAAGAAAGAGAGTAGACTACATGGCAAATGAGTATTGGCTGTTCATATTTGTATTGGATAGGAAACAGTGGGAGGACAAACAAGGAAATCAAAATTGACTCCAAAGTTAAGTACAATTAACACTGAAAAAGCAGTGGAATCTTGCAGCTCAAAGATCTAGGCACAAGCCCTAGTCACACCACTGATTTCACTTTGTGAATTTGGGCTAATCTCTACATATGCCTCATTTCCTCATCTGTAAAGTTGGGATAATCTTGGACTCCCTGACTCATAGGGTTATTTTATGAAAAGTAATTTGTAAACTTCAAATCAATGTTAAAAGTTTGATTTTTTTTAATTAGTATATACTTCACAAAGTTGTGAAAGTGTTTTGTAACCACAAAGCTTGACATAAATGTATTTGTATTTCTGACTTTACTAGAGAGAGGGGGACCCTTTTTAAAATTTGGGCCCTACACTGTATTTTTGTAGGTGCTTGTTGATAATAATGATTTTTTTTCACCCCTGAATTCTTTTCCTTGTAAATGCTTAGAATAAAATTATTTCTATTCTGTTACTAAGTGTATTTTGAAATAAATAATATGTACAGGTTCAGATAGAGAATGCAGATTGAATTCTTCCTTAAGGGTAACCATTCAGATCCTCCAAGACTTTCAATTTATTACTTACGTCAATGTTAGAGAGCAAAGAAGGTTGATAAATATTAAAAAGTCAAATGTTTTTATGAAGAGAAGAAAATGATTTTTTAAAGCATGCTTTAAGATTTTTTTAATATAATTTAGTGCAGATGGTATGGTTAAATTTATAACTTTTAAAGGAAAATGTGTTGTTTTCAGCTTTGTCCTGCAAAGGCGGGTGGGCGTAGGAGGCCTGAGCTAGGATTACTTTCCAGATCTGATTCTAGATTGATCCACTGATTCAAAATTAGTAGGAATGTTATAGAGGGCATCTAGTCCAAATCTTACTTGACCAAGAGTTTCCTCTGTAATGTCACTGATACTGGGTCATCAACAGCACCTTCTTGAAGACTTATAGCGAAGCGGAACTTAATACCTTCCTTCTAAGGCAATTCCATTTTTTTTTTAAACAAATGCTTTATTAACTTCTGTTTTACATCATTCATTTCCACCAGATTTTGAGTTACAATCATTTCCTCTCGTTATTCCCCTACCCAACCTCCCAGAATAGCAGTCCCACAAGATATTGCTTCCTCCAATCTGCTCTCTCCCATACCTTCTCCCATACCCCCTTCAGCTTTTCCATTAGAGGAAGGTGAATCTTTGTGTCCCAATGCCTGCACATCTTATCTCCCAATTATAAGCAAAAGGGTATTAATAATAGTATTTATATATATTTGAAACATTTAATGTTAAGACCTCGAATTTCAGATCCATTTCCTTCCTCCCTTGTCACCCATTCCCTCTGGGGAGATAAGTAATTCAGTATGTGTTGTACATGTCTAGCTATGCACAACATTATCATAGTAGATATATTGTACAAGGCAGCTTATAATTCCCTCCCACTCATCCCACCCCGCCACCTGGTCCATTCCCTACATGCTCCTGTCCCTCTGCTATAGTGGGTACTTCCAACCTCCCCTCCCCCCAAGGATGCTCTCCCATCCGTCATCCCTCCTCTCATCCCCCTTCCCCCTATTCTGCTGCAGGTTGAGATATCCCATTTAGTATGTATGTCATTCTCTCCCTGAACCAAATTCAATGAGAATGTGGTTTAGGCAATTCCATTTTGGAAGGACCTAATTGTTAGGAAGTTTCTGTTTACCCCCAAAATCCTACATCTACCTCTTAAATTTCCATTCATTGTACTTGGTTCTGTTCATTAGTGTCAAAAAGGATTAAATCTAAGCCAGTTGTAGGGAACCTGTGTTACATGTGGCCTTCTAGGTCCTTTTGACTGAGTCCAAGTTTTATATAACAAATCCTTTTATTAAGGGGAGTTGTTCTTTGTAGTATGGATTCACTCAAAGAGTCATACTTGAGGATCTGGAGGCTACAGATTCCCCACCCCTGGTCTAAGCTATCTCCCAGATGAGACAGCTTTTTAAACACTTAAAAAATGGCAAATGTTTTTGCTAAGTTCTCTCTTCTGTAGGCCAAACACTTCCACTTTTGGAATGAATTCTAGTATTTGACAAACTCTATGGAGTAATTGAAATTGATGAAGTTATAGACTGTGCAAACCTAATACAACTGAATCATCATGTGGTGGTGGTGGTGGTGGTGGTGGTCCCTCTTGAAAAGGACAATGATATCAGGAAGGTGATGCCATGAATTGGATTTAAGTGAGAGAGGGCTATGAAAAGTCACTAATCTCACTTTCCCCAGAGCTATCTGGGTCTCACAGCAAGATATAGCTCTGGATGCCTGGAGATGCTCCTGGGAATGGTTTTTACCAGCCCATTAGGAGGTTTTTGTCTGGAAAACTCTCCTCCATAAAACAGGTCTTTTGAAACAAAATAGAAAAGGTGGAATTTGTTATTACTTAAAAGAAGTTTCTGAACCTGACCAGTTCTCTGGAAAAAATTTGTTTCTGTAAAGTAGGAATTTATACTAGGTTTGGCTCTTACAGGTATAAGGGTTTTCGGAGGTTTTCTAATCTAACCTTAATAAAAACATATTCAGTGCCAAGTTAGGACAGCATAATATTTGTTTCTCTGAAGGTAGTGTTTTTGAAGGAAATAGGAAATAAACCTGGAAAGATAGAAGGGAGCCAGAAAGTGAGGAACTTTGTATAATCTGGGAGTTATTTGCATAAAGATAATTTTAATTTTGGGGAGCTGATATCACCAAAAGAGAAGAGGGCTTGGAACAAAGCTTTGTGGAATACCAACAAGGGACTTTTGAGCTTGAATGATGATTCAGAAAAGGAGCAATCAGAAAAGTAGAAAGAAAGGGGGATGGTCAAAGTTGTCAAATGCTGCAGAGAAAAGTAAAGAATGGCGGGGGGTGGGGGGGTGAACTATATTGTGCATTATCTTATTTCAAGCCTTTGTCTTATCCTTTCATCTATTCCCTAACAAACTTAAAAAACAACACCCTTTATGGGTCCTTAAATTTCTTCACCAGATCAGATTTTTTTGCATTCTGGTGCTATTTGTAAAAGATCTGTGCCTTACTTGGAAATTCATGTATTATATCCCCTAGGTTACAACTTCAGAATATGAATAAGTCCTTTGACAAGTTAGTTCCCTGTACACTCAGATTGATCTTTATTCCTTTTCTTCCACATTGAGATTGCTTTTCTGTATCTTTAGCATCTCGTTCTCGAGCAATTGCCATGTCTCCTGGCTGACTTCACTCATAGAATTGGTTCATGATATCCTTTGCTGGACTATGGTGTGCTTTCCTCTGACAAATTCTGAAGAGGTTACTCATTTCTCCACAAAGTAACCACTATTTCTGCTTAACAAACCAGGTCTTCCTTTTTCGTGACTTCAAAATATAATTCCAAACTAGGAAGAATATAGATAGCAGATACCTACTGAGGACAGGACATGGTATTTGAGCTGTTAGGGAAAGAGGAAAGAGGGACATCTTCCCACTAGGAGCAGTTTTAAGCCATACAGAAATTTTTTTTGTAGACTGACTGGTGGTCAATCGACCTCAGGCTAGAACACCTTCAATAACAGTTGACCACCTCTGAAATCAATCCTGTTGCACATGTATACTATGCTAATTCTTTGAAAATTCTCATTTAAATTGAGTCAGGGCTCCTATTTATAGCTCCACTCATTGGTATGAGTGGGAAGAATAACTGCTGCTTTCATCTGAACCAATGTCATCCATCAGTCAGGCCCATCGTGAAGATGAAGTTTTTAGGTGTCCACCACTCGGCATGAGAACTGTTAAGAGAAACAAGGAAAGGGGAAAAGGAAGCAGAACAGGAGTGGGGGTTAGAAGTGATGAAGGAAGGTAGAATGGGTGCCATGGAGCATTTTGCATCTTCTCAGAAGTCCCATATACTGAGTAACTCCAAGAAATGTTGGCAATTTCTAGAGAACTGTATTTTTAATGTCACTGGATGAATGTTACATTTGACCTGTTTTAGGCTATGATCATTAAAAAAAGTTCTTAGTTATCAGTAGAATGAGAAATTTAGTAATCAGTAAACTAACCTTTACCCAAGATACATAAGTAGGAGACAAAGATGATATTACAATGTTTTACTACTAAATAGCATTTTACTCAATCCTGTGAAGATTGCATAAGTTATAGTTCTTATTTTATAAATATTTTATATTTAATAAATACCAAAACTCAGTAGAGGTTGTGAATCCCTGCAGGGTCACATAGGCAGTGGGTTTCTGAGCCAGATCTTTTGACTCCAAGGTCAGTGCTCTTTTTATATATGTATAGGACTTTTAATTAGGTGTAATGTTAGTAATTTACTTCTAAAGTCCTTCCAACTACAATTTCTTAGTTCTTATTTTAAACTTTAAAGTCCTCAGCAATAATTGGACCCTTTCTTTGTCAAGTCTACAATTCTCCCATTCTCAGAAGGTGTTCTAAATAAACAACAGAACAGGAAATTTCCCAAAAAGATTCCTTTTAGATAGTGTTGGCCAGGTATATATTACAAATTGATTAGAAAGAAATGTAGAGTATTTTTTTCAAAATGGTTCAGAGGATTTTCTTCAACAGCAAACACTTGGTACAAGATAGCAGTTTGATGCCTTGACTATAAAAGTAGAAACATACAGATCAAATTTTCCTTGAATTAGGGAGGAGAGGAGATGTTTGACCAAATCTGCTTCACCTTTTGCCAAACCTCAAATCTCACTTAGATGTTTAGAATTGTAAGGTTAGGACACAATTATATACAACAGTGTCTAAGTTGAACTCTAGCGTTCCCCATAATTTATGTAGTCATTGTTAGAACCTGACAACCTGTTTCTACTGAAATCACCTTTGAACTAAAATTACACCTGGCAAAGCAGTTGCCAATGGGGAATCCCTAGTAGGCTAAGTTAGGACAAGATTTTAAACTAATAAACAAAAACCTTGGAAAAGCAATAGATTGTAATGTGGATGATGCCAGGGTGTATTTTCACTCTATATAAAGAGACTTTATTTTTTAACCAATAATTTAACTATATAAAATTTCCATGTCAAGGAGTATTATTCCCAGGTAAAGTGCCATAACTATCTTTACAGACGTGCCTCAGATAATATTCCTGTACTTTGGGTGGATTAATTGGCATGTATCTGTGGAAAAATAACAACCCTTTTATTCTAGTGACAAATACATAATTTTCCATTTTGGTGCTGGCATGTAACATTTTAAAGAACAGATTAGAAGGTATTTTACTTAAACTTTTTATGAGATCTTCCAGATAAATAATTTTTTTTTTAAGTTTGGATTAAAAAGTCCCGAAGAAGTATCAAATTTTTGTTTGAGCAAAAATTGTAGTTCCTTTCCATTTATTTGGAGTTCAAAACAAATTTATCTTAAGCCTTTAAGAAATCAAAATTTTTCCCATTCATCTTTGCTAAACTGATAAGTTCCATAACCTTTTGAGGACCAGATGGAAGTATTATTGCCCATATAGGCACTGAAATCTTGCATTATCATATTGTTGTAAAATGATGGAATGTCAGAGCTGAATGTATCCTTGTCTTCTAAGGAAATTAAGGCTCAGAGGATAATTGCTTTCATAGATAAGTTATTTCCTTGTTTTCTGTGAGTTCATGCAAGCTGAAAAAAAGGACTTAGCATAAATTTTATAGTAAGTATAGCTTAAGTCTTATGTATGACCCCTGTTTGACTTTAGATAGCAAAATAGCTTCTCCAAAACAAGAATTAGATGAGTCGGCTAGTCTTTTAGATAGATAGACCATGTGTAGAAAACTATAGAATTGTGGAATGGGAAAACTGGAGTAAATATCTTTTAAGTCCATGCAATCCCTAGCCTCCCTATTTGAATTATTCCCATATTTAGCCCATTTTCCTTAACTGAAAATAAAATTAATAAATGTATCACCATTCTAATTTGATATTAGAAGCATGTACCTGAGTCTCAGAGATGAAGTAGAGTTCCTGTAGACATAATTATATTCATTAAAGATGTATTAAATATCTGTTGCAAAGTCTTAGGTAATTGAGGCACAAATATAAGATACAGTAAAAAATCACAACCTCCATTTAGATAGCATATTAAGATTAGCAAAAGGCATGTATGTATGCACACATAATTTATCTAATTCAAGGAGTTTATAATCTAAAAGATGTATGCCTAAATAAATGTACAAAGTAGGATATGTGTGCAAGGGGGAGAGGGTATGAAAGTTCATTATAATGAAGATCAAGTGAAAAAAACCACTCATTTCTCCCCCTATCTAGGTGAATTCTTTAACCCAATTTTGTACAAGGAACAAGAATCACTGTCTTTTTAGAAAACCAGCAGTCTGTCTCTTGACTCCTGCTTCCCTATCTACAGCCACCACATAATATCCTCAGGAAAAGTTACCTTAAATTTTCCTAACTTTGATACATTTTGAAATCCACCATGATCCAGACAATCATGGAAAGGTAGAACTATTTTCTGAACACCCCATGTCTGTGAACTGTTTCTATGAAGAAACACAGACCAGTCTTCAACCCTTCTTTCAGCTTGTCTCCATCATGACTTTGCAGACTTGTCAGCACCCCAAAGTTAACAAGGTGCTGTGCCACTAATGTAGCCAACCCTGTAAATCCTATAGACTCATCCTCCATAGGATCAGTATCAAGATCTGGTCCATCATGTGGTCTAATAACAGGCGTGCATTGGTAACCATACATGATTGTGATTCATTTTGTCTTCAATAAACTCTCTGTAGTCAACCAATGTTCTGTCACCACACTTGATTAAGGTTAAGCCTATGACAGACTCTTCAATCTAGTGGATCAGACAAACCATATCCAAATTGCCTCTATATTTGTATGGGTTATTACCTACTTTATGGAGTGCTAATGCAGCATTCACCCATTTTTGAGGATATAATCTCTGGTAATAATGCCGGGATGCTCATGGACACTTGCTATCATGTCCAAACTAGTCAGCCCAGCTTCTGCAGTCTAAGTAAGTATTAATCTTAATCAGACTTCTTGTCCTAGTAGAAACTAACTATTGTTTAATGACTGATATTACATTCGTGTCATCTATAAAGTATCCAGAGTTCTGTGTACTTGTGACATCTGCTCTCTGATCTGCCACATTCAGAATAAGAGGCACTACCTCCCTCTTCAGCCTCATTTTTTGGTGCAGAGAAATTTCACCTCCCAGATCAAATGTGAGAAGACAAAGTGCTGGGTATTAGGTTCTTTCATGTATTCTTTCGGCCAAACATTTGGTTGGCTACTTTTTGCTCGAATGGTTGGCTTACTGATCTATGCTTCTGTCTTAGGATCATATAGGGAGGGAAATAAGTTGTTTCCACTCTGCATTTTCATTTCCCTTTATTAACCTTGTATGGCTCGTGAAACCATGTGTGTTATTTAAGTATTAAGCTCTTTGCCAACAACTCTTGTAGTCCTCTGGCTCCTTCAATACCAAATCTTGGGAAATCAAAAAAGGATTCTTATTTAAAGGTGTTACAAGTTGTTGTTGTTAGTCCTTCATTCTCAAAGGGGACCATGATATCACAAAGGTGATGTGTGGCTTGCAAGTGGATTATATTTGAGGGAAGGAGGACTGTGCAAAGTCAGCAGTCTCATTTTCTCCTCTGGAGCCATCTGGGTCCAGTGGCAAGATACATAGTTCAGGATGACTGGAGATGGCCCCAAGGATGTTACATGAACCTATCTTGAAGGAATGTAAGAGTTCCAAAAGGTTCTATGCATAGGGGACAGACTGTATAAAGATACAGAGACAAGAAATGGAATGTCTTATAGGTAAGGGGAAGTAGCATAAAATCATTCTGAAAAAGAAAGCTAAGCCAGATGGTGGAAGAATTCAAATACTAAACAGAGGAGTTTGGTATCTTAAACACGAGGAGTAATATAGTCACTTTAGACAAGGGATATAGAGCTATAAGAAACTGCTCTTAAATATTCCTTAGCAAATAATGCAAGGGCATTAACCTGAGGATCTCTCTCATGATTAAGGAATTAGAGGGAATCCGAATCCCTAAATTCTCTTGAAAGAATACTAGGTAACTCCCCCAGGTTTTGATCAGGCTCTGTGACCATAGCTGGATAAAGATTGGGTAACTGCAGAAACCAAGACTCAAGAAGTTTTCAAGACATGGGGAGAAAATGGGGAAGATCAAAGAGATACCCCGATGGTTACCTAAGCCCTGCACATATGTGGTGGCATTGAACCTCATGGCTCTAGGAAAGTATAAAGCATGAGAGGGTGACTAGAGGCTTCAGCAACTCATAGCCAACTAATCTAAACTGAAAGAAGAGGAGTAGTGGATGACACTCCACACACACACTCTAATACAGTATGTAGAGAGGCATGTGCACCAGGCCCCAGTCAGTTGTAAATTCCAATACTCAGTATGTTTCTATAAACAACATTATACTCAAAAGTTCTCCATTTCTCTAAGGGACTTTGGGATTTTTTTCTTCTTTAGCAAAGTTTTTAAATTGAAAAATATTCAGACATAGTTTAGTTGATGTGATCCTCCCTTAGCTTGCTACTTGATTATTTAAATATATGTAGTATCTCCCCAAATTCTAAGGTGATAATTATTAATTACCAAAATTGTAACCATTCATCAGTCCTCAGTCACCACTCTAGTTTATGATAGACATCTTTTTTCTGTAATCAGTTGCTTATATTTTGATAAATTTAAATCTTTTAATCTTTCAGGATTAAATAACCATTAAAGTTATTGAATGTATAATATATTAATAATAAATTAATAAAACAACAGATAATTATAATATTGTAACTATGAGGATGATCACACTGTCATCTCAAGTCCTCACTGGAATTGTAGATCATTCCTCCTAACTTATGAGAACATAGTTCTATGTCATTTTACCTCATTCAAGATTTTCTTGTAAAGTATTATTACCAAAATTATATTCATTCTCTTTATCTGTACTTCACTGTCTCTCCTATAAGAGAGAGTGAAGAAGAGGTGTCTTTCTCTTAAAACTGGAATAGGAAAATGGGTTCTTCACAAGTGCTTCTTCAGGGAACAGCATTCCTTTTCTGAGATGCCAATACACAAGCAAGCAAATACATAGTTGTAATTAATGCCGAAGTATTAGTATATACAGTACAAAACTTGTGGTGAACTAAATGCCCCACGTTGGCTCCATTAAAATATCTCTTTAAGATTTCAGTGTTACCAAAATGTTTATCCTTGTTGGGTTGAAATACTCATGTGGTGGGTCTCCTTGAAGGATGATAAGGTATAGTTCTTGATTTCTTAATAGCTCCCTGCAGGGAGACTATACACTTAAATTGCTCCCAGTATTTCATACTTTGAAAATTTTTAGTTTCTTGATGAATATGTTCATGTGAATGTTGAAAAATCAGTCACTACTAAAATACTATTTATGTTCTAACGTTCTTTGTCAATGACTAAAAAGTCAATGCAGATGAATTTCAAAGTTTTGCTAGTGCTTATATTTTCCAAGTAAGAGGTATAAGATAGTAGAACTTTTATTTGCAAATGAGCATAGTCTTAGAGGTTCTTAGACACTTGTAGCCATGGGCCAGTAAATTCTTTTTTTTTTTTTACTAGCTCCAGGGTTTTTACTTGACATGTATGTCCAAAGTTATGTACTTTCAGGGAAATAATGTGCTGGGGTCATTCCAACTGCTTGCTTCCTCATACTACTATTACTGCCCCACTTAGCTTGTATTAACTTCTCTCAGTCTTTCATCAAGTTTGCCTTTTCCATCAATCAGTCACAGAGAATTAAGGCAAGAAAGTTTGGTTTAATCAAAGTTCCCATTTCTTGCTGGCATGATGTCTTGAAAATCCCAGATTCTTTGGTATACTTCCAAATGATAATGTTGCTTTACTCCATTGGTATCCATTTAGAAATGTCTGTATTTCTATACCTTGGGTATCACCTCAACTTCCAGACAGATAATTAGTATCTATGTTAGTTTTTCCAGAATAGTAGTAAATACTGAACTCTTAACTAGTTAATTTTGCAACATTTTTCTGGCAAACGGCTTTAAATTTAGCAGTAGTCAAAGTATGTCAGTAGTGTGTTGTCAATCCACACTTGAATTTTAGCTCTGTAAACCTAATTTGAATTTTTTCAGCAACATCCCATTTCAAAGCTAAAAGCATAAGACGGTGAATGAAAGCAATCAGTTCTCAAGACCAAAATGCCCTTAGTACAATATTGATCTAACCCTTCCATGTTATGAGCATCTATATACTGAAAAACAACCTATTTAATCTGTATATGCTGATACTGGTATACAAATGAGACTATTAGTCTCAAAAAAAAAAACCTTTTAAGTATTCAAAGCTTGTTCACAAGCTACTAGGGCAGCTAGGTAGCACATTAGATAAAGTACTGGGCCTAGAGTCAGGAAAACTCACCTTCCTGAGTATAAATCTGGCCTGAAACATTTAGTAGCTATATGACTCTGGGCAAGTTACTTAACCCAGTTTGCCTCCATTTCCTTATCTGTAAAATGAGCTGGAGAAGGAAATGGCAAAACACCTACAGCATCTTTGCCAAGAAAACCTTAAATGGGGTCACAGAGTCAGATGTGACTGAAAAACAATGTAAGAATCTAATCTAGAGACCTTTTAAATTAAATGTATTTCAAGTTTTGGGAGTATATCACTATTCTTGGCCTTAAATTTTTGGTTCTCTTAAGTCATGTAGACAGATAGGAATATTGAATAGTTGATTCGATGATTTCTCAATTAAAACTTAATTATTAGTATGATATCATTGTTTTGTGACAGTCCTTTGCCATAAGGCAATCCTTTGGAGAATGCAGAGTTCACTTACTGTCCCTTGCTTCTTACGGGTTCACATTATCATAGTCTTGTCTATGTCTAAGGAAAGTCCCATGGACCAGCCTGAGATCTCGGGGAAAGCAACATGTTAATGAGTTCCAGTGGTAGAATAATATGTAAAACAGTGGAAATCAAAGGGGACCTACCATATACAACTCAGGCATATACATTAACAGTGTATAACTCATATAAGGGCAGTGGTACATTGGAGAACACAGAAAAATGGGATCATTCAGCAGGAAGTGGAGTTTTCTTGCTGGAGGGGAGGGGTTCCTATATTTTGATTTTGTATGATCTCCCCAGAGCTTGCTGAATTGTCTGTCAGGGGTCAGGGCAAAATATTAATTTGGGGCAGGGGGGAAGGTTGTTACCAGGGGGAAAATGCGCTAATGATAGACAAAGTATAATTTGGAGGACACAGTTGTATGAACCTTCAGAAAATGTTGCTGTCAGCGTTTTTCATGAGTATGTTTTATAAACTATAATAAAACAGTGGTTTCCATGCATAGATTATATAAAAGCTACATCCTTCCTTAGCAGAAAAATATTGTGGTATCAAGACCACCAGGCTTAATCTTATAACACATTCAGATCCTCATCTTGTAGGTTCTTTGGATGTGGCCCCTTAAAATGTGCCTCTATATTTTCTTCTTAGTCATCCTATACTCTTTTTCTTCTTGATATCACTTATTCCTTGCTGAGATAGTGTATATGACCAACCTAATAAACAAGGACTCTGCAAATCTGGCACTTGTCAACAAATAATTTCATACCAGTCTTCTCCAATCTAATACTTCCATCATGTTTTTTCAGTACCTTCCAAAAACATCATCTAGGTACACTGAAATTTCCAAATAATTCATGTTTTCTCCATCAGCCATTGGAAAGTTACTTGATATATACACTTGTGTGGGGTATGGAGACCCTAACCCAAAATTGACTACTTGGAGACTTCTCAAAGTGAAAGTAGAAAGCTTTATTAAAATCTTGTGAGAAGTGGGCAGTCCCGTCTCTGGGAAATCCATGGAGAAGAGGCCACCTTACAGGAGCAGAATCTGGGTGAAATAGACAAGGATTACCCGCCCCTCCCAAACATTAACCTAATTACTAAGGAGACTCTAATTTTGTTAGATAACATAAATAATACATGAGGTCCACTACACAAGTGCAGTAACAACTTCAGAATACTGAAGCCTCTTCAGTCCAACCTAGATGTGTCCTTATCTGGGCCTGAGTGTCCCAAGGCTGTTGTCTGTTTGGTCAAATCCACCTGCTGCTGCCAGCTCCTTTTATTCTACATTATTTTATTTTTAGTATTATCTAGGAGTTCTCTGGGAACTGGGAACTCAAACTTCTTCCCAAGGCTACTGTCTGATACTTTTTATCAGTAGTCTTGTTTCAGCAATTCTTGCAGTTCTGTAGAAACTTAACCCTTTGCTACTTCTCACACTACCATTCCTTTCCCCAAACTAAAAACACCTCTAATTTGGCCTCAATAGTTAATCCAATCAGTTGTATTAATACTCAGTAGCTCTTACATTACCTTGAAATACACAATGACTTACACATATATAGGGAAACAATACTAAACTTAGTTGCAAAATATAAGGAAGCAATAAGAATGTATATATGATATTCAGAATGGGGAAAACTTCACTGCAAGTCATCCCACACAAACTCCATTCCTTTTTTTATACCTTTGAAGTTTCCCCACTTTTCTTAATTCTAATTCCCGTTGTTGCATTGACAACATACAAGAGGCAGTTCCCTTTATAAGTGCAGATAGAGAGATTGAAAAGAGAACAATAACAAACAATTGTCCCTTCCAAAGTCCAAAAGTCTCTTTTCACACTGTTGTCTGGCTGGTGTATGCCATCTGACAGAAGACCTTGCTTAGAGTCATCCATCTTCAGTTCTGCATCCCAACCTCTCTTTCTTCTTCCTTCTTTCATTCATTTACCTACAAAAGGAACCTTGGAACCAATTTAAATGACCACTCTATCATTCTTTTTTTTTTTTTTATAAGCAATTGGGGTTAAGTAACTTGCTCAAGGTTACACGGCTAGTCATTATTTATGCGTGGGTGCTCATTTTCTGAGGCCGGATCTCATCTCGGGTCATCCAAACTCCGAGGCCAGCGCTCTTACTCACTGCGCCACCTAGCCGCCCCTTTAGGGCAATTGGGGTTAAGTAACTTGGCCAAGGTTACACGGCTAGGTTTTTGTTTGTATGGATTAAGTGTCAGAGGCCGGCTCCGAACTCAGGTCCTTCTGATTCCAGGGCTGGCGTTCTATTCACTGCGCCACCTAGCCGCCCCCACTCTATCATTCTTAACAAAATTAAACTTGGAGTCTTAGTCAATTGTCATGATCATACATTAAAATAAGTTTGTTTGATTTATATTTTGCATTAATCCATTGTTAATTCCTCCACTAGGAGGAAGGGATTTCACTAAGGGATTCACATTAAGCTCACAATTCAAACAATTAAAATTGTTATCAAGTATAAAGACTATTCTCCTTTAATACATGACTAATTATGAGAAAGCTGAGACAAGTGTGATACTAACTAAATAACAGAATAATATTCCTACAAAACCCTTAATCTACTTGTCCTTATACTATTACAAAGAACCATAGGACCCTGACTTATACAGAAATACCTATACTAAATCCTAAACCTAATAGCTTTATTTTATAGTGACTTGAAATGTCCCAGAATCAAATATTTAATAGATTTGTTGTTGTGTTTTCAAAACTTTTGATTATTGAAACTTGCCAGTAAGAATAGGGACAAAACTATAATGGGGGAACACTTTCCCCAACTTTAGAATGTCAATTCCAGGCAAAATGTATACCAGGCTGCAATCTGCATTAAGCCAAGCTCAGAGTCTTCCAGGTGTCACTGGGAGGGTCAAGAATCCTACCTCAGCTCATGAGGAAGTGTCATTCCCCTGACCTTCCATACCCATACTGCACAGGCCTTCCACACCTGAACCTCATAGGGTCTGGTGTAATGGATCAGTGTAATGGATCAGTGGCTCAGGTAGCTTGGATAGCCTTTCTCAATATCCATATCTGGAGTTAGAGGAATAGTCAGTTAACAGTCCCATCAAATCTTAAATAATAAGCTCCAACAATCAGTTTAAGATACGATTATAATCTCACATTGGTTAAGGAACATCTCTAAAGTGAGCCTCAAATAACCTGTATTCATTTCTATATTTATTCTTGTTCATAAAAATAAAATCTCCCATCAGGATTATAAATTATTGCTCTAATAGATTTGCATCTACTTCCCAAGCTTCCCTATCTTACTGGGACTGTGCTTAATCTGTTTTTTTGGTTTTTTTTTTTTTTTTTTGGAGGGCAATTGGGGTTAAGTAACTTGCCCAAGGTCACACGGCAAGGTTTTTTGTTTGTGTGTGCGTTAAGTGTCTGAGGCTGCATCTGAACTCAGGTCCTTCTGACTCCAGGGCTGGCGCTCTACTCACTGCACCACCTAGCCGCCCCTGACTGTGCTTAATCTGAACTCACATTGTAACCCCTATTTCTAACCAAATCTTCATTCATCTTCTCAACCCTTTGATCTCTATTACTAACTGTTCTGTACTGGAATTGTAGAGTAAATAAAGAAGTTAATGTCTACCTCACAAGCTAATTAATTATGTATCTAATTATTCTCAAAATTATCCTGGAAGAATGTCCTTAAAACAGCAAAATTTCATACATTTGCCTTATGCCTAACTTTCCATTGATTTGCCATAAAGATGAAAAATAGGGACCTGATTGGACAAAGTATCCACATGCACTATAGTCCCCAAACCTTTTTTACCTTAACATCAATTTACTCTCATTGAGTTGCAATATACCACAAAGATTTACCAGTACTCACATACATAAAATATTCCCTTTAACATCTTTTCCTTCACAATTTTTGAGCTTGTCCCAGTAAAGCCAATTGTTAGAGATCCTTTTTACTCTTTTGTACATAGACTTGCTACTTCTCAGCAAGTCAAGTTTATTGTTTAGGAGCTTCATAACTAAAACAAGCTCCCTTCCCAGGCTGAATGACCTTGCCTAATAGAAATAATTTCTAGGGGCACCATGCAGGAGGGCTGTTCTGAATGGGAAGAACTAGTCAAAATAAAGTTTTCATCCAGTCTCCCCCTTTCCACATAGTAATCAGTTAACAATTTTAGGCTTTAGCATTAAAACAGTAGCCAAATAACTTAGTTAACAATCTTACAAGTTTAAACAATCTTAACTGAAACTTCCTTTTAAACAAAAACAGACTTGGAAGCCTATGATTTCCCAAATTAAAATTCTCCATGACTTTAAGAGAAACTGCTTCTCACACAACATAGATAATATAGCTGTTTACCAGTAACAATATTATAAGCAATCATTATGTTCTTAAATTTGAACTTTGAAATAAAAACACAGAGCTAAAGTTTTCCTTGTTGCTACACAACTGATCAGCTTATCACTAGAAATCAATTACATTCTGGAATCTCACATAGATGGTGAATGTGGTCATCCAAAAACCTTCAAATGAACATAAATACATCCTTAAATGAAGCAAGCTTGAAAACCACATCCCTATTTTTCTTTCCTTTTTTTTCCCTCCAGGTTTCTCTTTTGCTCAATAAGAATTCTACAAAATGCCTTTCCAATTCACCTTGTACAGAGAATTATTCATTTCATCATTAGTAATGTGGAAACTTTAACTTTAAATCATTGTATATTTCCAGAATAGCTAAAAAGTTAAATGAACAATCAGCTATCATAGTAGATAGCAGCAGTATTATTATTATTACCTGTTTGTATCCCAAATGAGACAGCTTTAAATGATCAGATTTTATAACATAAAAATCCAATTCACATGAAATAAACATTATAAGATAGGGTTAGCAGAACTGATAAAGTAATATAGCTGGTTTTACACAACTTTTTGAGATTGAAAACTGCTTTATCTTAACACCATTTCTGGCTCACAATGGTCACTCAATTTTTACAATATAAGAGGATTTTACAATTTAGAGATACCATAATAACACAATGACATTATGACATTTATTGCATTTCTAAATCATCACATACAAAAATCATTGATAGAAAATTAGGCTTACCAAGTGCAGAGGCTTTTCTCCTCTCTGTACAGTTGCAGGACCTGGTCGTGGACCCAGGGGCTTGAAAGGGGAGAGGGTTATCTGCATTCCTAGAGGTGTGGGATTCAGGGTACCCAGGGGCCTAGGGCTGTTGCCAATAGGTCCCCTCAATATAGCTTCTATGCCTCCCCCCATTTTTTCCCAAGTGGGGGAGGGCAACTCAAATTCCCTACTATTCTTCAGCACTTCCTTAATCTGATCTGGTGGGAGAGGCTTTAACAAAATCTGCTCAAATGTGTTTAGCTATTCTTTTACTCCCATAAATTTCACTTACGTGTCCACTCCTTAGAAACTTCTTTGAAAGAGAGAGCTTTGAATCTGTCAGTTGGATGAGTAGGACCCTGGTGTCCCCTTCTGTACCAGAGAGCTGAGCTCAAAGCTTCACCTCTGAGGTGTCTCTTTTACAGATCTATGTATTTTCCTAATTTGCCTCAGTGCCAAATACTATTTATCTTTAGCATTGAATCATGAGTGACACTCTTCAAAAATGACCAGAATGTATTCAGTTGCCTTTCAGTCGCATTCTGATACACAAAACTTTCGTCTTTTAGGTGAGGCAAGAAATAGTTAAATGTTCAGCTGTCTGCCTCTTTGATCTGAGGGGAGAAGATTCCCTCCCTTTCTTATCGCCTTCTCCTCACTCCACTTGGCCAGGGTGGAATGAAGAGGAGATTTTCAAACTTTAAAAAAAAATCTTAAAACTTCTGTTCAGTTTTCAGTAGCAAATAACTTATACCTTAACTTGTTAACTTCCCACCAATGCTCCTCTCTTTGCTACATGCTTAAACATGCATTTACCATCATATAACCTAAACAAGTCAATATTTGCCTCTCTTTCTCTCCCTCTCCAACCTGCATTCTGCAGTGGGGGAAAGGAGGAGGGAAAGAGATAACAGCATTCCAAAGAAATGTCCAGCAGTCCAGCTTCAGTTTGAATGTTACAGGGTATTTAAATTACTCACTCACACTCAATTACACAGCAACACAAAAAGAGAACAAATAGAGAAACTGACAGGAAGTTTCCAAAAGCTCACAGAGGATTGTCAGAAATCCTTGGCACAAATCACATATTTGTTTGGCCTCCAGATAGATGATAATGGAGGCCAGGTAAGACTTGCTTTAAGATAACCTAGGCACAGATCCCCAGGTGTAGGGGAAACTGGCCTATGCTTTCTTCCTGCCCTTGAACACATAGGCTGTTAGTTACACAGGCAGACACTTTACATTCTGAAATCTATTATCTAAAGGACTATTGGCTGGCACTTCCTGGACATTGCTCTGTTTCGGGGCTTGGACTGCGCTTTCCCCATAATTTAATGCAGACTGCCCTTAGACTCCTCTATATTCCGAATTATCTTGACAGGGGTTACCTACCTGCCAGCAGTCACCCGGTGGCATTCTCAAAGAGTCCTTTCCCCGGGGTCATTTGCAGTCCATTTCACCACACAATTTACATGTGAGGCTGTTCCCCTTGGCTCTCCCTCAACCCAGCCAATTGACCCCCAGACTCTCAAGTGCTTACCTCAGGGCTATACATATGTAGGTTCTCTTGACTGTGAGCTCACTTTCAACCTCTGCATGGAGCTTTAGATCCGATACTTTTGTCTTCTCCTTCACTGAGTCTCTCCACTTCAGGCACTTTGCTCAGCAGAGAGGAGAAACACCACCCTGCTCCAGACACCACAGGAACAAACTGTCCCGTGGGTGCCTGCCTCCAGATAGGGGTGGTGGTCATTCTCCACCGAGTCATGTGATCCCAGATGAGCCCCCAAACTGTGTGGGGTATGGAGACCCTAACCCAAAATTGACTACTTGGAGACTTCTCAAAGTGAAGATAGAAAGCTTTATTAGAATCTTGTGAGAAGCGGGCGGTCCTGTTTCTGGGAAATCCAGGAAGAGGAGGCCACCTTACAGGAGCAGAATCTGGGTTAAGTAGACAAGGATTACCCGCCCCTCCCAAACATTAACCTCATTATTACTAATGAGGCTCTAATTTTGTTAGATAACATACATAATACAATAATGAGGTCCACTACACAAGTGCAGTTACATCATCAGAATACTGAAGCCTCTTCAGTCCATCCTAGATGTGTCCTTATCTGGGCCTGAGTGTCCCAAGGCTGTTGTCTGTTTGGTCAAATCCACCTGCTGCTGCCAGCTCCTTTTATTCTACATTATTTTATTTTTAGTATTATCTAGGAGTTCTCTGGGAACTGGGAACTCAAACTTCTTCCCAAGGCTACTGTCTGATACTTTTTATCAATAGTCTTGTTTCAGAAATTCTTGCAGTTCTATAGAAACTTAACCCTTTGCTACCTCTCACACTACCATTCCTTTCCCCAAACTAAAGACACCTATAATTTGGCCTCAATAGTTAATCCAATCAATTATATTAATACTCAGTAGCTCTTACATTACCTTGAAATACACAATGACTTACACATATGTATGGGGAAATAATACTGAATTTAGTTACAAAATATAAAGAAGTAATAAAAATGTATATATGATGTTCAGAATGGAGAAACTTCACTTCAAGTCATCTCACACACACTCAAACTGATAAAACCAAGATGGTTTGTTGAAAAACTTAACTTTTCTGTGTCTTTTCTTATCATCACAATCTGAAAACCAATGAGTAAAACAAACATTGAAAACTGTTGGCTGCCTGAGAAACAGTACAAGGACTTGTGCTTAGTTGGCATTATGTTTTACACTGACTTTCACTCTTGCATTCAGAGTTCAATAGGCCACACATCTTCGTCTAAGTGTGTCTTTGCTACCATTAAGAATGGCATGCTAGTGACATCTAATGATACTGATGAGAGCGGGGGTGATAGCTGTTACAGGGGCTCCAATGACCAGAGTTCCTGCTGGGCAGTCTAGAAGGAATTCACATGACCCAAGCAATCTTTTAAGTCAGAATTGTAAAAGTTTATTGTTATGCTTTACAGTGGGCAGGGGTTCTTAGGGAACCTGCAAACTTAAAAGAAGTCATAGGTATAGTTTATAAAGAGTTACAATAGTAAATTAGATGTCAATTAATGCTAAATAGGTGAGTAAAGGTGGGATTAGGGAGAAGTTAAGGAGTGGTCAGTGCTTAAAGGACCATGCACTTTTATTATCTACTGTGCAGGCATATTGCCCATAATTCACTGGGAAATAGCCTAAGGGTGGGGGGGGGGCTACCTGGAGGTGTGGTTTTAGGCTTGAAACGTCACTAAGTCAGCTAGCATTCAGGACTGAGAAGTGCCTAGTCTGCCACCCATCAGTGTCATGTTTGAAGATGGATGTTGGGAACCAAGGCTAATGGGTATTCAGTATATGTATAATTGACTGAGGAGTTAACTTACAGATAGTGCATTGAAGGATTCATAGGTGCAGCTAGCCATTATACTAGGGGGGAGATAACATTTTCCTAAGCTAAAAGATTTATAGATGTTTTAATAAAGGATTCATAGGTATGTAGCTTGTTATTGTACCAAGCAGAAATAAACAGTTCATGAATTGTTGCTAGGCAGAGTGCTGGCAGGGGTAAGGGGAAGAGTTTATGCTCTGAGGCTAGTGGGGAGGGGGAGATGTAATTTTACAGACTGGTTTTACAAACTGATGTTACAAACTTAGATCCCAAGCATTCCAACATTCCCGCCTTAAACAGATGGCACCCAAAATCATTTGGGGACAAGGGGGGAAGGTCTCAGCTTCCCAAGCTGCTTCTTGCTGGGGCTGTAAAGCTGTCTCTGACTCACAGGGTTCCATCATCTAAGGGGTAGAGCCCAGGGCCAATGTCTGGAATTTGGATGACTCCAGATCCAAGGGGTGATGGGTAGTGACTTTGGGGAATGGTTGGTATTCAGCCTGAGCCAAAAACCTTTACAGAATATAACAGCCACCTCACATGGTTTATTAACTCCCTGGAGAAGTATTAAAATCTCCTGGGCGTGTGTAATAGAATTTTTTGCTTTCAGATAGCCCCTTTCCCCATGAGCATGCAAGACATGGAAAGCATATTTGGAATTAGTAAAAATGTTTAGCATTTTATTTTCACCTAGCTCTAGGGCTCTGGTGAGTGCTATTAGTTCTGCTTTCTGGGCAGAGGTCCCAGGGGGCAGAGGCTTGGCTTCTATGGTGCAGTGTAAGTAACTAACCACTGCATACCCTGCCTTCCTTACCCCTTGTTCTACAAAACTGGAACCATCTGTGTATCATTCTTCATCAGCATTAGAGAGAGGGACATCTTTGAGATCCGGGTGACTTGAATATACTCAGTTGAGGGAGTCCTCACAATTATGAATAAGACCATCTGAGTGGGCAGTATCAGCGTGAAGAGTTGCCAGGTTGATACTATGGCACACGCTGACAGGTCAGGGGTGTCCAGGAGCAGGGCTTGAATTTAGTGAGCCATCCACTAGCAAGCCACTGATGACTTTTTGCTTCCAGGATGATCTGGACTCGGTGGGGGGGTTAAGACTTCTAAGGGCTGGCCAAGTGTGAGCTTAGAGGCTTCCTGGACCAGGACAGCTGTTGCTGCTATAGCCCAGAGGCATGAGGGCCATCCAGCAGTCATAGAATCAAGTTGTTTAGAAAAATAAGCAACTGGCCTGGGATCAGGTCCTAGGGACTGAGTTAAGACCAAAGCCTGACCCCTCCTTTCATCAGCATATAATGTAAAAGTCTTCTCCAGATTAGGCAGGGCAAGTGCAGGCAAGGAAGTCAACTTAGATTTCAAACTTTTAAAAGCTGTGTCCTGATCAGGTCCCCAATCCAAGGGTAGGGTATCAGGCCCTTGAGTAGATTCATAGAGGGGCTTAGCTATTAATAAGTCCAAAATTAGGAATCCAAATTCTACAGAATCCAGCCATAGCCAGAAAAGTATGATGCTGTTTCTTAGTGGCTGGGACAGGAATAGTCAATATAGCCTGTTTCCTTTCAGGTGTTAAAGAGCAAGAGATGGGGTTAATTCATGGCCCAGATATTTAACACTCTGACAAGCTATTGGAACCTTAGCCAAAGAGACCCAGTAACCCCGAGTACCTAGGAAATTAAGAGGCTTTGTGGCAGCACTTAGAAATTCCTCCTGAGTGGGGCTACAAATGATAATATCATCCACATATTGAATCAGGCTACTATTGGGCAGGTCCAGATCCCTCCAATCTTTCCCCAAGGATTGACCAAATAAATGGGGACTATCCCAGGATGCCTGTGGCAACACAGTCCAAGTTAACTGGCATGGGCTTGATTTCTCAGGGGGTGTCCACTCAAAAGCAAAAATAAATTGACAATCCTTTTGGAGTGGTATACAAAAGAAAGCATCTTTAAGATCTAGAGGGGAGAACCATTGGGTATCCCCTGAGATTTGGGTCAGAATTGTATATGGATTAGGGACTATGGGATGAATAGGAATAACAGTCTCATTAACTGCCCTGAGATCCTAAACCATTCAAAACTCCCCATTTGACTTTCTTACTGGGAGAATTGGGGAGTTACATGGGGACTAGCAGTAAACAAGAATCCCATACTTTAGAAATTTCTCAATCAGAGGCAGCAGTCCCTCTCAGGCATCAGGCTTAATTGGGTATTTGTACCAGTGAGGGTATACACTAGGGTCCCGCAACTGGACAACAGGTAGGGTGGCATGAGTAGCATGTCCAGGGATTCCTGGTCACAGACAACAGGCTCAAACCCCTCCCATACTTCTGGTGGGACATTGAGGGGTTTGGTGAGCATAGTCAAGAGGGATGGAATGGGCTGGACTAGAGAGAATTGGTTGCCCAATTTCACCATCAGATACTTTCCCAATAAATGGGGCAGGGCAGGAGGGAAGAATAAGAAAGGAGTACTCAAATAACAAATCCCCAAATCAGCAGGGCAGAGCATATGTCTCACGACAAGTGCTCACTTTTCCTTCAGTGCCCATCACCTAATGGCTAGAAAGGTGGGTAGGACCAGAGTAGTGTATTAACACAGAGTGAGTAGCCCCCATATGGATAAGCAGATTAATAGGCTTATTTGCCACGTTGAAAGAAGCCCAGAGCTTGGCCAATGAGATGGAGAAAGTGGGAGCTAAGCAGTGCCCTGGGCCCTGTCACTCCAGGCTCAAAGAGACCTGGAGGACAGGGCACTGGGAAGAGGCTTCTTGACCATGCAACTCACCAGTGGGGCAATCCCTCTTCCAATGGCCATCAAGCTTGCAGATTAGGCATGGTCCTAGAGATTTCCTCCAGGGAGCAGACCTAGCAGGACACTCCATGGTACCAATGACCCTCCTTGTGGCACTAGAAGCAGGCCTTCCCATCACTTGAAGTATTAGGAGTGATACTGGGTTTACCGGTCATGGCAGTAGCTGTAAGCTGAGCCTGGAGCTGGTCCTGTTCTGTGTTTCTAGCCCTAGCCTTATGGTCCTTCTCCTCTGCCAGTGTTAGGTCTCTGTTATTAAAGACTCCAAAAGCTGCCTCTATCAATTCATTCTGAAGTGTTTGGGGTCCCATAGCCAATTTCACAAATTTCTGCCGGATATCTGGGTAGGGGGAGGGGACTGATTAAAAAAATATATGGCAAGAATGGTTGTTAGGGGAGAGTGAGGATCTCAGATTAGTAAAGCATTTTATGGCTTCTACCAACCGGCCCAAGAAAAGGGCTGGGTTCTCATCAGCACTCTTGGTAATTTCCCTGAGGTGTTCATAGCCTTTTTGAATCCTACTTTTATCCCTCCTACCAGGCAGAGTAACATGTGATCTCATTTTTTTTGGCTGTCTGCAGTTCTTTGATAATTCCACTTAGGATCTACAACCAGGATAGCTGTAGCTTCAGGAGGGTACCTGTTGGGTGAGGAAACAACCATATCATCTTCAAATATCTAGGCTAGCTCCCAGATCCTCTTTTTCTCCTCAGTGGTACAGCAAGTATAGAGGGAGATGTTAACATCTCCCCATGACAAATAAAATTGGAGAGGAATCTCTCTGAACCCTTCCATAAACTTAGTGTGATTCTCAGAGTACTGGGCAAGCTTTTCCTTAATCTGGGAGAAGTCAGAGATTGAAAAAGGGACATGCACCCATATCGTCTCTCTGATAAAATACACCACTTCTCTTAAAGGAGCTAGCTTGGGGGGAGTAGAAAGTCAGTGACCAGTAACATCCCTCCAGTGGAATTTGCTACTTCCTGTGGAGGAGCTAGTGTGGAGGGAGTTGACGAATCAGGGGCCTCGGGTGGAGGGAGATAGGAAATTTTTCCCCTGGTAAGGGAAGGACTGGGGAGAAAGGGATTCTGGGGAACCAAGTCCATCTGCAGTGGTCTAGGAGACCAATGAGCAGGTGGATCCAGGAGGTGCTGGGGCTGCTGGGAAATGGAGTCCAGGATGGAATCCAGAAGAACCACTGAAATGGGTCATTCAGGAAGTGGAGGTCTCAGGGACCAATGAGTGGGTGGTATTTTCATTTGGGGCTTTTGGTGCAGGATTTCTGACCTCACAGTCCTCTTCCTGTTTCATGCTTTGATCCTCTTTGCCCCCAAAATAGGAGTCTAATGTTGAATTTTTCTGTTTATTTTGTTTCCTTTGCCTAGGCATGTTGCCACTTAATTACTTGACTTTTGGGCTTGTTGCCACAGTAGGACTCTGCCACCAGAGAGGGGGGCTTCTGTCCCAAATGTTGGGGTCTTCTCAACTGCCAGAGATATTAGTTAGGTGCCCTCCCTGAACCCCCCACACACTGTGGCAAGCTGGGGACACACCCCATGACCTCCAACCCAGACCACTATCCAGATCTAGGGAGGTTAAATCAAGAGCAATTTCCCTGCAGACTGATTGCCGGATCCCCCTACAGTTCGCAGGCCAGGAGCTGCAGCTGCAACTGAAGGTATAAAATGGCGGCTGTGCTGAGGCTCCTCAGTGGCTTCTAGCCCACCAGGGAAGAAGCTGATACGCTCACAAATACTGGTCCCAAAGTCCATAGGGCACTAACCTCTCACTTTGTGTTGGAAATTCTGGAATCGCCACAGCTGCTGGTGTTCTGGGGTCCCTCCAGCTGACTGCTGGACCAGCCGCCCTGGGGCTAAAACCTCCAACTCACGTGGTCCTGGGCTGAGCTCCCACAGCACTGCGCTGGCCGCTTCCTGCCGGGCTGTCCTCAGCAGGTGGTTAGCTTCTCTGTGCCATTCTGTGGGTGCTGGAGCTCCAGAGGTTATTCAGAGTCCCCCTTTTACATTATTTTGAAGTGCTGTGGGCTGGAGCGCCATGGAAGTGCTGTTTCTACTCTGCCATCTTGGCTCCACCCCCTTGGGGTCCATTCTTAGCACAGCAGAGAATGGTCCGTTTTTATTACTTAAATATGGAATCCATTGAGTTTGGTAAGGCTGATTGTTATCATGGTCTGGCATATCTCCATTTGTGAACTCAACTCCGTTTCTTAATTCTGGTCCTAAAGATCTCTAGGTTATGTAGCACTAAAGCAAGATTATCTCCACAATTGCCTTTAATTTGTGTACGACTAGCTCTTTTCCATAGTTTTCCCTTGATCATTGCATGGTAGCATTATGTATGTTCTTTATGGCTTCCATTCTGTTGACCTGTTTACCTTACAAAGGACAATAAAATTTCTCATGGATCCATTTCTCACCAGACTTTTCTGTGTGTTTTTATAGATGATCCGTCCTTGGATTAGGCATGAGAAAATGCCCTTGTTATTGGTTAGTGTTGAGTCTTTATAGTACTGGATACTAGAATAATTCTGGTGATGTGTATATCTTTAGTGGGTATTATCGTGGTGCTTGGGAAATAATAACTGCTTGTGGATTGATTGCTGCCACTTTGGCTCTCTGAATTCTGATGATAGTTCCACTTTCTACTAAATGATATTGTCAAACTCAGTCTTTAAGCTGGAGCTATGAGGACAATTTGTACAAATTCCAAATATGTAAGTCCGGGGATTTTTATTTTTTTTAAATGGGTTTTTTTGTAATCACTGCTATTTCTTTAAATTCCTTCTCCTGATTCTCTTGCCAGTAACACACTAACCAGGCATGTCTTAGAATTAAAAAAACCAAATGTAGCAAAACACTAGATTCAGTCTCCCATAGTGAGGTGGGGCTACTTCTCATGATTCTAGGAGTATCACTGAGGCTCTGAATTACAGTGACTTTCTCTAAAACTGAGATCAAGCCCTCATTTTAGTGTGTTATCCTCATTGTTAACTATCAGCAATTAATAGACAGTTTGCTTTAAGCAATTAATATGCTATAATAAAAATACTGATAACATTTTCATATATGAAACATAAACAGTTTAACCTTAGTAAGTCCCTTATAATTGGTCTAGCGTTTTCCTTATGTTTCTTCTGAATCATATATCAAACTTCACATTTAGTTCCGGTCTTTTTGTCACAAATACCAGAAAGTCTTTCAGAAAAATTTGTTGAATGTCCTTTTCTTAAAATTCAGGATTATGCTCAACTTTTCTGGGTAAATTATTTTTGGTCACAACCTCAGTACTTTTGCTTTTCAAAATATAATGTTCTAAGACCTACATATGGTCTTTTAGTGTTAGAAGCTGCAAGGTTTTGTGATTGTAGCTCTACAGTATTTAAATTGGTTTTTTCTTGTAATATTCTGTCAAAAAATATTAATTTTTTTTTAAATAACAAAATGTGTTTACCAGTTCATCATTTAGTAAACCTAGGGGACATATACATCATTAGTTTAGTAAAATTTGGAGGACATATACACAGATGCCATTAGTAGATGTTTACCAAGTTTGGAGGGGATAAAATATTAGGAGTTTACTACTTCAAGTCCTTATATTATTACAGAAGAACAACTTACATATGGCAACATTCTTAGTCAAAAAAATAGAGGCATAACACAAAATGGAGCCAGTTTTGTCAAGGCAATAGATTTATTCTCACTAGGAGAAATTCCTGGGTGGCAGCAAGGCAGGTTTCTTGAAGCTGCAGGTGGTCTGAGAGAGTACCTAGAGTGCAATGAAATGTAAAAGTCACATACTTTGTGGGGTCTTTAACCCTTTGCACCACTTCTAGTTCTTAGTGGTCTCATGGGAAGACCATGAGAAGTATCTTTTAAGTTTTACTGGTTTAGGGAGTTACTGTCTTAAGATTTGGGTTTTGTACAATTTCTGTCATTGTTAATAGAGGCAATCCTCAACTTTCACAGGTGGGATCCTTCCTAGAACTGATGTGAAAGTCAAAAACACAAATGGTGATATGTTTAACTTTTGGGAAAGAGGGGCTCAGGTTCCCATGACTACCACAAACTGTAATCCTTAACTGCTGAATAAATACTTTTTGCATGTAATTCTTTGTAACAAATCATGAATTCTGATGATATGCACTTTTCCTAACACAGTAACCATGAAATAACCCATAAAATGCAGTATACAAAATACAATTGGTAACATGCAAAATATTACATGCTTAGAAATTTGTTAGGCCTTTCACACAGATGGTTGTCATATTGACCACATGTTTTCCTCCTACTACTATCTTACCCATAAAGTGAGCCATATTTTTTCATTCATCCACTTAAGAGGTTACTTTAGTACTTTTTGGAGTGGATTTATGGATATTTGTTAAGACCAAACTAATTTTATCCAACACCTCTATTTTCTTTTTTTTTTTAATTAATTTATTAGTTTAGTTTCAGTTAACAAGATTCAATTCCATAGTTCCTTGATTTTCAAATTTCCTTTACTTCCCTCCCCCCTCCCCCCAACACCTCTATTTTCTCACTAATCCACATTACTGGCTTCACATGCTTCGGCTTAAAGCCCAAAGGATTTGCCCTACACTTTGGAGCAAAACTTGAGTTTTAAAGGCAAGTAATAAAAATATGCACCAAATACACAGAGACCTTGTCACAAGGGTGAGCTGAGCAGGACCAGTAAAGTGCCTAGTAGAACACTAACTGCTTAACAAACTTACCCCCTTTATTAGGCCTCTCATTTTTTTCTGTACTGTACATAGCTGCAAATGTATGTGGTTGCCATTTTAAAAATGAAAACGAGGCTGCTAATAAAATGACAGGATTTATGGAAAATGCTCTAATGTTGAAGATCAATTGTAGTTATTTCTGTCTACTTGTAACTTTGGCTCACTACAGCCCATAATTGTAGTGACTCTGTGCTTATGCTCCAGTTAAAAAAATAGAACTCTAACAATGGGCTGTGGGGTTTTAGATTCCAACTTTGTACAGAGAAAGGCTCCTGTCCCTTGAGTAGCTTCCAAGTCTCTCCTATATCATCTAGCAAACAAAGAGCACCAGGTTCCTTAAAGACAAGGTCAATCACAGGTGTTTATGAAATTAACATAAAAATCCAGTAAACAGAGTCTTCTAACAAAAAGACTTTGGGAAAAACAAAATTAAGTGGAAGTAAGTCAGAGACAGGTAGAAATTGTTCTTTCCTACTTAATTTTCCTTCAGCATTTCTGATACCCAGATAATCTAATACGGCTCTATGCTTGTTCAAAGGTCAGCTCTTAGAGCACTAAAAAAAGGAAACAGCCAGTATTCTGGTAACAGGCTTCCATGTGCACTGCTGTCATTAAAACAACTGTCACCTTTCTGCCCTTCTCTCTTTTCTCAAGTCCCCCAAGATCCATGCATGGAAAAACTTCATACCCCCCCTTAAACTCTAAGGGTTGATCTTGCATTAGTTTCCTTTCTTCCTGAACTAGGAGGAACTGTAAACTTCTGAGGACTTTGTAGCTAGCCCATCCTTTGCCATGGGTTGGATTGTGATGTACTTATTTGGGGTGTTATACTCTGCTACTCTTCTGTTTAATACATAAAGTACTTTTCTTTACCCTGGTGGCCTTGCTTTTACCTCAGGGGAACAGACTAAATTGAGGTACTTTCCTTTGCCCGGAAGCCCTTTCCTTCTGTCTGGAGTTTTTTTCATTCACTCAGTTCCTTCTCAGAGGATCAGTAGATCCACATCAGAATAACCACTTACCAAGTTGTGTGTTGGTCAAGGCTGAGCCATGAAGGGGAAGGCAGAGATGACTTAGACCTCTTTTCTAACCTGTCATCTTTGCTACCTTCTGTTGCTATACTGAATTACTTAGAGTCTGTGGTGTTACTCAGGGCATAATCAAGATGTCTATTCTGCATCTCTTATTCTGTTCCTGTGATGCTCTCAGCCACCAACAGGCTATATGAGCTACTAGTGTGGATGATGAGAATAACCAGATAAATGGATAAAGATTTGAAGAGACTCTAGATTTTTTGAATTTACCAGTGAAGGTGGCCGTCCTAGTGATGTAGATTTACACCATGGGAGAAGCAGCTTATATTGGGGGTTTTTTTCAGTGGAGAGGAGCAGGGATGGGGTATCTAGGACTGATTGGTGCTAGGGCCTGGGGCTCTTGGGCAGGTCTTAAGTCATACCTGTTTGTCCATTGATCCTAAGCTAGTTCTAAATTAGGGTGGAAAACAGGGTTTGTTGACACTTTGTTCTGGACTACTTGCTAATACAAGTGGGAAGCAGACCAGGAAACATAAATGGGGGGGTACTGATGGGTTATACGATAGTAGAGTTGAGACTCCCAACCCCTTTTGAATTCATTAGAGCTCAATAACTTTCACACAGAAAAATCAGGATCCCCAGGAAGAAAAAAGTAAAGCTATGATATTCTCATAGGTATCAGGTGTAGGGAGGCATTCTAGAACAATAAAATGTCATCGCCAAAGCAGCAATCTGAGGTTGTATGTGGGACAGTATAATTAGAGACAGCCTGTGAAATACTGAACATACACCATGATTATATGAACATGTACTAGAATAAACAGAAAGATTAAGAAAAAGGGGAAAAGCAGTGATTGACATTCTCCCAGTTTTTTTTTTTCTTAATTCACTAGGGGTATCATCTCAGGGTGATGATCCCCATGAAGTCCTTTTGAATATCAAGAAGTTGCAGGGCACTTCGCTCACATTCTTTTTTTTTTTCTAGTTACTTTGCATTTATTAGGTACATTCCTTTTTTTTTAAACAAATACTTTATTAACTTCTGTTTTACATCATTCATTTCCGCCAGATTTTGAGTTACAATCATTTTCCCCCCGTTATTCCCCTACCCAACCTCCCAGAATAGCAGTCCCACAAGATATCGCCTCCTCCAATCTGCTCTCTCCCATACCTTCTCCCATACCCCCTTCGACTTTTCCATTAGAGGAAGGTGAATCTTTGTGTCCCAATGCCTGCACATCTTATCTCCCAATTACAAGCAAAAGAGTATTATAAATAATAGTATTTATATATATTTGAAACATTTAATGTTAAGACCTCGAATTTCAGATCCATTTCCTTCCTCCCTTGTCACCCATTCCCTCTGGGCAGATAAGTAATTCAGTATATGTTGTACATGTCTAGCTATGCAAAACATTATCATAGTAGATATATTGTACAAGGCTGCTTATAATTCCCTCCCACTCATCCCACCCCCCACCTGGTCCATTCCCTACATGATCCTGTCCCTCTTCTTTTTTAAGCAATTGGGGTTAAGTAACTTGCTCAAGGTTACATGGCTAGTCATTATTTGTGTGTGGGTGCTCATTTTCTGAGGCCAGATTCGATCTCGGTCATCCCAACTCCAAGGCCGGCGCTCTTACTCACTGCGCCACCAAGCCGCCCCTGTACCTCTTCTATAGTGGGTACTTCCAACCTCCCCTCCCCCCAAGGATGCCCTCCCATCCATCATCCCTCCTCTCATCCCCCTTCCCCCTATTCTGCTGCAGGTTGAGATATCCCATTTAGTATGTATGTCATTCTCTCCCTGAACCAAATTCAATGAGAATGTGGTTTTGCCTTTTTTGCCTTCCTATTCTCCCCCTCCCTTGCAACCACTTCCCCTTGCTTCTTCTACATGAGATAGTTTACCCTACCCTGTCTCTCCCCATCTCCTCTTGCCACTTTCCTCTCTCACCTCATAATTTCATCCCTTGAGTATTCTCCCTTCCCAACAAATTCAACCTATGCCCTCTATCCATATATAACTATAACCATATACACACACATTCACATATGTATTCATATGACCACATACCCTTCTTCCATTATTTTCATAGTGAGAAAGATGTCATCAGTCACAGTTATTGCTTTTCCATTTAGGAATGTAAATAGTTCAACTTTGATAAGTTCCTTTATGATTTCTTTTCCCTGATTACCTTCTGAGGCATCTCTTGCTTCTTGTGTCTGGATGTCAAATTTTCTATTCAATTCTGGTTTTTTCCTCAAGAATGCTTGAAATTCCTCTATTCCACTGAATGACCATATTTTCCCCTGAAACAAAATACTCAGTTTTGCAGGGTAGGTGACCCTTGGGTTCATTCCCAGCTCTTTTGCCCTCTGGAATATCATATTCCATGCCCTTCGATCCCTCAGTGTAGAAGCTGCCAGGTCCTGGGCTATTCTGATTATGTTTCCACAATACTGAAATTATTTCTTCCTGGCTGCTTGTAGTATTTTCTCCTTGATCTGGGGATTCTGGAACCTGGCTATAATATTCTTGGGAGTTTTCTTTTTGGGATCTTTTTCAGGAGGTGATCAGTGGATTCTTTCAACCTCTATTTTGCCCTCTGGATCTAAAACATCAGGGCAGTTTTCCTTGAGAATTTCTTGAAGGGTGATTTCTAGGTTCTTTCTTTGATCATGGCTTTCAGGTAGTCCATTAATTTTTAAATTGTCTCTCCTGGATCTATTCTCCAGGTCAGTGGTTTTTCCCATGAGATATTTCACATTGCCTTCTAATCTTTCGTTTGTTTGGATCTGCTTAACAGCATCTTGATTTCTCATAAAGTCACTAGCTTCCATTTGCTCCAGTCTAACTCTGAAGGAATGAATCTCCTCAGTGAACTTTTGAGATTCTTTTTCCATCTGGCAAATTCGACTTTTTAAGGCATTCTTCTCCTCATTGCCCTTTTGGGCCTCCTTTGCCATTTGAGTTAGTCTATTTTTTAAGGTGTTGTTTTCCTCAGTCAGGCTGTTGACCCTCATTTCATACTTTTCCTGCATCCTTCTCATTTCTCTTTCCAATTTTTCCTCCACTTCTCTTATTTGATTTTTAAAGTCCTTCTTAAGGTCCTCTATGGCCTTCAACCCACTCATGTTTTCCCCTGGGGCTTTTGGAGCAGGACTTCTGCCCTCACAGTCTTTTCCCGCTCTATGCCCCCAAAATAGGAGTCTAGGGTTGCATTTTTCTGTTTCTTATGCCTTGGCATGTTGCCACTTAATTACTTGACTTTTGGACTTTTGGGCTTGTTGCCACACTATGGCTTTAAAGCCAGATAGAGGAATTTTCGTCCCGAACGTGTGGGGGGGCAACTTCCATTTCTGGCAAGCTGTAAACCCACCCATGACTTCCACCCTCGATCACAATCCATATCCAGGGAGGTTAAAGCAAGAGCAATTACCCCCCAAGACTGATCGCTGGATCTCCCTACAGTTCGCAGGCCAGGAGCTGGAGCTGCCTCTGAAAAACTACAAAATGGCGTGTCTCCTCAGCGGCTTCTAGCCCCCAGGGGAGGAAGCCAACGCATTCCCCAAATGCTGGTCCCAAAGTCCACAGGACACTAACCTCTTACTTTGTCCTAGGCATGTCTATGTTGATAATTCTGGATTCGCCACAGCTGCTGGTGTTCTGGGGTCTCTCCAGCCGGCTGCTGGCCCTGCTGCCCTGGGGCTAAAACCTCGGCTCACAGAGACCTGGGCTTCACTCGGCTCGGCTCCCCGCGCTCTGCACGCTGCTGGCTCCCAGAGTGCTGTGCTGGTCCTTCCTGCAGGGCTGCTGGGCTGTCCTCAGTCGGAGGTTAGCTTCTCTGTGTCGTTCTGTGGGTGCTGGGGCTCTAGAAGTTGTTCAGAGTCCCCTTTTACATAGTTTGGGGGAAATCTGGGGGCAGAGTGGCTTGGATGAGCTGTTTCTACTCCACCATCTTGGCTCCGCCCCCGCTCACATCCTTAATGAGAACCTTGGTGTCTTCACTGAAAGTAGACATTTAAGTACAACATTCAGTTCTGCTGAGGGTAAGTAACAATCCTCACAGATGAGTGAAGAAGGATCAAGGGCAGAATGATGCTCCTGGATATGTTGGTCAAATGTGGAGACCTTGGCACTGAAATAGTCAAGGATCTCTTCCACAAATTTCAAACCTTATAATGATTGCAAGATAGTGCAGTCCACAACTTTTCCAAGTGTTTGGAAAAGTTTTAGATTCTAAAGAACAGGAAGCCCTGAACTGAAGATAGTAAATCCCTGTGATTCTGTAGGGCCAACACAAAAGGCAATATTCACAGCAGAGATGGCAGCTATGAATATGCTGATATAGTTCTGAATCACAAAATATAATAGATCTCCATATGGAAGACAGAAGCAAACATTTATTCAGACATCAGAAAGTCAAATTCCAATACCAGAAAACTGAAAAAAAATCATGGCAACAAAGAAATTAATACACATTATTACTGCAGAAAGCAACACCATCCCAAAGCCTTCCCCCTTCTCTAGCCTTCCCACAAACATTCGCAAGCCTAGATGTCTGCTTGACTGCATACTCTCTTTTCACTCAAACTATTTTGATTCATTTCCTGTTCTATCCATTCAGCAAGCTCCTCCTATCATAGGCTTCATGTGGTTCAAACTCATGTGACATAGGCTTCCATGTGACTTAAGCAGGTCACATGGGCCTATTAATGGATGGGAAAGATTGAAACATTGTCAGTAATGCTCAAAGCATCATCTGCTTTGGTGAGAGTCAGGTCACTGGGTGGGTAGCATTCTTGGTGCTCCATATGAAGTTTATGAGAAGTCTGAGATGGGACTATTGAGACTCAGATATGAAAGACACTGGATAAGCTAAGTAGCAGGATCTGGTCCAGATATGTAAGGGTACTTCATATCCAGAACACATTGCTGGGGAGAGTTAAAGGCAGGTTAGAGGGATTGGTCCCTGAACTTTGCCATTGGGATAAATTGCAATATGCATTAGCTTCTTGTCCCAAATAACATTATGTCATGTACAGTCTGAGCCTGCCTAGTTGAGCTAGTCAATGAGTGGGTGAAGAAGAAGACAGGAGTGACCAATCCAGCAGGGATTTGGAGAAAAATCTATAAAATAGGCCACCCCTCCACTGTGGTCAGAGGGGAGATACATTTGAGGAGCCCCTGATGGTAATGGCCGAGGGATAGATTAATGCAACCCTGACTTTGATTGACCTCAAGGCTGAGAAGTTGGCATACCAACAGCTGGATTTGACTTTTCTCCTTTGGTGCCTATCCCAACTCAAAATAGAGGTGCCATTAGTGTGGGAGAACTGGACAAAGCAGCTCCTTGAAGCAGGCACTAGGTGGCTTGTGAGAATAGGTAGGATATGCTCAAACTGACTTCCAGAAACATAAATTCAACCCAATCCTTGGGGCTCACACCAGGAGCATCTCAATCCCTCAGAATCTGTCTCTACAACCCTTTGATTTGCATGGACCATGGAATTGTCACAAATGGTCTAGGGACAGCAGGGATGGTTGAAAAGCCCTCTCAGCTGTTGCCTCTATGGCCATAATGTCCGGATCAGCTCTCCAAACCATGCCCTGCCCCATTTCCTGTTAACATGTATGTTAGTTATATTCTCATTCCTATTAGCTTATGTTTTACAAATGAGTATAGCACAGGAACAGCATGGACTGCCACATCTTCATATAGGATGTTAGGAAGTATAAAAGAGCTTGCTTTACATAGAATAAATGGAGTCTTTCACCATTTCTGTCTCCCACCTCATCACTGCATTCGAAATATCAGGTGGCCTGAGGAGGTCTCAACCCTCTCCCCCGCCCCGTGAGTCAGCAGTAACATGAAATGAATAGTGCAAATATACAAGGGCAGTAGAGTGAAAGGGAATCATGGCAGAGACCCAGAATCCATTGGAATGGGACTGATCCTGGGTGAAGTACAATAAGTCTGTTTAGGGAGGATGCAGAGGCAGGCTCAGAGTATATCGGGGAGGATAGGAGGAGCTAGGAGGAATTGGAAAGTGAATATCTCAGTCCCCTTGGCAGCAGGCTTCATATGGGCATTGCCCAAATCATGGGGTCAGAGGAATTGGTGTGAGTCTGTAGCATTTACAGATAGCAAGGGTAGAAGGAAGCTGGATGCATTCAAATAGAGAAGAAATGTGAATAGTATGATGTATAGGGGTCCCAGAGACAATAAGGAAATCAATAATTTTCCATAGGTAACCGGAATCATGAGCTATACCAAAGTCCTATCAGCTGCTTTGTAGCTGATGATTGTCTGGAAGGTGATGAAGCAACAGGCTTCAGCAGAGCAACAAGTTTGGCTGCTTGTATGGAGCTAACATTAGAAAGGACCTTGATGGTAGAATGGAGTCTGAGTAGATGGAGAAACCTGCCTGAAATGTGCTAGTCATCACAGAGACAACACATCAATAAGGATGATAAAGTCAAGATTATCAAGAAGGGGAGGTTCCTGAGGTGTGACCTGGGAAAGTAACCATACATCAGATGCTCAGTTGTAGTGGGGGAAGTCTTTGATTGAGACAGGAGGTGTGATGGGAGGAGGGTCACAGTGTTGAGCCAGAAGAAGTGGGCTTTTGAGACATTCTTAGCCAGCAGGAGAAATTTATGGTGTGCAAGGTACAGGTTGGAGAGATGTTGGGTTGCATTATTTCTGAAAAGAGGGTGCCAGGCATCATGTGGGAAAGAAGCAGTAAGGGGGTGACCAAAAATGAAAGGTAGAGCTCTTCCTAGGCAGCTACCTGTGGGATACTTGGAGATAAACTGGAAGGCTCCCAGTAACCAGGTCCAAGTTGAGGCTATGGCAACCAGGCAATGGCAATATCTGTGGGACTGGGCCAGTGCTGAAGAGGCAAATATGGCAGTCTCATGTCAGTAAAAGACAAAAGTCTTGCTGTAATCAGAGAGTTCCAAGCCAGGCGCTAAATGAAAGATTGAAGTAAGAATCTGGAAGAACTCCTGAACTTCTAAGAATCAGAGAAAGTTGGGTGATCAGAGATTCCCTTGGTGGTGAGGCATTATACTCCTTCCTGCTCACCTCAGGAAGGGTCAACTGGGTTCTTACCTTGTCCCGGTACTTCAGACTTCTCCGGCTCTGACTCCTTAGAGAGCTCCCCCACAGAGCACCCGACACACACAGCTGCTTGTTACACCTTTATTGCTTCATCATACAAACCTGTCTCCGAGGTGTGGCAACAGCTTTTATACTTAGCTCACAGACCCTCCCCTTGCATAAGGCAGAGTACACAAGTCCAGGAAGTAACTGCCAGGGGTGAGGAGGCTTCTTCTCGTTATCGAGGTATACTCAATGCCTCAGACATCCCATAATAGGCTGTCGACAGAATATGACTCCAAGCACCTAATACTTGTACTCTTGTACTCTTCCCCTGCAGTCTTACCCAGCACCCATGTCCCTAATGCTCATGATCCCAACAGTGAGGGCTTCAAGGGAGTTTACGAGTAATACAGGAATCCAAAGATGGCAATGATCAGCCATACCAAAAAGGGCATGTGGGGACTTTTTGTATTACAAAACTACAGAAAGGCAATAATCTGAATACCACCAGGGAAGAGGTATCTCTGGCAGTAAGACAAAGAAAAATTGAGGTACTTAACAGGGCTGTGCAGGTTGAATTTTCTTTCAAGAAGCTTTTATCAAAGCAGGAATGTAGCATCAAAAGCAAGGTGATTGTATCTATTTTATATGACTCAGAGTAGGGGGAGCACAGATGCAAATCATCCATGTACTAGAACAGGGATCAACCAGGGTCTCAGTGGAATTGGAAAAAATGGCAAGGGAGTCCCAGAAACCCTAGGGCAAATGGGTCCAGATATCTGGACCTTAGAAGGTAAAAGCAAAAAGGAACTAATGGACTTTCAAGGGGTATTAGTGATAGTGAAACATGCAGAACTTAAGTCTATAATGGTGAAATAAGTGGCTTTGGGGAAAATAATGGGTATAGAATTAGGTACTGTTGGGTTCAGGGAGATGTCAAAAGTCATTGATCTGGCACAGACTTTGGACAGAGAAGTAAATTTACTTTTCCTCAGAGGTGAACTTCCAACTTTGGGAACTGGGAGTATGGGAGTATTGCATAGGCAACATATAGGGACCAGGCCCCTGAAAATAATGAAGTCATGGGCAATAGGATCATTGCCTTCCTCTGCTTCTCAAAATAGTGGATACTACTTATGGGAAGTTGAAAGGGAGATCATCCTTGTAAAGTGCAGTAGAACCTCAGTTTATGAACTTAATGTATTGATTCTGTTCTTCATGCAATTTGTTCATATTGCAAAGCGAATTTTCTCACAGGAAATAATGTATAGTCAGATGATCAGTACCACATCCCCAAATACTCATATAAGAATATTTATCATTTTAAGTAAGTTTTTATCCCTAATGAACTTGAAATACAATAGCAATAAAAAGTACACAACATAAACAGAAAGTAAAACAAATTAACCTGCACTTTACCTTTGAGAAGAATCATGGCTGGCATGAGCGAGATGAGAGGGAGGAGGAAGAGAAGGACTATTGCTTGGAAGGAAAATCTCCTTCCATGAGAACACCAGGGATTTAATGTCAGGAATGTTCTCTCTTATGCTAGTCACTAAAAGTAAGACTAACACTACCACCTTCACTTATTTTTCTGTTTTTAGAATTACTTTCATGTTTTGACTGATTTATTTTTCTCTTGGTTTGCTTCTGACTAGGAATCTAACAACACTTGTTTTTGATGTTCTTTCAAAGTGTCATAGAAATGTAACATTGCATCATCATTAAAGATATTTGTGACTCTCTTTGCTACAGCCTTATTTGTGTAATGTTTTTCAACAAAATTTTGCACTTTTTCCCATATCTGATTAATCTCCCTAACCTCACTTGACCTGAGGGATTCCTCCAACCTCTCAACTCCCTCAGATGAGATTTCTTCCAAAACCTCACACTGTTGCTTTTCATGCAGATCCATTAGTTCATCTGTCATCAGCTCCTGGCTATGTTCCTCTGTTTTTACAAATACTGTTGTAGATCCTAGTCACTATTGTACACTTTTGTGCAAAGTACTACTGTATGTAGCAAACACATGAGAACACACTTGTAATGGTAGTGTTAAGAATGAACAATGCTGCTTTCACAAAGGATCAACACCATATGAGGCCACTTAGTCCATATACTGACCTGAGGTTCCTTTGATATATGAAAGCAGAAAAGATCTATTGCCCTAGTTGAGCATCATCCCTTCAAGAAACATTCAGGTCTGAACATGATGTTCATACTGTGAATTTTGTTCATCCTGGAAGACAAATTTTGTGAAAAATTTTTTCTCATCTAGTGTAAACCAGGTTACTTGTAACGAAAGTTCTATGGTACCTAGATGAGTTCTCCAAGAACCCAGCCAAATTAGTCTCCCTAGTAGCCCAACAATCTGAAGGCAGGGAGTTGAACCAGGACACAATGGAGAGAGCATCACTTAGTATGTGGTTGAGAACGGGGCACAAGGGCACCAGGAGATCAAGGATATGAAGTGTTACACCCTTATCAGAACAGTGGGTGGTGCAGCTCTCCTGGCAAAGAAGGTCTCTGCTAAGAAACTGGAAAAGGGAACTAAGTGGAAAAGAATGCTTATCCTTTCAAGAGCCTAGGGAGATAGAAGAACTCAGAGACTGGATGATTCAGGGAGTGACTTTAAATACCAACAGCTGTGACAATGCAACTTGAGAGAGGTGTGAGGGAAAATGTTTATTAATACTCAGAATGGAATAGGTGGCTCCAGTGTCTACTAGGCAGGGGGCAAATGTTCCCTCCACTCTTAGCATGATCAAAGGGTCTCCTGGACACAAATGAGTTGTTTTGAGTTGTTTCATTGGGGTGTTTTGGTGATTGACCGCTGGTGAGCTTCTGTTGTTTTGGGCAGGATGCTCATTCTTTAAGTATTCATACAAGCAACAATAAGCACATAGATCCCAAGGGAGGAACACCTTCAGAATGAGGATAGTCCTCTCCAGTCTGAGGCATCAATCCACACAGGATGGACCTCTATTACCCTGAAGGGACTGGATCTGTAACTAGTTTTCCCTCCCTTTTTTGTTTTGAATTTTCCTGATGAAAGAAGGCAAAAGACACAGAGGGCTTTCTCCAAGGTATCCTTTCCAAGACAAAGTAAATATTTCTGGCAGTGCTAGGGAAGAAGATCTATAAGGCCATTTACAAAGAGGAATTTTAGGGTCATGTTTTCCTCCTCAGGACTTCAGAGGTCACTATGGTTATGGTAACAATGCTGTATGTGAACAAAGGATGCTCATTCCTCTGCTGTAAACATTGACTGATCGACTCCCGGTACATCTTATTATGAAACATTTCTTTCAACCCTTCTTTTTTTTCAAATGCTTTATTAAATTCTGGTTTACATCATTCATATCCGTCAGATTTTGTGTTACAATTTTTTCCCCAATTTCCCCCGACCCACCACCCCAGAATAGAAGTCCCACAGGATATCCCCTTATCAAATCTGCTCTTTCCCATCTCTTCTCCCATACCCCCTTTGACTTTTCCAGTAGGGCAAGGTGAACCCCCTTGCCCCAATGCCTGCACATCTCATCTCCCAATTATAGGTAAAATAGTATTAATAATATTATTTATATATTTTTAAAACATTTGATTTTAAAACTTCACATTCCAGGTTCATTCCCTTCCTCCCTTGACACCCACTTTTACTGGGAAGATAAGCAATTCACTATATGTTGTACATGTGTAGCTATGAAAACATTACCATAGTAGTAATTGTAAAAGTAGTAATTGTAAAAGACTAACTATATTTCCCTCCCTCCTATCCCACCACCCACCTGGTCCACTCCCCACTTTTATCCTGTCCCTTTTCAAAAGTGGGTGCTTCCAACTTCCCTCCCCCCAAGCCTACCCTCCCTTCCATCATCTTTCCCCCTATTCCCCTACCCCCCACTCTCCTGTAAGATGAAATATCTCTTTTAGTATATATGTCATTCTCTCCCTGAGCCAGACTCAATGAGAACAAGGTTTTGCCTTTTTCCCTTCCTGTTCTTCCCCTCCCCTGCAACCACTTTCCCTTGCATCTTCTACATGAGATAGTTTAACCCCCCCAGTCTCTCCCCATTTCCTCTCCTTATGTTCCTCTCTCACCTCTCAATTTCACCCCTTAAGTATCATCCCTTCCCACCAAATCCAACCTGTGCCCTCTATCCATGTATACCTGTAAACATATATACACACATTCACATATGTATTCATATGCCCATATACCCTTCTTCAACTATTTTCATACTAAGAAAGGTTTCATCAGTTACAGTAATTGTTTTTCCATGTAGGAATGTAAAATTCAACTTTGATAAGTTCCTTTTGATTTCTTTTCCCTGTTTACCTTTCCAAGAATCTCTGCTTCTTGTGTCTGAGTGTCAAATTTTTTATTCACTCTTGTTTTTTCCTCAAGAATGCTTGAAAGTTCTCTATTCCAATGAATGACCATATTTCCCCTGAAACATGATACTCAGTTTTGCTGGGTAGGTGATTCTTGCTTTTAATCCCAGCTTCTTTGCCCTCAAGAATAACATATTCCAGGGGCGGCTAGGTGGCGCAGTGAATAGAGCGTCGGCCCTGGAGTCAGAAGGACCTGAGTTCGGTTCCGGCCTCAGACACTTAATGCACACACAAACAAAAACCTAGCCATGTGACCTTGGGCAAGTTACTAAACCCCAATTGACCCCCCCCCAAAAAAAAGAATAACATATTCCATGCCCTTCAATCCCTCAGTGTAGAAGCTGCCAGGTACTGCACTATTCTGATTGTGTTTCCACAATATTGAAATTGTTTCTTCCTGGCTGCTTGTAGTAATTTCTGCTTGATATGGTGTTAGGGTTCCGAGGGTCTCGAACCTACAAGAACATGTTTACCTTTTCCCAGTCTTCGGACGTCTCCAGCATCTAGACTTTCTAGAAGAACTACCCACGCAGAACACCCTTCTGTTTAAGGATAACTATCTTTATTTTTCTCTGATCAGAACATACAAGCGAACTCAGCCAGCTCCCTGCCCCGTCAGGCAGCCTCCTTTTATCCAACCTCCAGTTCCGGGTGTTTAACACCGCCTTCCCTGCCACTGCGAGCCAATCACGTACTGCCCCGAGAGTGAGGGGTGGTAACCCGCTGCCCACATGGACACCTCAGCTCATCGGGCTAAGAGGTTTCCGGTGTAGCAGACCAGGAAGTCTCCTAACCAGGAAGTCTCTCTACTGCCACGTCAACTCTTATGATTGTTTTTCTGACTGTCCTTTTGGCCTTCCGGGTTCCTCCTGTAGCCTGTTATTGATAGACCAGGGACCCTCCTGCCACTCCCAGGCTGTCGCGCTGCACCCCATTGGCTAAGGACTCTTCATCTCCCTTTTCCTGTTATGCGGGAGACCGCCCAATGGAACTAAGGAGGACCTGAGGTCTAAGAGGCCACCTTTCAGGAGCTGAACAATCCATTTCCAGAAGCAACACAAAATCAACAATGCAAATAACAAATACAAAAAGGAGGATCCTAAGCTAAGCAATAAGGTAATAAAACTCTTCCCTCTCATGCAATCAAATAATTCCTGCGCTGCATCACTAGGGAGGGAAAAATTCTTTGCAATTTCATTAAGATCATGTACTAATAGCTGAAGTTGCTGTATATCAGTGGTAACATTATTAGTAAGAAAGGCACCCTGGAGGTGTTTTTTTACTTCCCCCCAGGTCTTGGTAAAATTACTAGTCTGATTCAGCATCAATGGTGGGACACACACCCAAGGCTTGTATTGATAATGACATGGTATTTGTGCCAATAATTCTCTATATACCAATTCATTCCCCATCTACTTCATGTAAAGGAATGGAATAAAAACAATCTTTAATATCTATAATAACTATTTTATATCCCTCTGGAATCATGGTTGGCAATGGTAATCCGGGCTGTAAAGCCCCCATTGGTTGTAGGGCATCATTGACTTTCCTTAAATCTGTTAGCATTCTCCATTTTCCACTTGCTTTCTTTATCACAAATACGGGAGAATTGAAGGGACTAAATGAGGGCTCTATGTGGTCCATGGCCAATTGTTCTTGTACTATTTTATGAAGGGCTTCCAATTTTTCATTACTGAGGGGCCACTGCTCTACCCATATTGGATTTTCCCTCTTCCATTTCAATGGTGGAAGCCGCAGCGCAGTAGCCCCTGCTAGTTTGACTGTAACACCACTTTCATATCAGTCATGACATCCCTACCCCATAATGAGGAGGAGAGCCCAGAAATCACCATGGGTCTGAACATCCCTTTGTCTTCCTCTAGACGCCACCTCAACCACCTCAGTGATTGAGCTGTGGCTTGTGTCCCTCCTATCCCCGTGACTCCTGTCATGCCGGTGGCCAGTTTCCACTCCACCAGCCAGTCTTCCTTGCGTACCATGGACACATCTGCCCCCGTGTCTAACATGCCCCGAAATGGTCTCCCTTCTATCCAGAGGGTGCACATGGGTTTTTCCCTAGCTATCTTTTGTATCCAGGCTATCTGTAAGGAATCTTTTTCTTCTGCTCCTGTCCTTAAGTCTACCTTCCTAGCTATCGGTTCTGATATTGGTAACCTCAAGGGGAAGGCGTGTGGGTTAGTAAGAGAAATGGAATGCTCCCCTGTATTCAAAACGGTAGAGTGCACAATATGGAGGCAAGGGGTTGGACATCCCACAACGAGACAAGGTTTGGACATAGGCTCAACTTCAACCCCCAATGTGGAAAAAGGAGGAATTACTAACTCTTGTGTGATATAAACTTCTTGCAAGGACATTAATTGTTCTGGTACTCCTGAAACTTTCTCTGATATGTTACAAACGGATTCTCCTGGGAGGTGTTGTGTCCTGATATCCCTTCTACCATCTGTTCCCTTCCTTCTTGTTGGACGGGGTACACTTTCGGGGCCCGCAAGGGGCCCCTCTGGGAGTTTCCCGGGGCCGTTTTCGGTGGCTTATTTCTGCAAAATTTGGCAATGTGGCCTGATTTTCCTCAACAAAAACATACAGGTTTAGATATTGCTCCAGGGGAGGAGGAATGGCACTGACTTTGAACGTGCCCTTTCCTTCCACATCGGAAACAAGTTTTTTCGCCTTCTCTCTGGGACATAGCTTTAGTCATCCCCATCGCTAAGGATTCTGCCATCTGCTGTACCTGCATGGTCTCATAATCTACCCCCGCACATCTTTCAATAACATCTTCTAAAGGTGCATTTTTGGGTAAGGGGGACACAGCCCACTTACAGGCATTGTTGAGGCCCTCTTTCAAAATTTGTAAGAAAATTATCCGGGCCGCATCCCCTTTTCCCACGGTTCTGTCAACAGCAGTTTGCACTCTAGAGGCGAAGTTGGTAATCGATTCCCTCGCGCCTTGTTTGAGGGCGGTCAATTGCTGTTGTATTGCTCCTTCCTTTTCTACCTTTCCCCATGCCTTGATAGCGCATTGCGCTACAGCTGCATATACTGCTGGATCGTGTTGGCACTGCTGAAACACAGCAGAATAAGCCCCTGTCCCTGTCATAGCCTCAAAAGCTTGTTCAGGGTTAGGGAGGTGGTGGACCGCTATCCAATTCTTAGTTTCCTTGTGCCATTCTGTTTTCCATAGCATATTCTGGCCAGGTGTTAAGCAGGCTGTAGCCATTGTTTCCCAATCTCCCGGGGTGTAGGCTACTACTGAAGCAAGGGAGGTGAGTGTCTGTAAGACAAATGGGGAATTCGGCCCGTAATCCATGCACGCCTTTTTTATATCCTTTAACTGTTTGTAAGGTACAGGTATATGTGGACCCTGTGGGTCATTTAACCCCACTGGGAACACACCCATGAACTCAGTGACATCTTCTCCTTCTAAGAAGGCTGTTCTTAAAGCTTGGGGGACCTGGTTAACGGCCCTGTGTTTGGTCCCTTCTTTCAGATTAGACTCTCCCCGCTTTTCTAGTTCTGTAAACAGGGGGGGAATTCGGAAGGGTGGCATGGGAGGGGCGGAAGGGCTAACTGCTGCAGCTTTGTGGTCGCGGTCTTCCTTAACTTCCTCTAACTGCAGCTGAGTGAGCGCTTCCTCAACCTGATCGCGCAGCCGCTCTAGCCGCGCTTGAACTGCCCCTCCCCCCTTGTCTTGTGGCGCAATTGTTAATTCTGTCCCGCTTCCCCTTTTTAGCTCGTTAAGATCGGGGTACAACCGAGCAGTTTCTCTTTCCTCCTCCTCCCCTAAATTCATCTCCCCTTCCTCGGTCTGACAAGCTACTGGCACATTACATTTAGGGGAAGGACCATAAAGCGCCGCTTTTACTAAGCTGTAAATAATAAAATCAAGGTCTCTTACCTTATCCGGGCACTCTTTGGCGTAAGATGTCAACTGATTTCCTATCACCACCCACCTAGAAACATCTAACCCAGTTAACTCTATCCACGGGGAGGTTGTGAAAATTAACCTAACAAATTGAATACAATCATTCTTCTTTACTTTCACTCCTTGTCCCTTGACTAGATCACATATCTGTTTTACATATGTCTCCTCATCAGAAGGGCAAACAACGGGCAAGCTAAAAGCTTGTCCCATACTTACTTTCTCCGACTTCTTGTTTTCACAAGGCTGCGGGGTCTTCTAACTCGGGTCCCTGTTCGGGCGCCAGATGTTAGGGTTCTGAGGGTCTCGAACCTACAAGAACATGTTTACCTTTTCCCAGTCTTCGGACATCTCCAGCTTCTAGACTTTCTAGAAGAACTACCCACGCAGAACACCCTTCTGTTTAAGGATAACTATCTTTATTTTTCTCTAATCAGAACATACAAGCGAACTCAGCCAGCTCCCTGCCCCGTCAGGCAGCCTCCTTTTATCCAACCTCCAGTTCCGGGTGTTTAACACCGCCTTCCCTGCCACTGCGAGCCAATCACGTACTGCCCCGAGAGTGAGGGGTGGTAACCCGCTGCCCACATGGACACCTCAGCTCATCGGGCTAAGAGGTTTCCGGTGTAGCAGACCAGGAAGTCTCCTAACCCGGAAGTCTCATTACTGCCACGTCAACTCCTATGATTGTTTTGCTGACTGTCCTTTTGGCCTTCCGGGTTCCTCCTGTAGCCTGCTTTTGATAGGCCAGGGACCCTCCTGCCACTCCCAGGCTGTCACACTGCACCCCAGTTGGCTAAGGACTCTTCAATATGGGAGTTCTGGAACCTGGCTATAATATTCCTAGGAGTTTTCTTTTGGGGATCTTTTGCAGGAGGTGACCAATGGATTCTTTCAACCTCTATTTCACCCTCTGGTCTAAAGCATCAGGGAAATTTTCCTTGAGAATTTTTTGAAGGATGATTTCTAGGTTCTTTCTTTGATCATGGCTTTCAGGTAGTCCAATAATTTTAAATTATCTCTCCTGGATCTATTTTCCAGGTCAGTGGTTTTTCCCATGAGATATTTCACATTGCCTTCTATTGTTTCAATTGCTTGGATTTGTTTAGCAGCATCTTGATTTTCTCATAAAGTCACTAGCTTCCATTTGCTCCAGTCTAATTCTGAAGGAATGAATCTCCTCAGTGAGCTTTTAAGATTCTATTTCCATATGGCAAATTTGGCTTTTTAAAGCATCCTTCTCCTCATTGCCCTTTTGAGCCTCCTTTGCCATTTGAGTTAGTCTATTTTTTAAGGTGTTATTTTCCTCAGTCAGGCTGTTGACTCTCATTTCATACTTTTCCTGCATCTTTCTCATTTCTCTTCCCAATTTTTCCTCCACTTCTCTTATTTTGTTTTTAAAATCCTCTTTACGGGGGCGGCTAGGTGGTGCAGTGAGTAGAGTATCGGCCCCGGAGTCAGAAGGACCTGAGTTCGGATCCGGCCTCAAACACTTAATGCACACACAAACAAAAACCTAGCTGTGTGACCTTGGGCAAGTTACTTAACCCCAATTGCCCTCCAAAAAAAAAAAAGGCAAAAAAAAAATCCTCTTTAAAGTCCTCTATGGCCTGTAACCCATTCATATTTTCATTTGGGTCTTTTGGTGCAGGATTTCTGACTTCACAGTCCTCCTTTTTGCCCCCAAAATAAGAGTCTGATGTTGAATTTTCTGTTTATTTTGTTTCCTTTGCCTGGGCATGTTGCCACTTAATTACTTGACTTTGGGGCTTGTTGCCACAGTAGGACTCTGCCACCAGAGAGGAGAGCTTCTGTCCCAAATGTTGGGGTCTTCTCAACTGCCAGAGGTATTAGTTGGGTGCCCTCCCTGAAGCCCCCACACACTCTGGCAGGCTGGACACACACCCCAAGACTTCCACCCCAGACTGCAATCCAGATCCAGGGAGGTTAAAGTAAGAGCGATTACCCCCCAGACTGATTGCCAGATGCCCCTACAGTTCTCAGGCCAGGAACTGAAGCTGCAAAATGGCGTCTGTGCTGAGGCTCATCAGTGGCTTCCTGCCCCAAGGGGAAGGAGCTGACACGCTCACAAATACTGTTCCCAAAGTCTATAGGGCACTAACCTCTCACTTTGTCCTAGGCATGTCTGTGTTGCTAATTCTGGAATCCCCATGGCTGCTTGTGTTCTGGGGTCCCTCCTGCCGGCTGCTGGTCCAGCCACCCTGGGGCTAAAACCACGGTTCACGCAGGCCTGGGCTTGGCTCCCAGAGCACTGCGCTGGCCACTTCCAGAGCACTGCGCTGGCTGTTCCCTGCCAGGCTGCTGGGCTGTCCTCAGCGGGAGGTTAGCTTCTCTGTGCCATTCTGTGGGTGCTGGACCTCCAGAAGTTGTTCAGTGTCCACCTTTTACATTGTTTGGAAGTGGTGTGGGGGAGAGCACCTTGGAAGTGCTGTTTCTACTCTGTCATCTTGGCTCAGCTCCCTCCCCTTTCTTGTTTAGCACAGAGTGCCTACAGATTTTAGTGGAAGGGTTGACGAGGGGGGGGAAGTGTACAAAACGGTTAGGGTGGATTTAAGGAGGGACAAAAGAATTTTCATAGGGCAGGGGAGGCAGAAACAAAGGACAACAAGGAGACCATCAAAAGAAATAAGGGGAGTTAACTAACATTTATAGCCATCCTTTTGATTTAGATAGCCAATTAATTATATCTTGAGCAATTTTTATCAGGAAGAAAATCCTCATCAGCAGCTTGAGAGATTACATGAGCTAATTGCCATAAATCATAAATATCAGCAGATATAAAATTATTAAGAAAAAAACCATTCAAATGATTTCGAATGTGTTCAGTCCTGCTGTACTGGGCTAGCACTTATACATACCTTTCCAGTCGCCCCTACAACCCTTTGGATGTCTCCAGATTGGACAAAGGAGTCATACACCAAGGTGGAGTGTACTGTGTGTCTTTATTCACATCCTCTCCTTCCCCCCCCCTTTCCTTACTTGCCCCTTATATCCTTTTCCAACTCTGCCCCCTCACATGCTTCAGCAACAGGCTCTTCATAGGCGAGGAGTCCTCTCCTGTTAGTGGCATGTGCTCAATACCCCATGATCCTTGAACCTGTGTCCTCTTATCAGCCCAGGGAACAACAAGTTCTAAGAACTGATTAAGACATAACAGGATGTGGTTCACAGGGCAGAACATATGCCCCAGGCGCCTCTTGAACCCAGCCTGAGTTGCACTGTCAGCATCGTTTGCCTGAGTCCACAGTGAGTTCACAGAATTCGGGTAAAGTCTTAAAGGGCCTTCACACAAATGGTAGACCAATGATAGCTAGTTTGATTATTTCATTTTGGAGCTGTGACACAGATCATACAATAGCGATAATCACACTGAAATGCCTGTTGTACTTGGAGGAGATCTACCTCATCCCCAGTGGCGAGAGTGGCAGACTCCAATTCTTTTAGCATTTTATAGAACTCTTGATCAATCCATACCTGTTTTTGAAATCCTAAGGAGACATTTTTGCCAATTTATCCACAAACTTAACTTGTACAATTTGAGTTTGCAATTCGGATACAGATAAGGCAAGAGAAACAGAAGAAGCAATTAAGGATACTAACAGAGCAACTCCTAATATAGCACAAGAGAGGCATCGTTTCCTTCTTACTGTTATTCCAGCTTGTTTATCCTTTTCTTTTCATAATATATCAAAAATATGGTCTGCTTTTGCCCCATACCAGCCCTCACTTTCTACTGGAAATAAGACATACCTGTTCTTGGCTATGATTACTACAGTTTGATTGCCCAATTTATAATTAAGACATTCACTAACAGTACAATTAATGTATGTAACATTGTAGGTACCTTGGTCATGTGTTATATTCAACTTATGTCCCCACATAAAGGCCTAAGTCCTTCCCAGACATGCTCATACCCTCAACCAATGTCCAATAGTGGTGTTTACTGACCAAGCCCCTGGATGGAGAACATGTTGCCAAATTCCAAAGGCAGTTCCTAGTTCTTGTGTAATTACCAGGTGATCCATGGCCGCTAGGGCCTTCCAAAGTCCTGTCCAGGGTTGTCTGAGTTCAGGATTCCATACTGGGACAGGCACTGCATCATAAGGGGTGTTATTAACTAGGTGCCAAGACTGCACAAGTGTCCCAGCATTGACTCCAATGTGTACTACAAGCTTCAGGTAATGGCCATCCTCCAGTAGTGTTGTCTACCTTGCAGGGGCTCCCATACACCCGACACACCAATGTAGAATTGCAAGTTGTCCCATTTATTCCTAGCATGTGTACCTGATGTTTCCCCATACCAGGTATCTGGATGCTCAGTCTGATATTGGACAGGGTGGCACAGTTCTCTTTTGATTTGCAGGACCAGCAGCAAGGCTTTCTAAAGGACAGTCTGGTGAAGTTGAACTTTACTGAGGCTACAGTTCTGTTCAGACCCTGAAAATCAAATTCCTTTCTCAGCAATTGACTCCCACTACCCACCCATACAGCCCCCTGCATGGCTTCTCCCCATGCAACTATTCTAGGCCAAGGCGGTTCCAGCATCATGGCCCAATGATGTTCTTGAGAAGCCACAGTAGCGAGGAGATTAAAGAGTATCATCATTCTTGTGAGACATTTCCTGGTGCGTCTGTTCTTGCGTTTTCTCCTCTTTCCCCATCAGCGTCTCCGTTGGTGAAGACCAAACCTCTCACAACCGCTGACTTGGGACCTAGATGGTACCATCACCTGTGGAGATACAAACAAACCCTGGCCCCCATATTAGCACCTGGAATGGCCCCTCCCATTTCCCATCGGGTGTTTTATACATTACCTGGCTGCCCAGGAGGGCAGCTGCTACAGGACTTGCTTTTCTAAGGGCCCACTTGACTTGAGGGAAATGTCTCATAGCAGAAGTTAATTCAGAAGATTTTGAAATTTGCAGTAAATTTTATGTATATAAGGCTTTATCTATGTGTCCTTGTCTCAGGTGTTCTCTTCCCCTTTCTTGTTTATTGAGGATCGCCTTAAGGGTCCTGTTCTACCAACACCTGACCCGTAGGATTGTAGGGAATGCCTGTCATATAGTCGTTCTCCTCCTTGTACTGTAGCCATAATAAAAGAGGAAAATGTTATCAATAGAGACATGGGCTAGAGTCCCATAAATGTGTATAATATCCATTTGCCAGATCTCATTGGGAGCTAAACCACGGGGTTTACACCTAAAGGAGGGACAAAGTGAAAAGGAACACATCAAGTACACTGTTTAACTATTTGCCAGGCTTATTGTTTTGTCAGTCCACAAAGGGGACAGAGAGCATGAGAGGAAAGATGAAAGCGATCATGGGCAGAAGATGCCCTTTCAACAAGTTTTGTAAAGAAAGCAGAAGGGGAAGCAGCTGTATCTGTAAACTGGTTACCTCCAAAAATGGGTCCTAACCCATCAGTGTGAGATCTAATATGAAGGACATAAAAAGGGTGGGCTCTACAGTGAATAATATCAATGGCCTCTGCTGCTAACATGCCTATCATAGTCTTTGCATTTAATAGAATGGAATGATATAATCTCTGCAAAACTCCTATGGCATAGGCACTGTCAGAAATAATATTAATCGGGGCTGTATATAACTGGAGAGCCTTAAGTTTTGCATACAATTTATTTTCTGGGTGGTGCATAAGGGCTTGTAAGTACATGGGTCTGCTTAAGTTTAGCATGATAAATGGCTGTGAGGTGATACTTGGTGGCATCAGTGAAAACATTTGTTCCTTCTACTAGGGTCAGACTTACGGTGATCTTTCAAGCTACAGCCCAGTCAGCCCATAAGGGCCATGTAATTAGAGTAGAGACCATACCAAAAGTGGCCCACTGAGTAAGAAAAGCCCAAGCTGTATATGTTTGAGCCAGGTCTTCTGTTTCTTTTCTAAGTCCCACATAAGCTATGGGCTGCTGGCCAAAAACTGTGGCTACTCGTTTAGCAGCTGCAAGGGCAATTTTCCCCAAGTTTTGGAAATGATTTCCCAGCACTTAAGTCCCATGGGAACCATATACCCATTCTAAGATCTGTCCTTGTTGATGAATAGCTGCAAAAGGCTTTTCTTGAGCAAAAAGAGTAAGCTCAATTGGTAAAGAAAGTTGAACCCTGGAAGTGGTATGTTGTTGACATAATTGTATAATTTGTTGAATAGTATTTAAAGCGGTGGGAGTCCAAGAAGGAGGGGAATTAAGAGAAGGGTCTCCCATGAGAATATCATATAAAGGCCTCATAAGAGTTGAAGGGATAGGCACATGGGCCAAATCCACTGTATAGTGCCGGGGTTGCCTTATTTACGGCACCGCCGGAGGGTCGATCTGTACCTACTGTATAACCCCGTCCTCTCTACTCACCAACTCCCATGGCGAGTCTTCGGTCGTCACCGGCCTCCAAGGAGGAATAAACCCAGACAGAACACCCGAGGTAGCAGGAGTTGTTTATTCTCGATCGCTCACATCCTCTCTCTCAGCTTCCGCATAGCACATCTTATATACTCTCAACCACTCCCCTAGGTATACTTTATCCAATCATAAAGCCAATCTAAACATATACCTTATAAGGAACTTTAGCATACAAATTACACACAGCATAGCAAAAGCCTGCCCCAGCCCCCAACATCTCCCCCTTTTTGTTTTATCAGGGCTTTTGCGCCCGGTATTATCTTGCTAAGCATTGCAATTATGCTCGATCCCACGGCTCCGCCGGGAGCGGGGCGCCCTGGCTTGGGTCGTCTCCTCAATCCCTGAGCCTTACCCGTCCGAGGAGCCTAACACCTTCAGGCCCTGTCTTAGGCAGTCGGGTGGGAGAAGTTGCCCGTTTTGGGGCTTACCCCGTCTTACCCCAAGGTGTTACATGTCCTCCATGGAGGCGAGCCAAACAGTTGGATCGTGTCCTTCATCCATAGCTAGCAAGGCATTTTTGGTAAGTAACATATAGCCTTTGTGCCGCGCATTCATGCGGCATAGGCACCAAAACCCTAAGCCAATAAGCAATAATAAAAGACCTATAGAAGCCCCCAACCCATCCCAAGTGGCAAACCATGTTGTGACAGAACTGAACCAGGAACTTATCCCTTCTTGCCACTCCAGGTCTATGGAGGTACTATTGAGTTGTGTGATGGATAGCATTCAGCATCAACTGTGTATCCAATGCATTGGCTGTTTGCTGTGCAACCTGCACCAGGGTGTTCGCTGTCTGGATTGTCCCTTGCATGGATCAACTGAAAAATTGCTTATCTGCGAGTCCACATTAGCATAGGGTACGCCAAGGGACGCATTTGTGGTGAAGAGTTTCGGGAACACTTTGTCAGTGTGGTGCACAGGTATCGGGAAGGGTACCGTCCTCAGCGCAGGTCCGGGGTGCCCAATCACCATTCCATACACCAGGATTCCCAGGGTGGTGAACCACGTTCCTGTAAAGAGGAAAAGAGAGACTCCTCATCCTGGCAGTCGGGTTGGGTGTTACTCAAGGTCTCGAATCTTATGTATAGGTATCCATTTCTCAGGGAGGCTAGGATCATCATGAGGCTACTATATTTTTCTCTGGCTGGCCTCAACAAATCTGCTACATATAACTGGCACAGAGTTGGACTATCAGCCATTCCCTGGGGCAAGACTCTAAATGCTGGGGATAGAGAAGGCAAACTTCTCCTTATCATTAGGGTGGAGAGGAATACTATAAAAACAATCCTTAATATCAATCACTACTATCACCCAATCCTTCGGGATGGCTGCTGGAGTGGGCAGTCCAGGTTGGAGGGCTCCCATTGGTAACATGGCAGCGTTAACTGCTCTAAGATCAATCAACATTCTCCACTTTCCACTCTTCTTTTTTATAACAAACACTGGGGAATTATAAGAGTCCATCTCAGGGCCCTTGCTGCCTTAGGGGCTGTCTGCCTCCCTCCGACTCCCATCACTGATTGCCCTCCTGCTGCCAACGGCCACTCGGGCCTCCACTGGCTCCTGTTTATCACAGAGCAATCGGCCCCAGTATCCATGATTCCCTCCACTGGGTTCCCTTCGACCGACACTATCAGCGTAGGTCGGTCGGGGGTCACTGGCTGTACCCAGTTTATGACCTTGGCCTTCCCTGAATGTATCATAGGGGAGCCTTGTAAAGGAAGGGCCTTTCCAATTACCTGGTCCTTGCTTATCGTTATGGGGTAGGGGTGAGGGTTGGACAGGACTATGGGTGACTCAGGTTCCTCCACAATTTGAGTGTGGGTTATAAACTCAGTGTAACCCTCAGGGCCTGTGATTAGGGCCGGACAGGCCTGTACTAGAGATAGAACCGCCATGGTCTCCCACGGGGCCATCTGATAGGCGACCTGTTCCTGTCCTTCCACTGCCCAGGCCCTCACTGGGGTGTATTGGCCGCTAGCGGGTTGTAGGGGCGCCCCGAGGCCGGGCCCCCCCTCTGGCCATTTCCCTGCTTCCTTTTGTTTCTGCAAAATTTAGCTATGTGTCCCTGCTTGCCGCAGCAGTAGCACCGAGGGGTCTGAGTAGATGCCTTGCATTGTGCTTTGAAGTGGCCAAGTTTGCCACACTTGAAGCAAGCTGATCTCTTGCCGGCCCCCATGCTCATTTTCTCTAGAGCGGCCACCAGTGAATTCTCTCTGCTTTCCATGGCCGCCACAAGGGCTTGCATGGAGTCCTCTCCTGGCATATCCATTAGTTTGTCTACCATGTCTTCTAAGGAGGCGTCACTAGGTAAAGTGGCCACAGCGGCAGCGGGGCGAGGTTGAAGTCCCTCCCTTACAATCTGTTTCACGAGTAGATCAGTGCCGGGCCCTTCACCCATAACGCGTGACACAGTCTCCTTAACTTCATTAACGAAACTTAATGGGTCTTGATTGACTCGCTGTTTGAACCCAATTAGCTTAGCCGGAGCCTTCCCTCCTTTCATAGTTCCCACCTTATCCCATGCTCTCAGGTGCACTTCCTCTACTGCTTCCAGTTCTACCTGGCCGTACTGTGCCTGCACTCTTGGGTCAGCATTTATCCCCGTGCCACACAGGAGATCCACCACCTGCTCAACTGGGCCGTATCCTTTAGCTCTTGCGAACTGTAAGGCCTCTCGGCGAGCCTGGGCTTTGAAAGCCATATAGCCGGCGGGATCAAAACAAGCAGAACAGACTTCGTCAAAGTCTGACGGAGTCCAAGGATTGGTGGCTATTATGTTTTTCAGCAATCTTTTTACATAAGGGGAGCTGGCGCCGTACTTGGACACGGCCTCCTTCAGCTCCTTCAACATCTTAAATGGCACTGGGGCGTACTGCCGCTGTCCCGTGAGGGGATCAGCAAGCAGCGGATATATCCCCCAGTCATCCCAGTCTACTGTCTCCCCCTGCTCAAAGGCTCGGATGGCACTGGCTGCGACCAGACCTGTTGCCCCTGGTCTGGGTCCTCTCCCCCCGTCCCTGAATGCTGCCAATCTGCATGGGGGAGGCTCAGCCATGGCCGTTGGGGCGGCTAGCCAAGCTTCTGGGCAACTCGGGGAAACTCCGCCCCAGGCCTCCGGGTGTCTAGAAGAGGCCCCGCCCCATCCTCCTGTCTTTTCCTGTCTAGGCCCGCTCGGCATCTGAGCTGCGTCACACCCACTATCCTTCCGGTCTGTGTCCCATGAAGAATGCGGAAGTGTCGTGTCTCCGCCATCTTTTCCGCGGCGTTCCCCTCTAGCCCTCCTTAACTCTTCCCAGGGGTACACGGGAGGGGGGCCCTCATCCTCCCCCCCATCCTCCCCTTCATCCTCCTCTTGTGGCCCCACACCGTGACTTTCCTCCTCTTCACCCGACCCTTCTATGAATGCTCGGCAGGTTTTTAGGGGGATTTTATGCCCCTGTTTAGCGCACAGCTTATACAGCTGAGCGGCTACAACCCCCTTTTCCTCGGGCCGAAATTTAGGTATACTACTCAGTCCTCCCATCTCGTCCGTCTATGAGATGAGGCTGCCTGGGGGGAGTCCGTCCTGCGGACTCAGACAGTCCCTACAGATCTCGGGCCCCTGTTCGGGCGCCAAATGCCGGGGTTGCCTTATTTATGGCACCGCCAGAGGGTCGATCTGTATCTACTATATAACCCCGTCCTCTCTACTCACCAACTCCCATGGTGAGTCTTCGGTCGTCACCGGCCTCCAAGGAGGAATAAACCCAGACAGAACACCCGAGGTAGCAGGAGTTGTTTATTCTCGATCGCTCACATCCTCTCTCTCAGCTTCCGCATAGCACATCTTATATACTCTCAATCACTCCCCTAGCTATACTTTATCCAATCATAAAGCCAATCTAAACATATACCTTATAAGGAACTTTAGCATACAAATTACACACAGCATAGCAAAAGCCTGCCCCAGCCCCCAACAGTATAGTGCCCACTAATTTTTGGAAATCATTAAGAGTCTTTATTTTATTCACCTCGATGAGGTGCTTAGGAAATAGTGGCCTTGGACATTGGACATCGTATAACCGAGGTACTGATATGGGTAATCTGTTTGCACTTTCTCTGGAGCAACACAAAGGCTGAGATTAGAGAGCTCTTTCAAAACTGTTTGGTGAAGCAGTTGTACTGTGCTTCTCTGTAGGGGGAGGCCACTGGTCAGTCTACACAGGGATAGTTGTTTTCCAAATCAAAGGGGGACAATGGCTCCTCGTAGCAGTGGCCCCCATCAGAAAGGCTTATTAGTCAATCTTAAATTTAAACTTTTCATAATTTCTCTTCCCTATAAATTAAGGCTAAGACCTGGGACGACAAGAGGTTTGATGAGACCCTTTCTGCCATCTAAGGTCCATACAAGCCAGTTTTTTGATTGACTTGCTGATTGTGTTCCTCCCACCCCATGGACAGTGATAGAGGCTGGCTCCAGCAGCCATGCAGCTGGCCAGAAGTGTTCCACAATGACAGTGAGATCTGTTCCAGTATCCAAAATACCCTTAAAGGGCTGTCCATCAAGGGTGAGTATCATCCACGGTTTCTGGGGATTGACATTCTGACTTAAAGCTAAAGTAGTCTCAGGGGGTTCCAAATTCTCAAGAGGGAAGGACAATGCTACTGGATATTGATTGTCCACAAAGGCATCTTTCGGGTGTGGATTAGTGAGCACCACAGAGTTTGTCACAGCAGGAATTATAACAGGATGAACTATCCCAAGTACCTAATTAGCATCACTTAAGATCAAAGATGGTGATGTAATTGGTTGGGTGGGTAGATCATCAATTGTGTGTGGCAGAACTTGAAACTTGTTGAAGCTGAATACAGCCACAGGGAGGTGTTCCAATCTCATGATTGTTTGTACTCTCTCTCGAAAGGTGTAGGAACTGGTACTTGGAGAGGGTACACTTGTGGGGCCCGAGAAGGGCCCCCCAGCCTGTTTCCTGAAAGCCGGAAATTTTTTCTGCACTGTTTAGTATAATGACCAGGTTTTCCACATTTGCAACAAGTGACTGTTTTCTTTTGACTGTGGCACTCTTTCTTCATGTGCCTTTTTTTTACCACACACATAACAGGTCTTTTCTTTAGTATGCCGAAGAGCTCCAGGTAGTAATTCAGCCTGATATATGCTAGACCCAACCCGTTTGCATCTTTTCTTCATATCCTCAATACCCACATCCCTGGGTAGCCCAAGCATGGCCTTTTTACAATCATGATTAGCATTTTCCCTCAGCATTAATTTTAAAACTATAACCATTCCCTCAACATTCCCCATACTTTGAGCAACAGCCTCTTGCATGCAAGCTATAAAATCAGCAAAAGGTTCTTGAGCTCGCTGTTTTATCTGTGTCATGACTCCGCTTTCACCTTGGGATGAAACAATCTTTTTCCAGGCCCTGAAGGCACAATCTGCGATGAGGATGAGTGTGTACTCATCGGGGTATAATTCAGTTGTTGATCTGTGGTATCATAGGCCCCAGTCCCGGACAACTGTGTGATTACTAAAGGAGTTCCTTCATCGTGTCCGTAGGCCTCAGTTTTGCAGTGTTCAGTGTATTCTGATAGCCATACCACTCCTTGTCCAGGACTTAGACAAGCTTGAGCCAAAGCTTTCCAATCATTGGGAGTTAGCAATATTGAAGGGCTAGATTTTCTAACTGAGTTAACACAAAAGGAGCAATAGGACTACATTTCACTACCCCCTGCTTGAGATCTTTTATTCTTTTCCATTCTGTTGAGGTATGGCTTTGCCTCCTTCCTCAGGGTGCCTGAGGATGATCTAGCTTAAGAGGGCAAAAGCCCCATCCACTTATATCTTCACTATCAGTGTGAGCTTTCTCAATGGCTAGTTCCAGCCCATATTTTAGGATGGGATTGTCCTGTCTCCCCAAGAAAGGGGCCTTGGAGTTGTAGGGCTTGGAAGCACCAAAGGAGCAAGTTTGCAAATTTTCTTCCAACTCCTTTGTATTGGGATAGATTTGTTTGTAAAGAGGGGCAGGCAATGCCTCCTCTGGAGAAGGGGACCAAAACGGATCAAGGGTTTCGGCTGTCAGCTCGAAATGGGCAGAAGGAATTTTATTTTCAGTTTGGATTTTTGCGGCAAAGCAGCGCTGAGGACTCTCAGGGACATGGAAAGTGGCTCTGACTAAACTATAGATTACAAAGTCTTTATCTTCCAAATACCCAGAATTTTCTTTCTCATAACTTATCATTTGTTCCCCTACTATGCCCCATCTCTGTCCATCTACCCCTGAAGAGCTAATCCATGGGGACACTACCAAGATTTTTTGTATAAAATGGCAAAGGTCTTTCAACAGCGGGGTGACTCTTTGCCCTTTTACTGCCTTATATAACTGCCTTGCCCAAATCTCCAGCTCCTCTGGCTTAATCATTGGAATGTTGTTGGGGCCTGCCTTACTGGGCTGACTCCAAACTCGCCTCTCCAGGTGTGTCTATGGCACTCCCAATTGCCTTCCACTATTCTTGTCGCCCCTACGACACAGGTTGCCTCCACAAACTCTTCTCCAGCTGCCTCTACAGCTCTGGTCACTTTGGTTGCCACTATGACCTGGGTTTGCTCCCATGAACCCCTCGGGGGAGCCTGATCCTCCAGAACAGACAAAGGAGTCCTGACACCAGGATGTGAAGTATCTTGCCATTTAATCTCTTTCTTATTCACAAGCCCCTCTTCTCTCCCTCCTCCTCCTTTCACCTTGCTTTCTTCTTTTTATCTCCTTTCCCCTCCCCTGACTCTGTTCCCCCATGTGCCTTAGCAGTAGCAGGCTTCTCATGTCAGGGGAGTGCTCCCCTGTTAGCAGCACATGCTCAATACCCCAAAATCACAGGGCAGGACATATGCTCAGGTGCCTCTAACCCTAGCCTGAGTTGCTCTATCATTTACTTGAGTTTTCCGTGGGTTATCAGAGTTCGGGTAAAGTCTTTTTTTTTTTTTTTAAAGGTAGTTTGGTGCTTTATTATTAAGATACTTCAATGCCAGGCTAAGGAGTTTACATGTTATTTTTTATTTTTTTTAAAGCAATTGGGGTTAAGTAACTTGCTCAAGGTTACACAGCTAGTCATTATTTATGTGTGGGTGCTCATTTTCTGAGGCCGGATTTGATCTCGGGTCATCCCAACTCCAAGGCCGGCGCTCTTATTCACTGGCCACCTAGCCTCCCCTTTAGGGCAATTGGGGTCAAGTAACTTGCCCAAGGTTACACGGCTAGGTTTTTTTGTTTGTGTGGATTAAGTGTCTGAGGCCAGCTCCGAACTCGGGTCCTTCTGACTCCAGAGCCGGCGCTCTATTCACTGAGCCACCTAGCCACCCCTACATGTTATTTTTTAGACAATAAGGTGCTTCTCCTGGTTCTGCTGATTTCATTCAACATCAGTTCATATAAGTCCTTCCAGGATTTTCTAAAGTCTGCCTGCTCATCATTTCTTTTTTTTTTTTAATTAATTTATTAGTTTAGTTTCAGTTAACAAGATTCAATTCCATAGTTCCTTGATTTTCAAATTTCCTTTCCTTCCCTCCCCCCTCCCCCCACAACAGCCAGTATAAGATCTGCAAATGCATTCATATTAGACATTATGCTAATTACAAAGGCGTATTGTACTAGATGGGATGAAAGATGGTAAGGAAGAAAAAAAAAACAAACAACCAAAAGAAAAAGATCATTTAGTTTGCTTCCATCAGGATTCAGGCACAGTTCTTTCTAGTTATATCTCTGGATGGCGCTTTTCTCACTTTCTTGAGTCTTTCAGGATTGACTTATATCACTGCATTGCTGAAAAGAGTCCAGTCTGTCATAGTTGATCATCACAGATATGGTATGTCTGTGATTGTATACAAATTTCTTCTGATTCTACTCTTCTCGCTCAGCATCAGTTTGTATAAGTCTCTCCAGGTAATTATGAAATCCATCACCTCCTCATTTCTTATAGCACAATAATATTCCATTACATTCATATACCACAACTTGTTTAGCCATTCCCCAATTGATGGGCACCCCTTTAGTTTCCAATTCTTTGCAACCACAAAAAGGGCTGCTAAAAATATTTTTGTACATATGGGTCTTCCTCCCACTTCTATGATCTCTTTGGGATATAACCCTAGAAGTGGTATGGCTGGGTCAAAGGGTATGAAATTATTTATAATCCTTTGGGCATAATTCCAGATTGCTCTCCAGAATGGCTGGATAAGTTCACAACTCCACCAGCAATGTATTAGTGTTCCAATTTGTCCACATCCTCTCCAGCATTTGTCACTTTATTGTTTTGTCATCTTAGCCAATCTGACTGGAGGGATGTGGTATCTCAGAGTTGTTTTGATTTGCATTTCTCTAGTTAATAGTGATTTAGAGCATTTCTTCATATGCTTATAGATATCTTTAATTTCTTTCTCTGAAAACTGCCTGTTCATATCCTTTGACCATTTATCAATTGGGGAGTGACTTGTATTCATATAGGTTTGGCTTAATTCTCTATAAATTTTAGAAATGAGTCCTTTATCAGAGACACAAGTTGTAAAAATTCTTTCCCAATTTCCCACCTCCCTCTTGATCTTGGTTACATTGGCTTTGTTTGTACAGAAGCTTTTCAATTTAATGTAATCAAAATTATCCATTTTGCATTTTATAATGCACTCTAATTCTCGTTTGGTCCTAAAATCTTCCCCTCTCCACAAGTCTGTCAGGTAAACTATTCCTTGCTTTCCCAAATTGCTTACAGTATCATCCTTTACACCTAGATCATGCACCCATTTAGACTTGATCAGGTAGTCTTAAAGGGCCCCAACAGAATGTTACCCATCTTCCCTCCTAATCTTCTCTAGTTTACAGGTAACTACATCTGGCTTCCCAACAATCGGGGTTGCATTCCTCACCACCCCCTTAGGTCCCTGTTTGGGCACCACTTGATCCGATCTTCATGGTCGGGGTGTCTGGGCATTATCTGCCTCGGGCTTTCAGTGTGCATCCGGATGTGGCTAGACACGTTCCCCAAGAACAGAGTCACAAGCCAGGGGAGACAAAGAGTAGCAGCTTCTTTTTGCCCTTACATCCTAACCCCTAATCCCTTGAGCTTCCCTCCTTTTTGGGGGGGGGGGTGGATCTTTTTCAGTAGGTGATCGGTGGATTCTTTCAACCTCTATTTCACCCTCTGGTTCTAAAACATCAGGGCAATTTTCCTTGAGAATTTCTTGAAGGATGATTTCTAGGTTCTTTCTTTGATCATGGCTTTCAGGTAGTCCAATAATTTTTAAATTATCTCTCCTGGGTCTATTTTCCAGGTCAGTGGTTTTTTCCCATGAGATATTTCACATTGCCTTCTGTTCTTTCATTTGTTTGGATCTGTTTAACAGCATCTTGATTTTCTCATAAAGTCACTAGCTTCCATTTGCTCCAGTCTAATTCTGAAGGAATGAATCTCCTCAGTGAGCTTTTGAGATTCTTTTTCCTTATGGCAAATTTGGCTTTTTAAGGCATTCTTCTCCTCATTGCCCTTTTGAGCCTCCTTTGCCATTTGAGTTAGTCTATTTTGTCAGGCTTTTGACTCTCATTTCATACTTTTCCTGCATCCTTCTCATTTCTCTTCCCAATTTTTCCTTCACTTCTCTTATTTGGTTTTTAAAATCCTTCTTAAGGTCCTCTATAGCCTGTAACCTGCTCATATTTTCATTAGGGTCTTTTGGTGCAGGATTTCTGACCTCACAGTCCTCCTCCTGTTCCATGCTTCGATCCTCTTTGCCCCCAAAATAGGAGTCTGATGTTGAATTTTTCTGTTTATTTTCTTTCCTTTGCCTAGGCATGTTGCCACTTAATTACTTGATTTTTGGGCTTGTTTCCACAGTAGGACTCTGCCACCAGAGAAGGGAGCTTCTGTCTCAAATGTTGGGGTCTTCACAACTTCCAGAGTTATTAGTTGGGTGGCCTCCGTAAAGCCTCCACACACTCTGGCAAGTGGGATACCTACCCCAGACCACAATCCAGATCCAGGGAGGTTAAAGCTAGAGCAATTAACGCCCAAGACTGATTGCTGGATCTCCCTACAGTTCCCAGACCAGGAGCTGAAGCTGCCACTGAAGCTGCAAAATGGTGTCTGTACCTTGCCTCCTCAGTGGCTTCTTGCCCCCAGGGGAAGAAGCTGACCTGCTCCCAAATACTGGTCCCAAACTCCATAGGGCACTAACCTCTCATTTTGTCCTAGGCATATCTGTGTTGATAATTCTGGAATCGCCACAGCTGCTGATGTTCTGGGGTCCCTCCAGCTGGCTGCTGGTCCAGCCGCCCTGGGACTAAAACCATGGCTCACTCAGACCTGGGCTTGGCTCCCCATGCTGCACTGTTGGCTCCCAGAGTATTTCGCTGGCCACTCCCCGCAGGGCTGCTGGGCTGTCCTCAGTGGGAGATTAGCTTCTCTGTGTCAATCTGTGGGTGCTGGAGCTCCAGGAGTTGTTCAGAGTCCACTTTTTACATAGTTTGGAAGTGGTGTGGGGGAGAGCACCTTGGAAGTGCTGTTTCTACTCCACCATCTTGGCTCCGCCCCACTTCCCTCCTTTTTATCCCCCTTCAGGCCGCCCCCCCCCCAGGCAGAAGTTGCCATGTCACCAAGTCTGAGCTAAATCCAAAGCAACAAGTCAGGAGGTCACAGAGCTCTCATCCAAGAACAGAGCATATCTCACAGAACATCTGGTTCTCCTCCCCAGTGCTCACCCAAAACATAAATCACAGCATCATTATGTACTTTATGCAAAGCATGGTTCACTGCAGAGTCAGAACGTTCCAGGTCTTGTGCCTCCAGGGGAACTGCACGTACACCCCCCAATACCAAACTCTCTTGTTTCTGAAGCTTTCTTCAGATGTTAGGGGTGGACTGGGAAATGAAAGCAACATTCAGCTGTGCGGTGTTCTTAGGGGCCTCAGAGTCAATAGGGGTGTAAGTTCAGTAAGCCTCATACAGACTCTCCAAGAAAACCCCAGGGGACTTTTGGGGCCCTTGCTTGACCTTGCGAACCTTAATCAGGTTAGTCAGTTTCCAGGCTTCTGCCTTTAGGCCCTGCAGGAGGTATTGGTGGTAGGTGTCCAATGCCTCTCCACCCCAAGAGATATTAGGGTCCCAACCAGGCTAAAAAAGGGGGGAAAACCCAATCAATCTTGTTCCATCTTTCCTCCATTGACCCACCCCCAGAACCCAACATGGCCTTCTTGGCCTCCTGCCTAATCCTATCTCAATCCTCAGTGATGAGCAAAGTTGTTAGGAGTTGTTGGCAATCCTTCCACATGAGGTGATGCATGTGGAAGATGGACTCAAGGAGGTTAATGAGAGCCTGAGGTTTTTCTGAAAAAGAGGGTTTTGAATTTTCCAACTATAAATGTCTAAGGTAGAAAAAGGAACATAGACCAGAAATGGGCTTCCTTCCAGGTTAGGGGCTTCCCTAAGGGCCCTGTAATGTCTCAGGGGCTGGCTTCCTTAGAAGTCGGGGCAAGCAGATGCCTGCTGCTCAATGCCGAGTGCTCCTCCTGTTCAGGGATCTCCTTGGTGACACAGGACACTGAAAATCTCTTTGGGGCTCCCAAATACTGTGCCGAATAAAAAGAACAAGACCCCAAGTATAAATTGAAAATGGATTTTATTAGCGTGTGACTGCTCAGGGCAAGACCCAAATCAAGCAACCCTGAATGGGTAGAGCACTGGTATATAAAAACAAAAGAAACCACAAAACTTGCAAAAGCAGGAACTAAAATCAGTAATTGGTTAACTGGTTGCAGGTCAGGACTTTAATTTTCAAGAATATTTTTTTATTTTTTTAAGGCAATTGGGGTTAAATAATTTGCACAAGGTTGCACGCCAGTCATTATTTATGTGTGAATGCTCATTTTCTGAGACCGGAACCCATCCTCGTGCTGGCGCTCTTACTGCGCCACCCAGCCGCCCTGTTTAACTTAATTTTTAATGTTTTTTCATTCTCATTTTGGAAGTTAATAAATAAAATAGACTTCCTTTTAAGTTGTGATATGGACAACCGAGAGGACTACAGGATGGCAGAGCCAATTGGATTTTAAAGAATGTTTATTAGCAGGACGGTGACTATCTCCCAGGTAAAGACCAAGGGAAGGCAGCCCCAAGCAGCTTCCAACAGTCTTTGGTCAGAGTTGTGTCAGAAGCATTGAGGAATGAGTACACCAAGTCCAGGGTGTGGAGTGTATGCAAGTGGGGTTGAGCCCAGAAGTTGGTTGTAGCTTCCCCCTGGGCTACAGTGGGCTCAGGGGAGCCATATGTAGGGACATGTAGGTCTGGGTTTAAGACAAGGTTGGGTCCTATCAGGTTGGAGGGCCTAGGTACAGGGGTGCATTGGATGGTAAAAGAGGACCCTGGGTCTCATCCTGTCCTGTAGAACCTGATTCCCCAAGATCTACCAGTCTTCCAGTTGGGGGTCTGTCTAACTTTTTACTCTCACCAAGATGGGGTTGCAGGTTTTAGGTTTTGAACAGTGGCCACCATAACCTGTAAGCCTAACAGCGGTTATGAGGGAGTCCCTTCCTCCACTTGAAATCCAATTGGCAATGGTTTCACAACCCCAAGCAGCACAGTGATATTCCTCTCGCCACCTACAATCAGGAGACCCATCCACAAGGGGTGTGCAAGCTAACGGGGCAAATCTTGTCTTACTTACAATGATGTTTGTATAGGCAAGAGCAGGGCAAGGCTTCACAATGGTCATAGCTTAAAGGGTGGTTTCTGGGGCCCCCTGAGGGGGCCTTGTGTAGGAGCTAGCACTATGGGAACCTGATTAACACTTCAATTACATAACACTCGGTATGTAATCATTGAGTTTAATCTATAACATAGCATTCTATATTCCCCACCTTGTACATTCTTTATACAATCTGGGGGGTCCAAGGCCAGTGTCTTACCTAGCACAACATATCCTTAAGAGGTAGCAGAAATCAAAAGCATACTACACCCTTAAGTCACAGTAGCCTGCAATCCCATTAATCAATACACAGTGTTCAGCTAAAGTCCTCTTGAGTGCTTGTCCTCCTCATGCTGCTGTCGCACTCACATGCCACCTGGCACCCTCATAGTTCCTGCCTTACTGCAAAGTTTTCATCTTGACTCAAGGCTAACTTCCAAGCCTTGTAGCTCCTCCATGGACCAACTGCTCCTGGCTCTTGCCTGGGTTCACATGCAGACAGCTCTCTGCTCCAGCTCATTATTTTAGGTCATGGGGGGAAGAAACTGATCCACTCCAAGCTCTCCCTGCTACTGCTCCTGTCTGAGCAGGCTGCAGAAACTCCTGGCCCCAGCTTCTGTCTCTAGGGAAACCAAAACTTAGCAGGACAACAACATTTATACTCTACCAGCACTGCCATCTTAATTCACTTTCAAAGCCTGGAAACTCCATGATAACAGCTCTTAAAAGGGGCTTAAACTAAGCCTCCTCCTCATGGGTGAGTCTCTGCCCTTCAGCTCAATTCACTTTAATTTCTTCAGGGAGTCTCTGATGCTGCTTCTAACCTTCTCAATGCTCATTTTCTTCTTCTTCATCTTCATTTTCTTGCTACCCAGAGTTTCATCCTCTTTTTCTGAAGAGTTCTCAGGTAAAGGGTTCTTAGAGTAAATGAACCCCAAGGTGATATCAGGTTTCCAGTTTATATCCGGGTTTGTTTTTTTTTTTGGCACCTAATTGGCTCAGCTTATATGTGCTAACACCAAAACTCATCTCCTGATAGGCTTAGTGCCCAGAGGCATGAAAGCCACACCTCAGCACCTGGCTTGCTACAGTTATGGATTATCAGGAATTAAAGGAGACTAGTCCTTCAGATGTTCACAATTTAGCCTGAGACTGGGAAACTGAACCCCAAAAGGAAAGCAACGAAAAAATCCCACCTTGCTTGGAGTTACAAATGCCCAGAGTTTTTAAGTAGCCAATGTGGGGAATAATAGAAATTCTAAAAAGTAAATTTATCATTTCCAGTTGTGTTCAACCCTATTTGGGGTTTTCTTGGCAAAAATACTGGAATGCTTTGCCATTTCCTTCTCCAGCTCATTGTACAGATGAAGAAACTGAGGCATACAGGACTGAATGGCTTGGCCAAAGTCACACTGCTTGTGTTTACAGCAGGTTTGAACTCAAGAAAATGAGTCTTCCTGATTCCAGGCACTATATCCACTGCAACACCTAGCTGCCCAAAGAAGCAAATACAGGATATTAAAAGCAGCTAATTGCTCAGACATAAAAAGTATGCTATAATATCAAAATTAAATATTAATACATAAATTAGGAAATAATATATTTTCATGTCAAACATGAAATTTACATGAGACATCAAAAGAAAATCCTTAAATGTAACAATAACATCTTGATAGTTGCTTCAGGTAAAAAAAATATGTGTGTGTGTGTATATATATATATATATGTGTGTGTGTGTGTGTGTGTGTGTGTGTGTATACATATATATGTGTGTATATATATATATATAATATATATATATACATATATATATCATTGCCAGTATAGTCCACACAAGTTTTCACCTGAGACTTGACTACTATAACATAAAAGTAGGTCTCATAGCTCATACAATATGTTACATACCAATAAGGTAACATTCACCAGGTTGTGCAGGTCATTCATAATATATTTTATTCTGTGTATTTAATTTTAATCTTAATTTTTGTGCCTATGATGAGTGAGATCTCCCAAAGGTCAAGTCCCCATGAGGTATAGGTCAGTGGTACTAGTTATAGTGGTCTCTTCTCCCAGGTCTTCCTGAAAGGGCTATGTCCACTGACCATGTTAGCTTCAACTACTTGACCTTGATGTTGCTTGAAATGACCTTGGAGCTGGAATTAAGTACAGATGTCATAAGCAGACAAGTCTCTAGACTATGAAGACCTAGCAAAAATATGGGAAGGTGATGGCATCTTGGTTCTGATTTGGGGATTGTCAATTTGGTCTAGTCTTTTACACTAGCATTCCTGATTTCTTAAGGAAATTAGACATCTTGGGATCCTTAAATTTGTATTCTATAGCATTCAGTGTATTCAGTCAGCAGTATATGTTGTGCAGTGAGTGATAAATTATAAGCATTTCAGTGATTCAGTGGAAACAGAACATGTCAGAACTGTGCTGTGGAATAGGTTGTCAAATGCACAACATTTTCTGGGACTTTAAACCATGTGGAGATCTGAGCTGTGGGAATCTGGAACCCTCATCCAGTCATGTTTTTACTGAGTGGAGAATGAATTGAAGTAGTGAGAAACTTGAAGCTTAGTCCTAATAAGAAAATATGTAACCAGTCCATAAGTTAATAAAATACTTGTTGTACCAGAGAGACAAAAGGATTACAAAAGTGGACAGAATTTTTCTTTTTTAACTATTGGAATAGGCTCAATTAAAGAAGAGATCCTACAGTTCACTAAGAAACATTGACATTTAGGGAAAGTTGACCACATATTTCAGCTTCCATGTAGCATATTTCCTTCCCCCAGGAGAGGGAAACCACATCCCTAGTGCCAAAGACCATGGAATAATTCACCAGAATGCACAACACAGATGCACAGCTGGAGAGACCCTATAGTTAGAATATTGTTCCTTATCTGTTTTATATTTTCTTTGATTTTTTGCTTTTTATTTTGAGCAGATAATTTTATTCTATTAATATTTAAAAATCATAAACACAACTTTTAGTGTATCACCACAGTTCCCATCAAAATTTCCTTCTGAATAGATAAAAGTAGTAATATGTGATAGATTATGTAAATATCTATATACCTTTAATAATCAACATATCTAATATAGTAAGCAGTACAATTGTTAAAATAGGAGATTGAAATAATTCTTTTGAAATAGTTTTTTTAAAGTTTTGTAATGTTTATATTCATTATGTATACTTTCTTGCACTGGCAATGTGCTCATTGTTTATATTTTTGCTCCTTCTGATTGAATTCCACCATCAGTTTTCTGAGGATATTGCTATACCTTTGGCAGATGTTTAGGGTGGATAAGATTAGAGCCATTGCCTAGGTCCCAGCCTTGCAGAGCCTCCATGTTGCATTATTATGCATTCTATTGCCTTCTTTACTGGCACATTAATTAATATTTTGCAATTTTGACATATATGGCTGATTCAGAAGACAATTATCAGTTCTCAAATGGCATAGTGACATCACTGCCCTGGAAGAGTCAGATTGACCCAAACCTTGATAGTCTCTAATCCTCTCATAGCCTTTACTAATCTGTTTAGGATGCATCATTCCATAGGATGATACCTCAAATAATAATTATAGTGACAGAGGACATTTATTCATTACCCTGTACCTACAACAGCACTTTTCTGGAGCCAAATCACCTGACTTCATTTAAAGGAACAGTTCAGTGTAACCTGTCTGTTAATAAATACCAGTTTATAAACCCAGTTACTAAAAGATCCCTCTCCCATTAAAAAGTTTAAGACTGAGGACATAATGGTGATGAGATACACCTTACCCTTGTCAGGTTTGTTGGCTAGATATCATTTATAAAATTGTCTGAATGTTTGTTTTAAAACCCACTCCATTCCCTTCATTTCCCTGCCTTGTGGTAATCTCACTTAACATTCTCCAGAATTAAAACAAAAAGACTGAGGTGTTAACCAAGTCATCTATTAATCAGTAAACAATTATTGAGCACCTAATGTGTGCCAGGCAGCATGGTAAGCACTAGGGATACCAACAAAAAGGCAAAAGAAAGTCCTTGCTCTCAAGGAACTCACAATCTAATGAGACAATGTGTAAACAAATATATACAAAGCAAACTATATACTTGATAAATAGGAATAATTAGCAGAAGTCAATAGAATTAAGAGGGTTTAGGGAAGGCTTCCTGTAAAAGGAGAAATTAATTAGGACTTAAAGGAAGCATGGAAAGTCTGCAGGCAGAGTTGAAGAAAGGAAGCAAATACTCCAGGTATGGGTAATAGCCAGAGAAAATGCCAAAAACAGGGAGATGGGAATATGTTGTTTGTGGAACACTTAGGAGTCGATTCATTAGATTGAAGAATGTGTCATGGATTAAGGTGTAAGAAGACTAGGAAAGTAAGTGAGTAAGTAATAAAGTAATGTAAGTAAATAAGTAAGTAAGTAAGAAAGTAATGAGCTGTGTTATTAAGGGTTTTGAATGTCAAACATCATTTTGTATTTGATCTTAGAGGCAATAGGGAGCCAATGGAGTTTACTAAGCAGGGGAGTGGCATGGTTGGATCTGTGTTTTAGGAAAATCACTTTGGTACTTAAATAGAGCATGGAATGCAGTGGAGGAGACTGGAGGGAGGCTGACCCACCAGCTGCCTATCACAATAATCCAAACATGAGCTGATGAGGACCTGCACTAGAGTGGCATCTGCATGCACCAAAATACTGGTTTTTCTGACATAGGTGATATCCCAATTGTGTCTTCATCATAGCACAGAACACCATTTCCAGTGTTAAATTTTAAAAGTTTTAAAAATGAGAGGGAAATTTTGCCTCATTCCTTCTTATATATTTGGGGGGAAAGGCATCTTTAGAGCAAATGTGATTGTAGTACCCAGGTATAGTCTCTGTATGACATTAATGTCCATTTCATTGCTTACCAGATGGTATTGTGTAGCTCTGAGCCAAATGGATTTGTAAAATCCAACCAGTCAACCCCAAACACTCTCATTTTAAAATGTTTGGTATCATCAATGATGGGCTTCCATAGGAAACTGCATTCACAGCATTTATAATTTGGCATGAAGCTCTTTCATCACATTCTGATGCATTCATTCCTAGTACTCTAGTCCCCTAATTATTCTACTAAAATTTGAAATGTAGGCCATGGCCATGGTGTTATCTTAGGGATCTGGGCCTTCAGTTGAAGGGTAGATTCGTATCACCTTTCTAATAAATAAAAATGGTATTAATAAGTTGCCACTCCTAAGGACATAATTATATTTTTGTCAAAAAAAATTTTTTTTAAGCTTGTAAAAATGAAACTCTGGGTCAGTCTTTTTTCTGTATTTAATGCTATCTGGCATAGGAGCTGTAATAATAAGCCCAGATCTCAATATGGGCAAATGGGTCCAAAAATGACTTTTCTAAATCATCTGTAATGTTATGGTTTGGCACCAGTAGGTATAGATCTGTGGGGGAAGTGGCACAAAGTCCAAAAACTTCTTTTGAATAATAATACAGAATTGATGTTATCTTTAAAATGGCAGATTTCAGTGGTTATTTCATGAAAAGTATAAATATGATTATTATATAGTCTCTGGATCTGGGCTCCTTCTACAGGAGTCACTGTTCTAGGTTTGTGGTTAAAATTCTTACAAATAAACGCAATTAGAATTCTCCTGGACTTCTAAAATAAAATTTAATACCTTATCTTGAAGTGTGGTCCATTTCTGCAATTATTAACATTTGCAGTCTATTCTCTTTGGAAATCTGATAAATATGGAATCCTAAAACTTGTTTGGCAACACCTTTGTTATTTCAAGTTCTATTATGTGCTTCTCTATTAAATGGTGCTTCTAATTTTTCATTTTAAAATATCTGAGGAGCATCCAGATAAATAGTCATAGCTAACTTTAACTTGCTAATGCTTAATAATATTCTTCTTAACCAATATTCACTTAAACTTATATGTGCTTAACCCTAAATCACCACTATTACTAATGATCTCTAACATTACTAACCCTAATACTTTCCCTAGCACTGACCCTTAACCTGACCCTGAAAAAAACAAATAAAAATATACTATCCCTACCACACACCCTATTCTTGACCTAAATCTATTCCTAATTCTGTTCCTTAATCCTATCATCTATTTTAACTTTATCCTCACACTAAACTTTAAAAATGTTCACATCATGTAATAATAAAAAGTTGAAAAGGGTTTTAAGTGGTGGGGAGGGGCAAAAAGTCTTAGTTTTTAAGTCTCATTAGAATACAAAGCTACTAACCCATATATTTGTAATCATCCACTCTTACATAGGCTCCACTGGCACCACCAACACTGATCTGGTGGCTATTACTCAATGACTTCTGAACCTTTCAAACTCAAAGGTCAAAACAGGAAACAAAAAGTAGAAGGTTCAAGATCATCAAGTTGAGTCCAGTGTACTAATGTTCTTTATTTCCCAGTCTCTCCAACAACCTCTTTTGTCATTTTGTCAATTATCTCTTGTTATCGTAATTGTCAATTGATGGTGTTAATCTTTCAAAAGTTAGGTTAAAGGCTAGGTGATATATAGTTACAGCATTTATTCCCTTAAGACTAGAGAACTTGTACAAGGAGTTAGAAGCTAGGTTCTAACAGCTGAGCAAAAGAATGAGAAAGCTTAAATATGTTTTAGAGCCAGCCCAATTCAGGGTCAAATTTATGATTACAAGAAAGGAATTTTCTTTATCATTAACATGTCATGACATAATACATGCCTCACAAAATATTTAGATAAGAAAAGGTTCCGTTATTCAAGATAGTAGCTTAGGTTCAGAGTCTCATCCTTAGCAGAAGAAGGAATGCTCTTAAGTTGTACCTGTCTGAGGTTATTTACATAGGAAGAGATATTCTCTGAGTGTACTCAGACAACAAAGAAGCTGTTGGGTCCATCTGGAATTTATTATCCCAGATTTTTCCCTTTGGTAATTACCTATACGTATCATTTGACTATTTGTCAATTGGGGAATGGCTCTTGTTCCTTATATATTTGAATCCATTCCCTGCATATATTGAATATAATACCTATATTAGAGAAACTTGGAAAGATTTTTGCTAGTTATGTTTACCTACTAATTTTGGCTTTGTGCAAAAACTTAAAAATTTCATTTTTTTAATTTTAATTTTATCTTATCTTCCTAAAGTCTTTCCATAACTATAACTGCTAAAGGCATTTCCTTTCTTATTCCTTTAATTTGTATATGATAGACTCTTTTATATCTAAGTTAGGTATACACATGAAGTTTTTTTTTCCACTCTCTCCATCCACTGTCCTCCTCCAAAAAAACATGGTAAACAATAATGTATAATCAAGCAAAACAAATTACCATATTGACCATATCCAAATAGGTGTGTCTAATTATATATAGTTAATCTGTTATCTCATGTAAGGAAAGTTCTTATCACCAAAGTCCTTGGCACTGTCAAATGGTTCAAAATCACGGAACTGAAAAGATCTTTTCAGTGAAAATGACATTAAAGAAGAGGCATCACTGGCTTTTCCATCATACCCAAAGGACTAGGGAATTTTTTCATCTGAATTACATCTGAAATCTTTATGATGCGTTGTTTTATCCATCAGAATATGAGCCCCTTGAGAGATCAGGAACTGGTTTATTTTTTGTGTGTGTTCAAAATTTAGCACAGTGTTTTGCACATAAGTTTTGATTTTTCTTAAATGTCTTGTAACATTAAAATTCTTAATAGAGAAATATGAGAGCCTAAAAGTAAATTTAAGGGGAGGCTAGGTGGTGCAGTGAATAGAGAGCACCAACCCGGAGTCAGGAGGACCTGAGTTCAAATCCAGCCTCAACACTTAACGCTTACTAGCTGTGTGACATTGGCCAAGTCACTTAACCCCAACTGCCTTGCCTTCCCCCTCCAAAAAGCCAAAAAAAAAAAAAGTGGCTAGTGTTGTGCCGGAATGAAGCCAGACAGAAGAAGATCCCCGAGATTAAATTTGAACATGGATTTATTACCATGGAACTGTTGGGGTAACTTACCCAAATCAGACAGTAGGTTGGCACAGACAGTGTGCCCATTTCTATAGCCAGGTTACACAAGCTGAAACTACAGTGATTTGGTCAGTGTACATTTGAATTTCCCACCACCTGGAAACCCTAGGCTGAAACTCCCACAGCTCAATTAGGGGAGTGGAGTTGCCTGTTTAGAGATCAATTAGGGGAAGGGGAGAGTGGAGTTCTGCCTGTTTACAGAACAGTGAGGGGAGGTGGAGTTGTCTGCTTTCTACAGATCAGTGAAGGGAAGGGGAAAGTGGAGTTGTGTCCAATAGCTAGGTGGTGCAGTGAATAGAGCACCAGCCCTCCAGTCAGGAGGACCTGAGTTCAAATCTGGCCTCAGACACTTAACACACACACCCACAAAAAAACTAGCTATGTGACCTTGGGCAAGTCACTTAACCCCAAAAGGTAGTTTTTCCCTCAAAAAAAAAGCAAAAAATAAAATAAAAAGAAATTTCATACAAAACTATGATTTGTTATAGCTGAATAATCCAGGATATATACCTAGTCCCTTCGGTCTGGCTCTTTGATTCTGATGCAATAAGCCATGGAAGAAGTTCACATCTGGATTAGATCAGATTCTGGAATCAATCATTATTATTCTTGATATAAATGTACATGTTGAATGGTGTGTTCTTTAATAAATGTGTCATTGATATAGTGCTTTGAGCACTTATATTGGTTATTGAATGATTGCTATCTGTAGTCTGTAATACAGGTGACTATTAAACTGTGACTTGCCTATAGTTAAAGTTAAATAGATACCCTTAGCACTACCATCCCATAAATCCTTCAGTTGTGGCAGGAGGAGGATAAAGATATTGTCCTTGGGTAATAAGAATTTCCTGATATAAACAGAATGATAGGAGTTACATCTGCTTGAAGCTTATCAACTGTTGTTTTTTTTTTTCTTTATTAATTTGTTTACTTTGAGTTTAGAAGATTCAGTTCCCCAGTTCTTTGAGTTTCAAGTTTCCCCTCTACACTCCCCCCCCCCCCATCAGTGGCATACAATCAGGTATAGGATCTGCAGATACTTTCACATTAGACATTGGTCAGGTTGTAAAGGATTGTAACAGATGGAATGAACAATGGGAAAGAAGAAACAAAACCAAACGAGAAAGAGAAAAGCTAATTTGCTTCAATCTCCATTCAAACTCTGTTCTTTCTGGTTCTTTCTCTGAATGTAGACCTCTCCATCATGAGTCTTTTGGAGTTTACTTATAGCCCTGCATTTCTGAGAAAAGTCCAGTCTATCAAAGTTGGTCATCCCACATACATTGTATCTGTAATTGTGTACAAATTTTTCCTGGTTTTGCTCTTCTCACTCAGCATCAGTTCATATAAACCTCTCCAGGTAGATATGAAGTCCATCTCTTTGTTTCTTATGGCGCAATAGTATTCCATTACATTCATAAACCATAACTTGTTTAGCCATTCCCCAATTGATCTGCATCCCCTTAATTTCCAATTCTTTACCACCACAAAAAGAGCTGCTATAAATATTTTTGTACATATGGGTCTTCCTCCCACTTCTGTGATCTCTTTGGGATACAACCCTAGAAGTGGTATTGCTGGGTCAAAGGATATGAAATTACTTAAAGCCCTTTGGGCATAGTTCCAGATTACTCTCCAGAATGGTTGGATCAGTTCACAACTCCAACAGCAATGTATTATTATTCCAATTTTTCCACATCCTCTCTAGCATTTATCATTTTCCTGTTTTCACATCTTAGCCAATTTGACTAGAGAGATGTGGTACCTCAGAGTTGTTTTGATTTGTATTTCTCTAATCAATAGTGATTTTTCATATGCTTATAGATATCTTTAATTTCTTCCTTTGAAAACTGTCTGTTCATATCCTTTGACCATTTATCAATTGGGGAATGACTTATATTCTTATAGATTTGACTCAATTCTATGTATATTTTAGAAATGAGGCCTTTATCAGAGATATTGGTTGTAAAAATTCTTTCCTAATTTTCCACTATACTCTTAATCTTGGTTATATTGGCTTTGTTTGTACAGAAGCTTTTCAGTTTAATGTAATCAAAGTTATCCATTCTTCATTTTACAATGCTCTCTAATTCTTGTTTGGTCATGAAACCTTCCCCTCTCCATACATCTGAGAGATAAATTATTCCTTGCTTTCCCAGATTGCTTACAATATTGGCCTTTATACCTAGATCCTATACCCATTTAGACAATTTTTGTATACAGTATTAGATAATGGTCTATGCCCAGTTTCTGCCCTACTATATTCCAGTTTTCCCCAGCAGTTTTTGTCAAATAGTGAGTTTTTATCCCCAAAACTGGGGTCTTTGGGTTTATCCAAAATAGATTATTATAGTCATTGAATGCTGAGTCTCGTGTACGTAAGCTATTGTATTGATCCACTGCTCTGTTCCTCAGCCAGTACCAAGTAGTTTTGATGACTGCTGCTTTATAATGCAGATTAAAATCTGATATAGCTAGTCCACCTTCCCTAGCATTTCTTCTCATTAATACCCTTGATATTCTGGACCTTTTGTTCTTCTAAATGAATTTTGCTACTATTCTTTCTAGGTCTATAAAGTAATTTTTTGGTAAATTGGTTGTTATGGCACAAAATAGGTAATTTAATTTAGGCAAAATTATCATTTTTATTATATTAGCACGACCCAGCTGATGTTTTTCCAATTAGTTAGATCTGACTTTATTTGTGTGAAAAGTGTTTTGTAGTTGTGTTCATATAGGTCCTGGGCTTGTTTTGGCAGGTAGATTCCCAAATATTTTATAATGTCTACAGTAACTTTAAATAGGATTTCTCTTTCTATCTCTTGCTGTTGGACTTCATTAGAAATATACAGGAATGCTGAGGACTTATGTGGGTTTATTTTATATCCTGAAACTTTGCCAAATATATTTATTGTCTCAAGTAGTTTTTTACTTGATTCCTTAGGATTCCCTAAGTATATCATCGCCTAATTTTATTCCTTTGATTTCTTTTTCTTCTCTAATTGTTACTGCTAACATTTCTAGTACTGGATTGAATAAGAGGGGTGATAGTGGACACCCTTGTTTCACCCCTGATATTATTGGAAATGCTTCAAGCTTTTTCCCATTACATATGATACTTGCTGATGGCTTTAAATAGGTGCTACTTATTATTTTAAGTAAGTCTCCATTTATTCCTATACTTTCTAGAGATTTTAATAGGAATGGATGTTATACTTTGTCATAAGCCATTTGTTCATCTATTGAGACAATCATGTAGTTTCTGCTAGTTTTATTGTTGATATGATCAATTATACTGATGGTTTTCCTAATATTAAACCATCCTTGCATTCCTAGAAGAAATCCTACCTGATCAAAGTGTCTTATTCTTGTGATCAGTTCCTGTAGTCTTTTTACTAATAATTTATTTAAAATTTTTGCATCTATATTCATGAGGAAAATTGGTCTATAATTTTCTTTTTCCGTTTTATCTCTTCCTGATTTAGGTATCAGTATTACCATGTTTGTGTCATAAAAAGAATTTAGTAGGACTCCACTAATTTTCCCAAATATTTGTTTGTAGAGTATGGGAATCAATTGTTCTTTAAATGTTTGATATAATTCACTAATAAATCCATCTGGCCCTGGAGATTTTTTCCTAGGGAGTTCACTGATGGCTTGTTCAATTTCTTTTTCTGAGATGGAAATATTTAAGTAATTTGCTTCCTCTTCAATTAATCTGGGCAACTTATATTTTTGTAAATATTCATCCATTTCACTAAGATTATCAAATTTGTGTGCATATAATTTGGAAAAATAATTCTTAATTATTGTTTTAATTTCCTCTTCATTGGATATAGATTCACCCTTTTCATTTTTGATACTCATGATTTGGTTTTCTTCTTTCTTTTTTTATCATATTGGCTAAGGGTCTACCAATTTTAGATTTTTTCATAAAATCAGCTCAGCTTTATTAATTTAATAGTTTTCTTAATTTCTTAATCTCTCCTTTGCTTATCATTATTTCTAGTTTAGTATTTAGTTGCGAAATTTCAATTTATTCTTTTTCTAGCTTTTCCAATCGCATGTCCAATTCATTGACCTCCCTTTTCTCTAATTTATTCATATATGCTCTCAGAGATATAAAACTTTCCCTAAGAACTGTTTTTGCTTTATCCCACAAATTTTGGTATGTTGTCTCATTATTGTCATTCTCTTGGATAAAGTTACTGATTGTTTCTATGATTTCTTGTTTGCGCACTCATTCTTTAGGATTAAATTGTTTAGTTTCCAATTAGTTTTTAGTCTGTCTTTCCATGGCCCTTTATTGCATGTAATTTTTATTGCATCATGATCTGAGAATGATGCATTTAATATTTCTGCCTTTCTGCACTGAATTATGAGGTTTTTATGTCCTAGTACTTGGTCGATTTTTGTGTATATGCCATGTACCATTGAGAAGAAGGTGTATTCCTTTTTATCCCCATTCAGTTTTCTCCAGAGATCTATCATACCTATCCTCTCTAAAATTCTATCCATCTCCTTAATTTCTTTCTTGTTTATTTTGAGGTTGGATTTATCAAGTTCAAAGAGGGGGAGATTAAGGTCTCCCACTAGTATAGTTTTGCTATCTATTTCTTCCTTTAATTCCCTTACCTTCTCCTCTAAGAATTTGGATGCTATACCACTTGATGGATATATGTTAAGTAATGATATTGCTTAATTTTCCATGGCCTTTTAACAGGATTATTTTCCTTCCTTATCTTTTTTAATTAGATCAATTTTTGCTTTTTCTTTATCTCAGATAAGGATTGCTACCCCTGCTTTTTTTACTTTAGCTTAGGCATGATATATTTTACTCTAGCCTTTTATCTTTACCCTGTGTGTATCCCTCTGTTTCAGATGTGTTTTTTTTAACAGCGTTTTGTAGGATTATGGTTTTTAATCCATTCTGCTATCCTCCTCCGTTTTATGGGAGAGTTCCTTCCATTCATGTTCACAGTTATGATTACTATCTGTCTCTTTTCCTCCATCATGTTCCCTCCCCTGTTTATGCTTTTATTTTTCTTCCCTTCTCCCTTCCCCCTCCTTAAGAGTTTTCCTTTTGAACACTGCCTCCCTCAGTATTCTCTTCTTATCAGTCCCCTTCCCTTTTCTTCCCCTTCCCCCTTGCTTCTTCCCTCCCTTCTAACCACCCCCCCTTGTTAGCCCTTCCCCCATTTTACTGCCTGTAGGATATTTTTATACTTAACGTAGTATGTTATTTCTTCTTTGCACCAACAGTGGCAGGAAGAAATCTCATGCAAAGCTCTTCACCCTCCCTTCTTTCCCTGTATTATGATACATTTTGTGTCTCTTCTCCATAGAGTCCTATGCTTAACTGGTTGTGTTATTCCCTCCTTCCACCAGAACCAATGAGGGAAAAGCTCATATAATACTCATCTCCCTCCCTTCTTTCTCTCTGCTGTATTGTTTTTATGCCTCTTTGTGTGGCATAATTTACCTTTTCTACTTCATTCTTTCCTCTTCTTCCATTGCAGTTCCTTTGGAGCCCTTAATAAGTTTTTTTTTTAATCATCATTTTGTGTAATTTATACTCATACCCTCTATTTGTCTGTAAACAGTTTGCTCTTATTGAATAACAGGGTGTGTATATGTGTGTGTTTTCCATGTTTACTTTTCTATGCCTCTCTTGTGTCTTGTAATTGGAGGTTGAATTTTCCATTGAGCTCTGGCTTTTTCATCAGGAAGGACTGGTAATCCATTATAGCTTTCAATGACCATCTCCTTGCCTGGAGGAATATGTTCAGTTTCGCTGGGTAAGTGATCCTTGGTTGTAACCTGAGCTCTTTTGCCTTGCGAAAAATTGTATCCCACTTCCTCCAGTCTTTCAGTGTAGAGGCTGCCAAATCCTGTGTGATCCTCACTGTGGTTCTGTGATATTTGAATTGTTTCTTTCTGGCCCCTTGAAGTATTTTCTCCTTTACCTGGTAATTGGGAGTTTGGCCACAACATTTCTTGGACTTTTCAATTTGGGATCTCTTTCAGGAGGTGAACAGTGGATTCTCTTGATTTCTATTTTATCCTCTAGTTCTAGTATCTCAGGGCAATTTTCCTTGATGAGCTCTTGGAAGATGTTGCCCAGGCTCGTATTTTTCATCATAATTTTCTGGTAGGCCTATGATTCTCAGGTTATCTCTCCTGAATCTGTTTTCAAGATTAGTTATTTTGAAGATGTTTACCCACTAAGAGGTTTAGGGTTGCTCTGGAGACCCCAAAATACCAACACACCAGGTCCTATGGAATGAATTCAACTCAAGTCTTTTCAGCCAAAGAAAAGTAAAGTTTATTAAAAGTTAACTTGCATTAGACACTAAGTCTGTGCTAGAAAATTCTATGGTGCTCTCACTCTTCTATGGCATTCTATGGTGCCCTTACAAACATGAAGATAAGACAGGGTCTTATATACAGAAGGTTGTGGGAAGAATCTAGGGATGGTCTAGAGGAGGAGTTTGAGGAGGGTCTTCAGGAGTTAATAAGATCAATGAGTGATTAAGGGTGGGAAGTCACTGCAGACTACAGACAGTGGTGGGCTAGGTCAGTTCAAAGGTGGAGCGATATTTTGATAGGTGAGAAGTCTAGTAACAAAGGGTGGGAAGTCTAGAACAGAGGCTTGGGCTCAGCCACAATGTAAGGCTTATTGCCTCATGCAAATGCCTCATCAAATGGGATGATTTAATGAAGAGTCCAAGGGAGGTTCCCAGAGCCTGTACCTCCAAGACTCTAGGGGGTTCCCAGAGACCATACCTCATCAATTTTTCCATTGAGACATTTTACCTCTTTTTCTAATTTTTCATTCTTGATGTTTTGTTTGACTAATTCTTGGTTCCTCATAGAGTTATTGGCTTCAATTTGGTTGATTTTAGTTTAGTTTTTGGAGCTCTTTTTCCATATCATACATTTTTCTTTTTAAGGAGCTATTTTCTTCATTGTAAAGTTTTTCTAATTTTGAAATTTTGATTTTAAAAGAATTATTCATTTTATCTTCTATCTTTCTAATTTGGTTTTCAAAGTTCCTTTTGAGGTCATCTAAGAATGCTTTCTGTGCTTGAGACCAGTTCCCTGTTGAGGCCTCAACTGTGGGTGTGGAGTCAACACTATCTCCCTCTGAATTTGGTTCCTCCCTCTCACAATAGTAGGACTTCAGAGAGTCTTTGTCTTTATAGTCTGCTTTCTACCCATTTTGAGGCAGGGCCCTAAACATGCCCTTCCTCTAGGGTTCCTAAGTCTTTACTGTTAAAGGTTTTGCCTTAGGGCAATAATTATTATGCTTTCAGGGTCAGAGGGAGAGATTGTTGCAGCCAGGGTTCACTCTGCCATCCTGGTCCCTGGAGGTCCAGACAGGGGCTTTATAAATTTCTGGGTTGTGGATTGGTAGTCCCAGGAGTAGTTGTTGCCCCTGCCACAGGCCTTGCATTTGATTCTTACCCTGCTCAGTCCAGTCCTGGCCCTGAGGTGACAGGCCTGGCAGTAGCCCTTGTGGTTGGTGGGTCAACTTGCCACCACATTGATCAGGCCTTGGCCATGCCCCCATGTACTTCGATGTCTGGGCCTCTGTCTGCATGCTGTCCTGTTAGCACTGAGACACCATATTATCCATCTTTAAGATTAATATGTCAAGTTCTGAAGAGATGTCATCTCTGACAGATCTTATGTCATCATGCAAGTATGAGTAGTCTATATCACTGAGAAATCATGGGGTAAAAGATTTTTCTGTCTCCTACCTTGATTGATGCTTTTGGAGCAGGCATGAGCCTTAGGATCATGCTTTGATGAGATAGAGACAAGCATGCGTTGTATCCTATCAAGGATGAAGAATCTTCTGTTGGAACCCAGGGTGCTCCAGCCTAAATTAGCATTTTTATGGTTTCAGCCTGTATCTTCTCCTTTAAGTGAGTTTGGTTGTAAGGACACATTCCAGAATTTGCCTTTAAGGTCCACACAATAAAATTTTAATGACTCGTTCACTTATTCTCTATAAGGATTCTCTCATGTTTCCATATGTAGTTCAAAGTATTTGCACACCGAATTGTTTGTTCCAGTCTTTAAACAATTCAGATGAAAGTGAAATTCAAATGATTCATGTGATATTTGATCTGTTTACCACTTCCATATCTATATAGAATTTGTGTAGTTTTCTGTTTACTCATCCAAATGAGGTAAGTTCCCCCACACATTTTTTATCCCTAATATATTCTTTTCTCTCCCTTTCTTCTTTTAAGATCATCAAAACATAACAAAATCATTTCCAAGTTCTTTGTCTTATTTAACTACTTTATGATTCCTAATGACATTGAGATTCTTAGGGGACATTTATATCATCCCCCTATTAGAAAATAAAAACCTATGGTAGCTTCTGATTGCTGACTTGTATTTACTTTTCTTTTTTTTTCCAAATGCTTTATTAACTTCTGGTTTACATCATTCGTTTCCGCCGGATTTTGAGTACAATTTTTCCCCATTTTTCCCCTACCCACCACCCCAGAATAGCAGTCCCACAGGATATCCCCTCATCCAATCTGCTCTCTCCCATATCTTCTCCCATACCCCCTTCGACTTTGCCATTAGGGCAAGGTGAAGCTCTGTGCCCCAATGCCTGCAGATCTTATCTCCCAATTACATGTAAAATAGTACTAATAATAGTATTTTTATATATTTGAAACATGTAATTTTAAAACTTCGAATTCCAGATCCATTCCCTACCTCCCCCGTCACCCACTCCCACTGGGAAAATAAGCAATTCAGTATATGTTATACATATATAACTATGCAAAACATTACCATAGTAGATATATTGTAAAAGACTGGCTGTATTTCCCTCCCACCCATCCCAACCCCCACCTGGTCCATCCCTACTTTGATCCTGTCCCTCTTCAAAACTGGGTGCCTCCAACCTACTCTCCCCCCAGCATGCCCTCCCCTCCATCATCCCCCCTCTTGTCCCCCTTCCCCCTACTCTCCTGCAGGATGAGATATCCCATGTAGTATGTATGTCATTCTCTCCTTGAGCCAAATTCAATGATGATATGGTTGTGCCTTTTTGCCTTCCTGTCCTTCCCCTCCCCTGCAACCACTTCCCCTTGCCTCTTCTATATGAGATAGTTTACCCCACCCTGTCCCTCCCCATCTCCTCTCACCACATTCCTCTCCCACCTCTTAACTTCACCCCTTAAGTATCATCCCTTCCCAACAAATTCGACCTGTACCGTCTATCCATGTATACCTGTAAACATATATACACACATTCACTCATATGCTCATATACCCTTCTTCAGCTATTTTCATACTGAGAAAGGTTTTATCAGTTACAGTTATTGTTTTTCCATGTAGGAATATAAAATTCAACTTTGATAAGTTCCTTTTGATTTCTTTTCCTTGTTTACCTTTTCAAGAATCTCTTGCTTCTTGTGTCAGAATGTCAAATTTTCTATTCAGCTTTGGTTCTTTCCTCAAGAATGCTTGAAAGTCCTCTATTCCACTGAATGACCATACTTTCCCCTGAAACAAGATGCTCAGTTTTGCTGGGTAGGTGATTCTTGGTTTTAATCCTAGCTCCTTTGCCCTCAGGAATATCATATTACATGCCCTTCAGTCCCTCAGTGTAGAAGCTGCCAGGTCCTGGGCTATTCTGATTGTGTTTCCACAATATTGAAATTGTTTCTTCCTGGCTGCTTGGAGTATTTTCTTCTTGATATGGGAATTCTGGATCCTGGCTATAATATTCCTAGGAATTTTCTTTTGGGGATCTTTTTCAGGAGGTGATCTGTGGATTCTTTCAACCTCTATTTTGACCCCTGGGTCTAAAACATCAGGGCAATTTTACTTGAGAATTTCTTGAAGGATGATTTCTAGGTTCTTTCTTTGATCATGGCTTTCAGGTAGTCCAATAATTTTTAAATTATCTCTCCTGGATCTATTTTCCAGGTCAGTGGTTTTTCCAAGAGATATTTCACATTGCCTTCTATTCTTTCATTTGCTTGGATTTGTTAAACAGCATCTTGATTTCTCATAAAGTCACTAGCTTCCATTTGCTCCAGTCTAATTCTGAAGGAATGAATCTCCTATGTGAACTTTTGAGATTCTTTTTCCATCTGGCAAATTTGACTTTTTAAGGCATTCTTCTCCTCATTGTCTTTTTGAGCCTCTTTTGCTATTTGAGTTAGTATATTTTTTAAGGTGTAATTTTCCTCAGTCAGGCTGTTGACTCTCATTTCATACTTTTCATACATCCTTCTCATTTCTCTTCTCAATTTTTCCTCCACTTCTCTTATTTGGTTTTTAAAATCCTTTTTAAGGTCCTCTATGGCCTGTAACCCATTCATATTTTCATTTGGGGCTTTTGGTGCAGGATTTCTGACCTCACAGTCCTCTTCCTGTTTCATGCTTCGATTCTCTTTGCCCCCAAAATGGGAGTCTGATGTTGAATTTTTCTGTTTATTTTGTTTCCTTTGCCTGGACATGTTGCCACTTAATTACTTGACTTTTGGGCTTGTTGCCACAGTAGGACTCTGCCACCAGACAGGGGAGCTTCTGTCCCAAATGTTGGGGTCTTCTCATCTGCCAGAGGTGTTAGTTGGGTGCCCTCTCTGAAGCCCCCACACACTCTGGTAAGCTGGACACACACCCCAAGACCTCCACCCCAGACTGCAATCCAGATCCAAGAAGGTTAAAGCAAGAGTGATTATCCCCAAGACTGATTGCCAGATGCCCCTATAGTGTGCAGGCCAGGAGCTGAAGATGCAACTGAAGCTGCAAAATGGTGGCTGTGCCAAGGCTCCTCAGAGGCTTCACACCCCTAGGGGAAGAAGCTGAACTGCTCCCAAATACTGGTCCCAAAGTCCATAGGGCACTAACCTCTCACTTTGTCCTAGGAATCTATTTGTTGGTAATTCTGGAAATGCCAGAGCTGCTGATATTCTGGGGTCCCTCCAGCTAGTTGCTGGTCCAGCCGCCCTGAGGCTAAAATCTCTAACTCATGTGGTCCTGGGCTCAGCTCCCAGAGTGCTGTACTGTCTGCTCCCTGCTGGGCTGCCGGACTGTCCTCAGTGGGAGGTTAGCTTCTCTGCGTAGTTCTGTGGGTTCTGGAGCTCCAGAGGTTATTCAGAGTCCCCTTTTACATAAATTTGAAGTGGTGTGGGCTGGAGTGCCATGGAAGTGCTGTTTCTACTCCACTATCTTGGCTTCGCCCCCCTGTATTTATTTTTCTATGTTTCTCTTAACTCTGGTGTTTATATTTCATAGTTTGTACCTGCCTCTTGCATTTTCATCTAAAATGCTTCTTAGTCTTCTATTAAATGTCCATACTTTTTTACTCTTGCTATTATAGCCCAAATCCATGTAGCCACCTCTCAGTAGCCTTCCCTGATTCCTTCCTTTTCCCCTGGATTGATAGAGAAGCTGTCCTTCCACATGGGGGGGTGGTGTCACTGTGTGGTTCAAAGGAAGGAGATTAGATATAATCTAATTATATCTCTAACCCATTCTCTACCCTCACCACACCTAGCCAACAGCCTCTGGAAAAACCAGGTACCTGGACCAGAAATTTGTAAACCAAAGCAAGATTGAGTTCAACAGTGAGGGTGGCTCTCCCTTTTGGGTTAAATCACACTATTCAGGGAGGGAGCAGTGTTATAGAACTAGAAAGGAGTGGGAATGGGGCAAAAATTCATTGATCAAGGTACCTATTGCTGGACCTTGAGGTCAATCTGGTACAGTAACCCTTTTATCTAGTTTTGTGCTTAATGGTTTTTGCATAACAGGATTGGGAGGTATCACCAATGTGATAGGAGTAGCTACTATGAATATGCAAATGTGTTTTAAGGATTGAATCACCAGGTATAATAAGCACTCCTCACTCAAGACTGAACCTATATAACATTTATTCTGTACACTAGTCCAGACAAGATATCACTATTGAAATACACAAAAGCAAAGCTCAACAGGGCAACAAAAGTATTTAAACACATTACCCTTCCAGGAAGCACCACCATAGCAATTCACTTTCACTGTCCAGAGGCTACTTGGTAACAGCTACTTAAAAGGGTCTTAAGCTAAGCTTCCTTCCCAGGGGCAGATCTGCTTCCAATGAGTTTCTGCCCTTCATCAAATTTCCCTCTTTCCCAGCAAGTTTACTTTCCTCTCTAGAAGAAATTTATCTTTTTTCTATTCCCCCCAAATCACTTAGCTGTGAAATCTTATCCAGCACCTCTGAAATAGGGTACCCTATTTCACCAATTAGTAGAGTCAGAAATAGGTAATTATAAGCAAGAGGAGCTGTCTTCATCATGATATTTCTATGAGGAACTACTAAGGGGATACCATGATAAGTAGCAGTTTTCATTACTTCTTTTTTTCAACTTTCTCGTGTAGTCTCTAAGTGAATACCAAGGATTGTCACCACTAGGCTACATAGAATCAATGGGATACTTTCTATTGTACCCATTGCCAGCTAAAGCTAACAGACTGGTCAATATTGCTACCTCCTGCCATATGAAAAGTTTGCTGAACAAAAGGATTCTGACAAATGCCTATACATTTCAAGTAGTTCACACTGTCTACCAATACTCCTCTGTCTCCTTCATCAGAGATTCTCAACCTCCAAGACACTAAGGATTCTCCCATCCTTTTGAGTAAATCTGCTTAATGTATCAGTAATTTCTTGCTGAGTAAAATCCTTAATTATCTCCCTGAACAGTTTGGCCTCCCTGATTCTCCCCCTTTCTTCTCAGTATGGAGTGAGCTTCTGCCCATGTAAAAGTTTCATCATGGGGGCAGCTAGGTGGCACAGTGAGTAGAGTGCTGGCCCTGGAGTCAGAAGGACCTGAGTTTGGATCCAGCCTCAGACACTTAACACACACAAACAAAAACTTAGCCATGTGACCTTGGGCAAGTTACTTAACCCCAATTGCCCTCCAAAAAGCAAAAAAAAAAAGTTTCATCATGAAACATTATATCACTCTAACATTGTATCACCCTCTACAACACATGGACTTTCCTGGGAGTCATTGTCATAGCAGCTAGGCTCTTGTCTACCAAAATTGTCTGAACTTTCCTTCTTTCACTTTCCTGCTTCTTTTTCTGAGCCAAATTCACAACAGCACTCTCTTCTACCATCAGACACCCTCCAGCTCTCTATTCTACCATCTGAGGTTCTCCAGGTTGCTCTTCTAAAGGAGGACTGGAATGTTAGCACATAGCCAACTCTTGTAACAGCTTGTCTCTGCTTTAACACATAATATGGTAACCTATTCATAAAACCCAGCCCCTTCTATACACAGCCTCCAGCTGTTTCAAAGGTTTTATTGGTAGTCTTTGCAAACGTTTCTAAATCTCTAAGTTATCCCTGCTATAGCCTCTATTCCCAGTTTTCACAAAACCCTGTATTTTAGACCATTCCCTTGCTAGAGAGGCATAAGGTAAGTCCTCCCATCCCAGGATAGCCATTTCTTCTAAATCCCTTCTGCCTCCAGATAGAGGTCTGGTGCCTTGCAATCCCATCCTTGTCACCAAATGTAGTATCTGTCAGCCCCAATATCCACCAGAGAAACATTTTCCTCCTCTAGTGATCCCACCTTTAAATTTATCAAGGGTTCCTGGTAGTAGTACTTGGAGTTAAGGAACCCCTGACTCTAATCATCCTCATCAAAAATCATGAGTGAGATTATCTGCCTTTCTTTTTTTAATTCCATGCACTCCTGCCTCAAATGACCAGGTTTCTCACATTCATAGCATCCGGTGAAGGTTAGAGGGGTAAGCCATGTTGATCCCTTTCCTTGCCCACCTCCTCTCCCTTTTCCTCTTATATTAATCCATGTTTTCCCTTCCTGATACTGGTTCCATTCTTTTTTTCATTATCTCATCAGCTGTCATTATTTTTGCCTTTTGTCTCTGTTTTTCCTGTTCCTTTTTTGCAGATACTTTATGTAACTCTCAATAATTTTTCTAAGGGGTTTTTCACTCCACCCATCCAGTTTTTTAATCTTTTTCCTAATACCTGCTTTGGTAACAAGCTTTGGTAACAAAATGGACTTTCAGCAGACTTTGGGCCACTGGGTCTTTAGGGTCCATGCCAGAATACTTTCTCATTTGATCTATCAGTCTTTGTAGAAATGCTGAAGGAGTTTCATCCTTCTCTTGTATTTCAAAGTATTTTGAAAAGTTTGGGGCCTTAAGGATAGCATCTTTTATATCTTTAATTATCACATCTCTCAGATCTCTCATGTGTTCTCTATCCCCTGGATTATTATTATCCCAGTTGGGGATAGTATTTGGAAATTTTTGCTTAGCTGCCATCACCCCTTGACCTGGGTTTTCCCATTCCCTTGCTTTTTTGGAGGAGGGAAGGCAGGGCAATCAGATTAAGTGACTTGCCTAAGGTCACACAGCTAGTAAGTGATATGCTCTGATTCTTCAGGTAACTTGGAGTGGAGTGGTTCACTAGGGGTGACACTAAGCATAGTAGGACCAATAGCAGTCTCCTGACCTCCAGTCCTATTGTTCCCGGCATCAGCTGTGCCCAATAATTCTCCTAAATCCATTCAATTTTGTCCCAGTAAATCTGGGGGTACATATGGCAGGGGCAGGAATGACAATAGGTCCCAGGTCTTAGGTTTTGTCTCTCCATTTCGTCTTTAAGGTCTCTGATCTATAAATTTAAGTGAATACAGGTGAGTAGATGTCCTGCCTTTGCAACAGGAGGCATAATCTGCTTCTTCCTGAGGAAAGGGTTTCTTTTCATTAACATAGATATTAAGGGCTTAATACAGCCAACTTTTGTCTTCCCTGTGCCTTGGCCAAAAACAGCAGGAGGTTGTATACTCTGTTTTTGCCAGATAAAACATCATCTTATCTTCTTAATTTCTGTCTAGTACAGGTTATATCTTCCCAGTATTTCAACATACTCATTAAGGGACTGTCCAGAGGAATGTCTAGAGGGATATTCTCATTAATCTCCTTTATTTCCCTTAAACTTTGTATTAATTTGCTCCATCCTATTCCTTTATCTGAGACTTTTTGCATCAAAACCAGCTGCTTTGTCCTTCTCTGGCTGTTTCCCTCGTGGGATCAACAGAACCATCGATCCAGACTGCACTCACTTGCATACTTTACTAATATGTCACACACACACACACACACACACACACACACACACTGTCTCAGAACAGAATTAGGATGTTCCAACCACCAAAACAACACTTAACATCCTCTCTTCTTACTGTTGGTCCTTGCTTTCTCTTTCCCCTTTTTGTTCCAGGATCCACAGTGGCCTCATTCATTAACATAGTCCTAGGATCTTGAACAATCCATGAATGGGGATGCCCATTGACAATATATGGGACCATTTAAAGTCAGTGGGATACATCTCCCTGTCCTTTGGTGGTGGCCTCCCCAACCCAGGACGTCAGGATCCCAGACAAACCACCATCTGTAAGAAACATGCATCTTACCAAGAATTCCATGAAACTATTAGTCAGCCAGGAAGACCTTTTTTTTCCTATTTATTTTTAGTTTTTAACGTTCATTTCCATAAAATTTTGAGTTATAAATTTTTCTCCCCATCTTTCCCCTATTCTCCACCCCAAAATAGCAAGCCTTCCCCCAATCTGTTCTCTTATATCCTCCCCCATCTCTCCTCCTAACCTAGTAGGACAAGATGGATTTCTATACCCCAGTGCCTGTATATCTTATTTCCCAGTTACATGTAAAATAAATTTTTTTTAACATTTGTTTTTGAAACTTTGAGTTCCAGAGTCTCTCTGTTCTTCCCTCCTCACCCACCCCCACTGGGAAGACAAGCCATTCAACATAGGTTGTACATGTGTAGTTACACAAAACATTTCCATAGTAATTATATTGTGAAAGACTAACAAGATTTCCCTCCATCCTATCCTGTCCCCCATCTATTCTGTTTTCTACTTTGACCCTGTCCCTGTCCCTTTTCAAAAGTGTTTGCTTCTAACTACCCTCTCCCCCAATCTGCCCTCCCTTCTATCATCCCCCCTATTATCTTCTTCCCTTTTCCCCCAACCCCCCCCACTTTCCTGTAGGTAAGATACCCAATTGAATGTGTATGTTATTCCCTCCTTAAGCCAAATTCAATGAGAGTAAGGTTGACCCATTCCCTTTCACCTTCCTGCAGGAAGAATTTTTATTAACATTTATTAACATTCCTGCAAGTAGGCACATCCATTAAGACAAATGCACAACTTTTTATTTCCTATTCCCAATTCACATTTCCTTCTTGTTTCTCCATTAGCTGGGTACTGCAGGGTTTACAGCCTATGTAGTGTGCCTAAATTTCCCATGTGAATCTCAGCCCTTGTTCATATCTCCTATTACCTACATTTCAGTGCTCCTTCACCTTATTTTTTTTTTAATACCTTATTTGGTCATAGTTTCCCATAGCTGTAAGCACAAGTGGACATGTTGAACCACAAAATCTGTTTCAACCAATTTTAACCAGGCCAGTTTCAGTACGTATTTTCAAGAAGGGACTTTGCAGGTGCTGTGTAAGCACTTTCATCCTGTTTAGCAACTTGGCTTTTATGCAGAAGCAACAACTTCCTATAGTGATTTCCCACATAGGTCAGTTGTTTTTTTAAATAAAATTCCTTATACTTTATATCCTTTTTTTCATTTTTTAATTTCATTTTTGTATTTTTTGTTGTTTCCTTGAGTCATTTACCTTATAATTTTTAGCAAATCTATCATTTGGATAAGTTTATTTTTTTAACCTCTTGTGTTAAGCTCTTTAATTTTCTTTGTAGGTGTTATATCCATATCTACAAGGGCTTTTCTAATTTCTCCTTCATTGTTCTAATTTAGTTTATAATATTTTTTTTTAACTTTAGCATCATTACTTCTGGGAATTTAAAAAAATCTTGTGGGAAAGCTGTGTTTTCTTTGAGAAGTTTCTTACAGATATTTTAAAGTGTCAACCTGAAATAAAAAAGACTGCAAAAACAGGGGGAAAAATTAGTCTTTTAATTAAGGCAAGGGAATTGCAAATCTAGCAGTGTAGCAACAAGTGCTAGAGTTCCCAAGAGTCCCCAAGTTCTTCAACAAGTGCTAGAGATCCCAGAAGAGGCATCATTTAAATAGGAACAGGAAGGGAGTCTCAAGGAACAGCCTAGAGAATCTGTTACATAAATCATTTTGCATAACAACTGGAAGTCCATAGAGAAGGCTGGTATGTGTTGGGGGAGAGGGTGGTTTGTCTCTTTAGAACAAGCAGACTTTGCCTCCAGGTGCAGCAATAGGGAAACTAGTTTGAACCTGCTCCAATCATGGGGTCAGTTGGGATCAAAGTCAGGTAGCCCCTTCTGATTTTTTAATTCAATGGAAATTATTCTCCTCTTCTGGGTATGTGTCTTGGGTATCCTTGCATCATACCAGTTCTTTTTTGTTTGTTTACTCATTCTTAGTGCTGAGGTCCTACTTCTCAGCTCAAGGTCAGTTTTCAGATTCTACTTCTGATCCCACTGACCACAAAAGACTGGGAGCAGAACAACCTCGGGGATTCAAACTACCCCTATTTTTAAAGACAGTTTTTGTGATAAGAAAGACAATTTCTGATAGGTACACATCTGCAAAAGAGGATGGATCATCTTAGTTCCTCTTTTGGGATCCATGGAGATTCTTTGAAGCATGAAAATTGAAAACATAACCTCAGGTGTGTAGTAATGAAATTATGAATGTATGTGTCTTATAGTGATCCTTCATGGATCACTTTTATGTTATCCTCAAATAATTCAGTGCTGCAGATATATATATCTATATTTTCCATATCATGAAAGATAATCCAATAAAGTTCTCATATCCTTCTTATCTGAATGAGATCAAAACCCTTCCTCAAATCTCTTTCCAAAATCTCCAGACCCTTTACTTTCAAATTCTCTATTCACATGGCCAGTGCAAACAGACTACAACTTTCTTAACTTCTCACCCATTTCCTCTTAACCCTACTTGCTTAAACCTCCCTTCATTTCTTTTTAAATTTAGAGTAAAAGTCCTTCAAAACTGCACCTATCTTGTATCTTTCATATTCTGATCTGCCTCTCCTCTTTTTATTTGCTTAATTCCTCTAGTCTTTATTTCTGATCAATTGTCATTCATTCTATCTATAGAACTTTAAATCCACTGAATTTTTCCTTTATGATTTAGCAAAAGTTTTTGTTACACAAAACCAGTTAATTGCATTATTGTTGCCTTTTGGGGTTCTTAAAAGCTTACAAATGATCTGTCTATTCCAATACCTTTTGGTGAGTTTGCTCCTTGTTTTCCTAAACAATTAAGTTTTGTTGTATAATTCACAGAAAAAAAATACAGTATTAGGAAAAAATATTCTTCCAAATTAAATTTTACTAATTTTTAAGTAGCTCTCCAATTTAAAAAAAAGATTCTTTTTTCACTAAAAAAGACTTAATCTTAAACTTAAGCTGCAAGTCCATTTTTTTAAATCACTGAAACCTCCTTCCCCTCTTGCACTCAAACAATAAATCTTGTCACCTTCTAGGCAAAGAGTGATAAAAAATCTTTAAGTGCTATTTACATATAATTTTCACATAGTTTTATTCTAATTTTTTTATTAAAACAGATTCTACAGAGTGATACCTCAAAACTCACTAAAATATTTTCAGCCTTTATAGAAACACTCAAACTATAATTTGGAAAGTCACAGTAGAGAAATTATAGTTAAGTCATAAATTTAGTCTTTAATTTGTTTACAATGCCATGAATTCTTGATGACTAGAGAAAATGATTCTGTTCTTTCCTAACTTTATTTTTTGTAGGCCTCCTCAACTTGGACAGTTATAAAGGAGGACAGGAGAGACAGAAACTGACTGACTTTATTTTTGTTGGAAGCTTTGAAAATACTACTGTGTGGGATTAAAACCCCCATTCAAAATTTAATCAAGAACATAGAGATTTCTCAAGATAAAACCAGGAGAAGAGGGTGGTCCTCTCCATTATGGATCAGGGAGAGGAGGCGTGCAATACGAGGCAAACAGAGTTTTTAAACCCTAATACAGCAGGGTTATATTTTCCCTGTTTTCCCTCACTTCCATTGGTTGTGGGGTGAGCTGGGACTGTCCCTAGCTCCCATTGCCTGGGAGGAGGGGCCCACAGAGGTGGGAAAGTATACAAAGAACGGAAGCTAGATGGGGGTCAATAGGCTCCTAAAAGGGCTTGCTGATGATTGACAGCAGCAATGAAGGGGGAAGTTGGAAGCCAACACTCAAAACTGACACCAAATTCTAGGACACATGATGAGAAGTTTTCACTCCCCAGACAATCCACTCTCTTTTTTTCCCCTCTCTGAAAACTTCTCACACCACTCCTGATAAGTCTTTTTTACAATCTTATCTTTCTAAGACCAGGTCTCCAAGAAAGAAGCAGTTCTAATAAAGACCAGGTCCAGACTCTTGGGAAAGCTGTCTGCATCTGATATCATCTGGTTCAGATCTCTTGGCTCAGAAGAGGGGTAATCTTCAGATGTCTAGAGTCTATATACACAAACTGGCACAGCCAGACAGACCTGACAGGGTCTCCCAGAAATGCATGATTTTATAATGAAGGCACACAGAGAGGTTCAGTCTCCCAGACATGCAAGGCTAGGTCCAAACAGTATAACAAATAGTTCAGCTCCCTTAGCCAACACAGGGCTAGGCTCAAAGTTTTCTCACAGTTTTACAAAATTGCATAATTACATTGTCAGGTGCATATTAAACTTCTTTGGTGGCTCACAATATACCAGTCTTGAGAAAGGAGATTACATGTCACCTAGATAACCAAGAAAAACTTGCAAACCATACAAATTAGCAGAATCATTATTACTCATGTCAATTAACATCAAATTCCTGTATCCCAGTGACATATTCCCAATATTAATTTAAACAAAGCTTTTGAATCCCAAATGCCTCATGTAATTATACAATTCAAAAAGGGAGTTCTGCTTCTTCAGTTCAGATCTATGTAGAGGTTACCAGATAATTCTGACTTAATTTAAATTAGTACAATTACTTAAAATTAGTTCCACATTTTGAAACTTCAGAGAATTTTCATTTTATTTGTTCTTTGTTATTTCTATCTTTCCTAAATCCTGTACCTGGTATAGGACTCTTTTAAAATTCGAAGATCTATTAAAAAAAGTGATTACATCTGCCCCCCCCCCCTTTTTTTTTACTTTTCAGAAAGGAAAAGGCACAGTTGGGCATAGAGTCTAAGATCTCACCTGGGCAGTGGCCAAGGTTGCCTTCAAAACCTTTCCCAGGCACAAACATCCACCTTTAGCAGTTCTCAGCCTGCAGCCCCTGCCTGCCATTCCATTATTGGCCTTTATGACAACTGTTCCTGTAATCAAGGCTTAAAACAATAGTAAATTTGAAGTCCACAAAAGTCTTAAATAGCAAATAAATATAAACTAGTATCTTTCAGATAGTGCCATCTAAAATTTGATTGAGCTACTAATTATAAAATCAAGTTACAAATCTTTCTTACTGCAGCCAGCACAGTTGGTGGGCTAGCAAGCAGTGAGATTAATGAAATGGGGGTATAATCAATAGTCTGTTTATTGCAGGACCATTTCATACAGAGCCAAAGATACAAGGGGCACACAGTGTTTATATGCCCCCCCCAATAGAATGTGTGACCCAAAAGAATGCAGACACCCAAAATAATGCAAACAATGTACAAGGACCCTCCCTTGGTCTTGTTTACTATTTACCCTTGCTTAAGGTTAGTAATTTATTAGGGCAATATCATAGGACCATATCCAGAGGCATAAACTAAAAAGATTATATGCCCTCCTGATTATCTGCCCTGTAACTTTGCAGATAATTGTATAGGGAAGGGGAACATTCTGTTAGCGGAGCTGGGGAATCCCTGAAAGCTCTCTACATCTCCCCCATTTATTATTTAAAAGGCTGCAGGCAGAATCATCCAATTGGATGTTATATACCACTTGTTGAATGATACTAGGAAAACAGGAAGTAAGGATGGGTAAACAAGTACATAAAACAAGTTAATACCACCCTATTCCTAGAAAGGTTATTGTTTGCTCTACTTGTCCAGGTAATATTCCCTGAGTTCACTTTATCCAATCAACAATGTTTTTTGCCTCCAAATTTGATAGTAGTGACTGTTGACTTTCAAATTCTCTAAATCATTTATGTCAAGGGATGTGTTACAGTCACCCCATAGCTCATTAAGATGATTTCTAATTTGAGTTATTTTATATCTTGATTCATTATATTGTTTGTTTACCATACAGGAATACATATATCTATGATCACATATTAACCTTTGTCTAACTTGCATTAATTCAATCTCCTCAGCTATAGCAATGAAATCATCTCTAAGCTGAGTTATTGCTTTATAAAAACTATTGTTGATTACTGATTGTAACAAAATCTTTGTGAAACATTGACAGACAATTCATGTAAAAATTGAGCTTGCACTATCTGATTCTATACAGTGCTAATGGACATAGACATAGCAACACTGCTCACTATAGTAGTAATTAAAGCAATTATCCCAACAACAATACAGGAAATACACCTCTTTTTTTTTATTGAAACCCAATAGTTAGTTAATTTGAGCAATAAAATGATCAGCACAAGAGTGAAACCAATGTTCACTCTCTACAGGTATCATAACCATACTAGGCCTTCTTATAATAAATAGAAATTGTCCCAAAGAAGTATTATCATGACATTCAGAAACCTTACAATTAACAAATGTGACTTGTAATGCTTATCAGTTTTGGTGGTATTTACATTGCTATGAATTACCCTCATGAATGCATACTTCCCTCCTAAACAAGCACATACAAAGCTGTGGTCAGTCTTGCTCAAGTATGTCCCATTAGGAGCAAAAGTAGCAAAAATCATTGTTATTGGGGCCCATGGCATAGCAAAGGGATTTTTCCCTATTTTCAAGTTTCCTTTCTGTGAGTGTCCAAACCAATTTTGTTTAGGGTACCCCCCATATCTGTGATTAACATTCATGTCATTGCATCAGGAAATGTAGGTTTACTGTTCCACTTGATGGCAAACAGGTATGTTAGTCCTATAATTTAAAAATGAGGGATCTGCTCGACCCAAAGATGAGTCCTATTCATCTCAGTCTGGACGCAGTGTCTAATGTTTACCCCACAATCCTGAACAATTGGAAAAAGTCCCCAAAATTCCCATAGTATATGTTGTGATGCTCTCAAAGCATACTAGGTCTTTAACTCTGAAAATTCCTTGGAATTGGAATTCCTTGGAGCAGCCTGACCACTATCAATCAGTAACAATGGGACCCGAAGTGGATTGTTCAAGAATCAGATATAAACATGAGGGGCATAGAAAAAGTTAGCCAGCCTTTACAAAGTGTGAGGAAACTTACTTGGGAATATAAGGGCATGTCAGGAAAATTCCAGCCATATTGTTTGGCTTCCTTGCCAACAGCTTTATGGGGAAGAGATATTTTATCACAACTTAAGGTCACCATCATGACAAATTTTCAGGAGGGGCTCTGATTGATGGGCAGCCAACAGCCAATCCTATTGAATGGCTTATCACAAAACCAGTATAGGTGTATCAGTGGCCCTTAAGTGCAGAAAAAATTGCTATGTCTATGTCCATTAGCACTATCCAAGAGACCCTGTATCTTCCTGTCCTCCACATATATATATATATATAAAGGGTGGGTTTTGAGGTAGTAATGATTTGATGCCACGTGACCTCTGGATTCTGTATCTGAAATATCTGTTGTTCCTATTCTAATTGGATCACAGAACTGCTGGGATTCATAACTTTAGTTTTAATCTTATTATAATCTTCCCAGTCCTTTTGTTCCACATAGGTTGGAGTGAATTGTATATCCATGTATTGCCCTTCTGAGGTTAATGAAAGTACCCCCATGGCCAGAGACTAGAGCTTCTAAAGAGCACTTCTCTCTCCTGGCCTGGATAAATATTTAGGGATGTAACCTCAGGCTGAAAGATAACAGCAGTTACTTCAGAGGGGGAGTGATCCAAATCGGCTTGCCCCCCTGAACCTCTGGAGTGCCATACTGAACATAAGTCCCTGCTGTTCTTTGTAGGCCCAAGACTTGATCCTTGAGGCCGTTTCCCAAATTTCTAAATCGACATTCTGAAGCCCAATGAAAGCCCTTATGATATTTGGGACATTTTGATTTTGGTCATAATTCACTATTATTGCCACCTACTTGACATTCCCTTTTGAAATGACCCACTTTACTACATTTATAACAATTCTTGTTTGGTCTATTTGTGGCAGCTTGTGCTTCTGTTACAATTTTGCTTGAAAGACCATAGACTTTACCTTCATAGATTTTTTAATTAATCGATCCAAGGAGGCTTCAGCAGGAAGTGCCGAAAAAGCTTTCTTATGAACTAAGTTGCAGTTCCCTCTAGCTATTTGTCTTACAAATTCTTCTGCAGTGGTTCTCTAGGGCTGCAATCCCGACTAGCCAATCTACCTTAACCCGGTCTTCCAACGTCTCCGGCCGGTGGCTTTTGCTACAGGGAGAACGCACAACAGAATGCCAGGACTCAGCTTCAAGCTCAACAGGTTTATTCAATGGCTGCTACATGACTCCTCCCCACTTCCAGGAGTCGGCTCTATCTCTGCCTCTGGCTGGCGGGGGAGGAGACAACCCCCCGTTGGTTGAGACACTCTCAATGCTAACACAGCAAATTTAATTGCGAGTTTGCAGAAAGCACCTCCGGGTATCTCAGGCCTTGAGACCTTTGCACTCCCTCACACCTTAGTTACATAAAGTATTTACTAATCATTACCTAACATTCTTCCAATCCCAAAGTGCTAAGGTACACTCAGCTGCTTGTTGTATTTTTGCCACAAAATCAGGAAATGATTCCTCAGGTCCCTGTATGATATTTGTAAAAAAATTTTCCTGCTTGACTAGAACTAATTATCTCTTTCCATGCTTGTATTGCACACTCTTGAATAGTACTATATACTGCCATTGAATAGTCCATTTGTGTGTTAGGTAATGTATTAGGTCCATCACCCAAAAGCATGGAAATAACTGGGTGCATTAGGTCCCTCTGCTGATATAAGTAGTCCCCTGGGGTTAGGCATATTTTAGCTGTTTGCCTCCAATCATATGATGTCAAAGCTGTGGCTGCTAAATTTTCTAATAATGACACTGTATAAAAAGTATATTGCTGGGCAGCTAGGTGCTGCAGGGAGTAGAGTGCCGACCCTGGAGTCAGAAGGACCTGAGTAGAGATCTGGCCTCAGACACTTAACGCACACACAAACAAAAACCTAGCCGTGTGACCTTGGGCAAGTTACTTAACCCCAATTGCTCTCCAAAAAAAAAAAAAAAGAAGTTATTGCCCCATACTCCTGTACAGCCTTTTTCACCTCCTTAAGATCTTTTATATTTGATTTTTGCCATGTCCTATTGCCCCAGGCATCTCCTATAACAGGATATGCTAACAAATTGCAGCCTTTAAATCCCCTTTCTCTCTTAATGTCTGTCCTTCTTCTTTCATAAGTTTTTGAAAAGGTGTATATAATTCTGAAAATAGGGTGGGATTGCCATTAGGCTCCCCAGGTTTTTAAGTTCCCCATGCAGGGTTATAAGACAGACATGGACTGAGGTTAAGAGGTTTGTTATTTTCTAGGGGTCTTTCTCCCACAAATACAGGAGGTGTGGTCTCTTCCTGATCACTTCCTTCACTTTCACCCATGACACCTTAGTATTTCTTTAAGACTGGTTTTGACTGCAAGGCATAATTTAATGACATTATAAATTGGAAATATGGAACCAGAGTCACTTTCCTCTCCATTCTCCTTAAAGTAATTGACTAAAGCCTCTCCCACTGCTTCTCAATCAGGTCCTCTGATCTGGGAACCACTAGGGAACCATGGGGCTTCCTGATTGAGAGGCTATTTTAAAATTTTTTTTCAGAATCTATTTCTTAACTGAAATCCCATTCTTACACATTATAAGTTGTAATATTCTCAGATCTTTTCCTTCATCTTTTAAGCCCTTCACTAAGCTTCCTTCCATACTACATCTCTGTGAGCTCTGATTATGAAAAATGAAAATTGAGCACACCATTGAAAGCCCTTCTTACAGCCTTCCCCTTACATTGAAAGAAATCTATTGTCCCTCGGATTTCATGTGGGCCCACTTCCTGCCAGCAAATCCTGGGGGTCCATTGCTAGAGACTCAGAAACAGTCCTGATGCCCCAAATTGTGGGCACCACTTATGGCAGCCACTGCAGTTGGTGGGCTAGCAAGTGGTGAGAATAATGAGATGGGGGTGTAATCAATAGTCTATTTATTACAAGACCATTTCATATAGAGCCAAAGATATAAGGAGTACACAGTGTTTATATGCCCCCCAACAGAAGGTCTACATGACCCAAAAGAATGCAGACCCCCCAAAGAATGCAGACAATATACAAGGACCCTCCCTTGGTCTTGTTTACTATTTATCCTTTGTTAAGGTTAATTATTTATTAGGGCAATATCATAGGACCATATCTGAAGGCATAAACAAAAAATATTACAAGCCCTCCTGATTATCTGCCCTGTAACCTTTCAAATAATTGTATAAGGGAGGGGAACATTCCATTAGCAGGGCCAAAGAACCCCCAAAAGTTCTCTACACTTTCTGCCTTCCATATTTCTAATCAAACCTTTATCTTTCCAAATTTCTTAAACCCATTATCCAGATTATTCAGCTTTCCTGTACATTTTTAACCATAAAACAAGATAGCTTATGAGTTATTATTCCTTTATTAATATAACTGTTCTGCACCCAAATCCTAGTTTCCTTGCAAGTTTGTTCATTCTTCCCTAATTATACTCAATCTAAAAGAGTGAGATATTTCAAAAATTTAAATCTTCACTCCTATGTTCAGCTTAACTTTTTGCTTATGCCATTCAAAAACCACATATTCAGATTAAAACAGCAAGATCTTTTCTGTTTTACAACTTATTACATTAGTTTAACAATAACTCATCCTTTCTTTAAAAGTAGTTTGAACTTATCCTGATGTTAAGAGGAATAATCACTAAATCTTTATGAAGAAAATTAATTGGAAGTTTTAAATGATATCTTTCTTTTCCTTAAAGCAACAGAAAAATCTTTAAAATTGGAATTCTTTAAACTTAGTATACAATGTTCTTAAGTGACATAAATTCTTAATGTATTATACAGAATTTCTAGATCATGGAATTACAATCTTAGAGATATGACAACATAACAATGACATCAAATGACTTATAAATTAATTGATTTTATCACTCCTGGCATCCAAAAACCACTTCAACGTTAAAGAGATAATGATGTTGTATCTAACACATGCCAGTTATTATATTAAACATTTTACAGTAATTATACAATTTCAGTCCCATAACACTATTATTTTTCCCTTTATAAATTCAGGAAACAAGTTAAACAGAGATAAAATACATTTTTGTAACTGGAACAGAGAAGTGTAGAGTTTACCTAGAGTAGAGGCTAGCTTTCCTGGTGATTTTTCTTGGAGGCAGGGCTTAGGGAATGTTCCCCATAGGCACGATCCATCTACTTGTCGCCCTCCAACAACTGCAAAATGTACAGAGCCTGGAGCTATTTGCAGATGCTGGACTGGGGTGGGAGAATGAACACTACCTGGGTGATACCTCCAAACCTTGCCTAGGATGGTGGGCTACAAAGTGCCCAGAGGCATAGGCAGTTAGTGCCAGTCTGTGAGCACCATCCCCACAATTCTCCTGCATTCTACTCTCTCATCTGATCTGGGTTAACAAAACTTCTGGCTATTAAAGACAGATCCCCCTGCTGATGAGGTACTCTCTTAAATCTGGAGAGGGAATGGGGGCTTAGTAGGTAGGTGTTTTAATACTACAGTTTCTCCAGCAATACCAATATAATCAATTTCCAACTTATTAACGATTAATTCTCAGAATCCACTAAGATGTTTTTAGCTATGTCTAACCTTCATTGTAATTCCAGGCTGACCAAACCAAGAACTACAAAGGAAAGGAGGTTTACAGATTTGTTTGACTTCCTGTTAACAATTTTAGGTTTTAGCATTAAAACCGTATCTTATAAGTTTCATAGCAAAACAATCTTGACTGAAACTTCTTTTTAAACAAAGAGAAACTTGGAGGCTTATGATTTCCCAAATTACAATATTTCAAAATATCACAACACGTGGTCAGAATGTCCCATTCATCATATATCTATTCCTCTGACAACATAGTTCTTAATTTAACAACATTTAGACTATTAGAGAAATAGCTTCTGTTACAACATAGATAATACAACTATTTACAATTATTATGTTCTTACATTTAAACATTGAATTCAGAAGCAATTCATTAACAATCTAGTGGCCTTAATTTAGTCATTTCCAAATTGCTTACAATTCTATTAGTAAAACATCCCTAAGTAACATAAATTCCCAAAATATTATACATTTCACATACATCCAAATTAAAATACATAACTATGCTTGAACCAAAAGAGACAGCAAGTTAGACCTTTCAGAGTTTTAAGTGGAGTTTAATAAGCTGGCAGCTGCAAGGGGTGAACAAAACCCAAGTCAAGCAGCCCCAAGGAGTATGTGCTTGGGGTTTATAAAGGCAAAAACCACAACTTGACAGTTAGATTACACAAACAGGGAAGTACAGAAGCCAAAGATAGTGATCAGTTTGTTGCCCAGTGATCAGTTTGTTGTCCCACTGGAAAGTCTCCAAGTCTAATTCCAAGAACTAAACAAAAGGTCAGGGATGGGGAGGGGGGTGCTGTGGGTTCCAGGTGGCAGGTTTGGGCAGGTCTTCTAGGTGGGCTTTGTTGGTGGGTTCAGGCAAGTCTGGTGAGCTTTGTAGACAGGTTCAGGCAAGTCTCCTAGGCAAATTTATGCAAGACAGGAGAGATGGGGGAGGTTCACAAAATGGCAGTTATAGCACTATATTCCTAGATGAAGCATACTTGAAATATCATTGTTCAGAATTTGTAAGAACTTTGGGGTACTTAACAATAAAAATATTGTTATTATATTATATCAGATAATAATATGAATAATAATAAAATTCTTTTTAATCACAGAATTCATTATTTTACCAGTGTAGTGATCCTAGGGTTTCTAGCTGTCTTACCTTTCCCAGGTCTTCAGTGTGCATCTGGTTATGTCATGCATGTTCACATAAAGGATAAGCAAAACCAGTGGAAATGGAGAAAGGCACAGCTTTACTGGCAAGACAGGAGTGTTGTTACATCTCTCTCAGCCCCCTCATGCTTCAGCCCTTAAATCCCCAAAGTGCACTTGCAGAGCTCAAGAACAGCTTGTGAGTGAAGGGGCGGGGGTGGGGGGGGGCGTGGCAGTCAGAGAACAAGGAGGCTGTGTCCAGAACAGCTTGCATACTCCATCACACTTACCCTTAGTCCCTGAAATAAACATCCAGGTAACAGGGTACATTGCATGACAGCACACAATCTGGATGCCTCAGCACTTCCTAGAGATTAGGACCCCCTGACCACAAATAAGCCTAGCACATTCTGCTGAGTGCTCTGTTTCTTGTTGCAACAGAACTGAACTCAGAGAGGCTGCCTGAGGCCCCTGAGGAGCTGTAGGCCCCAACATACCAGATTACATAATTTAGAAATGTACAATGTCCCAAACGTTATATATTTAAAACTTTCTTCCATCCCATTAACAATTTTAGGTAAATGCATTTCCAAAGCACTTTACACAGGGAAATAAATTATAATTTTAAACCTGTGTATACATTTAAATAACAGTCAAGATTTCAAATGAGCACTAGTATATTTATATCTAAATATCTATCTATATCAATATACATACATATGTGTGTATACATATATGTAGACACAGAAATATTTTTAGGCCAATAGTTCTGGACTTTTAGAAAACACATGGCTGTGTGGTCTCAGCTCTATAATGTCTCCTTCCAGAGACTTCAAATAAAACTGCTGAAGGCTCTGCCCCCACCCCCATTCTTCTGCCTGAAGAAGGTGGGGAGGAGAGGAAAACACATGGTTTTCTTCACCTCACCTAACTAGATTAGCCAAAGGGTTTTACTCAGTGGGAAAAACAAAACAAAACCTCTGGACTATTCCTTTGTCTGTCCTGATTTATCTTTTTTACTCAAGCCAATAAAGTAAAATAAAAGGAAATCAAAAGCCAACTTTCAATCCCTGAAAAATTAACTGAAGTGCTGAATGGCCTGTAGACCGTTTTACCTGCAGTGATTTCTCATAGGCCTATTCCCCAGGGGCATTACTGCAAAGAACCCCAGTAAAGGTCACTCAGCCCTAGTGGAAAGACCCAGACTCAGTCCAGGAACCTACTCAGCAAGACAATAAAGCTATTTTAAGCATCCTCCATGGTGAGGATACCAGCTGCTTTCTGTCTCTCCAAAGTGTCAGTCAAAAGCAGACTTCTCCTCCCTTCTATCTCTCCCCTTTTCTGAAACATTTTACATACTAAAAAGACTGAATTCTCTCTTTCTCTTCATCCCCCTTCCCCTTTCTAGTCTTCTGGAGCTTCCCAAAGAGGGAGCCATTTCTGTAGTCCCAGAGAGAGGAAAATTTTTCAGTTGCCTTAATTCCCTCCAGAGAGGGGTGTATACAGGTATGACTGGCCCAACCAAGTCAATTAAGTCCTACCCCCCATTCCCTTTTTTTTTTTTTTGCTTTTTTGGAGGGCAATTGGGGTTAAGTAACTTGCCCAAGGTCACACGGCTAGGTTTTTGTTTGTGTGTGCGTTAAGTGTCTGAGGCCAGATCCGAACTCAGTTTCTTCTGACTCCAGGGCCAATGCTCTACTCACTGCGCCACCTAGCAGCCCCCCCATTCCCTTTCAACTTCTCCCCATCCCCTCAGCACTTCCTGAGGAACAACTTTTGTTCTGCTAACTGCACTTCCTGGACCAGGGACCTCTTCCTTTGGTTGGCATCTCATCAGCTCTGCCCAAACAACCCGACCGAGCAGGCACCCTAGAGCTCTGGTGCCCCTTGCCCCAGCCTGCTCCCCTCCTATTACAGCCTGGTGGGGCCTCCTCCCCACCCCCACCCTGGCCACTCTCAGCCTTACTGCCAAACCAAGCTATTTGCATGGCATCACCCTCAGCCTCATGGCCAAGCCAAGCCCAGACTCCTCCTCCTAGCCAGACTGTGGCCAGGTGGTGATACTTCCTATCATCCTGCCTGGGGACTATTGCTTCCCCCCACCCTTTCTTTTCTCCAGGTCAGTAATACCCCACAAATTAGGAAGGAATCTCCTCTTTCCTCCTCCTTTTAGTCACCTGCAAAGATTATCAGATATTGTCTTTATCCCTGAGTCAACTTGTACTTTTAGCTGGGAGCTGTTAAGTTTCCCCAAGTCTTTAAAAAAAAAAAACAAAATTAACAATTCAAAAAGGCCATAAGACAGCTCTTACCTTCAGGTTGTATGTGTATAATTTGCATGACTTTCCCTCTCTTTCTTCACCAGCTGGAATCTCTCTAGGTCCCCATTCTTATCTTAAGAATCTCCCTTCAGGATTTTGCACACTCAAAGCAGCAACCCCCCCACCCCCACCCCACCCCCAAGTCTGGAGACCACCAGAGAAATCTCTGTTGGGCACCTGCCTTGAGACCAAAGTGGGAAAAAACCTGCTCACAAGTGGGTGGATCCTGGACAAGTTCCCAAATCTGTGTGGGATGAAAAACCCCATTCAAAATTTAATCAAGAACATGGAGATTTCTCAGGATAAAAACAGGAAATTTTATTCTCTTTCCCCAGGAGAAAAGGATAGTCCTCTCCATTATGGATCAGGGAAAGGAGGCATGCAATATGGAGCAAACATAGTTTTTAAACACTAATATAGCAGGGTCATATTTCCCCCATTGTCCCTCACTTCTGTTGGTTGGGGTTGGGGTGGGGGTGAACTGGGGTTGTCCCTGGCTCCCATTGCCTGGGAGGAGGGGCCCACAGAGGTAGAAAAGTAGACAAAGAAATGAAGCTAGGTGGGGGTTGATAGATTCTTTTTTTTTTTTTAAGCAATTGGGGTTAAGTAACTTGCTCAAGGTTACAGGGCTACTCATTATTTATGTGTGGGTGCTCATTTTCTGAGGCTGGGTTTGATCTCAGGTCATCCCAATTTTGAGGCCGGAGCTCTTACTCACTGTACCACCTACCTGCCCCGGGGTTGATAGATTCTTGAAAGGACTTGCTGTTGATTGACAACAGCAATAAAGGGGGAAGGTGGAAGCCAACACTCAAAACTGACACCAAATTCTAGGACACATTCTGAGAAGTTTTCGCTCCCCAGACACTTCAGAAAAGTTTTTCACTTTTACATCCTTTTTTCTCTTTAGCTGATTAGGCTATAGGGGGGAAAAATCAGTCACTTACCAGGACACAAAATACAGACAATGCTAATGATACACTGGTCATTACAGAAATAAAAACTTTTAAACCACAAAAGAAGTGAGACAGATACACAGAATTTGCTTGCTAGTGAACTTTCCCTTATCTCCCACTTTAAATTTAGTCAATTGTTATTTCACTGTATTATCATTACAGATTTTGCAAAAAAAAAAAAAGAAAATGGGGTGTGGCCATTATGTGAAACTTAAAAAATTTTTTGCTGGTATTACTTAAAAGTCATTTATTACTAAACTGCCTTTGGTGCAAAGTTAGGATATGTGGAATACTTGTGAGTATACGTTAAAATTGAATACTGACAATCCACATGTACCAAGAGTTCTAGACCTGCAATTCTGGAGAGATAAATGCATGTCCATATGCCACTGATGAATATATTGCTGCTCTGTGAAATGGACACTCTCGGACAGAATCACCAGGCCAAGACCATCAATAATCGAATTCAGGAAGCGTTTATTAGCTGGCCAGCGGCAGTCCTAGGAAAAGTCCCAGGAGCTGCCCTGAACCCCAGTAGACACACAGTTTAAATAGTCCAAAAGCTACCATCGTATCAGGGGCAGGTTGGTCGGGCAGGATATGGGGCGGGGGCACTCTTAGATAAAGCAGGTTGTTCAGTGACCGAAGGGAGGATTCTTGGGTTTGGTCGGATGAGATAATAGTGGGCTGGGGCACACTGAGTTAAAGATGTTCGATAACCTAGAGGAATGGAGGATTCTTGGGTTTGGTCTGATGAGATAAGGGTGGGCTGGGGCACACTGAGTTAAAGATGTTCGATAATCTAGAGGGATGGAGGATTCTTGGGTTTGCAAGAATTCAGGATACAAAGATGGGCCCCTCATAAGCCAGTGAAATGTCAAGGCTTACTACTTCACTCTGTTTACCTTTTTAAGCATCTTGAGGAACAGAATTATACCATGTGATAAATATAAAGTGAAAGGTTATAATCCGATTTTTGGACTTTAAAAAAAAATGGGGTAAAAATTATGTGCTGAATATGGTATTTTTTTCAGCAGGATGTTATCTATAACTAGGAAAGCTGTTTTGGAAGTACACTTTTTTTGAGCTCCCTTCCAGTGTTGTCCCCCTTTCTTTTCCTTAATCCTCCTTTTTCCCTCCACAGTATTCTGGCCTTGTTCTTGCAAGCCATTTGTTTTAGTCCTGTCATGACCTCATTTTTTGTTTTCTTGGCAAAGATACTGGAGTGGTTTGCCATTTTCTTCTATAGTTTATTTTATTACTGAAGCAAATAGGGTTAGATAACTTGCCCAAGATCATCCAACTAGTAAGGGTCTCAGGCCAGATTTGAATTCAGGTCATCCTGAATCCATTTTCCCTAGGTTATTGATTTTGTTTAGAATGCATTTCTGACTGACTCTAATTCCCAAAGCCCCATCATCTTGATCAATTTTCTTTCTCATAATTTTTCAGTCCCTACCAAGCATCACAGCTCAGTTATGTATGTAGTTGGCAGGATTCTACTGAAGAATCCAGAGGAGACTCACTCCTCCTTGTCCCTATTTTTAATACCAGTATTCCCATGCAAATTCATGCAAAGTCATTTCCTTAACTGCCCCTTTCATGGGCTTTTCCTTCTCTGTGAACAAATGAGAGGGGAGAAAAAAATTGAAATTTGATTTTGGTACCTATTTCTCCTTTTTCCTGATTTTGGAGAATCAAACTCCATTGCTTCACAACTAACTGCTGGGGGGGGGGGGCACAATTGTCAGTTGGGGGGGAAGGTGCGGGGGTTGCAGTAAGACGATTTTCAGTGACAGCCATAGCCAAAGTGTACTTGAATAAAGTAATTACACCATTACATAAACACATTAGTGGGATGGCTACAAGGGCCAACCTCTGGGATTCAAACTGGGGCTACTTTTAAGAACAATCTTTCATAGTAAGAAAGACAAATTTTGATTGTTCCATGTATCCAAAAGGGCATGAACTTTTCCATCTCAGCTCCTTCATAAATTTTGTTTCTGGTCTACATTTCAAAAGAGGAGATTACTGTGCATTTGTGGTAGCTGCTTAAAGAATAAGCAGCAGACTTGTTGATACCCCTGCTAACAGACTTGTTTAATAAACAGGAGTAGAAACAATGGGTGTCACTAAATAAATTTCAATATTTTCCTTCAATACAAGGTCTTTGTCTTCACCTGTGCCTGGTTCCACAGTTATTCCCCTTCTAGGGATTATACAATATTAAGGACCTTTCCTTCTTCTTGAAGACATATTATCTGTCTGCCTTAATTTACTCTTCTGTAAAATAAGGATAATTATAGTACTTATCTCCCAGATTATTGTGAGGATAAAATGATACTTGTAAAGTGTTGCAAACCTTAAAGCACTATATAAATGTTATATATTATTGCTGTTATCATTATTATTCTCATCATTAGGGATACAACAGCTTTATAAATGAATTGCTTCTCATGTATGATTCCGGTGTGATCACATTGATTGTGTAAGTATTTAGGAGTATTCACTGCCTTTATGAGAACAATTTTCTGTTGAAGATGGTCTTACTATTTTATTACAAAATTTCTTTTATATGATTATGTTCTCTAGTTAACTACAGAAAAAGTAAATGCATTGGGGGTGGGTGGAGATAGCTACCATTTTGAGTCACTATATCCCCAGAAGGTACCAATGACTTGGGGTAGTTATACTGGGGGCTTCAGGTGTTCTGTATCATTTTCTGAGTCACTGAGAAATTATATACTAAGATCATGTTCATGCAGACAGCATTTCACAGGCAAAGTCAGCTAAACAGGTGGCAAGGAAAGGGAGGAGGGTTCTACTAAAAGAGAACTAGCTTGGGTGTGGTTGGGGTGGGGGAGAAGGATAGGCACTAGAAGAGATGCAGATTATAAGCTCTGTGAAGGCAGAGCTTATGTCTTTTTATCTCCCTCAGCTCTTGGCATTAGGTTTTACATATAGTAGGGACTTAATTCAAATGATGAATTCATTAAACAGAAAAGGATTCAGCTCTCTTGGAAATAAGGCATTGCCAACATTCTTCTTTGCTTTGGCTCATTTGCCAGTCATGTATGCAGGTGCAGCAACAGCTGCATTCCTGAAGTCTAGGGAACTATCTAAGAGGAAAATTTCCTGAAAAGATTCCATTCAGCTTCATAGTTCTCTGAAACCTTGCCACAGAAAAAGTCTGGTGGAGGTAAGTGGCTTCAAAATTACCCTAACTTTGGAAGAGTAGACAACCCAAACTCATGGGTTATGGCTCTAATGCTTTTCAGTTTATTGAATGGAATCTTAATGGGATATTAGAACCAAACAAACAAACAAAAATCCCAGAAACGTTTCTTCTAGTTTTTTACTAGTGAAAGAGAATGTAATTGCCTATAGGTGACTAAAATGAGTCTTGCAAATGGGTCATATTGAAGAGGGAAGGGTGATAAGGATGGGGGGAGGGTAAGTGGTTCTGCCAGGGATGCCTCCCTGGCATCCAGTCTGGAAGGAATTCACCAGGCTCAAGCAAACTTTGAAGCCGAAATTGTAAAGTTTATTGTTACGCTGTAGAGAACAGCGGGCTAGATTCTTATGGAACCTGCAAACTCGCAGAGGCTGCAGGTACAGTTTTAAGGTGTCAATTATGCTAACTAAGTGAGTAAGGGTGGGATCAGGGAGGAGTTAAGGAGTGGTCAGTGCTCAAAGGACCATACACTTTTAATATAAACTGTGCAGGTGTATTGCCCATGATTCACTGGGAAATAGCTTAAGCAGGGCTAGCTGGAGGTGTGGTTTTAGGCCTGACACATCACTAAAGAGTGCCCAGTCTGCCTCCCACCAAGGTCATCAGAGACAGTGTGGGTATATAATTGACTAAGGAGTTACCCTATAGATAAGGTATTGAAGAATTTATGGTGGGGCTGGCCACTCTAACTAAGGGAGATAACATTTACATAACTTATTGTTTCAAGCAGAGATAAACAGGTCATGAATTGTTGCTGGGCAGAGTGCTGGAAGGGAGGGTGGAAATGTGATCTTACAGACTGCTTTTACAAATTGATTTTACAGACATAGATCCCAAAGCACCCCATTTACAAACTGATGTTACAGATTGATACTACAAACATATATACATCACAAGGACCCCATCAATATGACCTTTTCTATTTGTATTTATTTGAAGTGTTTTGTTCCCAGTAAACACAGTAATAGGTATTGAATTGATATAGGGATATTAAGGTGACAAGATCAATCATTCTACAAGTGATGGCTAAATCAATTCACTGTGGGGATTTTTCAAAATCAGGATTTATTACCTAGTTGGAAGTAAGATAATACAAAGTTAAGAATGCTGAATGCAAAAGCGACACATAACAGAAACTGTAATGGTAATGGTAATTTGAAGATCTTCCCTGCCCCTTAATAAGCCTAAGGGAATTTGAAGACTTTTCCTGCCTTGAAAATAAACTCTGCCCCCTAATAGGCTGAGTGTAATCACATGGAGCCTGTGGTGGGAGGAGTTTGCTGAAGGGTAGAGTAAATAGCTAGACTTTGGGAGGAGAGAGGATGGCAGGCAAGCATTTAGGCTTGTGAGTAAATGTTGGCTTGTGGGAAGGCTAAAGGATGCTGTGGTTCTCTGTGCTGTTATCACCTATTAACGTCATTGTTACTATGATGGAACCAGCTTACTGGTTTGGGGATTCAGTTTTCTGGTGTCTGAATAACTATTTTGCTTCTGTCTTTTATAGAGAGAGTCTGTCATTTTATGATCAAGCAGATGTATTTATCATGACTATGGGCACTGTGAATATTGCATCAGCACTACAGAAATAAGGGTCCCCCTTGGGCTACAGTGCAGCTCTAGGTAGAGAGCTAGGGCCTGCAGCCCCCTGGCACAAGAAACCTGAGACACAGTAGCTTCCACCCTGGGAGCAGAGCTCAAATTTAAAAGAAAAAGATGAAAAAAAATGAGCAAAATACAAAAGAAAAATCTGACCATAGAAAGATGTTATGGTGACAGGAAACACCAAGACATAAATTCAGAAGAGGAAAACAATGTCAAAACACCTATGGGCAAAACTTTGAAGAAAATGAGAAGTGGTCTGAAGTCCAGAAAGATCTAGTAGAAGAGCTCAAAAGGAACTTTAAAATCATATATGAGAGGTAGAATAAAAATTAGGAAAAGAAATGACTGACAAAAGAGGTTATGAAAAAAGTCAACAGCTTGGAAAAGGAAAAGAACTGCTTAAAAAGTAGAATTGGCCAAATGGCAAAAGAGATACAAGCCATTTCATTAAGAAAACCCCAAATGGGGTCATGCAGAGTCAGACATAACTGAAAATGATTGAACAAGTTTGATAAGTAGAGAAAGCAAGTAAGGAAATTCAAAATGGGAACAGTCACAATATAAGCAAAAATCTGGAAGCAGGAGATCTCAAGAAATAGTCAAAGGAAGTAGAATAAACCCATTTGACCTTTTGTACAGGATTCATGTGAGGGAATGATGCAAAATAAAAATGGGTAGGTTAGGGCCTACCTCACAATTATGCTGTGAAGAAAGCAATTTATAAATATTAAAGCATTATTAAAAATATGAATTTATAGTCTTGATAGGCAGTTTCACTGTATGCACCCTCACAGAGATTCCTCTTCACCCCAGTTCCACACAGAGATAGCATATACTATATTTCCATAGGCTTTTAAAAATAATTCCCTAAAAATTAGGATCAGGTCTCTTCTTTCCTTTGGGATCTGGACTTTTGGATCATTAAAAACCAATTGGGGGGGTGGCTAGGTGGCACAGTGAGTAGAGCGCTGGCCCTGGAGTCAGAAGGACCTGAGTTCGCATCTGGCCTCAGACACTTAACCCACACAAACAAAAACCTAGCCGTGTGACCTTGGGCAAGTTACTTAACCCCAATTGCCCTAAAAGGGGCGGCTAGGTGGCGCAGTGAGTAAGAGTGCCGGCCTCGGAGTTGGGATGACCCGATATCAAATCCGGCCTCAGAAAATGAGCACCCACGCATAAATAATGACTAGCCGTGTAACCTTGAGCAAGTTACTTAATCCCAATTGCTTCAAAAACAAACAAACAAACAAACAATTGGGGCGAGGGGCGGGGTTACTGGTTTTAACTGCTATTAATTTTTAAAACAGAGGCTGTTGGGGGGAAAAAAAAGTTGCTACTCCAAAGGACTGCTGAACTTAGAGTTTGTGCAAACCAGTTTTGATATTGGGAATTTCTGCCATAATAGAGCTCCCCTATAATAGAGCACTAGAGGGGAAAGGCTATTACTTTCATTCTGCAAAAATCAATAGGTATTATTAGATTATCCATACATTCACTCAATATTCAGGTTTATGGATATAAAGCAGAAAAGGATCTTAAATGTAGTGTGGAGGAGAACCTTGAATTTGTTTTCTTAGGTTGCCATATTAACAGAAAAGCAGACTGAGATGTTTGAAGGCATAGGGAGGAATGATATGTATAATAATGTTTTTCCCTGAGGGATTTAGGATTTAGTTGGGGAAAAGAAAAGCAATTAATAGTGTAAGAGCCAATCTCAATGAAAGGTAATGATAGAATAATAATAACTAACATTTATATAATTAGCATAGTAGAAAGTATACTTGCCTAAAGTTAGGAAGACTAATCTTCCTGAGTTCAAATTAGGTCTCAGATACTTTCTAGCTCTGTGATGCTAGGCAACTCACTTAACTCTCAAGGTTGACCTCAGTTCTTTATCAGTAATATGTGTTGGAGAAGGAAATGACAAAGTTCCAGTATCTTTGCCAAGAAAACCCCAAGGCGGGGGGTCATGAAGGGTTGAAACAAATTAGCAATAAACATTTATATAGCACTTAAAGATGAGAAAACTGACAGACAGATTTTGTGTGTAACTTGCCTAGAATCACTCAACGAGTTAGTGTTTGAGGCTGGATTGAAACTCAGATGATCTGACTCCAGGTACCCTATATGCTACGCTAATTGAGTATATAGCCAAATAATCAAATGAGGGTAGAGAAAATAAGTGTTGTATAGATTCCACATAGGAAAGGAATAATGTAGGCTAAAATGATCATAAACAATAATGGCTAGGATTTGAATATGTGAAAGAGAGGCAAAGAGATCACTTTAAAATGTGACCCAGAGGTCCCTGGGAATGTACCTGAAATGTTAAGCAAATGGACCAGACTCTGGAGCTAAAGGTCCATTGATCTCCAAGTGTGCAATGGGCAGATATAGATGAAAGCATTTGGGTGCCTGAGGTGAAAATTTAAAATTGTACCCCTGCGTGTTGTTGTAAGAAGCTGTATGTAATTTTTCAGTGTGACACACAGAACTTATCAGAAAATGGGCACCTCTGAGCCACGGAGTATAATTTTTTGGTTTTAAAGATGTTCATTTTTTAAGAAGTAATTTTTAAAAGTTCCCTGTTGCCTTTTCTTTGTCCACCAGTGTTATGCTTCAGGTAACTGCCTTCTTGGTGCCACTTCCACTTTGATAGTGGAAAATTAGGTATTAAAAAGGACTTCAAATTACACTCAGAAGTTTGGATGTTACTTAAAACTGTAAGAGAGGAGAAGCTTTTGGACAGAGTAGATCAGAAATGGAGAAATACTAGGACGCCCAGTGAGGGGATTGTGGAATAGTTAAGGCATGAAAGCAGGGAAAGAAAGGGCGACAAGAATAAGCATTTATGTAGCACCCTCTGTGTACCAGTTCTAAGGCTGAGCACTTTGAAAACATTACCTCATTTGATCCTCACAGAAACCCTACAAGATAGGTGCTATTATTACCGCCTTTTTGTCTGAGGCTAGATTTGAACTCCTCTCTCCCAGACTCCAGGCCCAGCACTCCATCCACTGAAGATTATAAATGTTTAAGTTAACTTAGAGTATTAGCAAAGAAAGGAAGAGAAATTCGAGAACCATTACAGAAAGATAATCTGCAGGTATTGGTCATTAGATGTGTGTGGTACAAGGTGAGAGAAAGGAGGATAAACAAGATTTGAATTAGGGTTAATCAGGAAAATGAAATCTGCAGATTAGGGGACTGATTTAATGGGGAAGAACAGGAGTCCAGTTTTATTTTTGTTTGAGTACAAAGTGACAGCAGAACATATTAAGACAGGTCCTCTTAACTTTGCATGGTATGTATACTTTTGGCAGAGTGGGAAAGTCTATGGATGCATTCTAGAATAATGTTTTTAAATAATTGAAGGAATACTAAATTTCAGTGAGAGGTTAATGAAAATAAAGATGTCATTTTCTTCCCATCGAAGTTCATGGACCCCAGTTAAGAATCCTCAATCTAAGTGGAATTGCCCAGAAGGCAAATGGAAATAATGTGGCTTGAGCTTTGGATAAGTTAAAATTGAAATTATCCAAACAGCTGATAGTTAGGATATCTGTGAGATGATAGTAGTTCTCAATTAGAGTGGAGCAGTACTATCTAGAATCATACATTTTGTTAATGCATTGAGAAAAGTTGGTTGTTATGTTTGTTTCACATAAATTTTACTTACCAATCATATGTATTATGAAGTAAATTTTTAAATAAATATATTTTATAAACATTTGTGTTCTCTCCTTCCTATTGCCCCACATTAAGCAGTTAAAAATAAAAATCCTTAACACACACACACACACATACACATACACACAGAGTCCAGCAAAACAAATTCCCATATTGGCTTTTTCTGAAATGCTTGTTACATTCTGCATTTTAGATCCATCAATTCTTTACTGAAGAGAATGATATTATAGCCCTCTAGAATTGTGATTTTATTATTATGTTGAAAAGAGTTCTGAAATCTTTCATTTATTTTTCTTTATATTGTTACATAAATTGTTCTGCTCACTCCATTCTGCATCAGTTCATAGAAGTCTAACCAGTATCTTCTGGAATTGTCCCTTTCATCATTTCTTATAGCACAATAGGATTCATAAGCCATAATTTGTTTATCTAATAGGTGGACACCCCCTTAGTTTACAATTTTGAGCTTCTATGAAAAGAGTTGTTAGAAATAGTTTTGTATATATGGGTCCTTTTTGCTTAGCGATGCATTAGCATACTTGTTTTCCCAGAGTTCATCTAACAATTTTCATTTTGCTCTCACATCATCTTTGCTGATCTGATGGGTGTGAGGTGAAAAACCTCAGTGTTGTTTTTCAGTGTTTATTTCTCTAATTAGTAGTAGATTTGAAAATATACTCTGCTCCCTGATAGGCTGAAAGTGGTCATATGGAGCCTGTGGTGGGAAGATTTTGCTTGAAGGGTGGAGGCTTGTTTTTCAGGAAGGCACAATTTTTGTTACTTTGTAGTCAAGGGGGTTAGGAGGTTTGGGATGGTCTCTGACCCTGGAGAAGGCTATATACCTCTGAGGCGAAGTTTTGCTTTGGGGTTTACTTTGGAAAGAGTTGTGTGATTTGGCCAGATGAGACTCAGAGAAGCTGTTGAGCCCCCAGGTTTTGAAAACCCAGATATTGGTGCTTCTCTCTCTGATAACTAACTGTATGTATGCAATGGTCAAACAGCTGGAAGCCCTGTCTGTTAGTATGTTGAATTGTGTTATTTTCTCTGTCTATATTTTTGTTTGCTTATAACTTCTGTTTGTATTTTCTCTGGAGTTCAGGGTGCCGACTTTTTTCCCCTGAACTAGGTAAATTATATATGTTTGATTAAAGTAAGGTTGTTAACCCATTTTGAGTTGCTTTCCTTTAGAAAAGCAGATCTAAAAAAAAAACAAAAAAAAAAAGAAAAGCAGATCTAAGAACCTGTGCTAGCAGCCATCCTGGGTAAGTTAGGGTGCTTACTGTTACAATAGATTAGATATTTTTCCTTTGAATACTGCCTGTGCTCATGTTCTTTGACCATTTATTTAGAAAAACTTGCTGTAAATATTTTTTCTAGTACAGTTTCCCTTCTAATTTTAACAACATTAGTTTCATTTGTGGTATGTTAGGTCAGAAGCAGGACTCAAACCCAGGTATTTTTTACTGCAAGGCCAGCGTTTAATCAGCTAAGGCACACTCCCTGTCAGTGATAGGCTAAATATAGTGTTCTACTTACTAGTTGCATGTTACTCTACCTCTTTTAAATCCAATTTTGTCATCTGTAAAGTGGGTCATTACTCATTTATTTAGGTGACTGTCAGCAAATCACTTTGTAAACAGGGCTACCATTCCCAGAGATGAAGAGGAGCAAAGAGGATATAGGTATTAGATAGATTCTAGTGCCAAGGACTGGGATAGAAACAGCAACTGCCTCACTTCCCACTGTTAAGGGGAACCCTCAAGAAAACTTCACATAAGGGTCCCAATTATACATTTTTCTCATATCTGGCTTAAAATGAACTAGGTATATACATATATAGATGTGTTCTACATAAGCCCTTTCCAGGATTATCAGTTTTAACAAGTGATGCACCTCTCTTAACTCAGGTTCCATCCCCAGCTACCCTTTAGGTAAAAATGTTTTCTATCTATTTAAGAGTTGGATTCTCTATTTGAGTATACAAGAATTCTAATTTCAACAAGCATGAGAAGGACCTTTTATGTCAACAGGATTGTCAGAGTTGTCAAAGAAAGCATTACAGATACTGGTTTTAGCATATTCTCTATGAAATGCACATAGTCGGGACTTTCTGAGAATTGTGACAACCATGTAAAAATTTAATAAAATTGAAATTGTACAGTAGTTTTTATAATAGCATAAAAAAAGAGTTGGATTCTCTCTCACTTTGAAATCTTGCAGTCAAGGACTTAAACACAGATTATAGCAAATCTCCATGGTTTACTGGCAGCATTAAATAATAAAGTCCTGGTTTTCTGAGGAAAAATATATTTAACGATTCATTTCTCTCTTCATAAAATCTCTCAAGAATCGCATTACATGTTAACCCTCAAACACCAGTGTGAAAGATAACAGTGTCATGGCTAAATTATTTTTCCTGGAACCTTTGTATGAGAAGTCATGTCTTAAGAGCACTTGGCTTTGCATACTTGACCATCTTAAGAACTCAGTCCAGAAAACTTGTAAAGTTCAGCTGGAGTAGTGTGATATCAGAAAAACCTGGAAAAACATAAATGAATTGATGCAACATGAAGTGAATAAAACCAGGAAAACATTGTACATAGTAACAGTAATATTATATGATGATCAACTATGAGTGACTTAGTTATTTTGACCTTGGGCAAGTCACTTAACCCCAATTGCCCTCCAAAAAAAAAAAAAAAGACTTACATGAACTGATGCAAAGTGAAATGAGCAGAACCAGAATAACATTGTACACAGTAACATCAATATTGTATGGTGATCTACTATGAATAACTTAGCTATGTTCAGCAATATAACGATCCAAAATATTTTTGTAGGATTTATGATGAAAGGTACTATCCATCTTCAGAGAAAGAGCTGGTAGAGCCTGAACGAAGATCAAAAATATTTTTTTCTTTACTTTTTCTTGGAGTTTTTTTGTTTGTATTTTCTTTCAAAGAATGACTTATGTGGAAATGTGTTTTGCATGACTACACATGTATAACTTATGTCAAATTACTTGCCTTTTCAATGGGGGGATGTAGCAGCAAGCACCCCAACATCCCCAGGGTGGCTGCCAACACAGGTTCTTAGATCTGCTTTTGTAAAGGAAAGCAACTCAAAATCGGTGAACAAGCTCACTTTAATCAATCAAACATAGATTGTTTACCTAGTTCAGGGGAAAAAGGTCAGCACCCTGAACTTCAAAGTATACAGACAGAACTTACAAGACAGAGAAACAGATCAGCAGACAGGCTTCCAAACTGCCCAGCCATTACATCAATACCAAATCACAGTTACCAGAGAGGGAAGCATCAACATATGGGTTTTCAAAGCTGGGGGGCTTTCAATGGCTGCCCAGAGTCTCATCTGGTAAATCACACAACATTTCTCAAAGTGAGCCCCAAAGCAAAGCCTCACATCAGGGACTATATAGCCTTCTCCTGTGTCAGAGAATGTAAGCACCCTCTTGACCCACTGCCCAATCACACAGCATCAATGTGTAGGCATTCCTGAAAACCAAGCCTCCTACCACAGGCTCCATGTGACCACATTCAGCTTATTAGGGGGCAGAGTATATTTTCAAATCAAGGAAGGTTCTCAGAATCTCTTAAGCCTATGAAAGGGCCTGGGGGCAGGGAAGATCTTTAAATCTGCATTTCCATTATAGGGAAGAAGAAGGAGGGAGAGAATTTGGAATTCTAAATTTGAAAAAAAAAAAAAAGGAATGTTAAAACTTTTACATGTAATTGGGAAAAAATAAAAATTAAATAAGGAAAAATGATTGCCAGTTATTATCAATAAACCCATTTATAAATACACTTGGTGATATTCTCTGTTTTCTGTAATTTTTTTCCTATTTTTTTTAAACTACCCAGAGTCTGACCACTTTTTTGGTCCATACCCTCTTATTTGCCCCAAGGATGAGAGATAGGGTGGAGGCCTGGGTGTGGATCAGCTTTGAATTCCCTTTCCCCATCTTCCTTTCTCCTACTTATTTCAGGGAAAGCTCAAACATTTTTTTAAAGAAAAATTTAAACTTCCTTTTGCTTGCTTAATTTCTAGTTTTTATATTTCAATAGTATCACAGACCATCTTCACTCCACTGAATCTTTACTTATATAGTTTTAGTCTACATTGCAATTAACAAAAACAATGACTTATTAAAACTTTTTATTTTCCAGGCTCCTATACTTGATTTAACTGAGGTGATTTTTTTTCTTTTTCTTTCTTCTTATTTATCTATAATAACTAAGCTGTTGAATTATTGCTCGATTAGTTAAATTAGTTAATTCAAGTATTCTCTAAGAGATTCAAGTACCTCAAATTTCCCATTTTTTCCCTCATTTTCCCATTCTCCCAAAAGGTGATAGAAACTTACACTTCCCATTCCTAGTCTCAATATATTGAAGAAGTCTATGAGACAAACCCCTCAAAAATTCATTAATATGGCTTTGGTAATCATAGTAGTCTTTAGGCCATGACCTTTCAAGGCAGAAAGCCTTCAATAATGGCTGATATTCCTTTTGAGGCACAGGGCAGGAGTTTCTGGTTCTGCCAGCCCTAGTAAAAAAATAAATAAATAAAGCTGGACTGTTTAATTAACAATTAAGATCTACTATATCATTCACAAACATTTTTCCAAATTCAAGCGTGCTTACCCTCTTTTCTTTACTGTTTACTTATGCTTTGCTTTACTGAATTTGAAGAGAGCTAATATTCTGTAATTTCCAAATCAAAAGAGTTTGTATTTTCTAAACTGTTCTCACAATAGTAACATCCATCTCAAAAACATTAATTGCTGACATTCTAAACTGGTTGCATTCAAGACCACTATAGAGAAACCTCTATCAAAGTATACCTTAAAGGACAAAAACTTTTATTTTGCAGTTTTAAACACATTATCCTGATATCAGATATTGGTTGGGCAGCTATATGAAGAGCCCTAGTTCTGTATAGTAGATCTCATCCCCAGTAGGATTACAAGGGTATTTAGGCAAAAGGAGAAAGGAGTGTTAGGAGTTTTGCTTTTGTCTTCAAAAATTAGTTAGAAAAAAGGTGGGCTGTAGGAAACATTAGAAGAAAAGGTGGGGTTAGGATTTTGGGGTCTGAGAAAAGCATCTATCTAAAAGATCCACATTCCTTACTGTTGAGCTTAAAGGAGCGAGACAGAAGATCCCCAAGATTAAAATTTGGAAATGGATTTTATTGCCGGGGGACTGTTGGGGTCACACATATCCAAATCAGACAGTGAGTTGGCACAGACAGTGTGCTGGTTTTTAAAGAGATTCAATATCCGGGTTATGTAAGCCGAAATTACAATCAGTGATTGGTCAGTGTATATTTGAATTTCCCACCATCGTGAAGTTCACCCTAGACTGAGGGACAGGAAGCCTAGGATGGGGTGATTAGGAAGGGCCATGGGACAAGGGATGATGGAGAAATCTCCAGCAGGATTTTTACCCTAGCCTGAAGTTCCTGCTCACTGATCAGTTGGGGGAGGGAAGGGTGGAGTTGTGCTCAACATTCCCTACTTTTCTTTGTAAGTATGTCAAACCTTTGACATGGCTGGGGCAACACCATCCAGATTACCCAGTTCTGTTCCTAAAGGGTGGTATTGGGGGTCCCTGATAATTAACATTTTGACGGAGTTAACACGGGATTAGACAAATTGTAGAAAGCGATTAATGAGACAGGGTGCTACAATTAGGGCTATGGTCAGGAGGAGGAGTGGACCAACCAAGGCTGATACCAATTTAGTGAGCCAGGTGGATGTCCAGAACAGGGACTGATACCAATTTTCAGAATTTTTCCGGTCCCTCTGTCTATTAGCAATATTCTGGCATAACAACTTCAGACTCTCCCTCACCACTCCAGAGTTGTTTGCATAGAAGCAACAAGTCTCACCAAAGGCTACACACAGGCCAAGAGAAAGAAGGTCAAGGCCTCTGCAGTTCTGGAGAATTACCTCTGCCAGAGAGACCACCTGTCTTTCCAGGGCTGAGACAGACTGATCTATGTGGGAGAGGTCAATATGCACCTGTGTACTTAAGGCCTGATAGTTGGCCTCCCCCTTAACCAAGGCTGCAGAATCCACAAGGCCCAAGCCCACTGAGATGGGAATGAGGAGTGGTACTGCCTGCCTTTGGTGGTAGCTCAGTTGCTCTTCTGGGGAAAAGTAATGCCAACCTTGTTCACCTGGGAGGAGAATGACCCAGGAAATTATGGCCACGAGGATGCACAGGAGGCCCTCATTGTGTTGTTGTTTTCTGAGGAATACTGTAGCAGAAATGCACTGGGTAAGGCCATTGTGGCATGCCCACCAGGCTCCTAGAGGGGCAAGGAAGTAGTCTGAGCTAGAGGCCTGAATCTAGTGGGTTTGTCCACAAATTGAGCTATACCGAGAGCTGGATAAAGGAGTGCTGGATGATATGAGGCAGAAACCTGTTCCCTGTACATCCCCAAGGGTGAGCCTTGGGTGGTCCCACTCACAATTCTCTGTGTTGGTAGTAGGGGTGACTGAGGTATTTAGTGCCGCCCCTACATAGTAAGGAGGCTGGGGTTCAATACAGATCCAGAAATCTTATCCCAACATGTGGTTAGAGATGTTAAGTGTTTTATGAACAGCTGACACGAGGGTAAGTAAGGGGCCCTGATAATTTCAAGATTCCTGAATCTTTGAAGATGGGGGGGTGTATGACCTGACTGGGGCCCATGTGGTGACAGCTGGTATTGTGATTTGGACATCGGGATTTCCTACTGGGGCAGGGATAGCCAAGTCCCTTATGGGGGCAATGGGATGATGATCAGAGGGGCACAGGAGGCTTCTTGGTTACAGTCAGTACTACCATCTTTCCCATCTGCCCCTCCTCTTCCTCCTCATCCAGAGTGACCATAGTCCCCCAGGCAGGGATGATGATTCCAAGGACCCAAGAGACCTGGACTCCCCAGGCAGGGTCAAAGGGGCTTTGAATGGTGAGATTGAGCATGGGTTGCCAGGGGTCAGACACGATTGTATGGATTCGGAACAATGGGTCCAATCCCCCACTACTGCCTGCCCTGTAGCACAGGGAGGCACCAGGGCTAGGAGAGGGGAGGTGGTAAGCTGTGACACAAGCACAGACACACAGGCATCCTGTGTCTGAACAGAGCAGGTGGCCTGCATCTGCTGGTGGGCCCCCAAATAGTCCAGTTCGGGGGGAAAAGGGAGTTGAGAGGGAGCCCTATGTGCTCTGGGTTCTGGAAAGTCCAGGATTGTCCATTTCCTGTGGTCTCCACCCAGGTATAGCTTGGTCTGGGGGCATGGGGATCGTGGGGAACCGTGCAAGGAGGTAAAAAAGGAGGATCAGGGAGAGGATCAGATAAGTCTTAGCTTTAGGGGGTCCTCGTGGACTTCTGCTTTCCATTCTGAGGTGACAGCAGGCTTCACTCTGGTGTAATGGAGGCAGGTGGGTGTAGTGAGGATCACGATGTGTGGCCCCTTCCACCTCGGCTCCAGATCCGTAGTGGTGAGTTTCTTTACCAGCACAGAATCTCTAAGTTGAAACGGGGGTGCTGAGGTTGAGCTTGGGATCGGGAGGGTGGCTTGGACTGAGGGGAAGAGTTTTATTTTTCTTTCTGAGTTGCCTGCAGACCCTGTAGGAACTTGATGAGGGAAGAGTTAGCGATTTCAGCATTTAGGTCTTCCAAACATGTGTCAGGGGATGTTCTGGACTTTCTCAGCCTTGAGTTCTAAGGTCTGAGAAAATTTCAGATGCTAGCTACTCAAGGAAGTCAAAGCTAAGGGGCCTCCATCCCCTGAGGCCAAAGATCTGACCCAATTCTCATGGGGAAGCCAACCCGAGGGACAATTTCGGTACTTTTTTGAGGGCTGTTTCATTTTTCACAGGGAATGCTTCTACCCACCCAGAGAATGTATCCCCCAATACCAGGAGATACCTGTAGCCCTGCACATGTGGTTTTATCTCAGTGAAATTGACCTCCCAGTTGAAACGTGGAATGTAATAATAGACAAACCGATACCACTGAGGCAAGAAAAAGAAAAAAAATTTTATTACGAGTTCGAACCCGGGTACCACCATATACAGAGGGATGGCGGACCCCGAGTGTCTCCTCGTGTGTTCTTTTATACAATTATGCGGGGAAAGCAGGAAGTACTTATCTCACTGATTGGCTTAGCAGATTCAGTTAAGTCTTGGAGACAGGGGCTTGGCGGGAGATAGTTGGCTAGCAGATTTAGTTGAGTTTTGGAGACAGTAGCTTGGTGCCAACTTTATGGGTGATATGGGAGGGGGAGAACGAACAGGTGTCAGGTGGGGGCAGTTGACTCAGTTCCCGGATCTTATAGGTCAACATGACATTGTGGTTAGGGTGGGGAAAGCATGCATTCTTTGCAAAAACAAGTTATGGAGAAAAACAAGGTTATTCTATAATCTCCTGAGGTTTCGCCCCATTTCATTCCCCACTTCTTTTTATCAGAGGGAATCGAATCCTAGATTCAAACATAATGTTCCTCCTCAGGGATCTTCTGGTAATGGGATCAGAGGAACAGGATGCGTAATTCATCAGTGCGGGACTTGAGGAGAGTAAAAAGAGATCTGAGAAGGAGCAGGCCAAAAACAAGGGCCAGAAACAACAAAACCAAAGGGCCGGAGAGAGCGGTCAGTAAAGTAGTCAACCAAGGGGATGAAGGAAAAAGAGACTGATACCAATTTTTCTGGGCTTGGCGGGCTTCCAACCTGTCAGCCAAACGTTTTTGTAATTGGCTCAGGCCATCCCTAAAGACCCCAGAGCGATTGGCATAGAAACAGCAAGCTTCCCCTAATGCCATGCAAAGACCTCCCCGTTTCATAAAAAGAAGATCTAGCCCTCTGCGATTCTGAAGCACTACCTCAGCCAGGGAGGAAAGGGATTCCTCTAAGTGGGAAACTGATTTTTCTAGTACACTCAAATCTGCATCTATCTGCTTGCTAAGGCGAGAGAAATTTTCATCACCTTTAACCAGCGCAGTGGTTCCTAGTGCGGTGGACCCTGCAATCCCAAGCCCTATGAGAAGAGGCACAAGAATGGGAGCTCTCTTTTGTCTGGGTAGATTAGCATGTTCTCATCCGCTTTCACCTAAGTAGATGAAGATTTGCGGAAGGACATGAACTAAGATACAGAGCTTTTCCTGTGAGTCAGTATTGAATTCAGCTTCTAGGAGGCACGGGGTCAGGCCGAATGTGCAAGCCCACCATGTCCCTGAAGGTGCTATCAGAACCGCCGTTGAGGTCCCATCACCAGGTGGAATGACAAGTGCTGTCTTACAGATATGGGTGTAGGGGGACACTGACAGGGCATAAGCTGCGGTCAGCACGCAAGTGCCTGTCCCTTGAACATCTCCTAGAGTGAGTTTGGGATCATGTCCCCAAGTGCACCGATCGAACCCACCACGGACATTTGGGGGAATGGAAGCATTTCTAATGCTGGTTTCATTCTCGCCCATCACGGTCAGAACGGCTAAGCCCACATAATAGGGTGGTTCGGGGTGTAAGCAAAGCCAGCAATCGGTCGCTAAAAGGGATCGGAAGTATTTACCAGCTGGAAAGCAGTATCCAAAATGGTCATTAGGGCGGGAATCCCAGAAAAGGGGGGCTTCAAAGTTGCCATTACGGTGGGTAGCATGAGGGGCAGGGATGGAGTTTTGGGGGAGGACCAGAGTGTGGTTGTGGGTCTGGGAGGAGGAGGAGGTCTCAGTGGTCCAATAGGATTTGGGGGGTGAGGGATTTCTATCTTCTGTATGGTAAAGAGCACCCCGGGATCCCGCCCCCAGACGTGAAACCTCATTCCCCATGTTTTTCCCCATTTCCAGTATTCCTGTGCCCAGGTTTTAACTTGAAGCACCATCTGATTACATCTGAGCTGGCTACAGCCCCCACGGGCTGAAATTCTTACGAGCTTAATCTCTCGTTCAGTGTCTTTCCAATAAGCGGAAGTCTCGCAACCCCAAGCAGCACAGTAGTATTCACCTTGCCCCCCACACTCTGGTGTCCCATCCCCTGGACAAATATAGTAAGAGGTGGCTCGCAGACCCTGTTCTAAGGAAGTTATCCCACATCCATAACTGGCTGAGGCTCTAGGGTCGCCCAAGGCAGCGTAGGGGCTCAGTGAGACAGGCACGGTGAGCCAACTTCGGCCCAAAAGGTCACAAAGGTCAAACTCAAACTTGGGGGGGCCTATGGTAGTCGTATTCGCCACCACAGTCCCATCCAAAGTTCTAGTGAGTTCCCATCTAAAAAGGGCAATACCCCTAGTAATCACAAAAGAGGGGGAGAAAGAGAGTAGGATTAAGGTGATTTGCAAAACTTCATGCGGAGGGGGTCCTCGGTGCGCTGAACTCGCCATGTGGGTGGTCGATCAGGTGGGTCTGCTGGAGGAGCCTTTTTCAGTCTGGTATGATGGATCCACGACTGCTTCCCGGCGACCTTCACCGCCGTCGGGGTGCTAAGGATGACAATATAAGGACCTTCCCACCGCAGAGACAGCTGGATTGAATCTAGCTTCTTCACTAATACTCTATCGCCTGGTTCAAACAATGGTGCCTGGAGAAGGTCAGTGTCCATAGGGGGTAGCTCATTCAGGACTGCCTTCCTGGCATGATCACGTACCGCCTGCAGGGCCTGTAAGGACTTAATAAGGCTTTTATTTTCAATCAAAGCAATTTTATCCTCCTGTATTCGGGGTATAATGGGGGGTTTCTTTCCCAAGATTATTTCAAAAGGGGATAGACCCTGACGGCCAGGGGTGCACCTAATTCTAAGCAAACAAAAGGGAAGCAGATCTATACAGGTTTCACCAGTTTCAAGCTTGAACTTGGTAAGAAGTTCTTTTATTGTCCTGTTCATTCTTTCCACCTGCCCTGACCTTTGAGGTCTATAAGCACAATGCAATTTCCATCTGATATCCAGAGCTTTAGCCAATTGTTGAGTGACTCGGGCAATGAACGCCGGTCCATTGTCAGACCCAGGAAAAATGGCAACCCAAACCGGGGGACAATTTCGTTAACCAAATTTTTAACAACTACCTGGGAAGTCTCTTTACGGGTAGGAAAAGCCTCTACCCACCCAGAGAGAGTGTCCACGAACACAAGGAGGTATTTATAATTTGCTCTAGTTACTGGCATCTCCGTGAAATCCAATTCCCAGTACTCACCCGGTTCGTTCCCATATGCTCGGATTCCGGGGTTCTTAACTACTACCGGGTTCGCATTCACTTGTGCACAGATTGAACACCTACTCACCACGCTTTGTGCCATTTGGTACAACCCTGGGATAAGATATGATTTCTTTAGTATTTCAGCCAATTTGTTCACCCCTAAGTGCGTCTCGCGGTGAGTGGTAACAAGAAGGTCCCTCCCCAATGCTTTAGGAACCACCGTTCTGCCATCAGGCAGACAGAACCATCCAGACGGGGTTTTCCTAGCCCTAAATTTTCCCGCTAAAAACTCCTCCTGAGTTGTATACGTGGGAGGAGCAGGGTGTCCAACCGACTCAGGAGGTTCGGTTACATCCTTGACTTCCAGTACCTGCCCCATCTGCAGAAGGCCCAGGGCTGCATCCTTAGCAGTGGCATCTGCAAAAGCATTCCCCTTAGATATCGGGGATGAGTCAGTTTGGTGTCCCCTACAGTGGATAACTGCCACCTTTTCAGGCTTCCAGACGGCCTCCAAGAGGGCAAGGATATCAGTAGCGTGCTTCACACTCTTACCTCCAGATGTCAAGAGTCCCCTCTCCTGGTAGAGGGCTCCATGAACATGGATGGTTGCAAAGGCATATTTGCTGTCCGTGTAAATGTTAACTTTCTTACCTGCACTAAGTAGCAAGGCTTGAGTTAGGGCCACCAGTTCGGCCCGCTGAGCAGAAGTTCCCGGGGGAAGTGCATGTGCCCAGAGGACAAAATCCGAGGCCACAACGGCCGCCCCGGCAAACCGGGTACCGTCCCGGGTGAAGCTACTGCCATACGTGAAAAGAGTCATGTCAGCATCTGTCATAGGCTCATCGGACAAGTCTGGGCGGGAGGAGTGCAGGGTCTCCAAAAAAACAGGGCAGTCATGAAGGGGGCCCTCATCCCCGGGTAAGGGAAGGAGGGTAGCAGGATTAAGAGTTCCAACAAGACCTAAAGTAATACGGGGGGGGGGGGGGGGTCAAGCAGTAGGATCTGATAGTTCGTTATCCTGGAATTTGACATCCACCGATCTGGCGGGGAGCGGAGGAGGCTGGCAAGGTTATGGGAAGAAAGAATCTCAAGAGGTTGACCAAAAGTGAGTTTTGATGCCTCCTTGACCAGGAGTGAAGCCACCGCAATGTTGCGTAAGCAAAAGGGCCAACCAGAGGCCACAGGATCTAGGTGTTTTGAGAGGTATGCTACGGGGCGTTTCCATGGTCCCAAAGTCTGAGTCAGAACCCCTTTAGCAATGCCTCGGGCCTCCGCCACAAATATTTGGAAGGGTTTATCAAGATTAGGGAGGCTCAGGGCCGGAGCGCTGATCAAGGCCGCCTTCAAAGTCTTAAAAGCAGATTCTTCAACAGTAGTCCAGACGAGGGGAGCGTCGCCACCCCGGTAGCCGTGTAGAGAGGTTTAGCTATTTCGGCAAATCTGGGGACCCAAAGGCGACAGTAACCCGCAGCCCCAAGAAACTCCCTTACCTGCCGTTTGGTCGTTGGCGAAGGGATTCTCAGGATAGCTTCAATTCGGCTGGAAGACAGGCGGCGGGTACCCTCCCTGATGACGAACCCCAAATAAGTGACTTCAGGGAGACAGAGTTGGGCCTTCTTCGCCGATACGCAGTACCCCAAGTCAGCCAAGGTCTGCAGTAAGTCCTGAGTGGTTTCCAAACATTTCTCATGGGTCGTGGACGAGACTAGGAGGTCATCAACATACTTTAGGAGGGTCTCAGAAGGGTGTGAAGCCCGGAAAGTCTTAAGGTCCTGATGCAAAGCCTCATCGAACAAAGTGGGGGAATTCTTGAAACCCTGGGGAAGTCTAGTCCAGGTAAGCTGGCTAATTCCCCCTCTCTCCACTGGGTCCTCCCATTCGAAAGCGAAAATATGCTGACTAGCGGGAGCCAAAGGTAAGGAAAAAAATGCATCCTTTAAGTCCAAAACAGAGTACCATCTGTGGTCCAGAGGAAGTAGACTAAGCAGAGTATATGGGTTAGGTACAGTGGGGTGTATGGTCTCAACCCTCTTGTTGACCTCCCTTAGGTCTTGCACTGGGCGGTAATCGTTCGTACCTGGCTTCTTGACTGGGAGGAGGGGAGTGTTCCACGCAGAACTGCATGGCACTAGAACGCCGGCGGCCCTGAGGCGATCTATATGTATTTTGATCCCAGTCCTAGCAGCCAGAGTCATGGGATATTGCTTAACCCTAACGTGTGTAGCAGAGCCCAAAAGTTGCACTACCATGGGGGGGCGGTGTTTTGCCAAACCGGGAGGATTGCTTTCAGCCCAGACACTGGGTATTTCACGCTGGAAGCGTACAAGGAGCTCAGAGGAATGGGAATTTAGACTGTCTTCTGATTCAAAAAGTCTGTGCTCGTCTTGGGCCGGTACAGTGATAAAAACTCGGCCTCGTAATGACACCTCGGACTGGCCATTTTTTGCAAAAGAGATAGTAGCCTGTAACTTATGTAAAAGATCCCGGCCCAAGAGGGGCTCAGGACATTCAGGAATAACCAGAAATGGGTGTGTGACTGTTTTAAAACCAATGTTTGTAAGTCTTCCCTGAGACAAAGGATAAGCTTTTGATCTACCAGTGCCTCCTACTATCTTGACCTCTTTATTCAAAAGAGGTCCCACTGGACTTTGAACAACCGAATGAGTGGCCCCAGTATCCATGAGAAAATCAATGGAGCGACCCCCTACCGAGAGTGTTAGCCTGGGCTCCCGGGGGCTGGAAGAGCCCAGACTATCCTATTCAGCTTCCTCGACCAGGATGTTAGACCTGGGAGCCGCTGTTCGCAGACGTTGGGGGCACTCACGTTTCCAATGTCCTTCCTCCTTGCAGTACACACACTGAGTCCTGGTCAATCTGTTACACTGCCCAGACTGGGGTCCGAACCCAGGCTCGATCCTCCGGCCCGTATGTGACTTCCGGTCCCGCAACTTTGGCTGAGTTCTGGTTTCTTGAGCTAAAAGGACTTTAGCCATCTTTTGAGTGAGGTCCCGGGTGGCCTTGATGGGGTCATCCCGGGTGTCAAAAACTCTCTGAGCCACAGCTAAAAGTTCTGAGAGAGACTTTCCTTCAAAACCCTCTAATTTTTGTAATTTCTTTCTAATGTCTGGGGCTGACTGGGCCACGAACTGGAGAACCACAGCGGGTTGGTTCTCTGGAGCCTTAGGGTCAATAGGAGTCCAGGTTCGATAAGCCTGATACAAACACTCCAGGAAGGCTGTGGGGCTCTCGTCCGCGCCCTGCTTGGTTTCATGAATCTTGCTCAGATTAGTGGGCTTCCGAGCCGCAGCCCGAACAGCCCTCAAAAGAACCTGGTGAAACCTGGACAGAGCCTCGGTCCCGGGGGCAGTGTTGGGGTCCCAGCAGGGCCTAATGGAGGGAAAAACGGCCTCAATCCTCTCTGGATCCGCAGCCGTCTCTCCATCAGGTCCCCTGACCTGTTTCCTGCCTTTGGCTCTAATTCTCTCCCTTTCTTCGGTGGTAGAGTATTTAGGAGCTGCTGACAATCATCCCATGTGGGTTGATGAGTATAAAAAACTGATTCTAAAAGCGTAGCAACAGCTTCTGGATCAACGGAAAAAGGGGGGTTCTGGTTCTTCCAATTATAAAGGTCAGATGTGGTGAAAGGAACATAAGCGCGAAGCGGTCAGCCGGCGGAATTAACTTCCCCAACTTCCCTTAAGGGAAAAAGACCACTTGCCTGAGGTTGGCCGAAACGGGTGCCTGTCCGAGTGTGGGAAGGGGAAGGACTAGTCAAGGTGGAATCGGGTAAAGGTGGATATATCTGAGGTACGCTTACAGGAGAATCCTGGGAAGAGGTGACTAATCCTGAATAAGGGGGAGGGGAATATATTTGGGGGGCGGATGGTGTGGGAGCATCGGAATCTCTCAGTCGTGTTCTAGACCGAGAAAGGTGGGGAGGGTCAGAATCTGGGTGACTTTGCAAGACTGCCTTAAGTTCTTTTGGGTCTGTTTTCTTGGTCTTTGCCAGGAGCATTGTCTTTGGGGGTGGGGAACTTTTCTGGCACTCCTTCAGATATTTGGGTCTTTCTAGTAATATATCCATCCATATTTCTATATAGGGAGACTGGTTAGGGTGGCCTTGTTTTCCCAAAACTACATCTAAAACTCTTTGGGCGACAACTGGGCTCAGAGAACCCTTGGGTGGCCATCCCACTTCAAACGACGGCCAGTCTATAGAACAAAATTTCTCAAGATTAAATTTGGTCACAGATTCCCCATATCCTGAAGCCCGTTTTTTGAAATCTGTAAAATTATTTAGAATACAATTTAGAGGGGTGGTCGGACTACTCGTGGAAGATCCTTGGCCCATGATGAAATTAATGGTCAGAGTAATGACACAAAAAGACAGAAAAGACAGGACAAAACAGAAACATAAAAGACGGCACACCACAGGTCTGTGCACAGTTCCAATCATCCAATCCTCCCAAATTTTCCTAGTCACTTTAACTAATAATGATCAAGTGAGACTCGAACTCACAATTTGATCAACCCGAAACAGGGGCCTCAGGGGTCGTCACCTCCCTCGGCCGGGGTTCGGGGAACTTTAATGGCAGCGTCCCGCTGTTCCCGAACCAACCAATCTCATGAGACTCAGAAATTACTAGCCAGAAATACCAGAATTAATAAAATATATTATTTTGGGTCAGGCCTGACTTACCGGTGCCGAGCAGAGCCCAAAATCCAGATTCCCAGGTGGCGAGGATCTCGCTGGGGCCTCCAGATGAAACGTGGACTGTAATAATAGACAAACCGATACCACTGAGGCAAGAAAAAGAAAAAAAATTTTATTACGAGTTCGAACCCAGGTACCACCATATACAGAGGGATGGCGGACCCCGAGTGTCTCCTCGTGTGTTCTTTTATACAATTATGCGGGGAAAGCAGGAAGTACTTATCTCACTGATTGGCTTAGCAGATTCAGTTAAGTCTTGGAGACAGGGGCTTGGCGGGAGATGGTTGGCTAGCAGATTTAGTTGAGTTTTGGAGACAGTAGCTTGGTGCCAACTTTATGGGTGATATGGGAGGGGGAGAACGAACAGGTGTCAGGTGGGGGCAGTTGACTCAGTTCCCGGATCTTATAGGTCAACATGACATTGTGGTTAGGGTGGGGAAAGCATGCATTCTTTGCAAAAACAAGTTATGGAGAAAAACAAGGTTATTCTATAATCTCCTGAGGTTTCGCCCCATTTCACCAGTGTTCTCCTGGCTGCAATTTCATAATAGAGTGTTTTTGCTACTATTAGGGAGGTAGTCTCCTGGGAGGAGCCACCAACCTGACCCCTCCCTTTTTCCCTTTTGACTTACAGGCAAAGGATGATTCCTTTGTGTATCCATTGTCTCATTAAACCTTGATGAAGAAAGTTAGTTGAAAACTGTTAAAATGGTCTTAAGCAGTTGCATAACTTTTTTTCTTCTGCTTTTTGGAGGGCAATTGGGCTTAAGTAACTTGCCCAAGGTCACATGGCTAGGTTTTTGTTTGTGGGTGTTAAGTGTCTGAGGCCAAATCCGAACTCAGGTCCTTCTGACTCCAGGGCTGACGCTCTACTCACTGAGCCACCTAGCCGCCCCCGTTGCATATCTTTTTACACATATTCTAACTCTAGATGAGAAATAATATTAGATTTTCCACTAAGCTGACAAAAAATCTCACAAATGTAGAGATTCCATACTTAATCTGATCCCAAATCCCAGGGTACCATCTAGAAACTTCAGAAAATTCACAGTAAGTTTGAATATTACAAAATCTATACATAATTGATAAAATGACCAGAAATCTTACAAGGTCTTTGCATAATTAAACTTGTTCTGGTATAAAAGATAAGGTGCTTCATAACTAAAATAAGCCCTAACCCCCCCCCACTTTTTCTTAATTGGAGTTAGTAAGTCTAGAATGGTTTAGATTTGGGAGGGGGAAAGAGATCGAGTGCCCCCTGAGAGAATGTAACCAAGATAGGTGACCTGAGATAAAGATCTGGTAACCCAAAGACTACAAGAGAGAAAGAAGGTCTGAGGTGGCAGATAAACAAGCTCTTTCAATAAGTGCTGCGAGGAGGAGGTCATAATTAAGGAGCAGGAGGGGTGGGATTCTTGGAAGGGGATAAGGTCCTTATGAAGGGCCTCATCGAAGAAGGTAGGGGAGTCCTTGAAACCCTGGAGCAGACGTGTCCAGGTTAACTGGCTGGAATACTGACCCTCAGGGTCTACCCATGTGAAACCAAAAAGGGGTTACTGAGTAGCCAGGCCAGGGGCATAGTGAAGAAAGCATCTTTGAGATCCAGGACAGTGAAGACACCATGTGAAGGGGGAAGGAGGCTAAGGGGTCTAGTGAGAAAATGCCCAGGCCCTGTCAATCAGTGAATGCTAGATACTCTGGGGAGTGGCAGGTTTTTTTTTTTCTTTCTCCAGGGGCATTCATTTTTCCAATGGCCTAATTCATTACAGTAGGTGCATTGGTCCCTCGCAAGAGGGGTCAGGCACCATGTGGTGTGGCGACCACTCTGGCACCTGTTTGGGAATCTGGAGTGCAGCCACAAGGACCCAGGCAAGCCTCTTGCCTGCTTTGTCAGGAGCTGTCACTTTCATCATAAGCCTTTTGGGCGGTTTCTACCAGCTGGGATATAACCATGCCTTCAAAACCCTCCTACTTCTGGAGTTTCCTTTTAATGTCAGGGGTAGACTGGGAAATGAAACCTTAGTCAGGTTAGTTGGTTTTTTGAGCTTCGGCTTTTAGGCCCTGCAGGAGGTATCAATGGTAGGTGTCTAATGCCTCTTGGCTCCTAGAAGTGTTGGGGTCCCAGACAGGCCAGTGTAGCAGCAAGCACCCCAGCATCCCCAGGGTGACTGCCAACACAGGTTCTTAGATCTGCTTTTGTAAAGGAAAGCAACTCAAAATGGGTTAATAAGCTTACTTTAATCAAACAAACACACATTACCTAGTTCAGGGGAAAAAGGTCAGCACCCCGAACTTCAGAGTTACAGAACTTACAGATCAAATAGACAGGCTTCCAAACTGTCCAACCATTATATCAATACCAAATCACAGTTACCAGAGAGGGAAGCATCAACATCTGGGTTTTCAAAGCCGGGGGGCTCTCAACAACAGCTTCTCAGAGTCTCATCTGGTCAAATCACACAACACTTCTCAAAGTGAACCCCAAAGCAAAGCCTCTCCTCAGGGTTTATATAGCCTTCTCCTGGCTCAGAGAATGTAACAACCTCCTTGACCCACTGCCCAATCTCAAAGTATCAAGGTGTGGGCTTTCCTGAAAAACAAGCCTCCCACCACAGGCTTCAGGTGCACTTAAGCTAGGGGCAGGGAAGATTTTTAAATCTGCATTTCTATTACAGCCAGGAAGAGGGAAACACTCCCTCTACCTCTTCTCACAGTTCTTGCAATGACCCACCCTCAAGGCCCAGGCTGTTTAATTCTCTTGCTCTTCAGAGGTGAGTAGAGTGATTAAGAGCTGTTGACAGTCCTCCCACATGGGATGATGCATTTGGAAGACAGACTCAAGGAGGTTAATAAGAGCCTGAGGTTTTTTCTGAATAAGAGAGATATTGAGTTTTCCAATTGTAAATATCTGAAGTGGAGAAGGGAACATATACTAGGAAGGGGACTCCCTCTGGGTTAATGGATTCCCTGAGGGGAAGGATGGCTAAAGCAGAAGAGGGTTCTTCTGGGGGCTGATAGTTTGCCCCAGTCTGGGTGGGGGGTGGCAAAAGGGGACTCAGGGAGGTTGGAAGCCCTGAGGAGTTAGGAGAAGAGGTGGAGGGAGGGGACCGAGGATTGAAAAATGGTGGGAAATTATGCTCCTCGATATGATAAACAAATATATCTTCCCAGTGGAAGTCAGAAAAGCTCCCATGGAGGTGCTCCTCTGATAGCCATTCGAATTACTTGTTTTGCAGAATAAAAAGGGGGAAGCTCCAAGCAAATGAACTCAAGACAAAACTTTATGAATACAGAATTGAGTCTTTCTGTCTCCAAATTTTAGTCCCTATCCGGCTTGTTTGCCTCCTACAGATTCTGAACAGGAAGCAAATGGGCTCAAGCAAATAAAGGACACATAGAGAAAGACATTAACCATATAGCTAGACCATTTACGGGCAAGAGGGATGACGCCTTGAGCTTTGCCCAGGGAGGAGATGTCCGTTGCACAAATGGCTATGTCTAGCCCTCCCCCCTCCAGGAAACTGGACAAAACTTTACTCACCCCCGAACTGGAGGTCTTGGATCCACAAAAAGGCTGAATGAGGAGCAAGTTGAAGTCAGGAGGCGGGTGCAATATTTCCTCCTTGAGAACTGGGGCCCTGGAATGTCCTCAGGGTCTAGCCCCCTTAGGGATCAGGGTGAACAGATGCTTACCTCCTGAGGCTGAGAACTCTTCTTATTCGGGGATCTTTGTAGTGCCATGGAACACCACAGATCTTGCTGTGGACCTCCAAATGTTGAGCTTAAAGGAGCGAGACAGAAGATCCCCAAGATTAAAATTTGGAAGTGGATTTTATTGCCGTGGGACTGTTGGGGTCACACATACCCAAATCAGACAGTGAGTTGGCATGGACAGTGTGCTAGTTTTTAAAGAGATTCAATATCCAGGTTATGTAAGCCGAAACTACAATCAGTGATTGGTCAGTGTATATTTGAATTTCCCACCAGTGTGAAGTTCACCCTAGACTGAGGAATAGGAACCCTAGGATGGGGTGATTAGGAGGGGCCAGGGGACAAGGGATGATGGAGAAATCTCCAGCAGGGTTTTACCCTAGCCTGAAATTCCTGCTCACTGATCAGTTGAGGGAGGGAAGGATGGAGTTGTACTAAACACTTACCCTTCCCCTTTCATGCATTTTTGCTTCTTAGGGAACCTTTACTGTCATTCCCCTTCTTATAAGTCTAACTTCTTTGTCTGTAACAAAGTCTTACATATGACCTTTCCTCTTAGAGTAAAAACACACAATGCCCAAACTTTAGATATAGCCTGTGAAACAGCTTATGTAATGGCCTTTCTAACAACTTATAGAGTAGTTCCTAAAACAGTTCAGGGGTCTCAGAGACAGGGAGAATGATTTAGGCTGAAATAGACTGCATTAGGACAATAATAATCCATTCTTTTCTACGGTTATTTCTTTTTCCTGGTTTTCACTGTTCTATCTGTCTTTTACCTCTTTCTCCTTTTCTTCTTTTCCCTTTCCTCCATAAGCATAAAGGGTAATGCTCAAAATTTGCTCTATGGTCATTCCATGCTGACCTGGGCACCTCTTGTGGAAATGCTTTCATAACTGAAGCAGGGATTGATTAACAAAATGGGTGCAAATGACACATCCATCTTGACAGTTGATTGGGTCCAATCTAGCATATTACTTGACACTTAGGAACAGAAGCAGTTAAAATTTTCTTTTCTCTTTTTGTACTGATCCCTGAAATTTATCCCATTTTCTGATTTAATTATGCAGACCTCCATACCCTGAAGTAAATTATCTCTCGCTTTTTGTTATCTTTTGTAATCCTTGGGGTCATTAGGATTCCAATTAGAATCTTGTAGAAGTCAAAGTTGGGCTGACCCACCTGCAGCAATTAGCTTATTCACTGCATATATAATAGCTTGCCTTACCCCAAGGGAGAGTAAGATTTGCATTAAATCAATAACATCTCACCATGTAGAATTACATCCCCTAAAAATGGTTTGAAATTGAGTGACCTGTTGGATCTTCATCAAATTTTGGAATCTCTCTCCAAGTACAAAGATTAGTGAAGCTGAAAAGCACATGCTATCTATATAAAACTATATTTTGCCTGCAATCATGAGTAGAGAAGAATGCTTTACAGTTTTTCCTTTGCTTCAGGAGAAGTCAAACTCTCAGTCAAAACAGAGGGTGAATAGAAAGAAGGTGCAGAAACTGATAGAGGAGAAGGAAGGTGTAAGAGAGTTGCAGCTGACAGATGATTGGAGATTCTTTGAGCTGCAATTGCTGGAGTGGATCCATTTACCTAAACATGATAAAACTTCATGGATGCACCCTCACAGCTAACATTGGAATCTAATAGACTATGTCACTAAGGAGAAAGATAGTATGTGAGAGGGATAAAGGCTATGTGTGGCACAGAGTGCTGGACCAATCATAGATTTATCCTTTCTAAGCTAAATATTCACGTTCAACAAAAGTGGCCACCCCAAGACAAAGCAACTACCAGAAGACTTAATATCAGCCAATTAGAGTACTTCTCTAAGTGTGTACAGTTCGTTACTGATTTGGAGGGAAAGCTGAGCCAACATACAGCAGTAAAGGAGTGGGTAGCTTTCAGAGATTTGGTGTGCAACACTGCATTTACTCAGCTAGGCCAGAGCGCTAGCAAACATCAAGATTAGTTTGGCTAAAATGATGGGATGATCGAGAAGCTACTATCGAGTTCAGAGAGCTCCATAGGGTTTACCATCAGGACAGTTCATCCATCAAAAGTAAAATGCAAGTGACATTTGGAGAGATGCAGAATTTTAGGCCTGGTAAGAAGGCAAATGAAACTGTTTTACACTGATAGTAACACTCCAGAGTATTTTTATGATGTCCATTTTTATGGCCCAAAAATCTATGGTGAGGGGCAGCTAGGTGGCACAGTGAATAGAGAACTCAGGTCCTGGAGTCAGGAGGACCTGAGTTCAAATCTGGCCTCAGACACTTAACACTTACTAGCCAGGTGACCCTGGGCAAGTCACTTAACCCCAATTGCCCTTCATTACCCCCTCCAAAAAGCAAAAAAAAAAAATCTTTGGTGCATCTCAACTATACATGTTTGACAGTAGTGGAGCAGAAAAGGAGTGGGCAGCTTTCAGAGATTTGGTGTACAGCATCATATTTACTCATCTGGGCCAGAACACTCACAGTGTGGAGGGAAATAATAAATCAAAAAACTGGAAAGATAGGAAAGAGGATGTGACAAACTTTCAATACCAAATGGAGTTTATATTTGATTGTAGAGGTAATAGGGAGTCAATTGAATTTATTTAGTAGAAGGATGACCTGGTCAAACCTGTGTTTTAGGAAAGTCACTTTGGCAACTGTGTAGAGGACAAATTGAAGTAGAGAAGGACTTGAGGCAAGGAGATCAGATAAAAGGTTTTTCTATTAGTCTAGGAAAGAAGCAATAAAGATCTGAACTAGGGCATTAACTGTAAGGGTAGAGAGAAGGGGATGGAGGTAGAAAGGGCAAGATTTGATAGCTTATTGGATATGTCAAGAGAGTAAGGAATTGAGGATGACTCTAAGGATATAAACCTGGATGAATGAAAAGTTGATGGTGTTCCCAACAGAATCAGGAAAGTTCAAGAAAGGAGTGATTTGGCTTTGGGAAAGAGGAGGAATGGTTTTGGAGGGAGGATATATTGAGTTTGAGATGTCTACATGACATCCAATTTTAAATACCTGATAAGCAGTTGTTGTTGTAGGATTGACAGTCAGAAGAGAAATTAGGGCTATGTAAAGGCCTGGACCTTACTCAAACCAGTCTTCTGTTAGTTTAGGTTCAAAACTGGAATGACATGAGACATTCCTAGTCCATTAACAGTTAACAAAGAGATATATTTAGCCATAGTTGAGGAAGTACATTCAGAGAAGGGAAGTAATGTTCATCTGGGATAAAGTATGGATTTAGGTTATTATAATTTCCCAGTATTTTCCTCGCTTAATGTTCTGTGGTCTGAAATCTAAGAGAGGGCACCAGCCCCAGATGACCAAGATGCTAATGTCAGTGGTCTGAACCTCAGTGTACTCATCATAGGCTTGATATACAAGATGACTCAAAAGTCTAAATGCAGTAACTTCAGGTTTATGTCTTTTTCAGTGTACTTTTTAAAAACTTTTCTTAGGTCCTTTTCTTAAACTATCAAAGCTTTAAAACTGCACTAAGACTTTTGGGACATGATTGATCTGTGAGTCATCAGTAGAGAGGAGATAAGTAAATCTAGGTGAGTTGATGAAGTCACCAAGAAAAAGTGTGGAGAAAAAAGAAAAGACACCTAGGTTTAGAATCTTCAGGAGACAAGACAGGGACGGTGGCAGCAAAGGAGACTGAAAAGGAGTGGTCAGACAGGTAGCTGTAGCAGCAAGCACCCCAGCATCCCCAGGGTGGCTGTCAATACAGGTTCTTAGATCTGCTTTTGTAAAGGAAAGCAACTCAAAATGGGTTAACAAGCTCACTTTAATCAAACAAACATATATCATTTACCTAGTTCAGGGGAAAAAGGTCAGCACCCTGAACTTCAGAGTTACAGAACTTACAGATCAAACAGACAGGCTTCCAAACTGTCGAACCATTATCAATACCAAATCACAGTTACCAGAGAGGGAAGCATCAACATCTGGGTTTTCAAAGCTGGGGGGCTCTCAATGGCTGCCCAGAGTCTCATCTGGTCAAATCACACAACACTTCTCAAAGTGAGCCCCAAAGGAAAGCCTCATATCAGGAATTATATAGCCTTCTCCTGGGTCAGAGAATGTAACTACCCTCTTGACCCACTGTCCAATCACACAGCATCAAGGTGTGGTCATTCCTGAAAACCAAGCCTCCTACCACAGGCTCCATGTGACCACATTCAGCCTATTAGGGGGCAGAGTATATTTTCAAATTAAAGAAGGTTCTCAGAGTCACTTAAGCCAATCAAAGGGCCTAGGGGCAGGGAAGATATTCAAATCTGCATTTCTATTACAGTAGCTTGAGAACCAAGAAATAATAGTGTCATAAAAACCCAGAGAGGGGGCAGCTGGGTGGCGCAGTGAGTAAGAGCACCGGCCTCGGAGTTGGGATGACCCGGGATTGAAACCAGCCTCAGAAAATGAGCACCCACACATAAATAATGACTGGCCATGTAACCTTGAGCAAGTTACTTAACCCCAATTGCTTTAAAAAAAAAAACCCAGAGAGGAGAGAGCATGCAGGAAAAGAGGGTGGTTCACAGTTGTAAAATGCTTCAGGGGAAGATAAAGTCAAAATGGGTACATGATTTAAACAGAAAGGGTGATACTATAAGCAAATTAAGAGAGAATATATGTCAGATATATGGACAAGGGTAGAATTTAGATATTTAGAATTTAGAAAGTAGATATAGAGAGCATTACAAAATGTAAATAAATAATTTTGATTATATAAAATTAAAAAGGTTTTGCACAAACAAAACCAATGCAACCAAAAGTATAGGGAAGGCAGAAAACTGGGTGGGGGGGTGCAACAAGTATCTCTGATAAAGGCCTAATTTCTCAAATACATAGAGAAGTAAATCAAATTTATAAAAATATCATTCCCCAATTGATAAATGATAAAAATGAACATGCAGTTTTCAAAGAAATCAAAGCTATTTATAGACATAAAAAATGTTCTAACTCACTATTGATCAAAGAGATGCAAATTAAAACAACTCTGAAGTACCACCTTACACCTATCAGAATGACAAAAATATGACAAAAAAGAAAAATGTCAAATGTTGGAAAGGATATGGGAAAACTGGGACACGAATGCATTGTGGAGTTGTAAACTAATCTAACCATTCTCTGGGAAATGTGGAACTATGCCCAAAGGGTTATAACACTGTGCACATTCTGTGATCCACAATACCACTGTTAGGTCTATATTCCAAAAACATTTTTAAAAATGGAAAAGGGCCTATTTGTACAAAAATATTTATAGCAACTCTTTTTGTTTTGGCTAAGAATTAGAAATCAAAGGAATGACCATCAATTGGGGAATGGCTAAACAAGCTGTAGTGTACGATTGTGATGGAATATATGATGGAATATATAAGAAATGACAAGCAGGATGATTTCAGAAAAACCTGGAAACACTCAACTTGAACTGATGCATAGTGAACCAGGAGAATGTTGTACATAGTAACAACAATATTGTTTGATGAAGAACAGTGAATGACTTAGCTATTCCCATCAATACAGTGGTCCAAGACAGTCCCAAAGGACTAATCTGCCTCCAGAGAAAGAACTGATCTTGATTGAATCATGTTATTTTTCCACTTTCTTTCATTTATATATATATATATATATTCATTTATATTTCATTTATTTTCTTTTATTAGATTCTTTTCTCGTAGAAAATGACTGATATAGAAATGTTTTACATAATTGCACACACATAACATATATCTGATTGTTTACCATCTTAGCAAATGGAAGGAAGGGATAGAATGTGGAACTCAGAGCTTTAAATAAAAATATTTTTAAAAAATAAAAACAAATTGACAACTTTAAAAAAAAAAGACAAATGCCTCAGGGACAATAAGGGATGAGAATTGATAAAAAGCTATCAGATTTGACAATCAAGAGATTGTAGCCAGGAACATATTAGGAGATAGGCTATCTAATTTTATTCTTATCTCATGGAAATACAAGTAAACTATGAATGTAAATGTCACTAAAGCATTCCATAGGCCTTAGATGAAAGGTGCTACATAAACAGAAGGCTGTATTATTAACTGAGTCTGAAAAATGTGTTTACTTCAAAAAATTTCTGTAAAATCCTGATTCTGTTCCAGGAAGTATTTCTCTTCAACAGTACAAGGTTTTGCTTCAGAGGCTCCCTTGTCTATACTGTTCTACTCTTCTGGCATATGACCCACTCCTTGAGTGGTTGTTTGTGTTCTGAAGCATCACCATTTTCCCAGTGCAAAGCTTCCTTATGCTTTCATGTGAAACAGACTGTTAGTGTATTACAGATTTACAAGCCCACTTCCCATTTTCTTTTCCAATGTCTCCTATAATTTGCCCCCTTTTTGTTTTTCCTTTCTTTGCTTTTCTGCCTCCTTCCTCTGGATTCTAGACAGCTAATTTCTTCCATCTCTGCCAGACTACCTCTCTTCTAGTTGAATAAAGTTGCAATGAGCCCTGGCACATCCCTGCTTGGGAGCATATGGTGGAGTCAGATTTTGATGACCAAATGAACATAACTGTTTGGATTGAAAGTCTTAGCCCTAAAATGTAAAGTCACGTAATGTGATGTCTTTGTAAAATTTAAAAGAAATGTAATAAAGTAATTTTAACCTTAGGTTATATATTAGTTCATTTTTTTTTCAGTAGAATGAAAGATTTTCTAAGGACATTTTGTTATTGTGAAAAATTTTGTACCAAAATGAAAGGACTGAACTAACTAAACTAAAGTGTATTATATATATATATATATATATATACATATATGAATCAGACCAATGATTTCAGTGGTATAGGGAACTCCTAGATAAGGAAACTTCCTGAAAAGAGTTGCCTAGAGCACTGAGAGGTTAAGTGATTTCCCAGGGTCACACAACACATAAATGTCATATGTGAGGCTTGAACCCACATTTTCCTGAGCTCCATATTCATTAAAGCCATACTGCTTCTGGCATAGAGATAAAAATAGAGATACACATATGTCAACTCAAATCTTTCTCTGCTGGTTATGGTATGATGGTGTCCAGTAATCCTAGACTGATACCTAGATTATTTTAATAGCATCCTAATTAGTTTCCCTGCTTTGTCTTTCCTTACATGGATTCTCAAATGTGCTACCAAAGTCATTTTCCCTAATCACAGATTTGACCATGTGATTCCCCTACTAATTCAAATTCAGTATCTTCCTAATTGTCTCTAGGATAACCTATAAACTAACCTATAAACTCCTCCATTTAGATTTTAAAGTACTCATAGGAAAGTACTGGCCTTCCCTCCACTCTGTGATCCAGTTAAAGTGAACTTTTTTTCTTTTTCTCTCTGGGCCTTTGTATTGGCTATCCCACTTGTTTGCATTGCAGTCTCTCTAGAATTTCTCTTTGTTTAGGACTTGGTCCAAGCACTGCCTTCTACATGAAGCCTCTCCTGATTCCCCTCAGCTGCTAGTGCTCCCATCCCTAGCTTCCATTTAACTACTTTATATTCATTTAACTGTATATATTTGTATTTATTCACTTTATATATGCTACATATACAAATGTGTATACACACATATGTGTGTACATGTATGATTCTATATGTGTTTGCATATATGTATGTGTATTTCTACATGTATGTGTGTATGTATATACATATATACACACATGTGTGTATGTGTACATATGTATATATGTATACTTATCTCTCCCTTTACAATGCTAGTACCTTGTAAAGACCATTTTAGTTTTGTCTTTGTAACCCCAGGGACAAGCATAGTGCCTGGCACATAGTGTAGGTCCTTAAGAAATGCTTGATTGATTGATTGAAGATTGTGTTGGAGGAGCACCAGGTATCAAGTCCTACGAAGATGGAAAAGTTTCACATATACATAGGAAGAAATAGTATCATCTTATTATTTGTTTTAAAATATTGTGGCATTTTTAAAAAACAAAACAAAAAACACTGTCACCTGAGGACCAGCTAAGCTAAGCTGGAAAGGTACATTACCAGTTGGGCTGTAGGGTGATGAGATTTTAAGCCTCAGCAGCTCTTTTAAGTTCATCTGCTGTGTCAGAGAAGTATTGTAGTACATCTGAGTGGATGGTACCATTAACATCTGTATAGTTCTTAGAGGTTTGAAAAATGTTGCATAGACATGATCTCATTCAATCCTCAAAACACCTATATTAGGTAGGCAGATCCCCACTTTAGAAATGAAGAAACTGAGGCTCAGAGAGATTAATTACTTGCACACACACAGAAGTATCAGAGATGGGGTATGAACCCACATTTCTTTTTTACTTTTAAGGCCAGTAGTCTTTCTACTGTATCATCTTATGTCTCGTATATGCATAAATCCAAACATATATATGAATATAAATGAATACATGTATATATACACATGCATACCATATAGCACTGCATATATATGAATATATATACACATGCATACTTGTGTCTTTGTATATCTATGATGTGATTAATAAGTTATTTTACTTATATTGCTAATGCTTCCACTCCTTGCCCTGATGTTAGCTGTGGCCATATTGTAATAGCATTTGGATTTCATTGCCTTTGTAGTGTTTTTTTTTTTTATTTTGAAGAATGCCACGATATTTGCAAACAAGTTTGCACTGTATAAGACAATACTGGTTCTTCCTATTACCACCATCATTTGCTTTCTGTGTTTTAAATTTCTTAGTGAATGAGGAAGTGGTAGTCCTGGTTGAGAACTTGGCCAAGTGAACATCATCTGAGCATAGTTTTCCCACTATTGTATATATCCTGCCTCTTATGCACAGGAGCTCTTATGGAAAGCATCATAACTGTGTTCAGTGGACTGACTACGTTTGAGCATTGTATTGCTGGCATCCTGTTATTGCATATAATGTTATTAGATAGACGACAATAATGAAGATATGATGTAGAAGTTTTCTTTAAAAATGATTAACTTAACAATCACCAAACATTTTAATGCAGAACAAAAAAAAGGAAATTTATATGAAATCATTAACTTCTTTCATTCTTTTTTAAGTGCATCTTCAACTTAGCAAAATGGCCCTGTTGGTATCTTCTAATAAATTTATTTTGGTTTTATTCTTTGTATTTTGTTTTCTTTTTTGCATCCACTACTCACCTTCCTTCTTCCCTTCCTCCCTTCCAAAGGAACCCTTACTTGTAACAAATTAGCACATTCACACAATATATTTCTCATTCTGTACCTCTAGTCTCCTGGTCTTTCTGCCAAGAGGTAAGAAATATGATTCATCAGTAGTCATTTTAAAGCCATGATTGGCTTCTGCCTTAAGGAGAGTTCTGAATTGCTTCAAAGTTGTTATCTTTATTGTGGTCATTAGATACACTGTTCTCCTGGTTCTGCCTATTCCTTCTGCTTCAATTCATACAAGGCTTTCTGGGTTTCTCTGAATTTTGCATATTTGTTATTTCTTATAGCATAAAACTATTCTACTGCAACTATGCATAGATTAAAGAGAATGTTAGTGCTCCCTCCACTTGATGTGCCTTGAGATTACTAAGTCTTCTTTGGAGCCATTCAATGATGGCATCTCTGTTGAAAAATACCTTACTTTGGGAAAATGTAAAATCAATTTGCATCTTAACTCACAAAGTTAAAGACACATAAACTATGTCTAAACATCATAAATCAGAAAGAAAAGTGGGAAATTCCATCATTCAGCCAGATCTTTATAAACATTCTGATGTCTGGTATCCAGACACAACCATTCATTTCTTTTCAGACATCTGAGCAGAATTTCACCTTTTCATCATTTTTGGACATATACTAAAAAACTAACTGTCCACCCAAATGCCAATCATTAACTCATAGTTTGATTAGAACCACAAATAAACTAAAAAGCTACAGCTTACATGGTATTGTTATCATTATTTCTTCAAATATGTTTTCTCTGCCGTCTAAAAATATAATATGGGTATTACATAAACAATGCATATATATGAATGTGTGTATATATATATATGTGTGTGTGTGTTTATATATATACATATATTCCTATATAAATTCACATTTAGATCATCTATAAATTTAGGTCATCTAATCTCTCACCCAGATCATTTAAAAAGAAATAACACACTTAAACATTTCAGAGATATGGAATTTTGTCAAGTCAACAAGCATTTATTAAAAGCATTTATTAAAATTATCTACTATATGTCTGACATTGTGTGAAGCCCTGAGGAGACAGAAAAAGGCAAAAACAGGCCTTGCTGAAAAGGAGGTTGCTTTCTCCACCAATACAGGTTGCAAGTCCTTTGTGACTTAGATCTATTATAAAAAGTTTCTATGACTGAACAGTCCAGTATTTTTTACCAGTCTGGTGAACTAAAAAGAAAAACATAGAACACAAAGCAGAGTAGGAATAGAAGAAGGATGACAACACTTGCAGCTAAAATCTTACATATATGTGTGCATATATATATTTATGACATATAAATGTACATATACCTTATATACATATATACCCTTTAATAGTTCTCCTTATTAAATTAAATAATAAGTGTAAAGTATTTTGCCAACTTTAAGATACTATGTAAATGCTATATTATTTTTATTATTATTATTACCACCACCACTGCCACTACCATCACCACCGTCATTCCTCAACTCATTAGTGTTTCTATAAATGCCTAGATCTCCTTCATCCATTAAAAAGAAAAAAAAATTCCCTTGATGCCACCACTCTCTCAAGCTATTGTCTTACATTATTTTTCCCTTCTGTAGACAAATTCCTAGAGGAAGCTCTCCATACTCATTGCCTCTATTTTCTTACCTCACGTTCATTTTTTAACCTCTTGCAACCAAGCTTCCAACTCAAATGAAAATTGCTGCAAGCTTTCCTGTGACTTCTTAATTGCCATATATAATTGGTCTATACTAATTTCATAACGTTCTTGAACTTTCTACAAAATTTGATACTGTTACTTATCCCTTCTGCCCCCCTGAATATTCTTGCTATTCTGAGTTATCATGACACTGCCCTTTTGTAGTTTTCCTACCTGTCTAGACACTCTTCAATCATCTTTGAAGGAAAATCACCAGGATTTCTCCTCTTACAAGTGGGTGTACCCTGGGGCTCTACTCTGGTTTCTCTTCTCTATACTTTTTCTTGGTGATATCATCAGTTCCCATGAGTTCAGAAACTATCACTTACATGTAAATAACTCCCAAAATTATATGTGCAGTTCTATTCTCCTTCTTGGTGTTGAATTAATAATTTCTTTGTCCTAAGAAGTGATCTGGTTGAGGTGAGGATTTGCCAGTGCAAAAAAGGACAAAATTTCTTTCCTCTTTACTCATACCACCAACTGCCACCAACCTCAGACTGGATGTCCCATAGAGTTCTTGATTTAAACCAGAAAGGGAAGTGATCAGACCTGACCCTAGATCAAGACCACAGTGCAACAAAAACTCTATCTAATAAAGTTCACTGAAGAAATTATTGAAGATTAATTGGAGAATAAACTTTGTTCAGTCACTAACTCATGTCTGATAATCCTAAAATACTGATAGTTCAAAGAACAAATTATAGAAACAACAGATAATTTCTTTAAAAATACTTAAAATAATAAGATAATATACCAAAATTTGGGGGATGTGGCCAAAGCAGATCTTAAGATGAAATTATTGTCTCAAAGAAGAGATTCATAAAATTAGGGGGTAAATCAAATAAATAAATAAAATAGGAGCTTTTGGGGGGAGAAACAAAATAAACTATTAGCTAATTTGATTTTTTAAAAAGAAAGATGAAAAAAATTAAAAGGAAAAAATTTATGACAAAAAAGTAATTAAAATTTATTTTGCCCAATAAAAATTATAACCTAAATAATATGGATGGATATTTACAACAATATATGATTAACAAGATAAGAAATAGAGAATTTAGGTAAACCAATCACAGAAAAAGAAATAGAGCAATCTGTAAGTGAGCTCCCAAAGGAAAATCTCCAGAAGGATTTATAAAAAAAATTCTATCAGTCATTCAAGAAATAATTAATAGCAACATTAGATAAACTGTTTGAAAAATAGGAAATTCATGAGTCCTATCAAATTCTTTTAATGATAATCTATGATTAGATCTTGATACCTAAATCAAAGAGGGTCAAAACATAAAGAAAAATATAGGCTATTTCATCTAATGAATATGACCCCAAAAAGTATGAGTAAAATATTAGAAAAGAAACTAGAGGAGCACCCAGACAGGTAATCGAAGATGGCGGAGTAGAAACAGCTCGTCCAAGCCTCTCTGCCCCCAGATTCTCCACAAACTATGTAAAAAAGGACTCTAAAAATCTTCTGGAGCCCCAGCACCCACAGAACGACACAGAGAAGCTAACCTCCTGCTGAGGTCAGCCCAGCACCCTGCAGGAAGGAACAGCGCAGTGGTCTGGGAGCCGGCAGCGCGCAGAGCGCAGGAGCCGAGCCGAGCCCAGGTCCAAGTGAGCCGAGGTTTTACCCCCAGGACGGCAGGGCCAGCAGCCGGCTGGAGGAACCCCAGAACACCAGGAACTGTGGAGACGCCAGAATTATCAACATAGACTTGCCTAGGACAAAGTAAGAGGTTAGTGTCCTATGGACTTTGGGACCTGTATTTGGGGAATGCGTCAGCTCCCTCCCCTGGGGGCTAGAAGCTGCTGAGGAGACACGCCACTGTAGTTTTCAGAGGCATTTCCGGCTCCCAGCCTACAAATCGTGGGGAGATCCAGCGATCAGTCTTGGGGGGTAATCGCTCTTGCTTTAACCTCCCTGGATCTGGATTGTGATCTAGGGTGGAAGTTGTGGGTGGGTTTACAGCTTGCCAGAAACGGAAGTTGCCCCCCACACGTTCGGGACGAAAATTCCTCTATCTGGCCTTAAAGCCATAGTGTGGCAACAAGCCCAAAAGTCAAGCAATTAAGTGGCAACATGCCAAGGCAAAGGAAACAGAAAAATGCAACCCTAGACTCCTATTTTGGGGGCATAGAGCGGGAAATGGACTGTGAGGTCAGAAGTCCTGCTCCAAAAGCCCCAGGGGAAAACATGAGTGGGTTGCAGGCCATAGAGGACCTTAAGAAGGACTTTAAAAATCAAATAAGAGAAGTGGAGGAAAAATTAGAAAGAGAAATGAGAAGGATGCAGGAAAAGTATGAAATGAGGGTCAACAGCCTGACTGAAGAAAATAACACCTTAAAAAATAGACTAACTCAAATGGCTAAGGAGGCCCAAAAGGGCAATGAGGAGAAGAATGCCTTAAAAAGTCGAATTTGCCAGATGGAAAAAGAATCTCAAAAGTTCACTGAGGAGATTCATTCCTTCAGAGTTAGACTGGAGCAAATGGAAGCTAGTGACTTTATGAGAAATCAAGATGCTGTTAAGCAGATCCAAACAAACGAAAGATTAGAAGGCAATGTGAAATATCTCATGGGAAAAACCACTGACCTGGAGAATAGATCCAGGAGAGACAATTTAAAAATTATTGGACTACCTGAAAGCCATGATCAAGGAAAGAACCTAGAAATCACCCTTCAAGAAATTCTCAAGGAAAACTGCCCTGATGTTTTAGATCCAGAGGGCAAAATAGAGGTTGAAAGAATCCACCGATCACCTCCTGAAAAAGATCCCAAAAAGAAAACTCCCAGAAATATTATAGCCAGGTTCCAGAATCCCCAGATCAAGGAGAAAATACTACAAGCAGCCAGGAAGAAACAATTTCAATATTGTGGAAACACAATCAGAATAGCCCAGGACCTGGCAGCTTCTACACTGAGGGATAGAAGGGCATGGAATATGATATTCCAGAGGGCAAAAGACCTGGGAATGAACCCAAGGGTCACCTACCCAGCAAAACTGAGTATTTTGTTTCAGGGAAAATATGGTCATTCAGTGGAATAGAGGACTTTCAAGCATTCTTGAGGAAAAAACCAGAGTTGAATAGAAAATTTGACATCCAGACGCAAGAAGTAAGAGATGCCTGAGAAGGTAATCAGGGAAAAGAAATCAAAAGGAACTTGTCAAAGTTGAACTACTTACATTCCTATATGGAAAAGCAATATCTGTGACTGATGATATCTTTCCCACTATGAAAATAATGGAAGAAGGGTGTGTGGTCATACGAATACATATGTGAATGTGTGTGTATATGGTTACAGTTATATATGGATAGAGGGCATAGGTTGATTTTGTTGGGAAGGGAGAGTACTCAAGGGATGAAATTATGAGGTGAGAGAGGAAAGTGGCAAGAGGAGATGGGGAGAGACATGGTAGGGTAAACTATTTCATGTAGGGGAAGTGGGTGCAAAGGAGGGGGAGAATAAGGAAGGCTAAAAAGGCAAAACCACATTCACATTGAATTTGGTTCAGGGAGAAAATGACATACATACTAAATGGGATATCTCAACCTGCAGCAGGATAGGGGGAAGGGGGATGAGAGGAGGGATGATGGATGGGAGGGCATCCTTGGGGTGAGGGGAGGTTGGAAGTACCCACTATAGAAGAGGGACAGGATCATGTAGGGAATGGACCAGGTGGGGGGTGGGATGAGTGGGAGGGAATTATAAGCAGCCTTGAACAATATATCTACTATGATAATGTTTTGCATAGCTTGACATGTACAACATATACTGAATTACTTATATCCCAAGAAGGAATGGGTGACAAGGGAGGAAGGAAATGGATCTGAAATTCGAGGTCGTAACATTAAATGTTTCAAATATATATATAAATACTATTATTAATACTCTTTTGCCTATAATTGGGAGATAAGATGTGCAGGCATTGGGACACAAAGATTCATCTTCCGCTAATGGAAAAGTCAATGGGGGTATGGGAGAAGGTATGGGAGAGAGCAGATTGGAGGAAGCGATATCTTGTGGGACTGCTATTCTGGGAGGTTGGGTAGGGGAATAATGGGGGGAAAATGATTGTAACTCAAAATCTGGCGGAAATGAATGATGTAAAACAGAAGTTAATAAAGTATTTGTTTAAAAAAAAAAAAAAAAAGAAAAGAAACTAGAGGAACATATCATAAAAGATTTTACACTATAACCAGTTTGAATTCATGCCAGAAATTCAGGGTTCGATTAATATTAGGAAAACTATCAATTATCAACATTATCAATCATATTAATAACAAAAACAATAAAAATCATACTATCAATAAATGCATAGAAAGTTTTTAACAAGATGCAACATTTTCTGAAGACTAGAAAAACATGGATAAAGTAACTTCTCAGTATAATAAGCAGTACATGTCTAAAACCATGAACAAGTGTTATATTTATAAAGGGTATAAACTGGAAGACTTTTCAGTAAGAATAAAAGGTAAAATCAGCATATCCATTATTACCACTAGGTGGCACAGTGACTAGACCTCTGGGCTCAGGAATACCTGAAACTAGTTTCAGATTTATAAATGGCTGTTACCTTGAGTAAGTCACTTAATCTCTGCCTTGGTTTCCTCATAAAAATCAGGATCATGACGGCACCAACCTCCCAGGGTTGTTTTGAGGATAAAATAAGATTATATTTGTAAAGCATTTTATACATCTTAAATGTGCTATGTATTATTACTAATATTATTATTGTTCTAGCTATTGCTCCTTGGTATAATTCTAGAAATACTTTCAGTTGTTGGTTTTTTCTGGTCATCTCAGTCATGTCTGACTCTTTGTGACCCCATTAGGGGTAGTCTTGGTGAAGATATTAGAGTGGTTTGCCATTTTCTTCTCCAGATTATTTTATAGATGAGGAATGATCTCAGAAAGATGAATCTTCCTGACTCCAGTTCCAGCACTCTGTCCACTACTAGAAATACTAGCTAGAGCAATAAGACAAGAAAAAGAGATGGAGGAAATAACCATAGGCAAGGAAACAAAATTGTTTTTGTAGATATAATATTTCTCTTAGAGAGTCAACTGAGGAACTAATTAAAATAATAACAAAGTTGAAGAATATGAAGTAAATCTACATGTCATCAGTACTTCTGTATATTATCAAAAGAATACAACAGAAAAAGAGATCCATTTAAAATAATACAATGGATAAAATATCTGCAAACACACAAATGAGACCTATAGAATTACAGCTACAAAACACTGTCTACAGAAATACAGATCTAAATAATTGGAGAAATGTGAATTTCTCATGAATAGGTTGAGCCAATTTAAAATGAAAATATAGCCTAAATTAATTTATTTTCTCAATATTGTACTAATTAGATTACTAAATGATTACATTAGTGGACAGGGAAAATAGCAAAATTTATCAGGAGATACAAAAGTTATACAAAATCAGAAAGAAAACAATTTTTAAAAATAAGGAGGCTAAACCATAACAGATCTCAAACCATAGTATGAAGCTTGATGATCAAAACAAGTTAGTATTAGTTATGACATAGCAAGGCAGCCAGGTGGTACAATGGATAGAATATTGGCCCTGAAGTCAGGAACACTGATTTTCCTGAGTTCAAATCTGACTTTACACACTTAATAGCCTTAGTTTCCTCCTCTGTAAAATGAGCTGGAGAAAGAAGTGGTAAACCACTCCAGTATCTTTGCCAAGAAAACTTCAAGTGGGGTCATAAAGTGTCAGACACCACTGAAGACCAAACAGGAACAATGATATTGTTAGGTCTATCAGTGAACATATTAGCTATTCAACATACAGAAACAAACAGGTACAGTGGCTTAGTGTTTGAGTAAAAGCTCAGTATTTGACAAAAAAAAAAAACTTCTGTAAAACCTGGAAAGTTGTATGGCAAAAATTTAATATGAACAAACCTCTCCTACCATATACCAAGATAAATTCAAAATGGCTACCTAAGATATAAAGTGTGATTAGAGGACCAAGGAACAAATTACCTTAGATTAGAAAAGATTACCAAAAAAAAAAAAAGGAATGGAAAATGATAGATGTAGGAAGAACTATGGGGAAACTGCCATAATTAAATATTGCTAGCAGAACTTTGAATTGATTCAGTCATCCTAATAAGCAATTTGTTACTATGCATTAAAAAATCACTAAACTGTACATACTCTTTGACCCTGCTATACCACTACTAGGCTTATACCCTTAAAGCGATCAAAGAGGAAAAAGACCCATATGTAGAAAAATATTTATGGCAACCTTTTTATAATATCAAAAGACCTAGAAATAAAAGTTATGCCCATCTATTGGAAAACAGCTAAACAAATTATGACATACAACTGTAATATTAATGCTATAAAATGTTATAATTGTAAAATATGTAACAATAATATTATGCTACAAATATTATGAAATGAACTTTCAGAAAAACCTGGAAAGACATATTAACTGATAAAATTAAGGTGAACAGAACAAGAACAATAATTTATACAAAATATCTGACATGTAAAGAAAAACAATGACTAACCACGATTCCAGAGTAGCATTCTACCTACTTCTTGACAAATATATGATAAACTCAAGATGCAGAATGAGTTGTATATTTTTGGACACAGTCAACATCATTTTGTTTGGCAACAAATATTGGTTACAAGGGTGGTTTTTCTTTTCCTATTTTTTTGAGGTTTGAGGGAAGTGGTCTCACTCTTACCCCTCCCCCCAAAATGAAAAGAGAACAGAAGGAATCACAGACAACCTTTGAAAGTTACATGTTAATGGGGGCGGAGCCAAGATAGTGGAGAAAAGACAAGGTCTCACCTGAGCTTTCTGAAATTCCTCTCCAAATACCTTTAAAATATTGTCTCCAACACAAATTCTGGAATGGCAGAATACACAAAAGGATGAGGTGAAACAATTTTCCAGCCCAAGATAATTTAGAAGGTGTACTGCCAGCTCAATATTCACAGTGCTAATGGCGACTGTTGGCATACTGTTAAATCACAAAATATAACAGACTCTCTATATAGAAGAAAGAAGCAGAACATTTATTCAGACACCAGAAAACCAAATCCCAACACCAGGAAATCGAATCCATCATAGCAACATAGAAGTTAATACACCACAATGCAAAAGAGAGCTACACCATCCCTTAGCCATCCCATAAACAAACACAAACCTAGCTGTCTCCCTGGGTATGGTTCTCTCCTCCATCTGTCTCTAACTGCTCTGACTCCCTATGGGTTCTGCCCCACCCTTCAGCAAACTCCTTCTACCACAGGCTCCTTCTGATTACATTCAGCCTGGTGGGGGCAGGGAAGATCTTCAGATTCCCTTAGGTTCATTAAGGAGCAGAGACGATCTCCAAATTCCCATTATTATTACAGAAGATCAGTAAGAAAAGTCTGTTGCACCAGAGTTAAAATGGAGTAGAGTCCACTACAGGCTATGCCAGCATAGAGCAGACCCTAGCAAAACAGGAATAAGCATTAGAAGTGATTAAATCAGCAATGTCAGTGGCCACTTCTGGAGCTCTATAACAGCAAGCACCCTAACATATACAGGATAGAACCTGCTAGCACAGGTTCTTTGATCTGCTTTACTAAAGGAAAGCAACTTTAAAGGGATTGACAATCTTTAATTAAACGTGTGTGTGTGTGTGTGTGTGTGTGTGTGTGTGTGTGTGTATAAAATCAATCATTCACTTAATTCAGGGGAAAAGTCAGCACCCTGAACTTCAGAAAATGCAGACAGAAATTACATGCAGACAAAAAATACAGAGAAAATAACACAATTCAACAGACCAACAGACAGGGCTTCTAGCTGTCTAACCATTACATACATACATAGTTACCAAGCACCAATATCTGTGTTTTCAAAGCCAGGGTGCTCAACAGCTACCCAGAGTCTCATCTGGCCAAATCCCACAACTCTTTCTATAAGTGAGCACCAAAGCAAAACCTCACCTCAAAGTATATATTCCCTTCTTCAGGGTCAGAGGACATCACAACCTTCATGACCCACTGCCTAATTACAAAGTAGCAAAACATGACCTTCCTGAAAAACAAGCCTCTCCTCAATCAAACCCTTCCTGCTGGGTTCCACCTGAGGCACATTAAGGACCAGGGAAGATCTTCAGATTTCCTTACTATTACAAGTTCTCAGCCCACAGGCAGTAAAGGGATCAGACAACTGGTTAGAAGAAGATTCTTGGGGTTCCTTTTCTGGCACTTGGGGCAGGACTCTGTTGCATTGCCCATAGGATCTGGATCACAGTCCCAGGGAGAGGAAGAGCACTAGCACAACAGAGCTTGAAGCAACAGGGGAACTGGGACCCTGGTCACAGTTCCAAGGCAGAAAAGAGTGCTTGTGGTCACTCACAGACCAGAGCACAGGCCAGGAGAGAAGTAAATACACCTCTCTTTAGATCATACCACCTTAGAAGAACTGAAAGCTTACAGACCCTCAGAACTAGCTCTGAAAGCAGCTGCACAAAACCTCTAAAGCTTGGGAAAGTGTGTCTTCCACCTGAGAAGCAGTAGACTGTGAATTAGCAGAAAAAGATTCTGACTATAGAAAGGTTACTATGATGGCATGAAAGCTCAAAACACACTCAGAAGACAACAAAGTCAAAATTGCTACCACTAAAGCCTCAAAGAAAAATATGAGTTCATATCAATCCATGGAAGAACTCAGAAAGAATTTTAAAAATCAAGTAAGAAAAGTAGAGGAAAAATTAGGAAGAGAGATAAGAGATAAGATAAGAGACAAGAAAATCATGAAAAAAATAGAGTCAACAGCTTAATAAAGGAGGCACAAAAAATACTAAATAAAATAACACCTTAAAAAAAGAATAGGCCAAATGTTAAAAGAGGCACAACAATCCAATGAGGAGAAGAATGCCTTGAAAAGTAGAATTGGCCAAATGGAAAAAGATATACAAAAATTCACAGAAGAGAAGAAATCCTTAAAAAGCAAGATTGAACAAATGGAAAAAGAGGCACAAAAGCTCGCTGAAGAAAAGAAGCCTTAAAAAGAAGAATTTGCCAAATGGAAAAGGAGGTACAAAAGCTCAGTGAAGAAATTAATTCCTTAAAAATTAGAATTAGGCAAGTGGAAGCTAATGACTTTATGAGACATCAAGAAATAATAAAACAAAATTAAAAGAATGAAAAAATAGAGGTAGAAACAGCCCGTCCAAGGCACTCTCCCCCATGACTACCTCCAAACTATGTAAAAGGGGACTCTGAACAACTTCTGGAGCCCCAGCACCCACAGAACAACACAGAGAAGCTAACCTCCCACTGAGGACAGCCCAGCAGCCCAGCAGCCCTGCAGGAAGGACCAGCACAGCGCTGGCAGTGCAGTGTGCAGGGAGCTGAACACAGGTCCGCCTGAGTTGCGGTTTTAGCCCCAGGGCAGCAGGGCCAGCAACTGGCTGGAGGGACCCCAGAACACCAGCAGCTGTGGCGATTCCAGAATTATCAACATAGACATGCCTAGGACAAAGTGAGAGGTTAGTGCCCTATGGACTTTGGGACCAGTATTTGGGGAATGTGTCAGCTTCCTCCCCTGGGGGCTAGAAGCCGCTGAGGAGAAACACCATTTTGTAGTTTTCATAGGCAGCTCCAGGTCCTGGCCTGCAAACTGTAGGGAGACCCAGTGATCAGTCTTGGGGGGTAATCGCTCTTGCTTTAACCTCCCTGGATCTGGATTGTCATCTGGGATGGAGGTCGTGGGTGGGTTTACAGCTTGCCAGAAATGGAAGTTGGCCCCCACACACACATTTGGGATGAAAGTTCCCGCCTGGCACCAGACCCATAATGTGGCAACAAGCCCAAAAGTCAAGTAATTAAGTGGCAACATGCCAAGGCAAAGGAAACAAATTAAACAGAAAAAGGCAACCTTAGACTCCTACTTTGGGGGCAAAGAGGATCGAAGCATGGCACAGGAGGAGGGCTGAGAGGTCAGAAATCCTGCTCCAAAAGCCCCAAAGGAAAACATGAGTGGGTTATAGGCCACAGAGGACCTTAAGAAGGACTTTAAAAATCAAATAAGAGAAGTGGAGGAAAAACTGGAAAGAGAAATGAGAAGGATGCAGGAAAAGTATGAAATGAGGGTCAACAGCCTGACTGAGGAAAACAACACCCTAAAAAATAGACTAACTCAAATGGCAAAGGAGGCCCAAAAGGGCAATGAAGAGAAGAATGCCTTAAAAAGTCGAATTTGCCAGATGGAAAAAGAATCTCAAAAGTTCACTGAGAAGATTCATTCCTTCAGAGTTAGACTGGAGCAAATGGAAGCTAATGACTTTATGAGAAAAAATAGAAAAAAAATGTGAAGCATTTCACTGGAAAAACAACAGTCCTGGAATAGATTCCAGAGAGAAAATTTAAAAGTTATTAGACTCCATGAAATCTTTTGAGAAGAAATTATCAAGAAAAACTGCCCTGATATTTTAAAACCAGAGAGCAAAATAGAAATTGAAAGAATCTACCAATCACCTCTTGAAAAAGATTCCAAAATGAAAACTGCCAGGAATATTATAGCCAAATTCCAGAGCTCCCAGGTCAAGGAGAATATATTGCAAGCAGCTAGAAAGAAACAATTCAAACATCATGGAGCCACAGTCAGAATAATACAAGATCCATCAGTTTCTACATTAAAGGATTGGAGGGCTTAGAATATGATATTTTGGAAGGCAAAGGAGCTAGGATTACAATCAAGAATCACCTCTTCGGTAAAACTGAGTGTAATTTTTTTGTCAGGGAAAATAGACATTCAGTGAAATAGAAGACTTTCAAGCATTCCTAATGAAAAGACCAGAGCCAAATAGAAATTTTGACTTTCAAATATAAAACTCAAGTGAAGCATAAAAAAGTAAACAGGAAAGAGAAATCATAAGGGTTTCAGTAAGATTAAACTGTTTACTACATGAGAAAATGATACTTGTAACTCCTAAAATCTTTATCACTACTAGGGCAATTAAAAGGAGTATATGTGCATAGAGAACATGGATATGAGTTGAATGTAACAGGATAATTATCTAAAAAAAAATTAAAGGGTGAGGAATGCACAGGGAGGAGGAAAAGGGAAAGGTAGAATAGAGTAAATGATCTCACAAAATGAAAGAGGCATGAAAGAGCTTTAATAGTGGAGGGGAAGATGGGGGAAGTAGAAGGGGAGAGCAAGTGAACCTTATTATCAGAATTTGCTCAGAGGGAATAATAAGCATGTTCAGTTGGGTTTAGAAATATGTCTTACCCTACAAGACACTAGAAGGGGAAGGGAATAAGAGAAGGGTGGGGGGATAGAAGGGAAGGAGAAGTGGAGTGGGTAAAAGAAAGAAGCAAAATACTTTTGTGGATGGACAGGGTGAAAAGAGAGAGAGAGAGAGAGAGAGTAGGATAAACGGGGAGAAATAAAATGGAGGGAAATACACAGTAATCATAACTGAAAAAAATTTACAGCAAGTTTCTCTGATAAAGACCTCATTTCTCAAATATATAGGTTATAACTGAGTCAAATTTATAAAAATAAAAGCTATTCTTCATTTGATCAATATTCAAAGAATATGAATAGGCAGCTTTCAGACAAAGTAACCAGAGCTACATATGGTCATATAAAAAAATGCTCTAGGTCACTATTGATTAAAGAAATTCGAATTAAACAACTCTGAGGTACCACTCCACACCTATCAAATTGGCTAATTGTAATAGTAATGTAATTTGATCCCTTTGTATTGGAAAGCTAAGAGGTACTTAGCACTTAGTAATTAATCAAGCATCTGTTAAAGAAAGAGAAGGTATGAACTCCTGTAGCTGATGTAACAGGAAGGGGTTGGCTGAAACAGGAAGGAGCTAATGCTGTGTATGTCTATAAGGAGAAGCCCCTGCTGGGTCAGACAGATCTTGGAGCAAGTTTCGTGGAGGCAGAAGCTGCTGCCATTGGGGAGGCTGAAGAGGACTCCCCCCGCCAAGGCTGGAGAGAATGATTTTTATTTGGAGAACCTGGCTGAAGTGATTCTGACTCTGGGAACCAGCTTAAACTTCTGCTGAGTCTGAGGGCCAGCCACAACTGCTGAGGATTTCCAAGGGCCAGCCAGAGCTGCTGAGGATTTCCAAGGGCCAGCCAGAGCTCTGGAAGACTGAGGAAGCATGACTGTGATGCTGGTACTTTGCATGAACCTGTTTGTGGCTTTGTTAAGCCTTAACCTCCTGGGAACAGAGACTGTGAAGGATTTAAGGTGGACTGGACACTGCGAGCTTCAGCATGGAACAGGAACTGCTCTGAGAATTGGACAAAAACCTGAGAGCTGTCTGCCTTTGAACCCAGGTGACAGTTTGGTGAATCCAGATAGGATGCAAGGAAGGGGATCCAGGGAATCTGAAAGATCACCCCAAGTCAAGCTGAAAGAAGACTTTACTTGGATATTGTGTACTGAGTGAGATTATAATTTACTAAGTGACCTAGGGGTGGACGGCTTGTGTATTTTCTGATAATTAAATAGTGAATGATTATTAAATAGTAACTGATTTGTAACTTGGTGTGCCCCATGGATGGAGAACTTTGACTATTGTACTTTGTGTTCCATAAGAAGGCAAACCTCCTTAAGGATGATGATTGAAGTGATTGAATGATCGAGTCACTAAATGATTGTTATAAGTTGCTGTGAATGCTATATTTTGATTTTCTGTGATAAGTTATAACATTGTGAATGCTGTACCTTGATCTACTGTGAATGTTTTGCTCTGATTTGTTATGGTAAATAAAGGGTTCACTATTCTGTGTAATCAGAACCTTAAAAGCTGTTCACAGTAGCATTCTTCTGGAAAGCTGCTCATGCTTGGCTTTACACTAATATGACAGAAAATAAAAATGACAAATGTTGGAGAGGATGTGGTAAAACTGAGACATTAATGCACTATTGATGAAGTTTGTATACTAATTTCAACCATGCTACAGAGCAATTTGAACTATGCCCAAAAGGCTATAAAGCTATGCATAGCCTTTGATCAGGTAATACCCCTGCTAGGTTTGCATCCCCAAAAAAGATTTTTTTAATGGAAAAGTACAAAGAATTGGGAATTGAGAAAATGTCCATCAATTGGGGAGTATCTGAACAAGTTGTGGTACATGATTGTGATGGAATACTATTGTGCTATAAGAAATGAGGGAGTCGGATGCTCTCAGAAAAACCTGGAAACACTTATATGAACTGATGTAAAGGGGAATGAGCAGAACCAGGGTGATATCATATACAGTAAGAGCAATCATGTACAATGATCAACTGAATTATTTTGCTGTTCTCAGCAATACAATGATCCAAGATAATCCCAAAGGACTTATAATGAAAAATGCTATCCATCTCCAGAGAAAGAACTGATCTAAATACAGATCAAAGAATACTTTTTATTTGCTTTCTTTATCTTTCTTGTTTTGGTTTGGTTTGGTTTTTATTGTTTGTTTGTTTTGGTCTGTGTTTTCTTTCACAGAACAACTAATGTGAAAATATGTTTTGGTTGATTGCAATGTATAACATATATCAAAATTGCTTACTTTCTCAGTGGGGAGAAGGAGGAAGGGTCAGAATCTGGAACTCAAAAAAATTTTTTTTTATTCTAAAGATTTTTTGCATGTAATTGGGGGTTAAATAAAAATACTAAATTATGAAAATTACATGTTAGTTGCCATTTTTATCTCTAACTTTAAAGAAATTTGCAATATTACACAGCATAACAAATAAGTAGAAGATACCTTCTGTTACATGAGTAAATACATGTTACAAATGTGTAACTTTTTCAAATGTATGTAATTATTATTTTGATTAATAAATTAAAAAATTTTTAATAAATACAAAATTTTTAAAAGTTATATTAAAGTTACTAGGTACTTAAAAAGAAAGGCAAACTCTATATGAGACTTGAATTTTTACAAGTAATCTTTACCTTCCATTCTAAAATGTGTTTAGAAATGTACATTTTATTTACTGTTTTCCAAGTTCAAAGTTCCACTGTACCATTTAAGTCTTCTGAGATATACAAAGAAGTATAAAACAATTCCTGCCCTTTAGTAGCTTATAGTTTAATGATTAAGGCAACATTAAAGCAAGAACATGAAAAGTTAAAAAGCAATAAATTATTTAAGTTTGAATTAATAGAATATTAGGGCTAGAAGAAACCTTATAGATAATTTATTTCAACCCTCTCATTTTGTAGTCAAGTAAACTGAGGCCCAGACAGATATCATTTCATGTCTACAATCACATGGCTAGTAAAGGGTAGATTCAGAACTCAAAGCTGATTCTTTTAACAGATCCAGTACTCTTTATCCAACAGCTTTAACAAAGTAAAGTTAACTTTCAAATGCCAAGATAATAATCACCTCTCCTTGGACTGGTCATGAAGACTTAAAGAAGAAGAATTTGATCTAAGTTTTGAAAGATGTAAGATTTGGATAAATTAAGGAGGTAGGGAGGAGAAAGGGTTTTAGGAAGGCAAGAGAGCATGAATTAAAGCAGAGGTAATAAAAATACAAAGTATATGTGGTCAAGGCAAGAAGACCAATTTGTCTAAAAAACAGGGTACCTGTAGTAGATGAGGCTGGAAGGGGGTAGGTAGGGACAGAATATGGAGAGCATTGAATGCCAGACTAATACATTTGTTTTTATTCTGAAAGCATTAGAGAATTATTGATGGTTTTTAAGAAAAGATACAAGAAAATTAATGTTTCAGTAGCATACAGGATAAACTGAAATAGGAATAAACTGGAAGCAAGGAAAAGATCTAAAAAAAAAAAAAAACCTGAAAATGCCTTGTTAAAACAGGTGCCACATATAATCTTAGTATTTAATTGGTGGGGGTGGGTGGTGGAGGAGAACAAAGAAAAGCAAAAAGATACCCAAAAAGGATGTTACAAATTGTAGTTTTGATTTCAGTTAAAAGCAAATGGGAGAAAATGTGAATCTGTTATTTATAGGTACTGTTAAATTACTGGGTTGAGAGAGGCCTTAAGAATCCATCACAACATATAATGGACAACATGAAATTTAACCACTCTGACCATGAATTGGACACAGTTTCATTGTAGATAGCAAAAATAATCATTCCTCTTTTTTCCATCATACACACATAGCCTAAGATGGGTACCAGCTTTCCATCTTAGGTTACTGCATGTTCTTTCCCATCTGAAGCTCAACCACAGAGACTGAAAAGTTCCCTATGGTCTAATGTTTAATGTTCAGCCTGAGCATCACAACTTGAACATGATCACACAATTAGTAAGTAATGGGCCTGGAAGGTGATATAGTTCTTCTAGATCCAAGTCCAGGGCATAGTCACTTCCCTGTACTCTGTCCCCCAGGCATTCTTGTCTGTGTTACTTGCCATGCCAGTTCTTGAGCCGTGTTTTAATTTGATAATATCTTTGAAATTATAACATTTTTGTTGTACTTTCTGGTTTGCAAAGTGTTTTACATATATTATCCCATTTTATTTTCAAAACAACCCAGTGAAGTAGGAGATATTATCACCATTTTACAAATAAGGAAATTTGGGAGTGAGAGGGTAAGTGGCCTGCCCAGGGTTACACAGAGAGTAAATGTCTGAGGCAGGATTCAAATTAAATTTTTCCTAATTCCAAACTCATCACTCTGTCAACTTCAGACTTTCACCTTGGCACCTCAGCTTGATCAAAGACTTTTTTTGTTATTATATTAGTTATAGGATTTGATACCCAAGGAAATTCCCCAGATTCCAATTATAGTGGGCACCATTCTGGGTATTCTGGTATCCTGATAAAACTGTGGGGCGGCAATAACTGAGCTAAATTTGAAGAAAGGAAGATGGAATCAGGAAAGGCAAGTACTGAGTTGGGCTCACCTCCCACTAATGGCTAACCTTAGATTGCTAGGGTGAGGCCATGTCAGTTTACGGGAAGGAACAACCTATGTTACAGCCTGAAAGTCACAGTCTTGTCATTATTGTAGTGACTTCTCTGATCTGACAGAGCCAAGTTCCCTCTGAGTTACCACCACCCAAGATTCAGAAGTGCATGTTCACTAGGGAAATAAGGCCCAGGGAGTTGCCCTCAACTATCATGTATCTTTGGTCGATGTTTTGTTTGGATCCTCTAATTAACCACATGACTAGCATTTAGACTCTAAGTCCTGATTGCAGATCACCAAGCTTTGGTATTCCTGTGTTTAAAAGGAGTTATGGGATTCATTTTTACAAGCCTTCTCTTCATCTTGGTCCAAATAGCCCCAAAGTCATATTTCCCAGGGCTAGTAGAAAAGTAGCATTATAAAATGGAATGGGTAATGACATTGTAGTTAGAATTTTGTTTAATTCAATAAATATTTATTAAGGGAAAGGCAGCATGGCCTAATGGATAGAGTACCACCCCTGAAGCCAAGAAGACCTGTATTCAAGTTTTCATCTCTCACATGTACTGACTGAGACCCTGAACAAGAAACTTTATCTCTCAATGCTCAAGGGCCAGGCAATTCTCTAATAAGACAGAAAGTAGCAGTGTGTTCCAGTTTCCATTAATAGGTGTTGACCATAATCCAGGAGTTGACCATACTAATTAAATTAAAGGTCCAGGGCCTATCCTATCATAAGGGCAAGGTACTATCCTAAGTACTGGGGATACAAAGTCAAAAATCAGTCTCTGAACTTAGAGGAGGGTTCCAATTCTAACTCTTTTACTTATTAGCCAGATGATCATGGAGGAGTTGCCTGGCTTCTCCATGACTCAGAGAGACACAGATTTCTCAGTCTTTGAAATGAAGAAAAACTTTCACTACCTTTCTTCCCAAAACATTCTGAGGAAAGCATTTTATAAAATGTTTTATAAATGTAAACTCTTGAGAGTTCTAGTGATACTTCATTCTATTGTAGAAATCTCTCCCTTTCCTTGTCTTCATTTTCTAGGTCAGATCTTTTATGGAACATCTTCATAACAATGGTAGAAACTGAAGGGAGGAAGGCTGTGGTTAGCTAGGCTATTTAGAAGGATTTTAGTAGATTTTGAATTAGAAGGGACCTTTGAGATCAAGGCCAACTCCCTCATCTATACCAAGAACCTGAGTGTGTCTCAGAGGGGTTAAATGACTTTCCCAGTTATACACAGCTAGTGAGTGTGAGAGGCAGGATCCAAATCTTGCTCTTCCTGATTGCAAGACCAGTACTGTATCCATCAGACCACAACACACATGATTCCCTTTCAGCACTAAATCATACTATCTGATGATCTGGTTTATCTCACATATCTGTGTCCTTCCTCTCTCCCAAGAAATTGATCTACAGAAATTTTCTTTGAAAAAACATGGAAACAAGATGAAGGGAGACCATGTCAAGTTCTATAGCTATCTTTTGGCTTTGAAACCTATCGTTAAAATACCCAAAGCAGCATTTGGAAAAATAACTGGGTGAAGTGAATGTAGCTATACCAGGAGCTTCACAGGGTATAATAAAACTCAATTAATTAGTGTTTATAAGCTTCTGTGAGATCATTGGATAAATAGTGGGGGGGTAATAACCATTTTGTTGTTGCTATACGAAATGTGTTATTATATTAGAACTCCTCATGAAGGTAACTGAAAATATCAAAGCTAAATAGCCAAACACATTAAAAAAATAATAAAGGTATAGAACACCTCAGCACCTTTCATCCAATGCCTCACCAAGCTTTGGAAATTTGTGATCATCCACTAGAGCATTCCCTTTTTTTTTTTTAATGAATGTGGAAACTGGGAAACAAAAGGATCAAAACCACAACTGAGAAGAAAAACATCCTTCTTTTAACTATATTCCTATTACAGTCTAGAAAGTGTCTCTAAGGAACCATAGCTTCAGAAGCAGCATGGAATAAATAGAATTCTGATCTTGGAGTCAAGAAGACAGATTCCATTCTGTTTCTGATTATTACTTTCTGTGTGACCCTGGTCAAGTCACAATGTCTTAGGTCTTATTTTCCTCCTTTCTTTAAATGAAGGGGTGTTAAACTTAATGACCGGTAAGGTCCCTTCAAGCTCCAGATCTCTAAATCACTGGTCCTATGAGGCAGATAAGAGGAGCTGGGACTGAAGTCAGAAAGAACTTAGTTCAAATCAGATACTTAATAGTTGTGTGACCCTGGGCAAGTCATTTAACTTCCGTTTGCTTAGTTTCCTGGTCTGTAAAAATGGGTGTAATAATGACACCTACTTCCCAGAGTTGTTTTGAGGATCAAGTGAGACAATAATTGTAAAGTACCCAGCATGGTGTCTGGTACATGGCAAGCATTACATAAATGTTAGTTGTTGCTGTCGTTCTTCAGTCCTCCTAATGCTATTCATAGACAGACCTACAAAACGAGAAAAGGAAGAAACAGTTTGTAGCTGTTGTGAGCTCCAACTGATGACTTAAGTAGATGGTTTCTTGGCAAAACTATTATTAGGCCTTTGCCCTTAAAACAGCTCTCCCTGTTGCCAAATGCTTAGCTAAACAAGAAGCCTCAAAAGTCACTGAAACTGCTAACATAGAGATGAAATCAATACCAGTGTCGACATGTTTTGTTTTGTTTTGTTTTTTCCCTGAAATCCGGGATCAGAAAGGTCTCTCAGTTTTAGAACATTCTAAACCCACCCTTTCTGGAAAATTGCAATAAAAAATAGTTTTATATAGCATTTTTTGGTTTGCAAAGTGTGGTTCATACACTGACTCATTTGAACATCGGATAACCCTGATCCCCCATTTTACCCAGCAAGAGATCAAGGTTGAAGGAGATTAAGTGATTGGTCTGGGGTCACACAGCTAGTAAATGGCAGAGTTGTGGGGTAGCTCATTCCCAAATTCTGCTCACATTCACTACAACATGTTGCCTCCTTCATTTATTCAACAAATACTAAGTATTATAATACTAATACTAGGTGGCACAGCAGATAGAGTGTTAGGCCTAGAGGCAGGAGTTTCAGTTCAAATCTAGCCTCAGACACTTAATAACTGTGTGACCTTGGGCAAGTCACTTAACCCTATTTGCCTCAATTTCCTCATCTGTAAAATGAGCCGCCATGGGCTGCTCAGTGTCCAACACTTAGCATGATTCAGAGACATGCATAAGAAATGACCAGGCCATGTAGGTAGTTCAAGGAAGAACGATGAACTCCATTAATTGATTCTTAGGACAAGGTTTTTATATGAGACAAAGGAAGGGGACTCAAGTTTTCTAATCATTACCTAGTCTGCTGTATCCAGGAAGTAGCACAGAATAGATAATTTGATAAGGAGTCCTTCTCTATGTGCCAGAGAGTCTTAGGAAGAGCCAGTTAACTCTTTTCATATGCATTCACATTACAAAGGATACTCTGGAGAGCTTGCTTCAAGGCCCCAAACCAAAGTACATATTTGTGTACCAAAGGTCATCAAGTACATCTGCATAGGAACTGACCAACTAAGAATTCAAATATTTTGGTTTTGAACAACTAAAGTCTTGGGGTCTTTGATATTTGGGTCCACTCTCATTGGGTAATTATCTGAGTCCTGGATCAGGCCTCTTTGGCTCCCCACAATGAGCTGGAGAAGGAAATGGCAAACCACTCCAAGTATCTTTGTTAAGAAAATCCCAGTTTCTTGTTGTTCACTCCATTGGTTATAACTCTTCTTTACAACTTGACTAATGTTTAATAAGAAGGTATTTGTGGAACCTATATCAGATTACATGCCGCCATGGGAGGGGGTGGGGGAGAAAAAGGAGGAGAAAACTTGGAACTCAAGGGATTATGGAACTGAATACTGTAAACTAAAAGTAAATAAGTAATTTTTTTTTTAAAAACCCACATGGGGTTACAAAGCATCAGACATGATTGAACCAACAATACTAACAGTCTGGGCTATTCAAAACTATTAAAATTTTATGAATAGCATTTTGAGGTAGAAGTTGCCTTTACTGTATGACTGCTATAACACAGTTATGCAAAAAATATAATTCTTGCTACAAAGATTGTGCATCTCACCTCCTGTGAAGACAGTTGGGTGCCACAATGAATAGACTGACAATTCTGAAGTTAGGAAGAACTGAATTCAAATCTAGTCTTAGACACTAGCTGTGTGACCCTGGGCAATTCACTTAAATCTCTGTTTGCCTCAGTTTCTTCAGCTATAAAATGGGGACAACATCAATGCCTATCACATTTGTGAGCATCGAATGAGATATTTGTAAAGCACTTAGCACAGTGTTTGGCACATAGTAGGTGCTTAATAAATGCTTATTCCCTGTCCTTGCCCTCCCTTCACACCCCTAAAAATAAAGGTAGTTATAGTAGTTCAAGATGAACAACAGCACATTAACATATTCTTTTTTTTTTAAAGCAATTGGGCTTAAGTAACTTGCTCAAGATTATACCGCTAGTCATTATTTATGTGTGGGTGCTCATTTTCTGAGGCCAGATTCGATCCCGGGTCATCCCAACTCTGAGGCCTGCGCTCTTACTCACCGCACCACCTAGCTGCCCCTACATTAACATGTTCTTGAATTACTCTGTACAAATGTCATTTAATACAGAGCTTTCCAAGTGAAATGAAAGCTTTTCTGTGTTTTATTGACAAATGTTTGGAGCCAGTGAACAGAAAGCCCAGCTAGCTCTCTGATTATAAGATCATAAGGCTGTAGATGGGAATCTAAGAGAAAGTGAAGAAAAACTATTCTATGCACTGAAGATTTTTGTCCCCTCTTGAGCTACAAGAGAGATTTATGTATTTGAATGATTGGCATAATTTCTTTACAAGGGTGCCATGGCCAAAGATTCATTCATCCCCTGGTAGCCAGTCTCTTCATGATGAGCATCTCCATCCTTAGCTAGACTCGTCCATGGTTACCAGACAGATTTTACTGCAAGGCTTTCCCACCCATTAGACAATAGAACATGCCAGAATTTATGCTCTGCTGGCATAGCCTTTGTGATCTCAGGGTCACCTCCAGACCATAAAGAAACATGGGAATATCTTTCATTATTTGCTTCAATGGGACTCAGATTGTATAAACTTCAGGAAAATAAAGAAACTAACTGATAATAGAAAAGCCATTTGAATTATTTGTTGGTTATTTATGCCTATTTTGAAGACATTTAGACAATTGTTTTCATTTCTTTTGACTGTCACCGTTTTGGGTACTGTCAAATCTGTCAAACTTTTATTCATGGTCTAGTTGTATTGAATTTTTACTAGACTCATATGGAAAATGGTGTAGATTTTAAGCATACTCAGCATTTTAAGAAATTCTTATGTGCGATTTCCCTTAATGACAAAAACATTGTCCCATCCTCATAGTAAGAAGCCACAGGACTATTTTAAGCCCTTACTAATCTTTTTGAGAAGTATCTTAATTGTGTGGTTAGACAGTCCCTTTTTTGCTTATGGAATATTTCAGTTGTTATGTCCCTTTTTTTCCCTTTGTCAGACCTCAAGATACATGATACATGAATCTGTTTCCTCAAAACTATGTGCTGGTAACCCCTTTTGGTTTGTTGATACAATAAGGTTTTCCATAAACCTTTGCTTAAAATTCTAACACTGTGAGCACACGTCTCCAAACTTAAGTGGAATGGTATTTTCTCAGAGGCAAATCTACATTTAAATTCTACCCAACCTTGCTTTTCTGGGGTGAACATAACTCTTTGATGTTTAGAAGTTAGTTTGTCATTGTTGTTGAGTTATTTCTGTTATGTCCAACTCTTTGTGACCCCATTTGGGGTTTTCTTGGCAAAAATACTGATGTGGTTTGCCATTTCCTTCTCCAGTTCATTTTATAGATGAGGAAACTGAGGGGAACAGGGTTAAGTGCCTTGCCCAGGCTTACACAGCTAATAAGTGTCTAAGGCCTGATTTGAACTCATAAGGTGAATTTTCCTGATTCCAAGCCTAGTAGTGTTCTATCCGCTGTGCCACCTAGCTACCTGTCTAAAAGTTTAGTATTTATTATTTTTTCTCCTCAAGTTTTCTTGAGATAAATTCCTTGGTGTTCCGAAAGCTTTTTAGCAATTAGTACAAAGCAAGATATAGTAACAATAGATATAGTAATGATTGCTGTGCTAAATGTTAAAACGTACCTGTTTGTTAATTGAATTTTGGCAGTTAGGCACAAGGATAGTGATGATATCAGTCTTGCTTCCCCATATTACAGGACCTTGGCTCCCTCTGTCTCCTTGCACAGTTTCAAACTCAGAGTTGGCTCTGTCTCTTTCTGTGAGGCTGACAGGCCTATTCCAGATACTAGGAATAGAACTAGTAGCAGGATTTCTTCAAAACCCAGGTACTTTTACTTCCCAGGTGATGCCATGATCTGTTCTCTTGTTGTATTCAGTATTAGAAGGCATTGACATTTCCAAAACAGAATTACTCCGGGTAAGTAGACCAGGCATTGGTGTTTTGAGGGTTTTGTTAATTTGTTTAAACTCCGTGTTTTCTCTTGTCTTTGCCCCTGCCATACCCTGGTATCTATTTCTTCTTAATCCCATTCCCTTAGAGAACCAACCAATCTCATATAAGATGACTAGCTTTTTATTACAACCTTCACTATTTCTTCTTTTTCTCTCAAGTCCAAACAGATCCTTAGTCCATCAGTGATACTGAATTCCAGATCTAGCAACCCTCCATATGTCTTCATCTAAAGACTTACTTTGCTGGATACATGAGTCAAGATTGACATTTTCAGTGATTTTGAGATTTTGAAGGGACTTCAGTGGTCCTCTAGTCATACCCACACTCGGAGAGAATCCTCTTTGTATAACAACCAGCAAAGGAGCAGTCATCTGATTGAAGACTTCCAAAATTATCCCACACCCTCTTGAAACAGCTGTTTCTACTTTAAACAGTTTGAATTGTTAGGAAGAATTTTCTTTATATCAAGTATAAATGGCCTCCATGCACATTATACACTTTGAGCCTGGTTTTGCCCTCTGTAAAATGACTGACAGCTCTTCAAAGATAGAATTTGAATTCAGCTATCATGCCCCCTGGGCATCTAAATTGTGGATAAACTGAGTCTAGAGTCTGGAAGTCTCCTCTTCCTGAGTTCTAATCAGGCTTCAAACTTTTACTAGCTTTGTGACCCTGGGCAAGTCACTTAACCTTCTTTGCCTCACTTTCTTCATCGGTAAAATGAGCTGGAGAAGGAAATGGATAACAAAGCACTCCACTATCATCAAAAAAAAAAACCCCAGATGGGGCGAGTAGGTGGTGCAGTGAATAGAGCACTGGCCCTGGAGTCAGGAGGACCTGAGCTCAAATCTAGCCTCAGACACTTAACACTCACTAGCCACGTGACCTTGGGCAAGTCACTTAACCCCAATTGCCTTCCAAAAAGGAAAAAAAAAAACCTCTATGGGGTCACAAAGAGCCTGAAACAACTGGATAACAACAAAGGTGGCACAGTGGATAAAGAGCTGGGATTGGAGTCAGGAAGACCTTTCAAATCCAGCCTCAGATACTGATGTGTGACCCTGGGCAAGTCACTTAGCTTTTGTTTGCATCAGCTTCCTCTTCTGTGAAATGGGGATACAGCACTTACTTCCCAAGGTGATTGTGAGGATCAAATCAGATAATAATTGTAAAGTGCTTAGCATACAAACCTAACACATAGTAAGCATTTCACAAATGTTAGCTATTACTGTATACATTTCTTTTGAAAATCTGTTTCTTGGTGAGTTGTCTTTATTCAGTCTATTCAGATAAATCCTATTTTTGCTTTTCATTAGAATTGCTTCCTGTTTTGTCCACAGAATTTCATTCTTGAGTATCACCCATCCCTTCAGGGTCTACTTTTCCTATAGAATTTCAGTTTGTGGGATCCTACTTATCTTTCCTCTGAACATTTGGAAAACTTCTTTCCCAAAATCCAGGGTGCATGTCAGATAATGACTGAATTTCCTCCCTTTCTCTTTCCTGAAGTTTAGGAGAAAAGTTGTCATTTCCTAGAATTCTTATCATTTCTACCCCAGATATCAGTTCCTCTCTATTAGTGAGAATAATATCTGGAATTGAATTTCTTCTTATTGGTTTTTCCATTTTTGAAGGCAAATCTGTTGTTAGTTGCCCTGATGGCTAGATAATTGAAGTCCCCATCATTACTATTCATTCCAGGCTTGAGATCTGTTGCCCCAAATCTTCTATTTTCTCTTTCCATCTAGGCTGTCTAAGGGATGCTCCAGTGATAAAATCACTTGTTTCTCCTTCTATTGACCTTAACATAAATGTATTCCACCAATACTCCCCTGTTCCAGTCCTAGATTTCCTGCCCTGAGTGTTCCTTCTTAATTTACTATGCTATCACATATTCACCCACTTTTAACTATCCTCATGGTCATCATCATCATCATTGTTTTCAAATAAGGTATACCCATATAGAGCTATATTGTAGTCATGGGTTTCATTAATCCAAGTTTCAGTGATAGCTATGAGATTAAATTTGCCTACTTGCAATGGGACTTTGAGGTTGGGGGGGGGGGGTTCCTCTAAACTTTGGACTCATATATGTAAAGATGTTTAAGGCCAGGGATTTTACTACTGGTTTTTTTGCATGTGTACTTCTAGGTATCTCCATCTCTAGTTTTCTTCTTTCATTGTAATTATTTTTATGGCATCTTCCTTGGGGGGATACATACAGGCAATTTTTCCCCTTTTTTGTTTGTTTTTGTTTGTTGTTGTGTGTAAAGCCTTTTTTATTAGATTTGCAATATACTGGGCAAGTTGATTTTTCTCAGCCATTTTTAGATGTGGTCCATCTCTGGCCAGGAATCTCTTGCCCTCCAGAAGTCTAAATCCCATTCTGAGATGCTACCTCCTTACCTAGTTCACTTACCACACTTTTTTTTTTCTTTTCTACATGCTTAGCTTTGGGTGGGCATCATGAGGAAAATACAACCTGTCATCCTACAGTCTCTAGTTTCTCCATATGAAATTTCACAAGATTGTATAACTTTTGGCAATATTGATTTAGGTTCCTTCTGGCAGTATCATTTGTGCCCACCAGAAGTGAGGAATACTCAGGTGTTTTGATATGGCTTGGGAAGTTCTCGGTTATGTCCTGAATATATGTCCTGAAAAACAGAAGACCTGTCAGGTACTACCAGGTAAACAAATAGATGCCTTCGTGTACCTGGAAAAAAAAGAAAGAATTACCAGATATTGCTACTTGTGGGTTCTTTCTCTGACCCTTACAGAACTATGGTTGTGGTGGCTCTATATGTGGCTCCAATACACCATTCTTTGGAATGTTATTTTTTTTCTCATTTCCCTTGCCTTTTCTTGCTTACTACATTCTCCATCTTTCTGAGTCTTCTTCAGGTCCTATGTCCTAATATTCCTTCATATTGTTGATTATTATTCTTTGGAGGGTAAGCAGCTGTTTCCTCCTCAAACCACCTAGGTCCTTCCCCTTCAAAAAAAGTCCCTCGAATTTTAAACCTTAACTGTATAACTCTCCTTTTCCTTTTTTTATGCTCTGTGTAGTATTTTTCCACTCTCTAATATCCTTAACATGGGTCAAGTCTTCCCTTCTCCACTTCAGATCCCCCTCATTCCCAGCCCTCCCAGTGGAGTTTCCCTTGTACTCTAAAAACTTCTAAAACTTCTGTCCCTCACAACCTGGAGTGTGAAGAGGCATTCTGGAACTCTCTTCACCATCTATCCTGTTTCAGGGAGATCAGCATACATTTGGAGCACAGATAACAATCATTTGCCTGTGCCAGAAATACAAATATCTCAGGCAAAACAAGACATTTTACCTTCCCCCTCTGCCATGATATCCATTTTCAGCCTTTTTTGTTTGAAGTACTGGAGGATTATTGCATGTAAACCCTAAATGCCTGGATGAAACTTTTACAGCCCATTATCACCTCTAAACAATTTGACAACTGTTCACTTTCCACTTATCTTTCCTCATTTACCTTGCTTTGTCTTGCCAACTTGTTACTTTTCAGTTATTTTCAGTTGTATCCGAATCTTCATGACCTCATTTGGGGTTTTCTTGGAAAAGATACTGGAGTGATTTGCTATTTCCTTCTCCAGCTCATTTTACAAATGAGGAAACTGAGTCAGACAAGGTTAACTTAAGCGACTTTCTCAGGGTCATACAAATAGTAAGAATTTGAAGCTGGATTTGAGCTCAGCAAGATGAGTCTTCCAGACTCCAGGTCTGGCACACCACCTAGATGCCCTTGTCTTGCTATAGTCTTACCAACTAGCTTCCCCTTTTCTTTTCTGAGTCTTCAGCTCCTTCCTTCATCTTATTTGATCTTGATTCTCCCTCAACCTTCTCTTATAGAATGCAGAGGTTTATTATTTTCTTCCAAATTTTCCTCAACTTCTTCTTCCCAAATTCAACTTCTGGTTTTCATTACTAGTCCAAACTTTCCAAATCACCTGTACAATTTCCTTCATCTTATTTGGCTCACATTCTCTCTTCTCTTTCTCCTTCTCCATTAGGAACAGAACTGCTTCACCTGCTCACTAAAAAAGTGTGTGTGACATACTCCTCTAACTAGCTTCTAACCCAAGGGGCTTTGGAAGTTTAGAAGAGTAGTAAGCATGCAACCACTTGGTCAATGTTTTATTGTCTTATTAAGCAATACATGCTACTTGTTATGCACTACATATTTTCTGATCACCCCTATAATAACAGTATAAAGAATTGCATTAGGTATCAAAGCAGTTTGTCAGCTTTTCTGAGGCACCAAGCAGGTCAGCTGAGTATGCTTCACAGCAAGAGCAAGAGGGACTGAGGGTTTGGTCAATAGGTGATAGCAAACAGCCAAGTTTTAATTGCCTAAGTACACAAGTCCACACATTCCTGGGTGTGTAGGCAGAAATGAGTGGCAACAATTTCTTATTTTATGAGAACCATAGGAAAGATGGTATTCACTTTGCCAACCAACATAGGTGAATCTCCCCAGTGAGTACAGGTCACTTCCTAAAACCAAAATCCTCAACATTGAAAAGGTCTGAGAGAGTGGTTGCTAAGACCACCAAATGGAGACATTTAGCATTGGTACAGATACTCAAATTCAATTAATACTTGGGAGCACATAAATATGGTACTAGACAATGCTTTAACTAATTGATTTGTTGTGAAATGTAAAGATTCACTGTAAATTATAGAGAACAGCTAGGTGGTGCAGTGGATAGAGTGAAGGCCTGGAATCAGGAAGACTCATCTTCCTCAGTTAAAATCTGGCCTCAAGGGGCGGCTAGGTGGCACAGTGAACAGAGCACCACCCCTGGAGTCAGGAGGACCTGAGTTCAAATCCGGCCTCAGACACTTAACACAAAAACTAGTTATATAACCTTGGGCAAGTCAGTTAACCCCAATAGCTTTCCAAAAAGAAAAAAAAAATCTGGTGTGATCCTGAGCAAGTCACTTAATCTTGTTTGCCTAGTTTCCTTATCTGTAAAATGAGCTGGAGAAAGAAATGACAAACCACTCCATTATCTTTCTCAAGAAAACTCCAAATGGGGTCATGAAGAGTCAGACACAACTGAAATGACTGAACAATGGCAAAAACGTATAGGGCCTTAGAATGCAGATGTTTAGAGAAATTTTCTTTTAATAATGTCTGGGAATATTTTTGGTTTTAATAATTTAATAATTTTCCAAAATTTAATAATTTGGGAAAGTACTGCTAGTATAGTCTTTTGGTTACTACATGGGCATACTCCTTTACAGAACTAGATGTTGTAATGCCACTTGTCGAGCTGGTACTCTCTTAGTGATCCAGGCATCTATTTTTAGAAAGTGTGACACATGATAATAGGAATAAAACTGAGAAACTTTATATCAACAACTTACATTTGCAAATTCTCTAAAGTTTAAAAAAGCAAAATCCTCTAGAAAATAAAGAATTTTTCCCATTTTTGGGTGAAACTTAGCTGGATCAGCTTTATGAGCAGGTAGGAGAAACAAATGAAGTTATCAGATTCTTTGAAAAAAGGGATTCATACTTACTTTTTTTTTTTTTTTGGAGGGCAGCTGGGGTTAAGTAACTTGCCCAAGGTCACACGGCTAGGTTTTTGTGTGTGTGTTAAGTGTCTGAGGCCGGATCCGAACTCAGGTCCTTCTGACTCCAGGGCCAGCGCTCTACTCACTGTGCCACCTAGCTGCCCCAATGGATTCATACTTTCTTGGTATCTTCTATCATATTGAGGACAAGCTACATACATAGTTTAAGGATAGTTAATGGAGAAGATTTTTTAAAAAGAGAGATAAATTGTCTGTGGCTCTAGGCCTCTAGTATCACAGAATAGCCTGCCAACATGCATAGTTACTGCAAAGTCATTGACCTGACATACAAAGGCTCCCTCAATCTGATCTCAACTTTCCTTCCCATCCTTATGTAATGGGAATGGGAATTTGAAGATCTTCCCTGCTCCTTAATAGACCTGGGGGGAGTTTGATGACCTCCCCTTCTTTGAAAGTAAACTCTGCCCCCTACTAGTCTGAATGTAATCACGTGGAGCCTGTGGTGGGAAGAGTTTCCTGAAGGGAAGCAGAGCCCATGGGAAGCTGGGAGTCAGAGCTAGCCAGATGGGTCAGATAAGCTTGTGAGTAAACATTGATCTTGTATAATTGGTTTGTGGGAAGGCTGAAGGATGCTGTGGCTCTCAATGTTATTATGGATTCTGAATATCTTTGATACTATGATGGAATCGGCTTACTGGTTTTGGGATTCAGTTTTCTGGTGTCTTCAATTCTGTTCTCTACTTGGAAAATCTGGTATATTTTGTGATCAAATGTCCTGCGATACTTATAGTCACGGTCTTTGTCATGATCGTGGGAACTGTACATATTGCATTGGTGCTACACCTTATTATCTATTACTCTGTTTCAAGATTTCTGTGATCTTCCCAATCTAGACTATTTAATATTTATCCCAACTCCCAAATTGTTGAGTTGGCAGTAAAGCACTGGGATAAAGCTTCTAAACCACAGATAAAGTTTTTAAGCATGCTTTCACATCCACTATCTCATTTGAGTTTCAGAACAACCCTATGAGGTAGGTGCCACAGGTTTTCTCCCCACTTTACAGGTGAGTGTAATGGAAATGCAGATTTCTTCCCTGCCCCTAGGTTAAGTGCACCTGGAGCCTGTGGTGGGAGGCTTGTTTTTCAGGAAAGCCCACACCTTGATACTTTGTGATTGGGCAGTGGGTCAAGAAAGTTGTTACATTCTCTGAGCCAGGAGAAGGCTATATAAACCCTGATGAGAGGCTTTGCTTTGGGCCTCACTTTGAGAAGTGTTGTGTGATTTGACCAGATGAGACTCTGGGAAGCCGTTGTTGAGAGCCCCCCGGCTTTGAAAACCCAGATGTTGATGCTTCCCTCTCTGGTAACTGTGATTTGGTATTGATGTAATGGCTGGGCACTTTGGAAGCCTGTCTACTTGATCTGTATGTTTCGAAACTACTGTCTGTATACTCTTGAAGTTCAGGGTGCTGACTTTTTTCCTCTGAACTAGGTAAACGATAAACATTTGATTGATTAAAGTAAACTTGTTAACCCATTTTGAGTTGTTTTCCTTTAGAAAAGCAGATCTAAGAACCTGTGTTGGTAGCCACCCTGGCGATGTTGGGGTGCATGCTGCTTCAGTGAGGCAACTGAAGGTAACAGAGGTTAAGTGATTTGTTCAAAATCACACAGTAAGTATTAGGTCAGGATCTCAAATGCAAATCTTCTGACTATGAAGAGCTCTTTCCTGGGGCGGCTAGGTGGTGCAGTGAATAAGAATGCTGGCCCCAGCCTGGGGACAACCTGGGATTGGATCCGGCCTCAGAAAATGAGCACTCACACATAAATAATGACTTGCCATATAACCTTGAGCAAGTTACTTAGCCCCAATTGCTTTAAAAAAAAAAGTAAGAGCTTTTTTCCAATAAGGGAGGGAAAGGGAATAAGCATTTAAGTGCCTAGTTATGTCCCAGGCTGTGGCAGCTAGGTGTCTAAGTGGACAGAATGCTGGGTCTAGAGTCAGGGAGACATAAATTCAAATCTGACTTTAGATACTTGATAGCTGTGTGATCCTGGGCAAGTCACTTAATCATGTTTGCCTCAGTTTCCTCATCTGTAAAATGAGAGGAGAAAGGAAATGGCAAACCACTCCAGTACCTTTGCCAGGAAAACCCCAAATGAAGTCACAAGGAGTCAGACAAGACTGAAAAACAACTAAACAACTAATGTCCCAGGCACTCTTGCTAAGTGCTTTTACCACTATTACTTCATTTGATCCTTAAAACAACCTGACAGGCAGGTGCTATTATTAGCCTCATACACAATTAAGGAAACTGAGGTAGAAGTTAGAGGACTTGCCCAGAGTAACAGAACTTGTGTCTGAGATTGGATTTGAACTCAGCTGACTTCAAACCCAGCACTCTATTCACTGTGCCACTCAATCTGTTAGCATGACATAATAAGAAGACAGAGTAAAAAGAATTGGGCTTTGAGAGCACAATTTAAATGCTGCCTCGAACACTTTACTAGATTTTTGATTGTGGGAAAGTCATTTGACCTCTCAAAACTTCAGTTTTCTCTTCTATAAGATATGGATAATAATACTTTCTCTACTCACCTTTGTGGAGATCATTGTGAGGAAACAGTAAGGTGGAAATATAACTAGGAGGTAGAGTTATTGATTCCACTTTTTTTTTGCTTTTTTTTTTTTTTGGAGGGCAATTGGGGTTAAGTAACTTGCCCAAAGTCACACGGCTAGGTTTTTGTTTGTGTGTGCATTAAGTGTCTGAGGCCGGATCTGAACTCAGGTCCTTCTGACTCCAGGGCCGATGCTCTACTCACTGCGTCACCTAGCCACCCCTATTGATTCCACTTTTAATGATTCTTCATAAACTATGTGAACATCCAAAAGAATTTTCTTTGTCATGATCATAAGCCATTTGTTGAACAAATGAGTAAAAAAAAAAGGATATTTTGTTTCTTCTGCAGGATTTTCATGTGTAAAGTTGTGCTGTTACCTTAAAAGGCAAAAAAGTAGGTAACTATATTTGTCTTTGTTGAAACAAAGAATAAACAAAATCACCCTAGTTATGGGTAGGCATTTAAGCTGTCCCCAGTGCAGATGGATTTATAGCTGCCTCTCAAACATAGCTTTCTTCTGCCTAAGAATCTGTTTACCAAAAAAAAAAAATAAATAAAAGTAGCTTATAAATTAAAAAAAAAACTATTAAATCTGGAAAGCTGCTATATAAATGTAATAATAGACCGCATGGTAAATAGCAAATTTTAATGAACCTAATTTCTGACATGTATGTCATTACTTTGTAAGTTTAGAACAGAGCTTGAATTACATTTATTTCCTGTGTATCTCCAGCACCCAGCACAGCACACAGGCATTTAATAAATGTTTGTTGAGGTTGTCTTTTTCTCTGACACTTCATAAAGTAGACCAAGGTCATTGCAATTCAATTCAGCAAGTCTAATGGTTACTTGACAAAAAAGAAAGGGTTGTAATAATACCCTACTTTGACACTGTAGTCATATCAGATGTGTGTATGTATGTGTGTATAGATGGATAGCTAGATATATGTGTATATAATATATATACATACACATATGACTCACTCAAAGAATATGTACAGGATGGTATCATGAATGATTTAGTCTGTGAAACACATTTAAAATATTCCCATCATTCTGATGGCTTTTTCAGAAGCAGTATGATATCATGAATAGGTAGCCAGTCTTAGAGGCAGGAAGACATTTGGATCCAGCTTTTGACACATACCAAGTTCTGTGACCATAGGCAATTACTTAACCTTCTGGGGCCTCCAAGAAAATCTCTTAAGTTATAAATACATAAATTATTATAGACATATAAATTATAAATACAAGTGAGTATAGAAAATCCCTTTATGGGATTATTTATAACAAGTACAACAAGAAATGTTACAGGAAGATTGATTCTGGTGTCTTCCCACTGTTAATTATTTCCTGTTTATTCTTTATGTTAGTACTTATTGTTTGTTGTCTCTCCCATTAGATTGTGAGCTCATTGAGAGCAGGGACTATCTTTTGTCTCTTTTGTATCCTCAGCATTTAGTACTTTGCCTGGCACATAGTAGATGCTTAATAAATTTTATTGATTACTTATTGCCTTAGAAGAAATGAATAAAGCCCTACTGAGAACTGGTAAATAAACAAGTCAGTGTTCAGATTGGCTAAAATGACAAAACAGGGAAATGATCGATGCTGGAAAAGATAAGAGAAAACTAGAACACTAACGTATTATCGGTGGTATTGTGAGCTGATCCAACCATTCTGGAGAGCCATCTGGAACTATGCCCAAAGGGCTATAAAAATGTGCATACCTTTTGACCGAGCAATACAACTTCTAGGGCTGCATCCCAAAGAGATCATACAAGTGGTAAAAGGACCCATGTGTAGAAAAATATTTATAGCAGCTTTTTTTGTGATGGCAAAGAATTGGAAATCAAGGGGATGCCCATCAATTGGGGAATGGCTAAACAAGTTGTGGTATATGAATGTAATATGATATTATTGTGCTATAAGAAATGAGGAATAGACAGACTTTATAATAACCTGGATATATATATATAAACTAATACTGAGTGAGGGGAGCAGAACCAGGAGAACATTGTACACAATTACAGATACATTGTATGTGTGACAACTAACTTAGATAGACTGGGCTCTTCTCAGCAATGCAAGGTTCTAAGACAACTCCAGAAGACTCATGATGGAAAGGGCTATCCATATCCAGAGAAAGAACTACAGAGTCTGAATGCAGATTGAAGCAAACTACTTGCTCTCTCTTTTTTTTTTTATTTCTTCCATCTTTCTCATTGTTTATTCTATTGGTTATAATTCTTTATACCTTGATTAATGTTTAATGTGAAGGTATTTGTAGAACCTATACTGGATTACATGCCGCCATTGGGGGTGGGTGGGAGGGAGGAGGGGAGTAAGGGTGGGGGAGAAAATTTGGAACTCAAGGGATTGTAGAACTGAATGTTGTAAACTAAAAGTAAATAAATATAAATTAATTCATAAAAAAGAAGTCAGCTTAGTCTAAGTAAGCCAATTCTTGATTGAGAGTTGTCTATGATAAGAAAAGAACCTAAAGTATTCCAAAATACCATTACTTCTGTTTGAAAAGTTTCTATCTGGTTATTGTTAAAGCTTTCATGGGACCATAGACTTCAGGGTTTGAAATACCATAAGAAGTCATTGGGCACTAACTAAATCTTGCAATCCTAGGAAAGATATAATTATGACTGAGCAGAGTATCTTCAAACTGAAGTCAGTGTAGAGCCCACACTTCTTCCCCAAACCCAGTTTACATAAATCCCAAATGTGTGCCTTGTAATCAGTTATTTTTTTTCGGTTTCCATTATCTTTCTCTCAAAGATATCTTATGTTATAGACATCCCACAGTCAGACACCAATAGCATCTATTGGCTGATTCTTCTCATTTAAAAATGAGCAACAAAGGGCCCTTTAAAGCAGCAGAGGGAGAAAATCATTTTCTAAACACCTACCCCTCCCACATTCTTTGCTCTATTTTGAGCACAATTCCCTCCAAAGCCATTGGTCTCTAGGCTGCTATGACTTCTGGAGTCATTTATGAATCTGTTCTGATGGTGCCATAGTAGCAGCTGTGTACAAACAATGTTACCTAGCCATCCATCCTGCCAGTACGCTCTTCACTGCCCACATTGAGCCCACAGTGTTTTTGCTTTCTATTGTAGCCCCTGAGCTTATCATGATGCCCAGCAAATACTAAATGCTTAATAAATGCTTGTTGCCTGACTTGAGGCCATATATGTGTTTGTGTACAGTAATAGAATAGTATTCTTTCTCCTCTGTCCAGTGTTAACCTCGTAGAATTTCTAAACTCATTACTTTCCTTTCCAGACACGCACTTCTCAAGCCTTTGCAGTCTGGCTTCCACTCTTACCACAACTGAAAATTGCACTTTCAAAGTAACCAGTTGTCTTTTAAATGACAAACCTAATGGCTGTTTTTAAAATTCCCCCTTCCTGACCATTCTGCAGTGTCTTATGATGTTGGCCGTCCACTCTCCTGAGCTGGTCTCCATTTTCTTTGGTAGACTCTTGGTTCTCCTGTGTGCCCACTCCTCCTCAGGCTCCTTTGCTAAATCATCATTCATATCATGCCAGCTGAGTGTATCCCAAGGTTCTGTCTTGGGCCCTGTTTTTCTTTTTTCTCTACATTTTCTCAATTGGTAACTTCATCAGTTCCCAGAGATTTAGTTATCATGTTGATGTCAGTTATTCCCAAAGGTATATCTCTAGTCCTACTCTTTCTCCTGTGTTGCAGCTCCCTGTTGAACGTGAGGTTGAATTAGAGGCGTATAAGTATCTCAAGTAACAACTCAAGTCAGCAATCATTTCTTAAAAGCTTTCTTTGTGCTAGGTGCTATGCCAAGTGCTGGTAGTGTGAGGAGAAAGACAACTCTTGCCCTCAAGGAGCTTATACTCTAATAGGAAAACTGAAAAGGTGATTCAAAGAGGAAGGTGCCTACATGAGAGGCACAGTAGAGAAAGTCCAGAGAGTAAGGAGGATCCTGGAAAGGAATAAATACAAGGCTGGCCTCGGCATTTTTTCTTAAAATAGATGTTCTGGTAGGTATGACAAATGAGAGGCAAGAATTGCAACCACCCTCATCACCTCACTATTGTAATAGTCTGCTGATGGGTCTGCCTTCCACACACCTCTCCCCCACTGCAGTCTGTCATCCACTCAGTTGTCAAAATGATTTTCCTAAAGAATAGGTCTGGCCATGTCACCACCCATTCAGTAAACTGCAATGGCTCCCTATCAGCTCCAGAATCAAGTACAAAACCCTCTGTTTAGCATTCAGAACCATCTGTTACCTACCTCCACTCCATCATGTTTCCAGCCTTCTTATGCCTTACCTATCCTCTTCATTCCAGTGACACTAGTCTCCTTACTCTTCCATCTTCTAATGCTGGCATTTTCATTTCTGGGCTCTTCCCTATGCCTGGAATGCTCTCCCTTTTCATCTCCTCCTAGTTTCTTTCACATCCCTGCTAAAATCCATCCTTCAACAGGAAGCCTTTCCCAATCTCTCCTAATTCTAGTGCCTCTTTTCTGTTAATTATTTCCTATTTATCCTATAGTTAGCTCATGTGTACATAATAGTTTGGAGCAGCCAGGTGGCACAGTGGATAGAGTACTCGACCTGGAGTTTAAAATCGGCCTTAGACACTTACTAGCAGTGTGACCTTGGGCAAGTCATTTAATCCAGTTTGCCTCAGTTTCCTTATCTGTAAAATTATCTAGAGAATGAATTGGAAAATCACTCTAGGATCTTTGCTAACAGAACCCCAGATGGGATTATGAAGAGTTATACATGACTGAACAATGGCTGAACAACATAGCCTTCACCTATTGCCACCACTAAACCCTTATGGGACCTCTGAATTTCCTGACCTCACAATATAGTCTGGGGATTTTCATCTCAGAATACTCATTTGTTTAGGATCAGAAAAGAATTAACACAAAGAGACAGAGACAACCATGTAATTTGTATCCTCAGTGGTAGGGTTGGAGACAGGACTTCTGTATATTCTTCAATCAATTCAAAGAATGAGCTCAAAGTAGTCCTTCTTCAAAGCCAAAAAGGATCTGTTTCTGGCTCAGCAGTTCTCAAGTCATCAGTTCTGATGACTTAACCAATTAGAAGACTTTCCATTATCACATAGTACAAGGTATTTAATTATAACAGACTGGGAAAAGGTTGCCCATAAATTTCCACATGGTCACTTAGATTGAAACCAGGAGAACAATATCTATACTTGCTCCAAGGGCTGGTCCTTTAGGCTAGTTCACCCATAATGCATAGGAAATTAAGGAGTTGAACTAGATGACCTCTAAGGTCCCATCCAGTTCTAAATATAGGATTTTGTGCCTTAAGTGTTTAACATGTAAACTCTGGACCCCTATACGCACAGGCAGATTTAGTCCCTACTTTGGCTATTATTTGTCTTTACTTAGAGTTTAAGATAGCCCTGATGTGTAGGGGAGGTGTTTTCCTTTCTTGTTTTAAACAAATGTATTTATTTATTCTTACATGAATTTATAATCAATCCTTCTTACTACTCCTCTTTCCACTGAACATATTTTAAAATGGAAAATTAAAGCCTCATCATAAATACACATAAATAAACAAATTCTCACATTGGCCATGCCCGAAAATGCTTATTTCTCTGAACCTTAGTTCACCACCTCTGGCAGGAGGTAAATAATGTATTTCACTTTTAGTTTTCTGAAACCATGGCTTATTGATGAGAGATGCTTTTCAAAGTTGTTTTTCTCTATATTGTCATCATGTAATTTGTCCTAGTTCTGCTCATTTCACTCTGCATCACTTCATAGAAGGCTTCTTAGTAGTAGTAATGCCTGTTTTCCCAACATTTATCATTTTCCTCTTTTGACATCTTTGCTAGTCCAATGAGTATAAAGTAAAACCTCAAAGTCAGTTTAAATTGCATTTCTCTAAGTATTATAATTCAGCTCCTTTTGGCATATAAGTATGGAGAGCTCAGATTTATTCTTTTGAAAACTACCTAGTGGTATCCTTTGTCCAGTTATCCACTAAAGAATGGCTCTTAGTTATGTAATAACTAAGATTAATATATATATACATATATATATTGGATATGAAACTTTTATCAGAGTAATTTGGTATTGATCAATGAGAGTGTCTTTCTTTAAAAAAAAACCATTTTTAGTTTACAACAATTCAGTTTCACAAACTTTTGAGTTTTAAATTTTCTCCCCCTTTCCTTCACTTCCTCCTCTCCATGACAGCATGCAATCTGATGCAGGTTCTACATATACATTCATATTAAACATTTTCACAAATTGTGAAGAAGAATTATGGAATGAAACACAAGAAACAAAACAAAACAAAAAAGGGAGAACAAATAATATTCTTCGATCTGCATCCATAATTATTTCTCTGGATGTGGATAGCATTTTCCATCATGAGCATTTTGGATTTGTCTTAGAACCTAGCATTATTGAGAAGAGCCAAATCTATCCAAGTTAGTCATCACACAATGTGGCTGTAACTTTGTGCAATGTTCTCCTTGTTCTGCTCACCTCACTCAGCATCAGTTCATATGTCTTTCCAGGTTTTTCTTAAGTCTGTCTGCTCATCATTTCTTATAGCACAGTAATATTTCATTACATTCATATTCCACAACTTGTTCAGCCATTTCCCAATTGATGGGCACCCCATCAGTTTCCAATTCTTGGCCACCACAAAAAGAGCTGCTATAAATATTTTTGTACATGTGGGTCCTTTTCTCATTTGTGTGATCTCTTTGGGATATAACCCTAGAAGTGGTATTGCTGGGTCAAAAGGTATGCTCATTTTTATAGCCCTTTGGACATAATTCCAGATTGCTCTCCAAAATGGTTGGGGCAATTCATAACTCCACCAACAATACATCAGTGTAGCAATTTTCCCACATCATCTCTAGCATTGATCATTTTCCTGTTTTGTCATGTTAGTCAATCTGACAGGTGTGATGTGGTACCTAAGAGTTGTTTTGATTTGCATTTTTCTAATCAATAATGATTTAGAACATTTTTTCATATGTCTATAGATAGCTTCAATTTCTTCCTCTGAAAAATGCCTGTTCATATCCTTTGACCATTTATCATTTTGGGAATGGCTTGTATTCTTATAAATTTGATTCAGTTGTCTATATATTTTAGAAATGAGGTCTTATCAGAGACACTGGTTGTAAAAATTCTTTCTCAGTTTTCTGCTTCCCTCCTAATCTTGGTTGCATTGGCTTTGTTTGTACAAAAACTTATCAATTTAATGTCATCAAAATTATCCATTTTGCATTTCATAATGTTCTGAGAGTGTCTTTCTAAAGGTTTGGTTCATGAAGTAACATTGATTTCATTGATTATTGATTGATATCAATTATTCAGACAAAATCAATTAGCTTTTAGAAAGGACTGTTTATTAAGGTGGTACAATAAGAACATTTGATACAAAACATCTTTCCCTCTGTCCCAGATTCTGTTACATACTCTCCAACAAGTACATATAGAAAGTGGAAGAAAGTGGGCTCAAGCTTAGAGAATATATGTGGTTATAGACAAAGTTTATAGACCCTGGAAGTTCTTTCATGGGAGTCTCCAAGATGTTTCCCTTATGTATGTGTAGATTTTCTTTTTGGAGAGGGGAAGGCAAGGCAATTAGGATTAAGTAACTTGCCCAAGATCACACAGCTAGTGTGCAAGTGTCTGAGTCCAAATTTGAACTCACGTCCTCCTGACCCCAGGGCCAGTGTTCTATTCACGCACCATCTAGTTACTCCCATGTGTAGATTTTCTGATGGGTTTTTTGTAGAGCCTTGAATCTGCCTTTTCTCATCAAGTGCAGTCTGTTCTTAGCTCCCAAAGACTGCCTCTAGCAGTCCCAGGGATGCTTTTGTGACCACAGTGGAAAAAGGTCAGATCCTACAGAATTGTTGAAGTTCACAAGATCTTCCTCTGGCAGGTGGGGTTCAGGGACAAAGGCTAAGGTTAATGGTCTTCATATGCTTCCTTCTCAGGAACTTGGCTGAAAGGCTTCACCTTAGGCTTCCATATGCTTGACCTCCACAGGGCACGGCCAGTTTTCTCAACCAATCCAAATACACTTCCTATACAATGCCACTCCAGTTTTCAAGCGAAACAGGAGTTTTAAACCTTTTTTGTGTCATAGACCTGTTTTCTGGAATAGTGAAGCATAAAGATCCCTTCTCAGACTGTTTGTAATCTGGTCTTTCCTGAGCATGCCTACATCTAATATGGAGATGCTCTTAAGAGGGGTCTTTTGAGCATGTCTAGTTTGCCTAACCTAGATGGGGCTAGGGATAACCTCCTTTGATTAGCTGCCTGCTTCTTTAGAACCTGGGGACACTAAACCATTCACTCTCTTTTTTGCCATCACTTTTGCTATGCTCTGTGTCCAGAGTACATACCATGAATGCCATGAACTGAATCCGTGAGAGGGGAAGCCTGCTTCATCTCTTCTTCCTCAGTTCAGAGAAATGGGCCTACGGGTGTTTATTTCTCTTCTGTTTTGTTTGTTTCATGTGCCAGAAGGAGTCCTCATCAACTATAAATTCAAGCCATGTCAACCTTGGACCCGGGATTGCAGGCTGGATGGTATATTTAGCCAGCCTGGCAGGAAAACCCTGAAAAGCCAAAGTTCCTGGGTCTTGAGAGCCTGGTTGGGTTTTGGATTTGGAACTGTGCTTTACCAAAAACAAAGTTATGAACCTAACCTCCTTCTCCTCCATAAAGATTGGAGGTGGTACAAAGCAGGAGAGGGATTATGCCTCCCACGTGTTGGAAGGAGTAAGTTTGTATGTTTTTTATTTTCTTTTGAAAGTAAACATTCCTTAGTAAAAGCTTCAGTGTTACACATAAAACAAAATACATAGAATTGTGAAAGAATCCAAAAGCTAGTGAGAAAGTGTAAGGATCTATAATTTTTTTTCCCATCCAAGTTCACAGACCCCTTGAAATCTGTTCATAGACCCTCTGGAAGTCTATGAGCCCCAAATTAAGAATCCTTTATTCTTTCTAGGCTGCCTTCCTCTGGACTTCACTGTGCCCCTACTTCATCCTGGAAGATCAAATCAACTTTAGAATTCACACTCAAACTTTTCTTCTACCATAGTACAGTAATTCACAAAAACAGAACTGAGTTTTATTCCCCCTCCCAGTTCCTGGTGGCAGCACAAACAAGGAATGAAATGACTAAAACTAGGCCTGGCAAAAGAGAAATAAGGGAGAATCAAGGGGCCAGGATCATCTAAGACTATATAATCAACCCCTGAATAATTGGAAGTTAGTTGCAATTTCAGTTTAACCATAATGTCTAACTATACATTGGCAAGAAACAAAGGTAAAGATTTTAGATCTTTTCATTCTATTTTTAGTACTGATGATGCATCCACCAAAATGTAATCATAATGTTCTTTTAACATTATTTGAAAAGTCTCAGAGCTTTAACCTCAAGAAGCAGATCTCTGGGAATCCAGGAAAGCAGGCATTGTCTAATCGTTCTCTTGGATTCTTGGAATTGTTTTACTTTTTACTAAAGATACACAGCAGTCCGCAATTATTTCCCATTGCATTTTTGTCCCTCAAAAGGAGAGCACAAGATATATAATCAGAACCACAACAAACTATTCTGGCAGCCATGGCAAGGAAGATAAAAGTGCTAAGGGAGAGGAATATCTGGAACCTTGGGACACAAGTTCCTTCAAAGAAGAGACCCTGTGACATTGCCCTCCTTCAAGGGAGCATGAGACCCTGAGATACTGATTTATATAGACAAAGCTACCTTAGGAGATTGCCATGTTGGATAGAACAAGATTGAAGCCAATCTGGGGAGCTCCCTTGGGTATAGTGAGGAGGTGATGCCAATTGAAGCTTGCCATCCTCTAGCCTCCAGTTTTAACCAATTATTCTTTTCAACTAAGTTTTCAGCTTGTGTGGGGTACAGAGACCCTACCCCAAATTGACTACTCAAAGATGTCTCAAAGTGAAAGGAGGAAGTTTTATTGAGAAGTGGGCGGTCCTATCACTGGGAAGTCCAGAGAGAGGAGACCCTATATAGAAGCCAAAGCTGGGTTATATAGCTGAAAACAACACGAAAACCGCAGCCTTCCCCTTCCTTGTGTAATCTTTTAGTTGATTGGCTGTTCTGTTAACATTCCCTTATTTGGCAGGTGGGGTGATAAGGGGATTTCCAGAGTTTCATTTTCCTCTGGGTCACCTGACTGAGGCATAAAGGCTTATAGTACTTCAGCAAATAGTCTACTTGAGAAACCACATTTCGTTCTACACAAACTCAATGGTTTCTGCCTCCTACAGGAATACGATACAGTCACAAAATCACAAAAGCCTCTAAATTCCCTTGGGGTAAAATTTAGCCCTATCCAGAGTGCATAGGAAGGTACCAGTTAAATTTATTTTTCCTTCTTATTGCTTTCCAAGTTCATTGGCACATTGACCAAAAATGGATATGGAAGAAGAATGGAAATTTTTTTAATTTGTTCTTTGAGTTCAGTTTAACAGGCATGCTTATTAGACATCAATTAGGTATCCTGTACGGATGTTAATGGAAGAATAGGCCCTCTCGTGTCAGGACTCACTGAGTCCTTTTCAGGACTGCTCATCCACCTTTGGTGTCTACCCAATTTCCTCAACTCTCATGTATGGATCCAAGGTAGCATGCACAGTAGCCACACCTGGTAAAACCATAGCAGATGGACTAAACCAGGTTGAGGGTAACTGACAGGCCTCGAATCTTTCATGAGTTAGGGGGATGTCTATCCCAAGCATGTAGAGACTTACCCTGGTGGAATGGGTAGATGAGAATTATTAGTTCCAGTCTTAATGAAGGCAGCTGAAGCAGGAGCTGTGGAGCCCTTAGAGCTTGGTCAGACACCAAGGTCATTCACTGCATCCTGGGCCATTACCAAGACTTTTCTCTTGCCATTGAACTTCAGTGACTCTGGAAGAGAGAGTGAAGTTGATAACTGTGCAATTCTGCCTCACTTAAATCCAATTCAGGAGCAAGTCATGACATCACCCCATGATAAAGGGACAAATAACAAGGTATTATGGGAGATAACAATGAAATATGAGGGATAGAGCAAGGGAAGGTAGACTATTGGACCTGGAGTCAAGAAGATCTTAGTTCAAATCCAACCTAAAATACTTATTAGCTGTGTAAGGTCATATATCCTCTACCTGACTCAGTTTCATGATTTATAAAATAGAAATAGCAACACCTACCTCCTGGGATTGTGTTGTGAAGATCAAAGAGATAATATTTTTAAAGTGCTATAGAAATGTGATCTAGTAGTAGTGATAGTGGTGGTGGTAGTAGTAGTAGTTCTTGATTTACAAACTATTTGGATAGACAGAACTATCCTTATGTGATTAAAAGAACTAGATAATTAGATAACAAGAAAAGCCACTCTTAAGTGTTGACCGGCTTGGTGCTGAATCCCACGCGTTAGTTGGCCACATTAATGATTTTATTTTAATTTTTTTGGTGGGAGGAGGGCAATTGGGGTTAAGTGACTTGCCCAAGGTCACATGGCTAGTTTTTGTGTTAAGTGTCTGAGGCTGCATTTGAACTCAGGCCCTCCTGACTCCAGGGCCAGTGCTCTATTCACAGTGCCACCTAGCCACCCCTACCATATTAATGATTTTAACAAACAAGATTGGTCTACTGGCATTACCTATGATAGTGACCAGTTTGGTAATCAAAGTGTTGAAAGGACTATTGGAGTCATTTTAAATTATTTCACTTTGGAAAATAACCATAATCAATCATGACATGCTATTGTTACCTTATCACATCAGCAGAAATTCTCTCCCTCCCTCCCTCCCTCTCCCTCTCCTTCTCCCTCTCTCCTTCCCTTTCTCCTTCCCTCCCTCTTTCTCTTTCATTCCCTCTTTCTCCTTCCCTCCCTCTTTCTCCTCTTTCTTTGCCTCTGTCTCTCCCTCCTTTCTGACAGAATGGTTACTATGCAATTAGCTAGATGAGAAGATGGTTACCTTCTCCTACGCCTTAAACCCTGGAGCCCTAGAAATAGGTTTGTGGTTTTGATCCATTTCATTTGTTCTTTTCAGGAGTAGAACCCTGTACATGGGAGCTTGAGTCAGGGGAACCTTAGAACCAAGATACCAGGTCAGATGTGCCCAGTAGGGAAGTCCTGAAAATCCAGGGAAGGGAGCCTGGGGGATTTTAGAATTTTAACTTGGTAGGAATTAAGTTGTTAACCTAATCTTGTTCCCCTCCCCAGATGAAGGGAATATAGGGGAGTTGTGCCTCAAAAGTGTGGAGGGAATGTTTATATATTTGTTCTGGCTGTAACTTGGAAGTAAATACTGGATAGTGTATAGGGCCTGGAGTCAGGAAAATTCATCTCCTCAAGTTCAAATCTGGCCCCCCACATTAGCTGTGTGACACTGGGCAAGTCACTTCACTCTGTTTGCCCCAGTTTCCTCATCTGTAAAATGAGCTGGAGAAAGAAACGGCGAACCACTCTAGTACCTTTGCCAAGAAAATCCCAAATGAGGTCACAAAGGGTCCGACACAACTGAATAATAACAACAACAACAAATTCTTTGTAAAAGTGAATCTGATTAAGTGGTAAAATGAAACTGGGATGCGGAGGATCCCTAAAATTGGGAGAAGATAATCTTGAGAAGATAAACCCAGGGAGAGGCTTGAGCATATGAGTGCAACTCTATGCTTTCTTGGACAGGTAGATGGAGCTAGGATAGAGTAAGTAACTCAGCAACAGCATACATGCTCCCAACTCCTCTGGAGCTAATGTAGAACATCAAGGGAGGATTGGAGATGTAACAGCCCTGGCCTTCAGGAAGTGAGGGTCCCCATACTCATAGTCTTATCCTTATCAATAAAAACAAATATTTCAATTGTCAAATTCAGTTCTACAACCCTACTGCTATGTGCAGACCCTAAGGATGTAGAGAAATAAAACAGAACAGTCCTTGCCTTTCAGCAGCTTACATTCACCCGGAGGAGAAGCAACATATATATATATATATATATATATATATATATATATGCAAATAAGTAAATACAAAATAATTTGGTTAGAGCGAGACATAGGGGGAGTGGGATGAACACTAACAACTAAAGGAAATCAAAATGACTTCCTGCTTTAGTAAACTCATTTGGAATTAATATAATTCACATACCAAAAATTTGGGAGCTAACGTCTGCAAAAAGAGTCTTTTAATCTTTTAATTAGGTTAAAAATATCCTTTTTCCATTCCATTTCCATTATTAATTTAATCAGCAAATCCTTTCTTCATAGACAGAGCTAAAGTGACCTGCAGCCTAGACAGGATTCAGATATCCCAAACTGCTAATGAAAAGAATCAGAGCAAAGTTTTAGTGTTTTTCTCTATAGCATTCTGTAGTTTGACAAAACACACTAATTAAAAGTATTTGAAAATAATTTTTCTTCATCTTCCAGAATGCTAAACTTTTCAGTTTAATTTCAAGTGGACATAATATTTTGTACATACAGCCCCTTTTTAATATATTTTTTAAAAACTCTCTGAGTTCAGAGAACTTTAAAAATCCTTAAAGCATTCTTGGAAAGATTGAGGAGGTAGGGATTAGCCGGCTCAAGTGCGTTGTATTCTTACATGTAATATAAGACTACCTTACTTTTGATAGTTTTATTTGCTTAGTAATCTAAATTTTAGTCTCAGTAATCTATCCGTCTTCCACAATAACATTTTATTCAGTTGGTTCCTAGCAAAGAAAAACAGTTCATTCAGAATTATTACTGGTGAATGATGAAATAAGAGCTATACTTTCTAGATTAAATTCCTTCCTTGTTATAAAAATGTACATAGCAACACAGATTTTAGTTCAAGATAAAATATAAAATTAAAATAATGAGGAAAATTAAGGTTATTTTTTTTAAATTTGGGTTGTACTTGGTACATTGTTTTCTTGGACATAAAAGTGCTGATGTTGCCACTGGTTACAGTTTCTAATTTTTTCCTTTTAATTTTCTCCTTTGAGAGAATAAACTGCAGATAATAAGCATTCTGTTTCAATTATCTATTTTTAGAACATTTGAACACAATAACTTCTTTAGTTTGAGTTAAAGCAATTGAGTTAGAGCAATTGAGTTACGGTTTGGTGATTTTTTTTTTTCATTTGGTCTTAAGATCATTTGCATGAATTAGTTTCTTGGCTGGCCTCCCTCCTCACTTGCCATATCCTGTTTTTGTAACGTCAGTCTAGCTACCATTTACCTGGAAAAGTTAGGGGTTATGCTTTGTGTCTTCATAGTGGCCAAAAACTGTTTTTTGCTTCTGGAATTGGTGGGAAGAAAGGAATTGAGGAGTGCTTTGGCAAAATCCCATTGAATCATCACTTCCTGCCTCCCATTCAATAATATTTAAGCACTTTCTATGTATAATGAATTGTGATAGGTACAAAGGCTATAAACATCAGAGAGTTCTTGCCCTCAGGAAGCTGTTTGGGGTTATGCCATATATATTCATAGATGTAAAATGCAAGATAAAATGTGATAGGGCAACAGAAAAAATCCAGAAAAGCCTCAGCAATTCATGAGTAAAACAACCGTGCAGAGAAAGAGTCACTTTATTCTCTAATCGTGGAGGAAAACCCAGTCTCTAAATGACATTGTTTACTTTCTTTTTTTTTTGCATTCTTTTTAAATTTCCCATTGTAGGTATAAACAGTAGTTTACCACTAGGGGGAGATGCTAATTGGCAATAAATATTGTTAGCATTCAATAACCGCTTTAAAAGTAGTGGAATGAAAGAGATTTATTCAAGGTAAAGGAATTTCATTTTGGGACACCACACAGCACAAGGTACTAGAGTGCCCACCGGAACCAGGCAGATAGGGTGACAATATTATAGTTGTTGCCCTGAACCCAACCTAAGTTTTCTTCTTGAGTTGAGATAGTTTCTAGAAACTGGACCTGGAGTATGCTGGAGACCCTGAATTGTCAAGGATGAAGCCCCTTCCGGTAATTTGTTGTTTGCACCCTAAGTTAGATGCCCAGTGTATCCTTGAGAGTCAAGACAGGCATCAAGTCTGCGCTAGGCTGGGAAACTGCTTGTGCAACTGGGACCCTTGTAGATATGCAGACCCTCTTACATACATGGTCTAGCAGTTCCTGAGTGAAAAGAAGGCTGCTTTTGTCATCGCCTTGCTCTTCCCCTTTGGGAGGGGTTTTGTTCTTTTCCCACCTTTATTGCACCTTCCTCCTACCAAGCCACTTTTTTTAGGAGATTTCTGTTTTCTCCTCCTTCCTTTATTGTCCTGTCATAAATATGTAAACTTCCGTGTAGATTGTGAATTCTTTGCTCTGGCTTAGGTTTCCACATGCATGTTCATTTCTCTTGTAATAAACCTAGTTTTCACATAAGTTTTGTGATTATTGTTGACATAGTCAAAGGAAGAGAAAGGAGAGGCCTGGTGATGGAACACCCAGAAGCAGGATGTTCACAGTTTTTGAGGGAGCTTCTTACAAGATAGATCGGTAGCCAGTAGAGATGGAAAACAGTAGCAGGAACAACACATGGGTGGTTCTCTCATGTGCATGTCACAGATCTTGGGAAAGACCATAAGACTTGTCTCCAGCAGTCTTGGCTGTTTTGAGCTGGTGGACAACTGAGAGTTCAGGAGTTTAGAGGGAGGAAAAATGTGTCAAGGCCACACAACTGCAAGTGAATTCAACATCCTCTCTCCCCCTTTCATGGTCAAGGCAACCACTGGTGCCATAGAGACTTCAAGGAGTTGCAATTGCTGCTGGACCATAATGGAGTTAATGACTTTAGTTGCAAGTCTTGAAACACAAAAAATGTGACATCTAATGAGGAGGGGGAAAATGATAACATAGTTAAGAGCAGAAAAAGACCTTGTAGAGGGGGCAGAAAATCCTGCTCCATCATCTGAGGAGCCAGCTGAACAAATCCCGGAATCCCCATAGGTTAGAGGAGTGCCAAGAACATCAAGGACCCTGACCTTAGCTTTGATAGCTTTGATGCTTTCTAAAACCTTACCCAATTCATTGACATAAAAGCACCATTATTTCCCATAGAAAGGTGTACCTACCTCACTGGACTGCTCACATGGTGTTAAGGGCCCTGCAGTTCTACAACACAGCCATGGAGTCATACTCAACACCAGATGTGGAAGGGGCCATCAGAGAGGTGGAATTTTCCCAGGTGCAGTAACAAGGGTTTGGTGACATTATGTTTAGGGCAAATAGAGCATTTGAGCAGCCTACTGGAACATTCCCCACCCTTTTTGGGAGGGGTGGCAAACTGAGAAGCTTGTAGGTATTTCAGTGGCTGAAGGAATGCAAGAACTTCATCATAGGGAGGTACAGAGAGTTAGGCAAAACCGTGAGACTCTTTGGGCCTACCCAAAGTTTGGACAGAGGGTACCTGAGGAAGCCCTTTCTTCTCTGCATAAGAGTTCCTCAGGTCCCAGTAGTTATTTAGGTTTGCACTGCAGCATTTCCTCAGGGCTGAAATTCGGAGAGTAGGGTTTGGGGCTGATTATCTGAGACAGAGCATAGGAATGAGAGGATCTAAGGCTGCTTGAAAGGTTGAGTGGTCAGCAAGTATATTCCCTCTAACATGCAGAGCATCCTCTCTGTAGTGGCTAGGAACTTTGATAATGGCTGCTTCCTTCAGCAGGAAGAGAGTGTCAAGGAATCCATTGAACTGGTTTTGTTTTGTTTTTGTGTTTACAGTGGATTGGAAGAAGGTAAGGAAAACTTTGTGTCTCCAAAGCATCCCAAAGTCACGGAGGACACCAAAGGTATACCCATTGTCCATATAAACGTTGATTCATTTGCCTCCTGGTAGCTCACAAGTTCTGCTGACTGCCTCCAGATCAGCTTGTTGCACCAAGGTGGCATGGGAAAGAGGGCCAGCTGGTCTTGGCTTTTTCAAGCTGGCAGGAGTTTAGAGGGGAAAAATGTGTCAAATTTGTGCAGCTGTAAGTAAATTCAATAATATCTACAAGTTATAATTTAATGTAATTTAATATAAATAGCTATAACTTGAAGACAGTTTTTCCATGAGTAAATCAACGAATCAATTCACTTTTCTACTTCCTTGGCTTTTGTGTCCTGGTTTTCTTCCAACTTCTGTCACAACTCCTTTGTTTTACTGAGTCATTTCCCTGGGTTTCCCAAGATTTAGTTCTTAGATATTTGAGGTCTCTCCATTTATCCCTTCTCTTGGAAGGAATTTTATAATTAGAAAAGAATTTGTAGTTGTCATTTAATCCATTCTCTTACTCAATAGATATCTCCCCTAGAACATCCTCATCATTTCAACTTTTATTCTTTGAGAATAACTCTCAAATTGACATGGCTAGCCTGGCCGCTTTACTGAACATCAGGCCTTCAAATCCAACTACTCAATGGACATCTCCATTTGAATCAGAAGTAGTCACCTTCCTTCAGTCTCTCCTCTCTCCAATCTAATTGCTCCATAATCATCTAATTTATGTTCCCAAACAATAGGTCCGACTATGGGGCTTCCTGCTCAAGCAACCTCAATTTTGTACTTTTCTTTCCTCTGACACACCCTCCAACCTTATACAGACCTTCTTCACCTCATACTTGTACTATTACAATAGTCTTCTGGTTGGTCTCTTTGCCTCAAATCTTTACCTATTCAAGTTCATTCTCCATTCAGATGCCAAAGTTATTTTCCTAAATTTCAGTTCTACCCCTGCTACTCTACATACTCTACTGACTTCCTTTTATCTGCACAATAAAATATCAGTTTGACCCTCACAGACCAATCCTTCCTACCTTTCCAGTCCTTTTTTACTTTCTTCCCCTTCACCTAATCTATGACCACAGGTACAGTATTTGTTGCTGTGCCTATCAGTGGACACTGGAATGTTCTCCTTGCTCACTTTCACCTCTTAGCTTTCTTAACACAGCCCAAATCCCATATTCTGCAAGGAACCTTTCCTAGTCTTCCTCATTGCTAGTGCCTTCCCTCTAAGATTACCTCTCATCCACTCTGGAGGAGAGAGCGAGGCTGGTAGCTTTGCACAGCCCTCCATCACTTAAATCCAATTCATTTGCAAGTCATGACATCTTCCTGATGCCATGGTCCTCTTTGAGAAGGAAGGATGAACAACCCTGTGAGTAGTAGTAGCTACCCCCCTTGGGGACCCAACTGGGCAAGCAGTTCCAGTCGGGCAATGCAACTTTTCCCTCCCTCCCTCCTTCCATTCTTCCTTCTTTCCTTCCTTCCTTTCTTTTTCTTCCTTCCTTCCTTCTTCTTCTCCTCCTCCTCTTCCTCCTCCTCCTCCTCCTCCTCCTTCTTCTTCTTCTTCTTCTTCTTCTTCTTCTTCTTCTTCTTCTTCTTCTTCTTCTTCTTCTTCTTCTCCTCTCTTTCTCTCTCTCTCTCTCTCTCTCTCTCTCTTCTTTCTTTTTTCTTTCCAGTCTTCCTGATATCTTGCTGTAATGGCAAGCACAGAAGTAGTTCACACCTTGGTTCAGCTATTGAATTAATTGTTCTAGTCTATTAAGAAACAGAATATGTGAACTCCACGACTTGTGAACCTTAAAATTTTTGAACTCCTGGGGAGGAGCTAATGACTATATAAGGAGAGCCCCTGGGCTAGAGGCAGCAGGAGCTGAAAAGAGGACTCTTGTGGTGGCAGAGGCAAGGGGAATTCTTGTGGTATCCCAGAACTCTGTCTGCTCTTTCTGTGTTGATGTTTGTTTGATGCTTTGTACAGAAGCCCTGGGACCTTACCGGAAGCCCTGAAAGATTTTCTGGTTGTATGTGTACAGAAGTCCTGGAGGAGGATTTTTGAGGTCCTGGGACTTTACTGATGATTTGTGTTGACCTCTTGGACCTTGTTTGTGGGTCAGAGTTGATCTCTATGTTGATGATTTGTGCTGAGTTCTCAGACCTTGTTGGTGTATCTGAGTTGATTTCACTGGCAGATAGTGAATTGATGATGGTGCCTGCAATGTGAATGAATATTACTGTGGCTTTGTTAATCTTTGTCTTCCCAGAAACAGGAACTGTGAAGGACTTGAAGTGAGCTTCAATAGGACACTGTGAGCTTCAATATGGAACGGGAACTGGACAAAGAATTGGACAAGGAGCTGGACAAGGAACTGGGATCTGCCTGCCTTTGAACCCAGGTGACAGCTGAACCTGGGTCCATGGAAGAGGAACCATGGAAGCTGAGAGACAGCTTCAAGTCAAGCTGAAAGAAGACTTTACTTGGACACTATGTACTGATTAAGAAGATTATGATTTACTGTGACCTAGGGGTAGATGACCTGTGTATTTTCCACTATCCCTTAAGGGGTTACTGAGTAGTGACTGATGACTGAGTAGTTACTGATGATTGAATAGTGACTGATGACTGAATAGTGACTGATTTGTAACTTGTGCCCCATGAATGGAGAACTTTGACTATTGTATTTTGTGACCCTTAAGGAGCCAAGTCTCCCTAAGGATAATTGAATGATTGAGTTAGTAAAGGATTGTACTTTGTTGAAAACTATTGTGACCACTTTGGTGAAAACTATGTGGCCATTTTAGTGATACATTATTGTGAATACTGTATTTTGATTTTCTGTGATAAGTTGTAACATTATGAATGCTGTACCTTGATTCTCTGTGAATGTTTTGCTTTGAATAAATAGAGTGTTCACTATACTGTGTAATCAGAACTTTAAAAGCTGTTCACAGTAGCATTCTTCTGGAAAGCTGCTTCTGCATGGCTTTTCACTTGCCACTGGACCCAGATGTCTCCTGAGGAGAGAGTGAGGTTGGTGACTTTGCACAGCCCTCCCTTGCTTAAATTCATTTTACTTGTAAGTCATGACATCTCCTTCCTGATATCATGGTCCTCTTTGAGAAATGAAGGACAAGCAACAACATCTGTCATCCATCAAGCTCAAAAAGATGTAATATAAATCAGGGAGAAGGAATATAGTTCAGTTTTTATTGATGATCTCCATCACTTTTTTGTATTAATAAAGTCTGACTCATTCTTTTCTTCCCCTCCTTCAGATGACTAGCAATTGCAGGTTCTAATATTGTCAAGGCAATATTCACAGCACTGACAGTGACTATGAATATGCTAGTATAGTTCTGAATTACAAAATATAACAGACTCTCCATATAGAAGACAGAAGCAAAACATTTATTCTGACACCAGAAAGCCAAATACCAACACCAAAAAACCAAATCCATCATTACAGCAAAGAAGTTAATACTCCTTATTACCAGAGGGAGCAACACCATCCCAAAGCCCTCCCCCTGCTTGGGCCTTCTCACAAACATACATTCACAATCCTAGCTGTCTCCTTGCCTGTTTCCTCTCTCTCCAGCCACACTAACTATTCTGACTCCCAGCTTCCTCTCAGCTTTACTCCACCCTTCCTGCTCCACCCATGTAGCAAACTCCTCCCACCACAGGCTCCTGTGATTACATTCAACCTATTAAGGGGCAGGGAAGATCTTCAAATTTCCTTAGGCCTATTAAGGGGCAGGGAAGATCTTCAAATTCCCATTTGCTTGACAGTTTCTAATGAATGTTTACTGACTTGATTTGAATTTGGAAGAGGCCTTGGAGACCATCTAGTTGATTGTACAAATGTACCAGAAAGGATGTCTTGTTGATACCTTAAATTCAACATATGTAAAAACATAAAACATTCTTCCACAAACCAAGCTTTCTCTCCAAACTTTACCATCTTCATTAATGGTATCACCATTTCCCCAGTCACTCAGGCTCAAAACCTGAAGATTATCCTTAATTATTTCTTCTCCATCTCCTCCAGTATTCAGCCAGTCACTGTCTCATTGATTCTTCTTTTACAATATTTCCCCTTTGTGTTTGAGGCACATAGGGGATCCTCTCATGGAATGTCAGAAAAGTGACCCAGGTTTGAGATTCTCTGTAGGCAACATCTGCTCAAAATCATAGTTCATGAAGTCCATCCAGTCCATTTACTTTGCCAGCCAGATGATATATTGGTTTGAAATAAGACATTTAATCAACAGTTTAGCAAGGAAAGGGACTAGAAAATGTAGTCTCATGTGCACTTGGAGTACATTCTCTTTCTGGTTACCATACCACTGCTAAGGCAAGAAAAAAATAGAGAGCATACAGTGAACAAGGGTCACAAATGAAAAGTAACATTAGGAATCTATATGACTAGAGAAAATTGTAAGGTGACTGAGGTAATTAACACTTCTGATGATGAGTGCTGTTGACTTTTCCTGCTACTCTACTAAGTGACTTCTTTCTGCGGGTCATCTTTGCTACTAATATGGTCTCTAAACTTTTCTCTGTTATTACCTACTAGACTACAGCCATCAGATCTCTTTAGGGTCAGCTGTTATTCTCTCTTACCATTAGCTCATTGCCTGGAAAACCTCTCCTTCACCTAAAGAATTGCTTTTTGAATGCATGGCCAACAGTAATGACCTATCACGCCCATCTAAGAATCCAAGAAAAGCAAGGAAAATTTTCCACTCAAAGATTATCTTTTCCTTCCTTCTTTCTTTCCTTCCTTCTTTCTTTTTTTCTTTCCTTTTTTCTTCCTTCTTTCCTTCCTTTCGTTCTTATACATTTATCTCATTTTGATATGACATCTTTATTTCAGGAAACTAGCTATCTGAACGATAGTTAGGAAATTCCTTCTATCAGACAACTGATGATCAATAACCAACTAGGTTTCAAGACCCTTATCTCTAATACTGTCAAGTTCATCACCACTCCCCAGTCACCCAAGTAACTTAGGTATCATTCTCCACTCCCCATTTTTACTGATCCCACACAACCAACCTGTTGCCATGACCTGTCATTTCTGCCTTCAAAGTTTGTCTCAAATATGTGCTTTTCTCTTCTCTGACATAATCTCACCATATCATCTCATACATTAAGAACCAACTAAGTTTCAGACAAAGACAAAAATGAAGTAATTCTAGACTTTAAGGAGCTTACAGTGTGATTAATAAAGACAAGATACCAAATAAGACAAGGCAATGTGGGGGAAGGTGCTACCACATGGATCAAGAAAACCTTCTTATTAGAGGTGACATTTGATGGCAGCTTTTAAAGAAACTGGGGTTTCTGAGAAGTCATGGTGAGGAAGAAGTGCACTTCAGACATGGGAAACAGCCTTTGTGCAAAGGCACAAAGATGGGAAATGAAATACCATGTGAAATGAACATCATCAAGGTGACTGCAGTCCGAGGCACAGAATTTAAGTGCTAGAAGAGACTAGAGTTAATTAACCCACATCTAAAGGAAAATCCCTACTCTAGCCTCTTCAAGACCACCACCTGTTGAGGGCCCCAATTTTACTTTTGGATAGCTCTAATTGTTAGAAGGTTTTTCTTGACATCAAGCACAAATTTGCCTTTTTGCAACTTCTATTCACTGGTCCTTGTTCTTAAGACTGTCTTGGCCCAAAGAGAAATAAGTTTAATGCCTGGCCTACATGACAGTCCAATACTTGAATACTATCATACCTCCCCCAATCTTCACATTTCTAGGCTAAACATACCCAGTTCTTTCAATGGCTCCTTGTGTGACATGTGTGCAAGGCCCTTCACCATCCTGCTTGCTTTTCTCTGGACATTTGACAGCTTATTAATATCTTTCTTAAGTGTGACATTTAGAACTAAACACAGTACTCCAGATGATTTCTGTCTGGAGAAAGCAGAGTACAGTGGGACTTTTACATCCACATTCCTTGAAGTCATGCTTCTCTTAATGTAGCCCAAATTTCCATGAATTTTTTTGGTTGCCACATCTCATTACTGGCTCATATTGAGCTTACCATGCACTAAAATACTATCTTTTTCAGAATTGCCCTTTCTCTGTGTGTGCCTCCTGTATCTTGTATAAGAGAACTTGGATTTTTTTGTAGGCAAGTATAAGATACTATGTTTTTCATTAGAATTTCATCTTATTAGATTCACTTCAATGCTTTAGCCTGTTGAGATCTTTTTAGAATCTGTCATCCACTGCACTGAGAATTAAAAGAAAGGCAAAAACATATGCTGATTATAATGAGGGAGACAATATGCAATAACTATATGTACTTTTGATATATACTTATATATATTTAATATAAATAGATGATAGATAATTAGATAAGATAGACGAGAAGTAATCTCAAAGGGAAGGTAGTAGCAGTGAGGGGGATGGGGAAAGGCTTCCTGCAGAAGGTGGGATTTGAGCTGTTAAGAAAGCTAAGAAGTGAAGGTAAGGAAGGAGAACATTCCAGGTAAGTAGGATAGCCAGAGAAAAAACAAAGTCAAGAGATGGAGTGTCCACTATGAGGCATAGCACCAAATTCTGTATTGCTGGGTTATAGATAAGGTAAAGGGGAGTAAAGTGAAAGAGGAGTTGAAAGGTAGGACTCGGTTGTGAGGGTCAAACTGATATTTTATTGTGCAGATAAAAGGAAGTCACTGTAGTGTATTGAATAGCAGGGATTACATAGACCTGAACTTTAGGAAAATCACTTTGGCATCTGAATGAACGATGAACTTGAATAGGGAAAGATTTGAGGCAGGGAGACCAAGCAGAAGACTATTGCAATAGTCCATATATGAGATGATAAAGGTCTGTACAAGGTTGGAGGGTGTGTCAGAGGAGAGAAAAACACAAATCTGAGACAAACTTTAAAGGCAGAAATGACAGGTCATGGCAACAGGTTGACTGTGGGATGAGTGAAAATGGGGAGTGGAGAATGACACCTAAGTTGCAAACTTGGGTGCTTGGGAGATGGTGGTAACCTTGACAACAATAGAGATAAGAGTTTGGGGAGAAAAACTGTGAGCTCTGATTTGGACGTCTTAAGTTGAAGATATCTAATAGGCATTGGCTATGTGAAACAGGAAGTCAGGAGAGAGATTAAGGCTTGATAAATAGACTGGAGAATCATCTGCATAGAGATGATAATTAAATACATTAGAGCTGATGAGATTGCCAAGCAAGAGAGCATAGAGGACACACTGATGGTTAGTAGGCATGACCTGGAGGAAGAGCCAGCAAATAAGATTGAGAAAGAATAGTCAGACAAGTGTGAAGAGATTCACTAGACAACATTGTCTCAGCTTGGCGTCATCTGATGAGCAAATCTGATGAACATGCCATCTATGGCTTTCTCCAAGTCATTGATAAAAATGTTAAACAATTTAGGGTCAAAAACATTTGCATGAGGTATTCCACAGGAGACCTTCATCCGGCTGACACAGAAGTATTAATAAATAGATTTTTAGTTTGACCACAGAAAAAGTTCTGTCAAGCCAATTGTATTGCTTTCCAGTCTACTTCTCTCTGTCTTCTTCATGAGAACTGTATGATATAATGTATCAAGACCTTTATTGAAATCTAGGTGGTAAGTCCTCAGTCTTCCCTTCATATGCTATTTTGGTAAACTTGTCAAAAAAGAAAATGAGATTACTTTGGCATGATCTTTAATTATCCATGGTAAAATTTTCTCAGGAATCAGAGTTAAGCTCAGTGGTCTATTGTTTATCGACATAGTTTATATGTCTATGTACCAACAATTGTTTATATTGTTTATAGATCATATTCTCCTATTTTGAAAATCAAGCTATTTGCTCTTCCCCAATCTTGTGAAATTCTTCAATTTTCCACAATCTTTTTTTTTTTTTGCTTTTTGGAGGGCAATTGGGGTTAAGTAACTTGCCCAAGGTCACACAGCTAGGTTTTTGTTTGTGTGTGCGCGTTAAGTGTCTGAGGTCAGATCCGAACTCAGGTCCTTCTGACTCCAGGGCCGATGCTCTACTCACTGCGCCACCTAGCCACCCCTCCACAATCTTTTAAACATCACTGACAGTGGTTTAGCAGTTTCTTCTGCCAGTTCTTTCTATACCTGACGATGTAGTTCATTTGGGCCAGGTGACTTGAATTCATTCATGATAACTCCTTGTCTTTTCACTGTCTCCTTACTTATTTGGGAATCTACTGTTTGTTACTTACTTTTGATCTGTCATTTCTAGTCAGAGGTCTTTCTCCCTGTCAAAGAAAACAGAAGCAAAGTATGTACTAAATAAGCACCTCTGTTTTCTTTGTTTTTAGTTATCATTGTCCTGTATACCCGAAGTAAAGGAACAAAGTTTCCCAATCCATCTTTCATCCTCTTTTTCTTCCCCATGTAGCAATCACCACCAATACCACAACAGAACTTTCATTGTTCTCTGCTTCTCTCAAATTGTCAGGTTTTTCTGTTATCAGACCTCACTTCTATCTGCACATTTCTTTTTAAACCTTTAGTTGGTTGGTGAATTCCATACACATTCACATCTATCTTTTCAGATAAATCCCCTTTTCCTTCTTTATTGAAATTGGCTCTCCTTATGCTTTAGAACTTAATTCTTGGGCATTTCCTATCCATGTGGGCTGAATTCCCCTAGAGAATTTCAGTCAATGAGATCTTGCCTATCTTTCTTTTGATTCATTGCTAATGGGGTTTTCCAGAATTTAGGCTTCAAATCAGGCTGACTCAGGTTTCTTCTTCTTTCTCTATCATATACTTTAAGAAGGAATTTTTCACTTCTCACGGAATGAGTGAGCTGAAGTAGCCATTTAGTCCAAACCACACCTAGACTCATTCCACCCATGGTTCCTATCATTTTCACCCCCACCAAACATTTTTTCTTTATTTGTGAGAACCAGATCCAGAACAGAATTTCTATTTGTTCCTTAATTTTTTAAAAGGATGAAATTATCCCTAAGGTAAGTTGAGACATTATTCACTACTCTGATTTTGGCAAATAGAGAGCTCTAGCAGATGTCTGGGTAATAATGTCTACTGCTTAGAGCAGTGTTTTAGGAAAACCATTTTGGCAGCTGTGAAGGGTGGACTGATGAAGAGAGAGCCAAAATAGGGAGAGCAGCTATCACCAAAACTATCTCAGAACTTTGTTACCCAAGCCCATAGGAAAAGGCTGGAAAACAAAGTCCGAACCTTCTTCACAGATCTTTTTCCACTGAACAAAGGCAAATAATGGTAAGGTATGAACAAAAAAGATGATAAGGAACACTGGCGTCAGTCACATTCACAGAATCACAGAAGCTGAAATCTGCATATGATGTCAGCAGCCGTGCAGTCCAACCAGTCCAAAAAGAATACTGACCATAACATATCTGACAAGTTATCAAGTCTCTGCTTGAACACCATCAATGAGGGCATCTTACCACCTACTGAAAGCTATCTAGAGATAGCTCTACTTGTTAGGAAAATTTCCCTGACATCTGTAGCAACAATGCAATATTCACAATATCTACAGTAACTATTGATATGCTGATATGGTTATTAATTACCAAAATATAATAGACTCTCTACATGGGGGACAAAGCTAGAACATTTATTCAAATACCAGAAAACTGAGTCCCCAAACCAGAAAATCAAAGCCATCACAGTAGCTATAGAGTTTGCACACATAGTTAATTCAGTAAACACCCACATTCTCAAGCCTTCAAAACAGAACAGGCTATCTCAGGCAATGGTCCTCTTCTCCTCATTTATGGTAACTGTTCAGCATCCATGCAGCTCACTACCAGCAGCTCTGGCCCCCCACGGTTCCTGTCCCTGGCAGTCCTCAGCAGGAGTCCTTAGCAGAAATGCTGGCTGGCTCAAACAAAAGGAGTTCGAGCTGCAGCTCCTGCCGCCACCACACCTGTAGTCACCACACTGACTCTAGTTTGGCTCTGGCTTCCTCTTGCCCCACCCCTTCCTGCTACTTCAGCAAGTTCAAGAGGCATGGAAGAACTTCAAATCCCATAACCATTACATCTAGCATAAATTGGCCTCTTAAATTTCCACCCATTGGTCCTAGTTCTGCCTTTTGGGGCCCATCAGAATAAATATAATCCTTCCTCTATGTGATAGTTCTTCAGTTCTTCTTCTTCTTCTAGTTCTTCAGATCCCCAAAGACAGCTGTCATGTCCTTATAAGTTTTCTCTTCTCCAGGAAAAATGTCCAGTTCTTTCAACAGATCTTCATATGACATGCAGCCAAGGCCTTTTATTGTCCTAGTCGCCCTTTCTGACACCAGCTTATTGATGTTTTTTTTAAACACAATACTCCAGATGACTTGTCTATAGAGAGTATCTACTCTCCCTATTCCTGGAAATTATGTCCCTCTTAGGAGAAGGAAAGGGAACAGGTATTTATATAGTACCCACCATGTGTCATGTACTGTCCAAAGCATTTTTTACAAGTAGTATCTCATTTGGTCCTCACTCACAAACACTCTGTGAGGTAGGTGCTATTTATTATCCCCATATTACAGTTGGAGAAACTTAGGCAAATAGAGGTCAAATGACTTGCCCAGGGTCACACAGCTAGTAAGCACCTGACACTGGATTTGACCTTAGTTATTCCTGACTCCAGGATTAGTACCCCACCAACTGCCTCTACTGCAGCCCAAGTCTGCATTGAATTTTTTAGTTGCCATATCACATTACTGACTCATTGGTCCCTGTAACAGGGTTTGCATTGAAGAAGACTGTGACTGATCTAGGAAGAAATTATCACTCAGTAGTTGATAGGAAAAAATGTGGAGAAGCTCTACTATGACTCCATAGTCTTTTTTCCACAACAGGGTCCTGCTTTGGACTGAGGGGGGGATGATTTATCTCTGTGATAACCCCCAAGGAAAAGGCATCAGGCTTCTCTTGCTCCTTCTGATTCTTTGTGTTCCCAACCTGGAACAGAGTTCCAGGGAAGACTTTTTTTTTTAAGTTAATTTATTTTTAGCTTTCAACTTTCACTTCCATAAGTTTTAAATTTTCTCCCCCTCCCCTCCCTCCTCCTCAAGATGGCATGCAATCTGATATAGGCTCTACATATACATTCCAATTAAACATATTTTCACATTAGTCATGTTGTATAGAAGAATTAGAATGAATGGGAGGAACCATGAGAAAGAAAAACAAAACCAAAAAAGAAAATAGTCTTTTTTGTTCTGAATTCAGTGTCCATAGTTCTTTCTCTGGATGAGGATGGCATTTTCCATCATGAGTCCTTGGGAATTGTTTTTAGGACCTTGCATTGCTGAGAAGAGCTAAAGTCTATCAAACTTAGTCATCACACAATGTGGCTGTTACTGTGTACAATGTTCTCCTGGTTCTGTTCACTTTATTCAGCATCAATTCATATAAGTCTTTCCAGGTTTTTCTGATGAAAACATCATTTCTTATAGAACAATAGTATTCCATTATATTCATATACCATAACTTGTTCAGCCATTTCCCAATTGATGGGCATCCCCTCAGTTTCCAATTTTTGGTCACCACAAAAAGAGCTGCTATAAATATTTTTGTACATGTGGGTCCTTTTCCCATTTGTATGATCTCTTTGGGATACAGCCCTAGAAGTGGTATTGCTGGGTCACAGGGCATGTACATTTTTATAACCCTTTGGGTATAGTTCCAAATTGCTCCCCAAAATGGTTGGGGCAGTTCACAACTTCACCAACAATACATCAGTGTAACAATTTTCCCACATCATTTCCAGTACTGATCATTTTCCTGTTTCATGTTAGTCAATCTGACAGGTGTGATGTGGTACCTAAGAGTTGTTTTGATTTGTACTTAATCAATAGTGATTTAGATTTATGATTATAGATAGCTTTAATTTCTTTCTCTGAAAACTGCCTGTTCATATACTTTAACCATTTATCAATTGGGGAATGACTTGTATTCTTGTAAATTTGATTCAGTTCTCTATATATTTTAATGAGGCCTTTATCAGAGAAACTAGTTGTAAAAATTCTTTCCCAGTTTTCTGTTTCCCTCCTAATCTTGGTTGCATTGGCTTTGTGCAAAAACTTTTCAATTTAATGTAATCAAAATTATCCATTTTGCATTTCATAATGTTCTTTATCTTTTGTTTGGTCATAAATTCCTCCATTCTCCATAAATCTCACAGATAAATTATTGCTTGTTCCCCTAATTTGTTTATGGTATCAGTCTTTCTAAATCATGTACCCATTTGGACTTCATTTTGGTATACGGTGTCAGACATTGGTTTATGCCCAGTTTCTGCCATACTATTTTCCAGTTTTCCCATTGTTTTTTTTTTTCAAATAGTGAGTTCCTATCCCAGAAACTGGGGTCTTTGGGTTTATCAAACAGTAAATTGCTACAATCATTGACTGCTGTGTCTCATGTACCTAATCTATTCCACTGATCCACTAATCTATTCCTCATCCAGTACCAAGTAGTTTTTATGACTTTATAATACAATATAAGATCTGATATGGCTAGGCCAACAGGGAAGACTTTCTTTTTTTAAAGAATAGGTATGGCTCATATCTAGAGCATCCCCAAAGGTATTAACAGGATCATTCCTAGAAAAAGGTACTCAATGTACAAAGTAGGGATTAGGTATAGGACAGTGATTTATTTCCTCCACCATCAAAGATGGGCCTAAAACATAACAAACTCAGAAGCTCATATTAATAGATACTTAAGATATAAAGTGATAATATTACAATATACTCCTGGGAGATGATGCTAACTTTGTATAATTGCAAAACAGTTATATCATGTTCACTGTAGATCTGTACTGTCTGAGCAACTTATAAGGTTCAGATCTCAGGGACATGCACTAAAGGCATGCCTATTTCATCTTTTCAGGTGTAGGAAGATCCTATCAGTGGCCATCTTCTCTGAGAAGCAGTCTGGTTGTTAGAATCATCTCCTGTTGGGGAGCTGCCCCCAATTCAGGAACTCTTGACCTTAAAAAGTAGCCATCAAGGCTGGAAACATTCATTTCTCAGGATCACTTACTGTGCTTAGGTAAGGAACAACAAGCAGAAGGAAGGGAAGCCAGGTCCTGAGGCTCACCCACACAAGTCCTGTTTTCAATACTATATTCATTGTTGCTGAGTAGGGAAGAAAGAAATCCCCTCCCTCTTCTTATTGGAAGATACTGGTAGAATCTCAATCATACTCATAGGAACTGTGGACTTTCTCTACTTAAAGCTTGCTGAGTGGGTGGTTCTGCCTTGCATCTATCATTTTCAATGTGACCCTAGTCTCAGGGATCAAAGGACCAATCAAAAACTGCAGGGCTGTTCATGTCCTTTAGCAAGGTGTCATAGTATAGGTTCCCACGGTAGTGATAGTATACCCCTTCTACATTTGCATAAACACCTTGCTTCAGCTAAACAAGAATACTTGCTTTCCTTTGAACCAACCTTATTGCACTCTCACTTCTGGGTCTTTGCTTATATTGTTCTTCTTTCTTAGATTGTACTTCTAATTCCTCTTCCTCCTCAATTTATCTAAATTTGATCTCAGTCTTCCAAGGCCCAGCTCAAATGCTATGTCCTTTGACAAACCTTCCCTAAAATGATCTCTCTCAAATTCTTACCACAGTTATCTGTACTATTCCTGTAAAGCTGGGGATATATTCATAGGACTTAAAGCTGGAGAAGACAATATCAATAAGGTCAGGTCAATCCCTTCATTTTACAGATAAGGAAAGTGTGAAGTAGCATGTGATAGTAGAAGAGTGAACTTGGATGTCAAGAGAAACTTGGGTTAGAGTCTTGCTCTTATTCTTAACAGCAGCATGACTCTGGACAGGTATTACTTAGCTGGAAAATGGAGATAAAATTACATATAGTACCTACTTCACAGGGTTGTTGTGAGGCTTGAACCAGATCACATATAAAAATGTTTTATGATATAAATGCAATATAAACAATGCCTCTCATTAAATGATTTTCCCAACATCACACAGGTAGCAAGGAGCAGACATTGTATTCACCTGAATTTGCCTTGCCTTATTGCTTATATTGAACATTTAGGAGGTACAGTGGATAGAATGCTGGACCTGGAGTCAGGAAGACTCATCATCCTGAGTTCAAATCTGCCTGCAGATACTTATTAGCTGTGTGATCCTGGGAAAGTCACTTACCCCACTTTGCCTCAGTTTCCTCATCTGTAAAATGAGTTGGAGAAGGAAATAGCAAACCACTCCAGTTTCTTTGCCAGGAAAACCCCAAATGAGATCACAAAGAATTATACACTACTAAAAAATGACTGAACAACAATTGCATGTAATCTCCACAGTGTAGCACAGTGAGTTTTACATAGTAGATATTTAATATTTGTTAATTAACATGAAGTAACTATAATTGTGTGTATGTGTAATATAAGTATGTATGTAAAGACATTAACTATAATTGTTACCGTATACTACTTGTCTCCACAGCCAGATGATCAGATCCTGGAAGACAGGAACTGTTGCATATTTTAAAAGTGAATTAATTCAGGAATGACTCGTTAAAGGCCAATCTTGAATTTATGTGGAGCCCAAATTCATCTGAGAGAAACTTGACCCCAAAGAGGAAAGTCAGGTATTTCTTGTGTTGTTTGACTCATTATGCCCCTATTCCACAGTAGAATTTTAGGATATATCTCTAAAACTCAGCTTAGGTATGACTTACATTTAGGGTTTCCACAAAAGGGAATAACAAGTTAACTTCCATAAATGGGTCTTAGTAGATATCAAATATAGGACAGCTATTATTTCCTGTACCCAAAAAGCAATACTTTTAAAGAAGACTAAGAAGTGCACATTAAGAAAGACTTAAAGCAGGGGTGGGGCAGCTAGGTGGCACAGTGAATTGAACACCAGCACAGGAGTCACTTATCCCCAATTGCCCTGCCCTCCCCCTCCAAAAAAGAAAATTAGAAAAAAAAAGTTAAAAAAAAAAAAAGCAGGGAGACTAGATGGCACAGTGAGTAAGAGTGCTGGCCTCAGAGTCTGGAGGACCCAGGATCAGATCTGGCCTCAGAAAATGAGCACCCACACATAAAAAATGACTGGCTGTGTAACCTTGAGCAAGTTACATAACCCCAATTGCTTTAAAAAAAACAACAACAAAACTTAAAGCAAATAATAAATCAGCATATCTATTATACCATTCTGGGAGATAAGACAACTTGTGGTTCTTAAGAAAAGATGTTTCACTCTCACCTAATACTTGACTATTTCACAAATTCAGATCTCACAGCCAGCCAAGGCATGGCTTGGGAATTCTTGGTTCTTTTGGTTGCAGCATATCCCCCTGCTGGTGGTGCTCTTTTCTTAGAAAGTATTACACAATACTTAGTGTTTCCAGCTAGGAAGCCAGCACCCAACTCAAAAGACTCTTGGCCTCTGTAGTTCAAGAGGCATCTGCCAAGACTAGAAACAGCTTTTCAAAATCACTGGTGCTTATCTCAAGACTCATGCTCAGGTAAGAAATACAAAAAAGAGGCTCAAAGTCCTGTCTCAGGTTTATCTAGCCAAGTTATATGCCATTAACATATACTCCCTCCATGGGAAGTGTCCTACCTAGTCAAGCAGTTAAAGGGGTTCTCCTTTCCCTGCTCCAATAACAATGTGCAGTACTATACAAGTACTAATGGAAAAACACAAAACAAAGATCTATGTGAGGTATGGATGGAAAGTTTCATGGAAGAGGTGCCATTTGAATTGGTCTTTAAAGAACAAGGCAAGGAAGTCATTACTGAGCAAAGAAAAGGTGTGAATAAAATGTAGGAAAGCATGAAGGGAACACTATGCAATCTGCAGCTTAGCTGTAGCATGTAGTAAGCTGAGGGAAGTAATATCAGATAAGACGGGAAAGGTAGGTGGTAACATTGTGGAGGGCCTTGAATGTCAGGCATACACGTTTGAACTTTTATTTGGTGGGAAATAGGGAACTGCTAAGAATTTTTCAGCAGTAGTTTGATATGACCAGATCAAATCCATTGACATTAGAGGGACCATAAATGCCTACATAAACTAAGGGCAGGGTGATCAGTGAATGTTATTGACAGATTGATTGGCCAATCTGTCAATAAAAAGGAGATGATACAAAGGAGATATTTCCATTTGAGGTCTTGATTCTTAGAAAGTATGTGTTTTTTTTTTTTAAAGGAAAAAATCAAAGATAAGAATATTGGTAAATGAACTTATTAGATCCTGTTGGTTAAAAATTCACTTAATTATTTTCCTTTTTCTGTCATACTTATAGCACTGCCAATAGGTAACTATGAAAATTTTCTTGTATGTCTCTTACTTTTGAACAGTTGCTGTCAGATTTATCAGGCATATATACACAGTTATGGAAAAATCACTGAAAGTGTACATTAGCCTTAGTATTCATGTTCATATATAGGAAAATAACAGAATGAGGACAATTTGAATTTTGAAAATATCAGCAAATGTCAATGGAATCAATTTTGCAAGTGATATTTCTGCTCCCCTAAAAGTAGTCTAGTTGAAAGTCTAGTGCTTTGAAATACAGACTTCCTTTCACGAGGTTTTGGAAATAAACCACTTTGTTCTCTCCCCTTTCCATTCTCCTCTTTCTACTTCAGCCATATATTGTACATTTGAGTACACTGCTGTTGTGCTCTAGGAGTGGGGTTACACTCGATGACACAAGGTCCACTTAAAATTATCCAATCCTTGCCCTTAAGGAATAGTCTTTGAGAAAAGATAACCCAAAGGTTTAAGTAGGGCTGCAGGTGGTGAAAGGTCCTGAAAACTATAGGACAGCAGACTATGTGTAGCCTCAGTACAGGTGCAGAAATACCAAGGAACATGCACTTCTTTGCTCTGTATATCCTAGAGGCCAGGTTATCTGAAAAATCCTCTTGAGATGAAAGACAAAGGAACATAACGTGGAAGAGCAATTTTATCTCATACTCACTAGGCAGATTTTATTTTGACCTTCAGAGATTATCAGTCTTAAACCTGCCCACTTGATTAAGCAATCTCATTCTTAAACTCTGAAGGGACCAGGAAGTATTATATTAGAATATTTTGTGGTTAAATTAATGAGCATCTATACAGCCAATGAAGATGTCATGTTGGCTAATAATTCTAGTTTTAAAGCAGATTTGCTAACATTAATTTACCAACCTGCATTCTTTTTTTTTGGTTTTTCTTCTTTCTTAAAATAATAAAAACAACACCCCCTCCAAAAATCAAGAATGAAAACTAAAATATCACCCTTTACTACTCACTTGGCTAGTCAGTTGTCTGTTGATAACATTCACTGGTTATCCTTTATATAAAACTAATTGTAACAAGATACAATAATAGTTTTTTTTTTCACTTTGGATAAAAAGAAAGTAGACAAAGTCTTTTATTTGAAAGATTTTTCAAACAAAAAGGTTGTCTAGATTCTGATACTGAATGTAGAAGCTCTATAGTACTTTATGAAAAGCACAGTAATACACTGATGCTTAGTAGACATTCTGCCTCAAATCCAAAGCTAGCCTTATTTCTCTTAAGTAACTGTGCAAATAGCTTTGTAGATTTACGGTTGGAATTTCTAAGAGATCATTTAGTCCAATTCTGTCATTTAATACATGAAGAAATTTAGATCTAAGAAAAGTGACTTTGCTGGTTACCATGCTTTGGTTCCCTTCTTCTGCCCCTGAAGCTCCTTTCTCCCATTGGTCTGTTCCTCTACAATCTCTATTTTGAAGAAAGGCTCAGAGTAGCCTTGCTTCACTCTCTGAATCTTGCTACCATGCTCATCCTCCAGTACCATCCCAATATCTTTCAATATTCAATATTCAATAATACCTTTCAGCTCCTTTCAATGTATGATTTTTGAATGCAAGGATAATCTTTATTTTTGCCTCTTTTTTAATTGTATACCTAGGACTTAGCACAGTTCCTGGCATATAGTAGGCAGTTAATAAATGTTCCTTAACTTGCCTAAAATTGTACAAGTAATAGCAAAGTCTGTCCTTTGACTCATAGTATCATAGAAATAAAGGTGAAAGGCCCTCAGAGGTTATCTGGCCCAGGACAGAAGGAAAGAGAGGCCCTCAGAGGTTGTTTCTTGCCCAAAGTCACACAGGTAGTATTAGAGGGAGGATTTAAAATCTAGATCTTCTGACTCTGGAGACAGTACTCTTTCCATTGTACCATCCTTCCTCCAGATTCAAAGTCCTTTCCATTGTCACTAAAGTTGCAGAAGGAGCCTGACCAGGCCTTGTAACTAAAATAGAAACTATGACAATGTCACAGATAGCCTAGTAAAAATGCTATGTTGCCCCGCCTGTCCTAGCAAAGAGAGAACTAGCCACTTAGGACAAATTGGGTTCAAATCCTGCCTCTGACATTTACTACCTCTAAGATTTTGGGCAAGTTTACTTAATCTATCCAAGACTGTAAATGAAAAATAAATTGCTAATCTCCATTGGTTGAGGGGATTTCCTTACCAGAGAGCTCCTAACCCAGATGAAATCACAGGGGGGAGGGTGGAATGGAGGCCTCCAAAGCACCTGCAAATAACAATCCGTTTTAACATTAAAATGTGAGAGTGGAAGCAAGAATATTAAATCTAGAAGAGACCTTAATGGTCATATAATCCAACCCCCTCATTTTACAGATGAAGAAATTGGGCCCAGAGAATGACTTGTCTAAGGTTAGCAGTAAAGCCAGAGCTTAAACCCAGACCTCCTGATTTCTGGGCCAGTGAACTTTCCAAGTGACACCAGCTGTCTTGTATTGAAATACCATACACAGGAAACTAAAAACTGAGACTGAGTTGAAATATATAAGTATGAACTAAAAAAGAAAGTTTTCCTTATGAAATGAGTAGTTGGAATACAGATACTCTGTACCTTGTTTCTTGACTCTTCTATTTGTTTCTTATAGGCAGAAGCTCTCTTCTCCATATACTGCAACCACCCCTACACATCTCAGAGCCTAATAATTTCTTGTCTGAAAGAAAAAAAATGGCTATTAGCTATGCAAGCTCTCACTTATTCAGTAAACTCAGATGTAAAGCAAATCTGTTTTAGAATAGGAGAAATTCGACCAGAGTTGTAAGATAAAAAATGACACACAACACTCCTGTTGATTAAAAATTAATTTAATTAATTCTTGATCTTGTTTTAACCATACTTACAGGGTTGTCCCTAAGTGAAAGAGCCTATTTCTTACCAACAGGTACTGTTCACAACAGATTGTGAAAGTTTCATCCTGTTTCCATCTTTGAACAGCTGCCATTAGATTTATGATTTTTTTGGCTGCCCCTTGGAAAAGGCTTAAAGGGACCTATTTGTTTGGCATGGTTGATTTTTCCTTCGTGGCTGTGCTATGAACAGATGTAAAATCACCCTGCCTGAAGAGCAGCCAGCCTTTCCTTAACATGTGGCACATACTCTGGAAATGGAGAATGGGGGCATTAAATACATTAAAGCATAATATTTCACAGAAAGACACAGAAAATCAGAATATTCAGAATTCAGGCTATTCTCTTGGTGTTTGGCCATCTTCACTGTAATGTGTTTAGAAATAATGAGGCATGCTATGTACAGAAGGACATTAACTCTATTTCCTGCCCTATATGGATTTAAATCAGAACAATTATTTCATCCATTTTTATCTTATCTATTTGTCTTAATCTTTTTTTTTTTAATCCTTTGAAACCAAAAGAAATCTTGAAGGTCTACAAAGTTTGTTTTAATTGGGAGAAAATTGTAAAGCATTTTAATGGAATTTAATGGAATTTTTCCCATGATCTGACTAATACAGTCTTTTAACAGATGGTTCACATGGACAAAGCAATGCAAACATATAAATTAAAAACAGATCCTTTAAAAAAAAGTCTGAATTTTCAGAATCCATATAGGCTGACTGTATGAGATTGATGTCAAGTAGCAGTTTCTTTTTCTATACGTATTCCAAGGTACTCCAAGAGGAAAGAATCCTATTCATTGAAACCACCAGGAGTGGCCACAGCAGAGGACTATTAATTTTGTGCTCGGGTTCCATTTTATAATTTTTTAATCCAAATTGCTGTTGGGAAAAGGTAAACAACCAGATTATTTAAAGGTCCCAAAGTTGAACAAATTGCCGTTTTTTCTGGAAAGAAAATTAACAAAATCACCTACACTAAAGGGAGCTTTACTAGAGGTTAGACTTGCAATTGAGGGGCGAGGAGGAGGAAGAGAAGGAAAGCCTCTACTCATCTTCCCAAGTACTTGAGGGGGAAAAAACAAACCTTTCAGGCCTCTGGGGTTTTCTTGTATAATGCAGAGCGATTTATTTGTCTTTAGACAAAAAGTAATTAAATTGCTCCATCTTGGAATTGAAATAAATCCAGACAGACTAAAAGGGGGCGCATGTGCGTTGGAGCAGGGGGAAGGCTACCTAAGGCCAAAATTTGTGTCCTAAAACTTTTCTCGACTTCACTCCTCCCCCAAATAATTATTTCCTAACATTGTGGGTGAAGTCTTCTCTAATTCCAAATCTCTCCGGGGTGGAGATGAAGTAGGGAATTTGGGTACTCTTGGAAGTACAGGGGATTGTGGCGTTCATAGCAATAGGTCCCAGCCTGTAAGGCGGGGTGGGCTGGAGCCTGGGGAGGAGGAGGGGGAAGGGTTAATAGCAAAGATGCGGCCAGACAGGAGAGTAATAAAGGGTGTGTTTGTGTGCCTAAGTGAGGCTTGTACAGTAGAAAAGGGTGGCTTGTGGGTGGGGGTGAAGAGGGTAAAGGGGTAAAAGGGGCGGGGTGGAGCCGGGTAAGAGTGAAGCGGTCAGGGGGAGGGTCTGCGAGCCCGGGACACCATTCGCACCACTCTCAGGGCTTGTGTCCGCTTGGGGGGAGGGTTTCCAACGCCTGAACAGTTGCTGCGGAGCGTTTCTGGGCTCACATAGCAAAAGATTGTCAGGAGAGAGGGAGAGGGAACGCGGAGCTGCCGGAAGTGTCTGCAAGCAGCCGCGGGGGCCGCTGCCGCAGCAGTTACAGCAGCTGTAGCCGTCTTAGCCAGAGAAACTTTCCAGTTTTAGCTTTGGAGCCCAGAGACAGAGGAGCCCTCCATGCCCCGGAGCAACAATGCAACCATATGACAGCCACCTAAATCGACCCACTCCTTTGCCATCCGCCTGCACTTCCCCTCCCTCGTCCTCCCGTGGAGATTGAGGCAGGGTGGGAATCGCTATAACCCCTGCAAAGAAGTGCCCCGAGGAGGTGCAGGATCGGGGGAGGGGGGGCCCCATTTTCTGTGCACCTTTCTCTGGGAGCCCCAGCCCTCCTCCTGCCGCCTTCCTGCTTCGGTTCTAGGGGATTAGATTCCCCAGTTGGCTTTCTTTTCTACTTGCCCTGAAGAGTCCCAGGCTACTGTCGCCGGCGTCGCGTCTGTGCCATGGGGCTGCCCACTCTGGAGTTCAGTGATTCCTACTTGGACAGCCCAGACTTCAGGGAGCGTCTGCAGTGTCACGAGATTGAGCTGGAGCGAACTAATAAATTCATTAAAGAACTCATCAAAGACGGATCCCTGCTTATTGGGGCTTTGAGAAGTGAGTATGGCTAAGGGGGTGGAGGTGGGGGCGCAGTTCGAGGCGGTCCTCGGGGTGCCAGGCCGAGGGTGTGGGGTGGGGGACGCGAGGGAACCAGGGCTTCTTTTGTTTGAATGGGTCTGGGGAAAAAATGCTGAAGAGCTCCCCTGCTGGTAGCCAAAAAAGTTTGTTCTTAAGGTGTGCTTGCCTGACTATTTAAATAATTACCGTGTCGCCATCCCCCGCCTCCTCAGTCGGGGAGAAACTTGAGGGAGAAAACCTCCAACTTTGAAAAAATGTTATTTGGTGTTTGATGCTCTTACCCTGCTTCCACTCGCCCGCCCCCAGCCATTTAAAGTAATTGAGGATTCCCGGACGCTTAAGGGCAGTAACTTTCAAAATAACTTGATCTCCAGTAACCGAACTAATTCCAGGAATTTAAGTCCTATAGGTAAAAATAGACAACTGTTATGGGCGTAGAATCGAAGGAAAATTACATATATGTATTCATTATATAAAATAAGTTAAATATATATGCTCAAAGTGTGCTTGGGGAATGGGGGGGGGGTCCTCGCGCGTGCAGACGCGCGCGCACACATACCCCAGCTGGCCAGATTAAATGAAACTAGTTGTCACAAATTGACAGCTAGTAGATTTACCCCCACCCCCAGTGTTTTCTGTGACTACAAACTAGACAGACAGACAGACACACACCCCCTCTTATCCTCGCTCCTTAAGTTTTTCTAGCTAGCCTTCCTGCTACTGTAGGTCACCTGAGGAACTCGATGTGTACTAATTGGCTCCAAGCAAATGAATCATCCTCCGTGGGGGGTGGGAGGGTGGGGTTTGGAGAAGAAGTCTCAACAACTTAAATTAGCACGCGTCCTAGGGTGCATCTGTTGGAAAAACTGAAGTACTTAAGCAAAGTAATGTTAACGTCCGCCTTTGGGATCCTCTTCTTCTTTTTCATCTTGTTTCTGACTTCTGCTTCTGAAGTTTAGGTTTTATCTCCATTCTCCCCCTAACCAACTCCCCTTCCGTATTGTAGGGATCTGATACTTTTCCTTTGTTAAACTATTAAACTGATAAGCTTTATTGAGTTAACTCCCTGCTGCATATGTCTTTTTTTTTTCTTTTGGAGGGGGGAAGGCAAGGCTTAAGGGGTTAAGTGGTTTGCCCAAGGTCACACTTTTGCCCAAGCTAGTACACTTTAAGTGTCTAAGGCCAAATTTGAACTCAGATCCTCCTGATTCCAGGGCCCCTGCTCTATTCACTCACCACCTAGCTGCCCCCAGCATATTAATATTTTTATTGAGAAAAAGTACAGTTCTGTTTTGTGTAAGCTTGAGGAATCAAATCTAATTATAGAATTTTTAGTTTCAATTACAGATGCTTAGCCATAGCCTTCTGATTGGTTTTCCTGATTCAGGTCTCTCCACTCTCCAGTCCATCCTCCACTCTGCTGTCAAAGTAATCTTCCTAGAGAAAACTTCTGATCACTGAGCCCTATTCAGTACATTCCAGTGACTTGCTATCACCACCTGATTTTTCAAAGAACAAAACACCATCTCTCTAGCACCAGGCATTTTCACTGTTCCCCATTCCTGGAATGTACTTCCCCCTCTGCTTGGACTACTGATCTCCCTGCTTTCCTTTGTTCATTCATTTTTCAATCATGTCTGACTCTTTGTAACCTCATTTGGAGTTTTCTTGGCGGAGATACTAGAGTGGTTTGCCATTTCCTTCTCCAACTCGTTTTACAGATGAGGAAACTGAGGCAAACAAAGTTAAGTGATTTGCCTATGGTGATCCAGCTAGTAAGTATCTGAGGCTAGATTTGAACTCAGGGAGATGAGTCTTCCTCATTTTCCAAGCCCAATACTCTATCCATTGTACCCCTGGCTGCCCATAGGACAAAAAAATTGGACTTTGGTTCAGTCTTGTCCAACTCTTTGTGACCCCATTTGGGGCTTTCTTGGCAAAGATACTGGAGTGGTTTGCCATTTCCTTCTCCAGCTCATTTTACAAATGAGGAAACCGAGGCAAACAGGATTAAGTTACTTTGGGCACAGAAAAAGAGACCTCTATGTGCCCAGAACTGAGGTAGCCTATCAACTCTATTTGGATTTTCATTAGTGGTGATACTCTTGTAAATTGAAATAGTTTGCTGAAAATCTTTTTGGAGTGTCCCTAACACTGAAGTATTCTTTCCTGTAACTGTTACCCATCAGTGAAAAAAGCAAATGACATGTTTATTCTTTCTCTCTGTGAGTCTTTAGAAAGTATTGTCTCCTGTTCCTGGAACTGACTCTCCTAGCCCATTTCAGCCTATTAAAATCTCTCCTTTACAGCAGTGCCCAAAATTGAGTGCTGTTCAGATTTCCTACCGAACTTTGCCTTGACTGCCCTTTGAACTTAATCTCACCCTCCCTTATACCTTGGCTGTTTGTTTTTTCTCAGGCCATAGTTAAAATAGGATTCAGTACTGAAATGGACTTGCTTATTTTACAGGTGAAGAAATAGATCCAGAAGTTGTTACCCAAAACTAATTAGCAAAGCCAGAGGTCAGACCCAGATCTCCTGACTCCCCAGGTTCTGGGCTCTTTGCCTTGTGTCACCTTAGAGCGCCATAAACCGAAGATTGAGTGAGGTCTGAGAAAAGTTACTAACAGCTTTTTGGGGTGGTGGTAAGGGGGAATTAAGGAAGACTTCAAAGAAGGGGGACATCAACACTGGACTGTAAAAGGTGTTTACAAGTTCCAGATCTTGTTTGTATACATAGTGGTCTACGTGTTTTCTCTCTCTTAGACTGTGAGTTCCTCAAGGGCAGAGCCTGTCTTTGTATTTTTGTATCCCCAGCAGTCCTATATGTGGGAAAGACATTGCAGGCATGTAGAAAGAGTTTTCACAAAGACACTGAGGCAGGAAGGTATGCTGTTTTCAGGGGAGGACAAGTCTGATTGGAGTAAAAAATAGATGGAAGAGGAGGCAGGACGAAATCAGAATGTGGAGAGCCCAAATGCCAGGCAGAGAGGTTAGGGCTTGACTCAGTAAGTAGTATGGAGCTTCTAATAAGAATGAATTAACCAAATTTATACATGGGAAGATACTTCTGAAAGACAGATGCAAGATGGATTTTAGGAGATGAAAGAATGAAAAAAAATATTAATTGCTTACAGAATTGCATTGTGTCCAAAGGATACAAAGATAAAAGCCAAAGTAGCTCTTGTTTAAAGGAGCTTACATTCTAATGGGCAAAACCACGGAGTTCTTTTGATTATGGTTGAAGTTGTACTGAAATTGTATATTAGCAGTTCCCCATCTTCAGAGGGAGCAGCGAAGTGGTACAGTGGAGAGAGAGATGGAATTAGACTCATCTTCCAGAGTTCAAATCTGGCCTAAGACACTTACTAGATGTGTGATCCTGGGCAAGTCACCTAACATTATTTGCCTTAGTTACCTCATCTGTAAAATGAGCTGGAGGAGGAAATGGCAACTCATTCTAGTATCTTTGCCAAGAAAATCCTAAATGGTGTCATGAAGAGTCAAACATAACCGAAAAAAAAGATTAAACAATCCTCAAAGAGGGTCTCTAGGTCAGAAAGTACTCCAGATCATGGTCTCTGGTGTGTGGGTACCTGTTGAAGAACAGTTGTCCAAGAGGGTGATAGTAAGAGTTTGTAATGGAAGGGTAGGTTTCAGTGGGGATAAAGTTAATGGCAAATGGGAGGGATCAGGGAGGTAAAAAAAAGACTTGGTAACTTACTGTAAAAAGAAAGGTTTCAATCATGAGTAAGTAAGTGGTAGTGACACTGAAAGAAAGAGTGAAGTCAGAAGGAAATTCTGGACTTGGGGAGAAAATGATAACTTCAGCTTTGGAGACAATAAAGCAATGGATCAAGAAGGAGGAAGAGAAGCAGAAGACTGATGTCTCAGAAACAAAAGGAGAGTGAAGAGACTCCAGAAGATGGAGTGGTCCATGGTGTCCCGTGGTGCAGATAGGTCAAGGAGCACTCCTGTAGTACTGTGTTCTCTTTTTGGTGCCTTCTTTCAGAAATAATGTTGATAAACTAGAGTATTCATTCAGAAGCAGGCAATGGTTGAGGATGGGAAACCATGCCATGTGAGGAGTTATTGAGGGAAGTGGAGATGGACTGGGAAAATGGCACTTTTTTGTTATTATTGCTGAGGGCAGGGGGGTGCTGGGTCATGATGTTTTCAGGTACTGTTATGGGGAAGAGAATTTACAGGTGAAAGTTTCAGAGAAGCAGATTTTAGCTAAACATAAGGAAAACATTTCCTAGTAATTACGGTTGTCTAAAAGTTGATTGAGGGTTCCTAAGAATGCCCTGTCACTGGAGATTTGTACAGAGATCAGATTAACACATGTAGGGTAGATTCTAGTTTTGGAATGTTTTAGAACAAGTCACAAAGTTCTTTTCTAGCCCTAAGATTATGTAAGGTTGAGGACTGAGAAGAAGACATTGAATATGCCATTTAGGAAGCCCTTGATAATGTTAAACCTGGACTCCTTCATTTCAAAAATTTTAAGCTTGGAAACTACAAAATGGAACTCGCCTTTCCTCTTAGAACTACCTCTCCTTCTAACTTCCCTATTTCTCTTGAGGAAACCACCATCTTTTCTGTTCTATGTTCACAGCCTCAGAATTCTGTTTGACTCCACACTCTCTCTTTCACCCTTCTTTCACATTTACAGATTACACCTACTTTATGGTGTTTTCACATGCACCTCTTACCTGGTCTTTTCAAATAATATTAATTGTGTGTGAGTATGTGTGTGTGTGTTCTCATATATTTGTTCATATCTGTATATACTTAAGTTTGACTTCCAGGTGATACTGTCAGAATTTTTCAAGAAGTATATGGTGTGTGTGTCCTGTCCAGGACTTATATGAACAAAACCCAGAATGGGTAGTGCTACTACTCTGTACCTTTCGTTTTCTCTAGACCAAGAAGTCATACTTACAATGCTATACTCTAGAAGGAGAGATACTAGCTTTCTAGATGGGTTACTTACTTGATCAGATCTATAAAAATATATATGAACAAGTCAGTGACCAGGTAGGCAAGCATTTTGATAACTTTTGGTTCCCTGCTTCCATAAATTAGGTTTTGCTTTAAATAAGGTTTCTGTTGCTTGTTGTTACATAGCCTCAGTGGTTCATCTAACTGCTGTTTCTTGAGTGGTTAGGTGTGTTAGGTGTTGCAGGGGCTCCAGAGTCCTTGCTCACAATGAATGTATAATCTAATGGTGGGGATTAAATCTGTTTTCTCATTTGTAAGATAAAGGGATTGGAGTAGATGATTTCTCAAGTACCTTCTAGCTTTAAATCTGTGATCCTAGAAAGGAGACATAAATATTACAGATTTCAGGCTTCAGCCAGGCTGATAGGAGACCTTTTTTGGTGAATAGGAAAGAAGCCCTTGAAACCCCATATCTCTCCTTCCCTGGTTATTCTCTTTGCTTCCCTGGGGATAAACAGTAGGTCCGGCTTACTGACTATTTTTACTCAAGTAGGCAGTAGGCTCCTTTTCCAAGCCCCCTGAGCTCACTCAACTCTTTCCCTTTCCTATGCTGGAAGACTGTTTTGTGTCTTTTAGGAATGTTGGAGCACATTTGGAAAGCAGAAGAGAAGTAAGGATTAGAAATTTGGTCCTCATCTGTATGTATCTGTACTTGAGAATAGATAAGGGAGAGAGTGACTGTAGGGAGAGAAAAAGCCTGAAAAGACATCCTTGGGGGGAATTATCCACATTAAGGGATGGTTAGTAGGGGATGAAGAACCAGTGAAGAAGAAAGTAGGGAGAGATAGGAGGACAAGGAGTGGGCGGTGTCTTTGAAACTATTGGAGAGTGATATTCAAAAGGAATGGGTTATGAGCAGTCAGATGTTTCGAAAGCTCTAAAAAAAGCTTTTGAGTATGGTAGTAATTTGAGATCACAGTTACAGGAGAATAGTAGTGATGGAAGTTTACTTTGGAAAGGATTGGGAAGAGAATGGGTGATGAAGAAGTAGTATTATTGGGCAGCTAGGTGGTACAGTGAATAGAGCACCAGCCTTGGAGTCAGGAGGACCTGAGTTCAAATCTGGCCTCAGGCATTTAACACACACACACACAAACTAGCCGAGTGACCTTGGGCAAGTCACTTAACTTAATTAACTTAATTAATCCCAATTGCCCTCCAAAAAGAAGTTGTAGTATTATTGACTGTAGACAATCTTTTAAAGAAATTTGCCAGTGAAACACAAGAGAGACAGAAGCTGGTAATGGTAAGGAGTACAGGGGTCATTGAAAGGCTCTTTTAAGGTTGGTGAAAGCTGAGAATGTATGTAGAGAGGAAGGAGGAAGGGGTGGGTAGGGATGGTTTAAGGATGCATGAGAGGAAAAGAATGATCATTGAAGAAATGTAGTAAGGGAGGCAGGACAAAATGGGACCACTGGCACAGAGAGAGGGCATAGACAGTTGGAAATAGGTCTGTTTTAGTGACCAAAGGAAAAAAAGAATAGCTCATGGTAATAGCTGTCATTATACAACACTTTAACATTTGCAGAGAGCATTACAGATATGTCTCGTTTGATCCTTTAATCAGCCCTGGGAGATGTTACTATGATCTCCATTTACAGGTGGAGAAACTGATACATTCAGCGATTAAATTATTTGTTAGGGGTCACATAACAGCTAGTAAATTGTCTGAAGTAAAATTTGAACTCAGGTTTTCTTGACTCCAGGTCCAGCATTCCATCTACTGTGCCATCTACCTACCTTAGAAAGAGAGAGCAGTTGAGAATACAGAGTATTTGAGGAATAGAGAAAGGGAAGCTAGGTGACCTCAGGTTAAATGGTTTCAGTCTTCTCTCTGAAGTAGATGATTATGTCATCTGCTATAATTATAGGTATTGGGGACTTGATGGAGAAAAAAATGATTTAGAACAGCCACTGTGGGAGGTTGAGATAAAGAGGTCTATGAGGATCAGAGTAGAAGTATTATTGAGCTTGAACAAAGGCTCAGTTGAAGTCATGCATCATAAATTGGTAGCTGGTAAAATCAGTTATTTTATTACTTGAGCCAAGCTCAGCAGTTAAGGAAGACAGTGGGAAAATCAGATGGTGGGTCTACTCAGGGATGAAGAGAGAGGGACTTGGGAATTGTGGAAGATCAGAGATTTGGAGGATTCTAGTGTAGAGACTAGTGAATGATGAAATTGGTGGACCCAAAGGGTCAAGTTTTGGTGTATTAGCAAGTGAAGGAGAGTAGGACAGGTGGCTGGGGAAATAGGTATGGGTCAAAAGACTGGCAGTCATAATGGTAATAAAGACAAAGTAGGTTGATGGTGAATGATCCTATAGAATGTAATCTCCTTAAGGACAAGAATTGTCTAATTTTTTTGTCTTTAAATCCCTAGCACCTAGTTTACGTAATCTGACTTGTACTAGATGCATAATAAGGAGTTTATTGATTGAACCGAGTAAGAAAATGAAAGAGGGTAAAAAAAAAAAAGTGTTGTCATTGAGTAATGGAATTCATAGTTTTTGTTCTCAGAGATGGTAAAATTCCCAGAGGTTGTAGTCATTGGAGTGTCTGGTTAAAGTGACATGGAAGAGGGAGTCTTTAGAGTTGAGAAAGTTAGGATATTGAGTAGACAGGAAGTAAGACAGGTCATGAATGTCAATATTCATGTTTTTGAAGATAATAGCCAGCATTTATAAAGCACTCATCCTTTAATTTTTTTGCATTAAATAAAGTAGTTAATATGTATATAATTTAGAAGTAAGTAAATATACGCATTGTGAGTTTGCATTTAGTTTTACTGAAAGGCTTGTTTTTATCAAAAAGAGGCTTGGAGACCACTATTGTAGATGATAGCAACAAGTAACTGATCGCATTGAGGTTATTAAGGGATGGTGATATAGTAATGATCTGGAACAGGAAGTAGGAAAGAAAGAATGTGCCAATACTTCCTGGTTCTTCAAAAAGAGGATGACTAGAATGAAGACTATTGGATGGCTGTGGTGATTTCATTTTCTGGGAATGAATATTGATTTCTCCTCCTCTCCCCCCCCCCCACCTTTTTTTACATTATGAATGGGTGGGAAAGGATAAGGGGAGTACTGTGGTGGTCCAACATGGATTTGCTTTGTGTGGTGGGGGACAAGGAAGGTTGGAGTAGAGATTACATGGGGGTGTGAGATGAATCAGTGATATACAGATCTCCTACTACTGAACACAAGTGACCCAGGACATCGGATGGTTGTTTTAGTCAGTTTCATTTCCATATGAAAATATTTTATTTGTCTGGTTGCAAACTGTTCTCTATAGGAGACCCAGAAGCATCCTGTTCCTTAAATGCTGACATTCAGACCCTCCATCCATGATGATTCTAGGGTCTAATGCTATTTATATCTGACCATCACAGATTTTATATTACTAAATTGAATTAATTGTATCATTCAGACTGTTCAATATTCATTCTTACATAGTAGATTTTGAATAAGTTGGCTATTCATTGAGTCATAGACTAATATAAGTGGAAGGACCTTTTGTATCATCTGGTCTTATGAGTTTAACTCTCTGTCAATGACTTCAAGATCTATATATCCAACCCTAGTCTGTCCCATGAGCTTCAGGTCACATTGCAAATAGCCTATTGGACATTTCAAACTTCGTGTCCAAGAGATGACTTGAATATATCTCAATATATAACTCAATATTTCTAAAACTTAGGCTATTTATATTTTCTCGTAAGCTTGCTACTCTTCCAAACTTCCTAGGTTCAATCAAAGGTGCCACCTCTCTCCTAGTGTCCCAGATTTGTATAACCTCCTCATGATGTGGACTCCTTACCTCTTAATCCTATGTAATCAATTATGAAATCTTGCCATTTTTAACTTCACGATATCTTTTACATATAAATCTTTCTTCTCTCCACTCACATGGCACCTACTTTGATTCAGGCCCTTATTACCTCTTCCTGGATTTTTCAGCAGGGTTGGTCTCACCTTCCTCAAATCTCTGCCTACTCCAGTTCATCCTACACATGACTAATGAAGTAATTTTCCTTAAGGACAGATGTGTCCATGTGACTTCCCTGGATAATTAATAGCAGTGCCTTCCTATTGCTTTCCTAATAAAATATTAAATCCTCAGTTTAGCTTCCCCCCAATTTTAAAAAACATTTTTGTTTAAAGTTATGAGTTTCAAATTCTTTCCCTTCCTCTCTCCCCTCCCCTCTCCCTGAGCTGATGAGTGATTTGGTATAGGTTATACATGTGCAATTATCAGAACATTTCCATGGTAGTCATTTTGTACAAGAAGACTGGAATAAAAGGAAAAATGAAAGAAAGAAAGTGAAAAATAACATGCTTCAGTGTGTACTGAATATCAGTTTTTTCTCTGGAGGTGGATAGTGTGCTTCATCATTAGTCCTGTGGAATTGTCTTGGATCGTCACTGAGAATAGATTTTAAAGCTCTTTACAACTTGCTCATTGGACATCCCTCTCATGAGAATACTTCTCATCTTTGTGTCTTTGCAGTGGCTATCTATCGCATATGTCTGGAATAAACTCTCTCTCTGCCTCTGCCTCAGAGGTTTTTTTTTTTTTACAGCACTTCTACCTGAAGCCATTTCTGATTCTCCCAAGTGTCTTCTCTCCCAAACAACTTTGTACTTTACTACTTTGCATACATTTGTATTTACTAGCTTTTTATTTGTGTTACACACACACACACACACACACACACACACACACACACATTTGCTTTTTGGAGGGGGGAGGGCAGGGCAGTGACTTACCCAAGGTCACATGGCTAGTAAGTGTTAAGTCTGAGTCTGGATTTGAACTCAGGTCCTCCTGACTCCAGAGCCTGTGCTCTATTCACTGAGCCACCTTCCTGCCCCTGTTTCACGTATTTTTAACATGTATTTGTCTTCCCCCTTAACATGTAAGCTCATTGTGTTTAGGGATTGTTTCATTCTTTATACTTTGTATTCCCAGCATTTGGCACAGTGTCTGCCTCTTAAGAAATATTTGTTGATTTTAATAGCATTACAGTGGTAGAGTTTCTTTCTTTTTTTTCCCTAATGTTCCTGTGGATGGTTGCAATTTTTATCAAGCAAAAGTTCATTCTTTAAACAACGATTTCTTGAGTAACTACTATGTGTAAGGAACTGTTCTAGGTACTGTAGGGGGAACATCGTCCCTGCCAATAAGAAGATTAAAATCTGCTGGAGGGGAATGGGTTCCTTCATTTTACACTAGGTGACCCCAGAATTTCTAGTGAGGACATCAGGCAAAGGCTGGATGACTTCTTTTGATCTAGCCATTCATACCTGAATTTTGTACTTCAGGGTCCACTGTTTTTCTACTTCACTAACTTGTAAACCTGTGTTTAGAGTCACAGCTCTGCCTTCCTTATGGATTTTATTTATTTTGGAATTTGTTTCATCTAAATGAGTTAAAATGACTTCATTTCACTGTATAAAACTTTGTGATCAGTGATTTTGGATTCTTTGTCATACTGGTAAATGCTACGTTGTCATGTTAAGTAATCTTTAGTTGAAAAAAATATTTGTTACTGCATAGACATTTTATGTTTTATAGTTCAGGCGGCATGAGTCACCACCTCCACCCTTTTGATCAATGCATTACTATCATTCTTTATGAATCTTGAGCCTTTAACAGAGTACAGTCTCTGTTTTAAGATGGGAAATCACATACTTTATTACCAATGCATTTCTCTCCTCCATTCATCCAGCCTCCATGCACATATTTTGAGGAGAAAATCAATTAAAATGACGTACCCTCACTTGCTGCTTTGCAAACTGTCTGGCCTTCTGTCAACAAAGGAGGCTTTTTTCTCTAAGTTGAAGAGGTTTTGCTTTATGCGGTCACTGATCTGAGAAGGAGAGAGCTTGTCAGTACGCACTCTCCTATACCAGACAACTTGCCTCTCCTTTTCTCATTCTTGACTCCATTCTGCTGCCTTTGGATTGCAAGCTTAGTTATTGGGGAGCAATAGGGCCTTGAATTTAGGTTCCAGTAGTTGTTGAAGTGACTTAAAAGAGCAAGTAGGAAGAGTTTATCAATAGCTTCCTTTACTCTTATACATTGTGGTATAATGAAAAAAAAGACAACTCCTGACTTCAAGGAGCTTACCTTATTATAATGGGAGAGATAACAAGATAACGTGTGCGCGCGCGCGCGCGCGCGTGTGTGTGTGTGTGTGTGTGTGTGTGTGTGTGTGTGTGTGTGTGTGTGTGTGTGTGAGAGAGAGAGAGAGAGAGAGAGAGAGAGAGAGAGAGAGAAACTATGAACGAAATACAGATTAGATGGAGATGTCACAAAGCTGGGGGACTAGGACAGGCTTAGGGAAGAGGGCCCTGCTTGTGCTGCCTTAAATGTCGCCAGGTATTTGAAGGTCAGAAGTGGAAACAGAGTGTACCAGGCATGGGGAACAACGAGTGCACACACTTGGATTTGGCAGATACTGTATCCTCTGAAAGCAACATCCTGGAGACCAACATTGCTGCCTTGTAATGGAGGGAAGATGTAGAGGGAATTAGGTGTGTAGAATGTAGGACCCACAGATGTTCTTTAGGGGTGATGGATGGGAAAGGTAGTTTGGCCCTGTGATTTCATTCTTGAGGAAAGTTCCCTTTGGAAACTACTGAAATCAGTGTAGATCAGATACCCCTCTCATATTTCGAGTTGATTCAAGATATAGAGAGGTTTTGTCTTGCCTGTATTCAGATAGGCAACAAGAACCAGAAACAAGGCTGCAGCTCAGTTCTTTCTGCCTCTAGAACTAGCCTTCTGTAAGCTAAAGAATGCTACTATAGGGGGGACTAGGTTGCTCAGTGAATAAAGCATGGGCCTTGGAGTGAGGAAGACCCGAGTTCAAATCTAGCCTCAGACACTTAACACTTACTAGCTGTGTGACCTTGGGGAAGTTGCTTAACCCCAACTGCCCTACCTTCCCTCCTGAAGATAAAAAAAAATTAAGAATGCTACTATATATACATATATATGTATATGTATATATGTGTATATATATGTAAATGTATGCTAAAATATGTAGTTTAGAGAATCCTTGTGAAATATCTTATGTATAACAATAAAATATCTTATGTATAACAATCTCCCATTGTTTGGGAATTTATTGCTTAGGGAATATAGAGAAAATGCATTTCATTTAGCTTTTCCAAAATAACATTGTTTTGTCAAATTAAGTTTTAAACTCAGTTTTAAAAGGAATTACAGACATGTGGAGACATCCTTTTCCCCTGTGGAATGAATGCCATGTTATTTAGAAACCCAAGCAGTGTTAAAATACTTCCTATACTCTTACCTCCTTAATGTAATAATCTAAGTTCTCATATGAAAGCCATTATTAAATACAGAAGGGAATGTCTAGGTTATTTTATTTATTAGTATTTAGATTTGTAATTAAAATACCTCACAATTCTAATTTAGCTTAAAGCTCATATGATAAGGGTCAGTATAGCCTCCTTATAAAAGCTCCTAAATAATTTGGTTGAACACCTCAATCAAAGGTATGAACCAGTAATTAACCTGGAGTAACTATAAATTTGGTGCTTCCAGCCAATACAGTTGGAATTAAATGAAAAGGGATAAATATGTTTTAGAGGAACAAGAATTCATTTTGAAACAGGTAAATTTAAGATTAAAAATATGGAGTTTGTTTTACTCTGAAGATTATTTTGCATATCAAAACTATACACAGTATACTCATTTAAGTAAAAGTATTGGCTTATATTACAGTGCAATTAAATTGGTTTGGCTGATTGCCTTCATGTGTCCATGTTTCATCATGGCACTAGCAGGTAGCATAACACAGTTGCATGTTATTATTTATTGAATTGTATGTTGTGGGATTCACATGGTTTGAACAATCTCCCATGTTTTCAGTTAATAATACAATTATAATAGCTAGTCTTTACATAGTGCTTCAAGGTTTGCAAAGCTCCTTATATATTTTATTTCATTTGAGCCTTACAGTAGCTTTTGGTTCTTTTGTTTTACCCATTTTACAAATGAAGAAATTGAGGTGGCCAGAGGTGAACTAGTAAGAGCTAGGAAGCATCTGGGGGCAGTATTTGAGCTCAGGTCTTTCTGAATGTAAGCCTAGTACTTCACTGTTACATCTAATTGCTTCTATAGTATTTGTGTAACACTTCAAAGTTCATAAAACACTTAACAAATATAATTTCATTTTATTCTTACAACTTGGAGAAATAAATGAAATTATTATCCCCATTTTGCAGATGTGGAGATTGAGACAGTTAAGTGGTTTCCCCAGGGTCACACAGCTAATAAGTGTTTGAAGCACCACCTAGCTGTGACATTTCTTTGAAGTGGCAATGTCTTCCAATGGTGTGTCTTCACATCTACAATATAATGTTCATAATAAAGACTGCTAACCCATTCAGTTCAACATTAAGTAGTTTAGTATAAGTAGGTGAAAAACATGGTTCCTACTCTCAATGAATTTTCAGTTTAACAGATAATTAGAACATAAATATGTATAATAATGCAAGTTACAATGCAAGTTACAGTGTCATGAGGCTGAAGGAGACATTCAGACATGATACTGGGAATAGGGAGAAGAACCCTTATCTGTAAGGGAATTAAGGAAAGATTCATGAAGGAATTGACACTTTAGATGGCCCTTGAAGGAAGAGAATTTCAGAATGTTGAGGTGAGAAGGGAGTGCAATCTAGGTATCTGGAATGTCCTACATGAATGCATAAAGGTAGGAGGTGGCAAGATGAGATTGGGGAACTCCTAATATTTGTATTTGGTTGGAATGGAGAATATGTGAAGGGTAATAAACTGAAATAAGATTACAAAGATAGCTTGTGGCTAGGTGTGGAAAGCCTCAACTGCCCTTTCTAAACTATTGAAAAAGTTTCCTCTAGACAGTAGTGAACCCCAGCAAAATCTTGAAATGTTTTCTGAATAATCAAAAGAGGACAGAATTTAAGGTAGTATATATTGGTAAGGCAGTGTGGCATAGTAGAAAGAGTGTGGAACTTAGGTGATAAGAGTTCAAATTTTACTCTGCCACTTAAGAGTGTGATTATGGACATGTTGTTTAAGTTATCTAGCATTTTTCCTCATTTATAAAATGGGAATAATAAAGTATGATTTGAGGAAGGATAAAAGGTGACTTAATGTTTCAAGGCTGTCATTGTCTGGCTGAAGTGCCAGAGTGGATATTATCCTTTTTTGACATTATTGTCAGCAATACATACAATTGTACTTGCTCTTCTTAATAAACTAAGGTGGGAGTTAGGAAATCACATTATCTGGATTTGTTCAAAACTTGACTTGGACCAGATGTTCTTGACCCTTGCTGTACTTATTAACCCTGTTAACCAAGAGGATGTTCCACTTCCCACCCATGTTAATTAATAGAGAGTTTGCTGAGGTTTCAGCCTCAGAATGGCAGGAATTGGGCTGATAAGTTTATTCTTAGAACCTGAGTTTCTTTTTCTATGAAATGGATATTATAATGTTTAATAGTACTGATATAATTACTATAATTATTGCATAAATCATTTGTAATCTGTCAAATGCTACATGAAAGTAGCTACCAATAAGATAGTATAACTTAACGACAATTCTGGTGTTATGGGGACAAAAATGATTATATGATCATGAATGTGAACCAGAAAAAGCCTCAGGCCATCTTCTTTTTTTTACAGATTAGGAAACTGAGGCCCGGGGAATTTAAGTAACATGCCTGAAGTTACACAGGTATTTAGTGAGGCACTGCCCACCTGTCAGTCATCAGTAAGAACTTATTAAATCCCTTTCACATTGGTATTCCTTCCATATCACACCACATTGCAGAGGTGAAGGGTACAGAGATTAGGGACTCTTTGCCCTTACAATCTTGAAAATCCATGCAAAATTTTTTGGCCCTCCTATTGTTCCAGAGAAGAAATCTGTATTTTTTCTTTTATGGGATATTTATAGTATCTTATTGTAAAATTTGAATTAAGTATTTGGTCATAGGTAATATGTAGGTCAATGTTAAGTAAAAGTATTATACATATATTTTATGCATTCTGAGTTTCTAAACATTTTCTATGTTGTCTGCTGGCCTTCATACATCATCTGCAGTTTCCACAAAACTCCCCCCAAATTTCCATTTCATCTCTTATGCTGGCCCTGTGATAATAGCAAAACCCTGATGGGGGAGCATTTCGACATGGAAGGGATAATTGTACGAACTAAGGCATAGTGCTAAGTACTGGATATAAACAGGGGAGGTAGTTTGACTCATAGTTTAATTGAATCCAGCCTAATTAATAGTAGTAATAATTGACATCTATCAAGAATATTAAATATTACAAAGTACTTTTACTTTCATTATATCATTTCCATCTCCTACCAGTCCTATGAAGATAGTTAATACATCCGCATTTTACTTGCCCATGGTTAGACAACTAGCTAGTAAGTGTGGGATATGAGATTTTAACCCAGGACTTTCTAACTCCTAGTCTTGGCAACCTATCCACATTTAGTGGATAATAATTTTATTTATGCTTATTATTATACATGTTCCATTGAAAGCACCATAAGCTTGTGAAAGTATTTCTTTCATTCAGAATTATGTATATGTATCGTGTAGAAAGAGAATCCTTCCTCCCTCCCTTTTTAGGCTTTGATTATACTATCTAAAATTAAGTACTTCAGGAAGTTTAATTATTATTTATAGGGGTTAAAAGTAGGGAAAGGGCTAGTTGAAACTGCTAAAGTATGGTGGTTAAAACGATTAATAGAACTCCCTCCATTTTGCATGTTAGCCAATTTAATTCATTTTTATTACACTGAATGTTGATCAAATACAAGTCAGCAGTTAAAATGTAGAGAATATCTTTAAAATAAACCTCAAATTAAAATTATTTACTTTTTAATTAAAAAACAAATTTTAACAAAATAAGAATATGGACAATTTAGCTGTTCTCTGTCCCTTTTAAACATATCTAGGAATTTATTGTTAACCTCTTTTTAAAAAAAAGTGTGTCTGTTTATATATTGTCTTTTATTTACTGTTTATCTAACTTTAAAACACTTCATCTCTCTATCCACATACCTTTGTTTTCTTCATATTTGTAATTAAAACATCTCTCATTTCATTGGTGTAACGACTTTCTTCAGTTACCTAGGTCACAGTCCCTCTGTGCTTCAGTAAATGGTTTGGGGGTGTTGTTGTGGATGAAAACTTCACCTGATGGCCAACTAAGGTTAGCTTGTCTGGTATTCATATGAAAGACTATTATGGTCAAAAGATTTCATTGCTTAGTAGGATCTGTCAGAACTGATTCTCCATTATTAAAGGTTTCAAAAACCCAGTATCACCAACACACCATGATGAGGGGCTGGAATAGTTGGAGTAGGAGCAGGACTTTGGTGGAGAATTCTATTTTGTTAACATTACATAATTTATTTGGCCATTTCCTATGACATCTCAAATGCAGAAATATCTGTCAAGATCTTTTTTGTCAGTTCCTGGAACTTGTTACATTGGTTGCTGAATCCAGTGTTATGTTTGATGTCTGGAACTTTGTGAATGAGAAGGGTAAAAAAAATGTCCCTGGGAACTGCCTTCAAGTTGTCAGTGATAAAAATCTGTCAGAGTAAAGATTTCAAAAAATGACTGTACTCTGTAACTTTCCAGAGTAGCCTGGTTTCACTCTGGGAAAATCTGGCATCTCTAAGATGCCATACCATCAGCTGGGAATAAATTTATTTTTGGAACTATTGGTATTTTGGGATAATTTCCACACACAAATCAAAAAATCCATGCTATCTTCTATTAATTTGTAAGTCATATGCCAATTCACAATCTATCTTATGTAAACAGGCAAAAGAAACAAAAACAAAACCCTCTGATCTCAGTGAAATACCCAGTATGTATCTAGAAAAACCCAGAATATTTCTAATCCCTGCATGTAGTTGATAATGGACACCTGTAGAAAGGATGTTGGATTTTCGAGTCAGAAGACCAGAATTTGACCCCTAGTTGCTCCATATATTATTTGCACGTCCTTGCAGAAGTCATTTAATTCTGAGATCTTTGCTTCCTCATCTGTAAAATAATCTGTAAATAAGACTGTATGATCTCTGAAGTTTCTTCCAGCTGGAAAATCATGATTTATATTAATTCAATAAAATTACCATAAACTGCCTATAAAAGTGTACTATTTTGTTTATATACCCTACCACTCAAATCCCTAAAAAAAGTGCTATATAAATTGTTTCCCAGTTTTCACTTACTCTGTGTAGGGGAGAATTCAGTATTTTTTCCATAAATTTCTATTCTTTTGGTTTCCACTTCAAATCACCCAAATGAACAATAAAGAAATGGGGTGGGGGAGAGAAGAGGGAACTAAAATTAATCTCAGAAATGTATGATGTAATGTAATATCTGAATGTTTACATTGCCCATTACACCTTTTTCTCATTAAAAAAGTATTTATTATGTGCAAGGTACTCTGCCAGGTGTTTTGGATACAAAAAAACAGGAAGATTGTTGGAGAGCTAGAGTTTACATATCATTACATATAAGGTAATGAAAATAACTTCTACTAGAGTAGGGCACAACCCATCCCTGCCTTTCTTCTCATTCTGAACAATTCTTGTTCATGTCCTTCTTTCATAAATCTTCCATAGAGGATCTACCTTGTGTTCTGGAAGCTTTTTTCTAAGTCTTTTCATTTTTCACAGATGGGAATGCAGTACCTAAGATGCAAATCTTGTCTCTTGCTTTTGTGCTCTGACTGGCATACCACCTTTTTTGGAAGCTTCTGTTGGTACTATAAAGCAAATCACTATTGCAAGTATCTATAGCCTTTTTTTTTTTTTTTTTGCTTTTGGGGGGGAAATTGGGGGGTTAAGTGACTTGCCTAAGGTCACACCTGGCTAGTTTTTGTGTTAAGTGTCTGAGGCCGGATTTGAACTCGGGTTCTCCTGACTCCAAGGCCAGTGCTCTATTCACTGTGCCACCTAGCTGCCCCCTGCTATACAGCCTTTGTAAGCCCACCTTGGACGACTGCATAGTGATATGGGTCTGCATATCTGCAAACTATGTAACAGCATGTTATACTTGGGAAAAATAACTCTAATTTAAAACAATATAATAATAATCTCTGTCATTTATGTAGGCCTTTAAGGTTTTTGAAGCATTTTCCAAATGTCATTTTACCCTCACAATAACACTGGGAGGTAGGTGCTATTGTTATCCTCATTTAACAGATGAGGAGCCTGAGATAGAGAAGTGACCTGCCCATTGTAAGCCAGAAAATGTTGGAAACAGAACTTGAACTCAGTTCCTGATTAAAAATATATTGCTCTGTCATTGTATTACCTGGAATCTATGACCTTTTTTAAAAAAAAAAAAGCAAATTCTAGATCATGAACATGTAAACCAGTGCTGTGTTCTTGAATTAGTAACCATGAAAGGCCACAAACTGCAGAGAATCATAGAATTGCAGAAGGAGTTGGAAGAAACCTCAGAAACAATTTAGTCCATCCCTGAACCAAATTCCTCTGTACATGTAGTTCCCTGGCCACTTCCACTTTTTAGTGAAGTTTTATTTGCCTGCAGCCAACTAGTCAACACTGTATGTTTGGAAAAGGATACTAGACTAGGAGTTTTGGTATTTGAATTCTATGATCAAATGAATTCATATTTGTAAAGTATTTAGAACAATGTCTGATAAATAATAGGTGCTTAATAAATGCTTTTTCTCTTCCCCTTCTAGCTGTAGCTTTAGTATGCCCTACTTGTGGGCATGGCAACAGTTTATGTGTCTGTGGGATTTCTGTCTGCCTTAAATTTTTTATTTTTTATTTTTTTGCGGGGAGGGGAAGGGCAGGTGACTTGCCCAAGGTCACATGGCTATTTTTTGTTTGTTTTTTTTTTTGGTGTGGTAAGTATCTGATGCCGGATTTGAACTTTGGTCCTTCAGACTCTAGGCCTGGTGCTCTATTCACTGCACTGCCTAGCCGTCCCTATCTGCCTTAATTTTATAATCGTTAAAAATGGGGATCAGAAACCAGTCCTAATTCACGGGGCTGTTTTATGCATCAAGTGAGATTAATTGCCCTCCAGCTATATTGTGTAATGGAAAATAGTAATTAGAGTTGGAATCCGAAGACCTAGTTTCACCTCTGCCACTAATTAATTCACTGTGTAATGTTGGTCATGTCACTTCACCTTTTTCTGAGTTTCTGCTCAAAAAGGGAGGAAGTTGGGATCTGTAAAGTGCTTTGCCAACTTTAAAATGTTATGTAAATGATAGCTGTTACTGTGCCAAAATGGTTCATTTCCAAACTCTATTCTGATGCTAAATTCCCTTTTTATTTTAAGCAAAAATAATTAGCTTTTATTCAGATTTCCTGTGGCAGTATGAATTATGCTGCTGCCATTCCATTCTAGCTTCTCATGTAAGTTTTTACAGATTTTTCTATGTGCTCTTAAATGGGGCAGAGATGAAAAAATTTAGGTTAGAACAACTTGTATTGAAGTTACTTTGTATTGCTGTTTTTTAAAAAATATGTAACATTTAATGTGAAATAAGATGATTTTATTTTCTTCCAAATTAGCTCTATGTAGGAGAGAATAGTAGTCTAGAACAAACAAAAGATTCTGTTTCACAGTTCTCTGGAGATAGTGAGTGTTGTAATTTGAAAAGTATACTTCTGCTTAAATCCTGGGACCAAGAAGCATGGGTGGATGACTGTCTTTTGGGAATTATAAAAAATGAGTACAGATTTAACATTTACTTGAAGGGAACATGGAACATCTCTACAGAAGGTTGTTCACAAATTGACCTATCCAGGAAAATGAAGTGGCCAGTTGGGTAACTTAACAAAATGTGACTCTGCCATAACATTCCTTTTTCAGGATAGCATACACATGGACTGAATTATCCAGACAATTGTTTTCCTTTTGCTTTTGCCATAGTGTCATTTGAGTGGGTGGGAAGAAGAGCCTACCTTTCTAATTAAGTGTTTCTCTTGTACTCTTTTTTGTTTTAGGGGAGATAGTATATGCATGTGTATAGTGTTAGAAACTTATGAAATGAAAAGTTTGACCACCTTTTGGGGCTTTCTCACTCACTTGGCTCTTATCTCCTAACCAGGAAATGGATACAGTCCCTAGTGTACTGGGATTCTTTGCTTACAACCACACAGTTCATAGTATCACAGAAGAAAGTTTTGTTTAAAAAGGAGGAAAGCAAACAAATCCTTTAGTGAGGAATCATTGCTCCCAAAGATATTTTTAGTGGGGCATGGTGGTAGACTCCAGTAATCCCAGCTACCAGGGAGGCTGAGGCTGGCAGCCAGAGTTGGGAGCTGAAGTAAGCAATGCTAATTGGACTTCCACATTGTGTGGTATCAAGTGGGTGGACCTACGGAGGGGTCTAAAGTTTTGAGGGGTAAATGACTGAAAACGGTTTCACCCTGAACCCACTAAGACTAAGAGATTCCATTCAGAGAAACTGATCAGATTGGTTGCCTGTTTCTGGTATCAGTAGAGTTTGGGAGAGTTTTGAATTGGGTCAGAAGGAAGTAAGGTAGAAATAAGAAGGAACCTGGAATTTTGGGGTGGGTACTAGAAGAATCCAAATCCTTTAGAAATCCTAAAGTAAGCTAAGACATTTTGAAGTAAGTCTATGTTATTTACTGGCTACATGTCTGTAATTTGTGTAACTATGCATTTTAGATTCCCAAGATATCTCATGAGTGATGAAGATGATTCATGTCTTTTAAATGTGATGTTGATGACTCATTACAAAAGAGAGGGACTGAGGAGTAAGAGACAAAGCTTCAGTTTCAAGCTTTCTTTCAAAAGGGGGAGAACGCTTTAAAATTTTTGGTATGCTTGCAAAGAACACAAGTATTAATGGTGAATGTGAGGGACTTTGTGCTTGAGAAGGTCTTAGGTATCTTTGTTGTTTTTACAGCTGTTGTCAGAACCAGCAGATACTCTAAACATTATTTATGTAGGTCAGGAAGCCTCAGGGGCTCCTGATTGCCTTTAGGATAAAGTACAAACTCTCCTTTTGGCATTTAAAGCAAGCCTTTCACAGTATGGCACCAGCTTATCATATCCTCTCATATCCCTTACACTTAAGCTATGCTGGTGCTTCCCTTTACTTGAAATTCCACATTAATATTTCCATGCCTTTTTGTAGAATCATATCTGGAATGTTCTCCATTCTGACCTCTATTTCCTGAGTTGTTTATTGAGTGACTGACTGACTGACTGAGGGAATCCCTAGCTCCTTTCAAGACTTAGCTTCTCCCCCGAGTTCATTTCTGATTGACTTAGTTGTTACTTGCCAGTCCTGCTCTCCTTCATTACTGTATTTATCCTCTATTTACTTACCTAGGAGCATGTACCTACTCCTGTTAGTAAAATGTAAGCGCCTAGAGGGCAGGGACTCTCCATTTTTGTATTTGTATTTCTAGTGTCTGGCACATAATAGACACTTAGTAAATGCTTGGTGATTGTTAGGTCTGGCAAACTGAGTTTACTCAATGACTTCCCTGACCTATATTAGACAAACTCTCATATCCATACCTAACACTTTGTGTTGACTTAATAGTGTCAATTTAATGATTTAGAAAGTTATAATTTTCTGTGTCTTTTCAAAAGTTAACATTAGTGAGACCTGTCTGGCCAAAGTCATAAGCATCCAATAGAACTATGAACCAGAGTTTTTAACTTTAGTTCTAACAAATGGCTTGCATTTAATGGTGATATGTAACCTGCAGACTATATCCAATGAATGGTCTGGTGAGATTAATGCATCCTGAAGTTTCAGGAAGCTGGTGTTTCTGGAGTAAACTAGAATAATATTGCTTTTAAAAAAAGTTTCATCATGCCAGAGAGCCTGATGGAAACAGATGATAGTGTCTGCAGGTTATTATTAATGATTAAGAAAGGTTCTAAGACAACATCATAGCCTACGTTTTTTTCCTCTTTGAGTTGGTGGGTTTTTTTGTGCACATGCTATGGTGGAGAATAAACACTACTGGGAAACAGAACGAAAATCTAATAGTATGATTCTTAAATCAACTAGGTTAGTTCTGTAGTTAATTTCACTATGGGCATCACTTAAGAAATGAACTAAGTACAGTTTGTGATAATCATGTTATAAAGTGGTCCTTATAAGGATAGCACTTATACATAGTAAGTCAGGTTCATAGGAAAATGAAAATGCTAAGTCAGTGAAATTATTTAATAATTTATTTTCTGTATCTAATACAGTAACATGTCATTTGGAGAGTTGTGTGTGTGTTTATGTGTATGTGTGTGAAATTGCTTAATGTATAATGAATATCTAAGCTAAGTTATTCACAAAATACTCTTATATACAATTATAGGACTTGTTAAAGTTTTTTGAACTTGAAATTTCGTTAGAACATACCCAATCATTATTGCTTGATGTTTTTGAATAGTTTTGTTTCTCACAAATACTAAGGAGAAAAATTCCAGTGTCCTTTCAGCAATGATAATGAAAGAATTGTAAGTTTAAAAAAAAGTAGATCTTTGAAACAATGTGAACCCAGAAGCATCCCGCCATTTTTATAAAAAGGCAAAAATATGCAAAAATTAGTGGTAGGTAGGTAGGAGATTGATTAGAAGGGATGAAAAGGAAATGAAGGGGATATATAGAAGGAGGAAGAGGGTCAATATAGAAGAGGAATTCAAGGAAAAAACTTCCACAAAACCCCACAACTCCTACAATGAAGTCTCCTATATATTGTGGGTCTAAGCATATATAGATATGTTCATACATACATGTATGTGTGTATGTATGTATATTCATATGTGCACGCATATATACACATTATATATTTATATATGAATATATGTGTGTGTACATACATATAAAATAAAAAGTATGTTAAGATTACAGGCTTTTTCACTATTTTATTAAATTTAGAACATTCCATAGAGGTAATTTAAATGAAATCAAATTTAATGAAAGTAAAATATGTTCATATTTTGAATAAAAAAATGCCTGCATTTTGCTAGAGTTCACCAAGAGAAAAGAGGAAGTGAAATCATGTATCAGTTATGTGATCAGAGCTGACTTTCATCTTTTTTGAGAATATTGCTTGGATGAAATATGTCTTCATCTGAATAGAGTTTGTGGAGTGTATATGGTGACTTTGATTTCAGAGCCCTCCAGTACCCTCTTTGTTATCTGACTTTCTACTCAAGAGTTCAGTGCCTCCTGGAAACTGACTGTTAATCTTGAAAAAAGGAAAAGATATTTATTAAATATCTCCATAAGGAATATAATATATATCTTACATTTATGTTTATAGTTATAAAGTGCTTTTGAATATATTTTTAGGGATTCTGATTAGCTCTCTTATTATGTGGGCTGTTTTTGGTAAGAGAATAATGTCAGACTTCCTTGTGAACTCTGTTGTATTTCTTTCTTTATTATTCCTTTTCAGCATTTGTTACATGCTATCTACATCTGCACAATAATAGCTCCCTTGTCTAGTTCACTTTACCAATTCAGCTGGACAACAGGGCGGGCCTTTCTCCTAAGGCACCCTTTGGCCTCCTAGAGACCAGTGTTGTATGCATGCTTACCCATGTATGACGTGTACTGGCTGAAGCAGAGAGAAGTTAGAGAAATTAGTATGAAAGGCAACTTTAGATGAATAATGTATTTGGTAGGCTTGAAAAGGAACAGAATCCTGATTAGTCTCAGCCTAGAAGGTAGTGAGGATTCATTTGTCAGACAACTATGTGAAAAAGTGTTAAGACTAGTTCAGTTAATTAACAGATATTTATTAAGCACCTACTATATGTAGGCACTAGTGGTAAAACTATGAAGATTAGATTGTGAGTGCCTCAAGGCCACAGACAATCCTTTTACTTCCTTTGTATCCCCAGTATTTCACACGGTGCCCAGCACCCAGTGTGTCATAAATGTTTTTGGCTGATTACTTGTTGACTGAGAAAGAATAAAACAAATCCTACTTGCAAGGAGCTTACATTCGTTTTTGTTTTTGTTTTTTTGGAGGGGAGAGAGTGGGGCAATTGGGGTTAAGTGACTTGCCCAAGGTCATATGGCTAGTTTTTGTGTGTATGTGTCAAGTGTCTGAAGCCGGATCCAAACCCAGGTCCTCCTGACTCCAGGGCCAGTGCTCTACACGCTGCACCACCTAGCCGCCCCTAGGAGCTTACATTCTAAACGAGAAAGACCACAAGTACTTTGTAGTAGTTTTGTATTGTATTACTAATTATAATAGTATTGTATTAGTAATTTGTATAAGTTTATATAGAACGTATACAAACAAGTTCAATACACAGTAGTTTGAGAGGTAGAGAACTAGTGGTTGTGGGGTGAACCCTCATGGGGCCAATGATAAGCCATGGGCAGTGATTAAGTATGGGAGTCACATGGTCAGATCTACATTTAAGGAAAATCACCATGATAGCAATGTGGAGGATGGACTGGAATATGGTGAGGTACTTGAGCAGGGAGATGAATTGGGTATGCTTCCGATTTCCATCATTTAACTAAAGTTGTTCTCTCCAAAGTTACTAGTGATCTCTTAATTGTCAAATTTAGTGGTGCTTTCTCAATCTTTTATCCTTCTGGATCTCTCTACCACCTTTGACATGTCCATCACCTTCTCCTAAAGAGAAGAGGTATTACTACTTTCCTGGTTCTCCTATCTCTCTGACAGCTCCTTCTCTGTCTTATTTGCTGGGTTTTCATCTAAGCTGCACCCCCAGTCATGGGTGTCCTCAAAGCTCTGTTCTGGATTCTACTTTCCTAATTCTTTATATCTCACTTAGTGATTTCATCAGTTTCCATGAATTCAGTTATCATTCAAATGATTTTTAGATCTCTGTATCTAGCTCTAACTTGTTGCCTGACCCTGTCTTGCATTTCCATTTACCTGTTGGACATCTCAAGTTGAATTATTTGTGGATATAGTAAATTCAATATATCCAAAGCAGAAATCACGATCTTTCCTTCTAAACCCTCCCTTGTTCCTAACTTTCCTGGTATGTTGAGGTTACCACAGTCCTCTTAGACACCCAGACTTGCAACCTTCATCTCTTCCTCAGCTCTGCTGGGACTCATTGCACATATCCATGCTTGCCAAGTCTTGTCACACTTCACAACATCTCCTGTATACATCCCCTCCTCTCCACTGAGACAGCTGCCAGGCCAGATTTCTGATCGGTCTCCCTTCCTTGTTTTCCTTCCACTCTGGGACATTCTCCTCTAAGCTTCCAGAGTGATCTTCCTAAAATGCAAATCTGACCATATCACCTCTCATATTCAGTAAACTCCTTATTCACTCCAAGATCGAATAGAAAAGTTCTTTAAATTTTTTTCATCTTTTAATGCCCTTTACAATTCTGGTCACTTTCTACTTTTCCAGTCTTCTAACAGTTTATTCCCTTCCATATACCCTGTGATGCAGTGACACTGTCCTTCTTGTTGTCCCTTGCAAATACCCTCTGTCTTCCAACTCTATGTCTTTTCACCGTCTCTTTGCCATATCTGGTATATTCTCATCACTTTCACCTCCTGGCTTCCTTGAAGACTTGCCACCTTCTTCAGGAGGGTTTTCCTGGTCCCCTTTACTGGCTGGTGCCTTCCTCCGGAGATTCCCTCCTATTTATTTATAACATATGTATAACATCATTTGCATGTTGCCTTCCCCATTAGAATGTGATCTCTGTGAGAATTTTTGCCTTTCCTTGCCTCTTCAGTGCTTTACACAGTGCCTGGCACATACTAAGTACTTAATAAATGATTGTTGATGATGATGACATATTAATTTCCATAGAAGCAGACTTTTTGAATTTGGTAGTCTTAGAATCATAATACGTTAGAGCTGGAAGTGATTGTAAAGCTTATTTAATCCAAACCCCTCATTTACAGATGACGAAAGGAAGACTCGGAGAGATACAGCAATTTTCTTGAGGTCATCCAACTAGTTAGTAGTTAAGCTGAGACTAAAAATAAGGTGTTTGGACTCTCAGGCTCTTTGTTGCTTCTGTTATCTAACTGTGAAACAAATGTCAATACATTTATTTCAGACACAAGGCCAAAGATACATAAATGGATAGACAGAGGGCATACAAAGTGTAACCCCTGTTCCTGTTATATTGAATGTGATGTGTGTCTGGGATAGAGAGATAGCTTTGGGAGAAAACAAGTTGAGAGGAATAGTAGTTTTAGTAAATATTATCAGTCTCTGGCAGATAAAAATAGGGTGAGGAAAAATAACTGACACTATGGAAATATCTACTCTAACAGATATTTGGGCAGCTGTCCAAGATATTTACTTTGAATCACACTGTACCTGGAAAAATCCTATGTATTCACAATTTTATTATTATTATTATTATTTTACTAGTAGAAGATCCAAATATTTCAGGTGGATTTGTAATCCCTCCTGGCAGAATAATGCTTGGCACATCTGGATCTACATCCATTTACCCATGAAGCACCTCTGACATGGGTCATGCTTATTATTAGCAAATCGATCCCTGTCCAGCTTCAAGTAAAGGTGCTTTTAACCAAGCTTGTCACTGGAATGATCCAGCCATGGGAGTGCAGTTCTCACTTTGAAACGTTCACCAGGAGCAATGTGCTCATGAGAATTCCTTGACTGGAATAAAATCCTGCTATGGACCACATCTTATCCCATGTGCCAAGAGCCATAAGTTGATAGTTGTGTGGTCAGGAGCAGCCTGTTTCAGGGGTTTCTGTTTTGGCAGCTACTTTTCCTCACTTTTTTTGCTCCCAGCCCAGGTTGAGAGAGTTGTCTGAGGCTCTGTCCCTATTTAACTCTTCTTTTTAAACAATTTACGTAAACCTGCTCCTCCCTTTTATGGGCCTAATTCTTTTTTTCCTATTTTTTTCCCTGCTGGCCAACCAACACCTCTTTCTTCTACCCATTCTTTGCTGAGCAGTTTTTCCTTTTGCATTCTTTAAAAACTGCCTGCTTAGGCCTTTCCACAGCTGTACAGGTAATCAAGCCTGTGAGATGGCATTCTATCCTTGACTGTTACAAATACAAGGAACATTATATGAGCCAGTTAACTACTGATTGTCATTTCTCTGCCTTCTGTTCCTTAATTTTCAAAGGTATGTATCAGGTATTAGTTTACTTAGTATTCTTAGAATCACAGGACTTGTAAGGAATAATTCAGTCCAATCCCTGCATTTCACAGATGTGGAAACTGAAACCTAGTGAAGGGAAATTGATTAGCAGCAGGTGATGCAGGTAATAAGTGGTAGAATTGGGGCTGGAATCCAGATCCCCTGACTTCAGACCTAGAAACTAACTGGTTGAGATATTTAAGAACTTTGAGGAAAGATTTTTGGTTAAGGGTGTAAGCAGAGATTCTGGTGGGAGTTTGGGCACTGCTGTAACAAAAATGCTTAAAAGCATTCAGGCTCCTCTTAAAATATAGCCCTCCTAGGAAAATGTGAAATTCCTTTCTTTGTGGACATAGAAAACCAGAGTGTGGGTGAGGGTAGAGCAGATCTTTTATTTTGTAGTCAACCTGTTGGTTAATGTGTTTTTACTTACTGGGGAAAACAACAACAAAGTTTAATACACCCCAAAGTAAAAGCCAAGCCCATAAAATGATAATTTGGTTTCTTTTAAACTTTCATTAAACTGCATATTAAAATCTTAAGTGCCCTTATTGGTAGAGATAAATCTCAGTTTTATAAAATGGCTATCTTAAAAAGATATACATTAGGAATTTCTATCACACATGTAAGAAAATATGTTGAAATATGTAGAGACTTTTTTATTCAGTTCGTGGTTACAGAGTGGATCTGAAATTGTAAGATCTTCAGAGTAATGCAGTTATTATAACAAATGCTTTGTAGTGTTTGCTTTCCTTCTCTAGGCTGAAACCATAATTTGAAAAATATTTGCCCAGTTATTTTTTTTGTTGTTTATTTACATACACATATTTTTATGTGGAATGGAAACCCAAAACCTGTAATAGTTTCTAGGCCTCTCCTCCAGGGAGGGAGTTTGGCATGTGCCTCTATAGGAGTGAGGGGGATGGAAGGGAGGAAGGAAGATGAACCCTGGGACAGAGGCCCACTCTAGGTATAGTTCTAGGAAGAGAGGGCATGGCCTTTCTACCTCTCCTCATCCTTTCACTGTTACCAGCACTTCTCCCTCCTCCCTCCCCTGAATGCTGGTGTCTGAGTCAAGGCTCTGGCTACTGTACCTTACTTACAATTCTATTTATCTCTGTGCACTTGATGTTCTGCTTACCTTTCTTTAAAAAAAAAAATTATCAAACTACAAAGAATTCTAAGATGAAGACTTTGGTTCTTGGTTCTCAGCCTGGGCACCTATGATTTTGTAATATGGTATCAATATTGTGTACTTTCTGTTATTTAAATTATAGAGTGGTAGGGAGGATAATGCAATAACATCTTAAAATCTTGTTTCTGTGAAAGTAGCCTTCCTAGATATTTCTAGCAGAAATCTTACAATATTCCTGAGTTTCTATTCATTATGTTTACAAAAGATAAATGCATAGACACACAAAACCCCAAATTGTAAAAAGACATAATTTATTTAACAACAGAACTGTTTCTTAGAAGGTACAAGGTGAATAGACTGCTATTAATAGGATTTATATTTACATGGCTAACTGACAAGCATAAACCTGCTATGATTTGGAATGCAAGCTCATCTTAAAGGACCTTTTCACATTTGTAGCCAGGCAGGAAATAGCAAGAAATCAAATTTAGAGTGAAGTTAGTTATGGGCATACATTGAGATGGGACCACCCCAGTCCCAATCTGTTTTCTGATCTCTTTCCTCCCTACTCCTCCCTCTTTCTTCTCTGTGGAGTTTCTTGATCTTTCTCTATGGTTCTATGGGAAGGGCATGCATTAAGTAACTAAAGGAAACACACCCACAGTTGCATCTAGTTAGGATAGTTCTCCCTCCATTGTTTTGTTTGCTAGGTAGGGCTATAAACCTCAGACAAAGATCACTATAATTTTGGTCATTCCAATCCATCCTCCACTCAGATGATAAAATGAGCTTCCTAAAGCTCAGTTCTGACCCTGTGACCCTTTCCCTCCAAACTGAGTAAATTCTAGTGACTCTCCTTTACCTCCAGGATCAAATATAAAATTCTCTGGCTTTTAAAGCATTGTAAGTGGGACAACTGGTTCCCTCCCTACCTCCCCATTCCACTTTCTTCCCCACCAGGCTGTCTACAGTCTAGCAACACTGGTGTCCTAGCACAGGGCACTCCACTACTTCTCTGGACTTGGTGCTTTTTCAGTAGTTATCCCCCCTGATGGGAATTCTCTCCCCATCTCTCTACCTTTAAGCTTTCCTTGGCTTCCTTCAAGTCTCAGGTAAAATTTTATTTTCTGCAAAAAGCTTTTCCAGGTTCTTTTCAGTGTCAGTGCCTCCCCTATGAGATTAATTCCAAATTCTCACTTTTTTGAGGGTTTTTTGGGTCTGTTTTTCACAACATGACTATTATAGATATGTTTTGCATGACTATTCATATATAACCTATATGGAATTGCTTGCCTCCTCAATCAGAGGGAATGGGGAGGGAGGAAGGGAGAGAGTTTTAAAAACAAATGTAAAAAATTGTTTTTACTTATAACTGGGGGAAAATTAATTACTAAATAAATACCAAAAAATTGCCTGCTTATATGTCTAGACTGTTTATCTATTGGGGAATGTCTCTCGTTCTTACAGATTTCAATCAGTTCTTCCTATATTTTTCTCAGAGAAATTTGGTGCAAAGTTTTCCCTTAGTTAACTGTTTCTGTTTTTATTTTTAATTGCATTGGTTTTGTTTGCACAACCTCTTTTTTTTTTTAATGCCATCAACATTTTATCTTCTGTGATCCTCTCTACCCTTTGTTCAGTCAGGAACACTTCTGCTATCCATAGTTGCAAGGGGCATTCTCTTCCTTGCTCCTCTGATTAGTTTATGGTATGACCTTTTGTGTCTAAGTCTGTCATATCCCATCTGGAAGTTATCTTGGTACATGGTGTGAAATGTTGCTCTATACCATGCTTCTGCCAGATTTCTTTCCAATTTTTCTAGCAATAAAAAAAATTAATAGTGAATCCTTACTTCAGGAATCGGGATCTTTGGCTTTATCCCATATGTTACTAGTTTCTTTTGCTTTTGTATTTCGCATGCCCAATCAATTCTATTGATTGACCTCTCTGGTTTTGTCTCAATGGCAAATAGTTTTGATGATTACTGTTTTATACTATAGTTTGATATCTGGCACCCTTCCTTTCCCGACCTTTGGTAATTTCAGCTGAATTTTATTATTAAAGGGCACTGATTTTGGTGTCAAAGAATCTGGATTTGGGGTATCTAGACGGCGCAGTGAATAGAGCACTGACCCTGGAGTCAGGAGGACCTGATTTCAAATTCGGCCTCAGACACTTAACACACACAAATCTAGCTGTGTGACTTTGGGCAAGTCACTTAACCCCAATTGCCCTACCTTCCTCCCTCTAAAAAAAAAAAAAAGAATCTGGATTTGAATCCTCAATATACTACTTAAGACCTTTATGATCTTGAGTGTCACTAATATTCTCTCAGTCTTGAGTTTACTCATTTCTAAAACAGTGAAGTTCTAAATTATCTCTAAGGTCCCTTGTAGCTCTAGAGTCTAAATATTTCAGATGCACTAAGTGAAAAATTATTGTGCTTGATTACACTAGAGATAATGTAAGTTGGTAAATCAGAAAAAAATTGGGTTGGGGAAAAATGGTTGATAGTTGATTTGAAATAGAATTGAGATAGATAGAATTATGGTTGATTTGAACTTCTCAAGACCAAATTTAGTAGTTTAGATTTGATAAGATTTATGTCATAGTTATAGACATGGAACAAGATTATTTATTTTTTTTTTTTTTGTACCTGGCCTCCATTAGCATGTATCTGGAAGCCAAGCAAACATGATTTGTGCCTGGGGATTTCTTTTTTTTTTTTTAATAAACAAATACTTTATTAACTTCTGTTTTACATCATTCATTTCCGCCAGATTTTGAGTTACAGTCATTTTCCCCCAATTATTCCCCTACCCAACCTCCCAGAACAGTAATCCCACAAGATATCGCTTCCTGCAATCTGCTCTCTCCCATACCTTCTCCCATACCCCCATCGACTTTTCCATTAGAGGAAGGTGAGTCTTTGCATCCCAATGCCTGCACATCTTATCTCCCTATTACAAACAAAAGAGTATTAATAATAGTATTTATATATATATTTGAAACATTTAATGTTACGACCTCAAATTTCAGATCCATTTCCTTCCTCCCTTGTCACCCATTCCCTCTGGGGAGATAAGTAATTCAGTATATGTTGTACATGTCTAGCTATGCAAGACATTATCATAGTAGATATATTGTACAAGGCTGCTTATAATTCCCTCCCACTCATCCCACTCCCCACCTGGTCCATTCCCTACATGATCCTGTCCCTCTTTTATAGTGGGTACTTCCAACCTCCCCTCACCCCAAGGATGCCCTCCCATCCATCATCCCTCCTCTCATCCCCCTTCCCCCTATCCTGCTGCAGGTTGAGATATCCCATTTAGTTTGTATGTCATTTTCTCCCTGAACCAAATTCAATGTGAATGTGGTTTTGCCTTTTTAGCCTTCCTTATTCTCCCCCTCTTTTGCAACCACTTCCCCTTGCTTCTTCTGCATGGGATAATTTACACTACCCTGTCTCTCCCCATCTCCTCTTGCCACTTTCCTCTCTCACCTCATAATTTCATCCCTTGAGTATTCTCCCTTCCCAACAAATTCAACCTATGCCCTCTATCCATATATAACTGTAACCATATACACACACATTCACATATGTATTCATATGACCACACCCCTTCTTCCATTATTTTCATAGTGAGAAAGATATCATCAGTCACAGTTATTGCTTTTCCATATAGGAATGTAAATAGTTCAACTTTGATAAGTTCCTTTTGATTTCTTTTCCTGATTACCTTCTCAGGCATCTCTTCCTTCTTGTGTCTGGATGTCAAATTTTCTATTCAATTCTGGTTTTTTCCTCAAGAATGCTTGAAAGTCCTCTATTCCACTGAATGACCATATTTTCCCCTGAAACAAAATACTCAGTTTTGCTGGGTAGGTGACCTGTGGGTTCATTCCCAGTTCTTTTGCCCTCTGGAATATCATATTCCATGCCCTTTGATTCCTCAGTGTAGAAGCTGCCAGGTCCTGGGCTATTCTGATTGTGTTTCCACAATATTGAAATTGTTTCTTCCTGGCTGCTTGGAGTATTTTCTCCTTGATCTGGGGATTCTGGAACCTGGCTGTAATATTCCTGGGAGTTTTCTTTTTGGGATCTTTTTCAGGAGGTGATCGGTTGATTCTTTCAACCTCTATTTTGCCCTCTGGATCTAAAACATCAGGGCAGTTTTCCTTGAGAATTTCTTGAAGGGGGATTTCTAGGTTCTTTCTTTGATCATGGCTTTCAGGTAGTCCAATAATTTTTAAATTGTCTCTCCTGGATCTATTTTCCAGGTCAGTGGTTTTTCCCATGAGATATTTCACATTGCCTTCTAATCTTTCATTTTGTTTGGATCTGCTTAAAAGCATCTTGATTTCTCATAAAGTCATTAGCTTCCATTTGCTCCAGTCTACCTCTGAAGGAATGAATCTCCTCAGTGAAGTTTTGAGATTCTTTTTCCATCTGGCAAATTCGACTTTTTAAGGCATTCTTCTCCTCATTGCCCTTTTGGGCCTCCTTTGCCATTTGAGTTAGTCTATTTTTTAAGGTGTTGTTTTCCTCAGTCAGGCTGTTGACCCTCATTTCATACTTTTCCTGCATCCTTCTCATTTCTTTCCAATTTTTCCTCCACTTCTCTTATTTGATTTTTAAAGTCCTTCTTAAGGTCCTCTATGGCCTGCAACCTGCTCATGTTTTCCCCTGGGGCTTTTGGAGCAGGACTTCTGACCTCACAGTCCTTTTCCTGCTCTATGCCCCCAAAATAGGAGTCTAGGGTTGCATTTTCTGTTTCCTTTGCCTTGGCATGTTGCCACTTAATTACTTGACTTTTGGGCTTGTTGCCACACTATGGCTTTAAGGCCAGATAGAGGAATTTTCGTCCCGAACGTGTGGGGGGCAACTTCTGCTTCTGGCAAGCTGTAAACCCACCCACAACTTCCACCCTAGATCACAATCCAGATCCAGGGAGGTTAAAGCAAGAGCGATTACCCCCCAAGACTGATCGCTGGATCTCCCTACAAATTTTCAGGCTGGGAGCGGGAGCTGCCTCTGAAAACTACAAAATGGCGTTTGTCCTCAGCGGCTTCTAGCCCCCAGGGGAGGGAGCTGACGCATTCCCTAATACCAGTCCCAAAGTCCATAGGACACTAACCTCTTACTTTGTCCCAGGCAAGTGTATGTTGATAATTCTGGAGTCGCCACAGCTCCTGGTGTTCTGGGGTTCCTCCAGCTGGCTGCTGGCCCTGCCGCCCTGGGGCTAAAACCTCGGCTCATGCGGACTTGGGCTCGGCTCGGCTCTGCTCCTGTGCTCTGCGCGCACGCTGCCAGGTCCCAGACCGCTGCGCTGGTCCTTCCTGCCGGGCTGCTGGGCTTTCCTCAGCGGGAGTTTAGCTTCTCTCTGTCGTTCTCTGGGTGCTGGGGCTCCAGAAGTTGTTCAGAGTCCCCTTTTACATCGTGTGGGGGGAATGTGGGGGCAGAGTGGCTTGGATGAGCTGTTTCTACTCCGCCATCTTGGCTCTGCCCCGTCGAACAAGATTCTTTAAAAAGTTAGGATATTGTTTTTGTAGTTATGTTATGGGACAACATTTAAATTAAGAACTTTAGCCTTAATTATACTACCTGGAAACCTCAGTGAAGGTTTGATACTTGGAATAGCTAATTTAGAAATACTTGTGGAAATTTTCATCAATAATAGCACTTTAAAAATTGTAACGCCCTTTACATATGTCTTATTCTCACAACAGCCTTGTGAGGTAGGTGCTATTATTATCTATACGATGGGAAAGGTAAACGACTTTACCAGGGTCATACAACTAGAACTAGGCAAGGTTTGAACTCAGGTCTTCTTGAATCCAAATCCAGCATTCTATTCTTTATGGCATATATTTGCCTAGTTAGGCAAATAGTTCAAACACACTTGGATTTATTGATACACACGAGTAACTCATGAAATCAGAGTTCTTGAGTTAAACAAATGTATGATTGGAGCCAAGTGTGGGAACAAAACTGGAATCTAGTAAATCAGTCAGATAATTAGTTGTTCTTAGGAACATTGGCTCTTTAACCATATTGAACGCCTCTGATGCATAATTGAGAAAGTAATTTCCAGAGTTATAAATTTGGAAATTAAAGTATGATTCACTGGAGGAAGAGGTCATTTTAAAAAAAAAAAACAACCTTGCCCTTTAATTAACCCTGACCCACCACAGAAAAACTTCCAGCTCCTCATCTCAGAGAAGCTAAGGAAAGTGCCTTCTTGGCAGGGGAAGCAGTTCCCTTTCTTTTGGTAAATGGGTCTCATAAAGGGTATCTAAGAAACATTAAGAATATTTTTCTTTTATTCACATTGGGACATAATGGGACAGTTTAAAATCATGGAGAGAAGAAGGATCAGAATGAATATCAGCTGCCAAATCCCTTAACTCAAGGAGAGGAGAATTCATGGATAAACTCTTGAAGTGCACAAAACCACAGAGTACACCTGGTATTGTTGGTGAGGAGAGATTTCAGCCGCTTAGACATCTATCTGTTGAATAGCAACAATCTGTTGTTAACCATTCATCATCTAGGAATGTTTGGAGGTCCTATAGAGGACAATATTTTAATCTTAAAAATTAAGTTTTCCTACTTTGCTCTTATTCACAAGGAAGACATGGTTAGGACTAAGACAGTTTAAGCAAAGACATTTCTTGATTTATTGCTCTCCCTATCCCCAATCATTATACTCTTCCCTTGTAATCCAGAGAAACAGTAAAACAGAATTGAGTGACGTAGTAGCTGAGACAGAGAAGTGTAAGCAGCATCACCCACCTCTAGTTCTCTACCTTTTTGGAGGTAAGATGATACATTGATTTTTTTTAATACTCTTTTTTATTGACATTTTTCTAGTCTTTGGGGATGATTGTTATCCTGGTGTTTCTTGTTTTATTTTATGACAGCTTATTTAACCCGTGCCATGTTTTTCAGAATTCCTAATACTTATTGTTTCTTAGGGCATTTTCATATTCTCTTAGGTCCATAGACCACAATTTGTTCAACCATTCCCCAGTTGATTGGGACTCATTTTGTTTTGAGTTTCTTGCTCTTATGAATATTTTAGCACATATGGGGCCTTTTGTTTTTCTTTCTCGTCTCTATGCCCCATTTAAAGATCACTGAATCAAAGAGTAACTCTAAAGGATTTCTTGCCCAAGTAATTTACCTTTCAGGTATAGTTTAGGAAAGATAAACTCTCAGGTCCCTTCTAAATCAGATTTGTAGAAAAGAGGCAGTGTGGTCTAGAGATTCGAATACAGGACTTAGAACCTGGAGCCTTAGGCTCACATTCTAACTTCAACATTTTCTAACTGTGGGACCATGGGCAAATCTTTGAAGTTATCTCTTTAAGCTTTGATTTTCTTTTCTTTTTTTTTTTTTAAGCAATTGGGGTTAAGTAACTTGCTCAAGGTTACATGGCTAGTCATTATTTATGCGTGGGTACTCATTTTCTGAGGCCGGATTTGATCTCGGGTCATCCCAACTCCGAGGCCGGTGCTCTTACTCACTGCGCCACCTAGCCGCCCCTTTAGGGCAATTGGGGTTAAGTAACTTGCCCAAGGTCACACGGCTAGGTTTTTGTCTGTGTGGGTTAAGTGTTTGAGGCTGGCTCCGAACTCAGGTCAGCCAGCGCTCTACTCACTGTGCCACCTAGCCACCCCTAAGCTTTGATTTTCTCATCTGTAAAATTGTATTAGTAATACTTGTTATACCATCTACCTTAAAGGGTTCTTATGAAATATAACTTTTGTAACTTTAAAATGCTCTATAAATTTAAATAATTTTTTGTCCAGACTTAGGCTTTCACTTGTATAGTTTCCTGGTTTTGAAGTTCCCTCCATCAATGCATATTTGCAATTTACTCATTGACTTGTTTGTTCGTTTTTTATAAATCATTAATTTATAGGGAACTGCCTGGTAGTACTAGGAGGTTGTTATTTTTTAATGATCATACAAACTGTGTAGGTCAGAGGAAGAATTTGAATCCAGATCTTCTTTGTACCTAGGCTTTTATGAACTGTGCCATTATGCCTCTACTATTGTTGTTGTTATTACTGTCTCCTCATCTTTTTCAGTGGGTTTCGGATAGAAATAATGTTGGGACAAGCCGCTATCCTGCTCTTCTTACCTTTTTCTATTTAATATTTTACAAATTATTGTACAGGTGGATAACATAACTGCTTTTGCTAAAGTTTTGGGTTAAACAGGAATGGCTGATAGGATGACTGGAATGATGGTGTATCTCATTTTACTTGCACATAGTTTTGATTTATTCCACTGAATCTGTTTCAAAGGTTTTTTCATTTCATGTAGTAGGAAGTAGACAATTCATTGTAGTGAAATGCACTGAAAACAACATTCTTAAACTTTTATGAGTAATTATTTTGGGACAGTTGTGAGCAACAGTTTTATCAGTAATAATATTCCGATTCCAGTATTTGCTGAATACTCAAAAACAGGCATTGTACATGAAGTAGGAGTATTTGTCATTTCAGTCAATCAGTAAATATTTATTAAATGTGTACTATGTTCCAGGCACTGTGCTAAGTACTGGGGATACAAAAAGAGGCAAAAGAGAGTCCCCGCCTTCAGGGAGCTTACAGACTAATAGAGAAGACATACAATCAAATATATACAAAGCAAACTACATACAGGTTAAATAGGAAATAATTAACAGAAGGAAGGCACTAGAATTAAGAGAGGTTGGTGAAGGCTTTCTGTTGAAGGTAGGGTTTTATTTGTGACTCAAAGCTAGGAAAGTCAGTGGCCACAGCAGAAGAGGTAGAGTGTTTGAAGCATAGAGGACAGCCAGAGAGAATATCTGGAATGAAGAGATGGAATATTTTGTTAGCAGACTAGGCAAGAGACCAGTGTCACTGGATCTAAGAATATTTGTAAAGATTAAGACTAGAAAGGTCAAAGGGGGCGATATTATAATGGGCTTTGAATACCAAATAGAACATTTTGTATTTGCTCCTGGAGGTAATAGGAAGCCACTAGAGTTTATTGATTAGGGAGTTGTGTGTGTGACATGATCAGACTTATGTTTTAGGAAAATCATCTTACTGGCTGAATGAATTATGGATCAGATTGAGGAAAGCTTTGAGGCAGGGAGAGCCTCCTTCAGGTTACTGCAATAATCCAGGTGTGAGGTCATGAGAGCCTGCATTAAAGATGGTGGCAGTGTTAGAGGAGAGAGGTTTAGCCAAGAAAAAGTAGGTGAGGCATGGGATGATAGTCATCTATCATGGGGGTTGAACAGATCAAGCAAGGTTTTTGAGGATGAGGGAGAATATGGGCATGTTCATATGAAGCATGGAAACAGCTACTAAATGGGGATAGACTGAAGATAAGTGGAAAAGTTGGTATAATAGAGGGGACAGTGTGCCAGAAAATATGGGATAAAATCGAATCATTCATGCAGAGGGTTTTGCCTTGGAAAGGACGAGGGTCATCTTCTTATACAAGACAAACATGGAAGGGAGATAGTGGCAAAAAGTATCCGAGTGATGTGAATTGAGGAGAAGGAGATAAGAGGCCTCAATTTCTAAAAAAACGAAATATAATGTAAGGTTCTCAACTGAGCAGGTGGGGGTGGGGGTTCCATGACAGATTTGAGGAGGGATAAAGAGGTTTCAAAAACTGCTGTGGTGAATAGGATAGTGAGTTAATTTGGAAGGTATAAAGGACTGCCACCGCCAGTGAAAGCCCATAAATTTGTGATGGATTCAGTACAGTTTTGTGCTTTCTCTATAGAACCGTTACATTAGAAGTTTTATATTTTTCCCTTTTTGGGGGTAAGGTTTCTGTTATAATTGATCATGCATAAAAAGGATGTTTAAGTGGTGGGGATTATTAAATACTCAAATTAAAAAATTTGCACCATCTAGTGTAGATGCCTCAATAATGTCCAGAAGTAGAATTTTGCAAGACACAAAGGAATAAAGGCTATTATCAATTTAGCATTTTTTTTTATTAAGTGCCTGCTATGTACCAAGTGAGAGGAGGAAGGGCATAGTGAATCAGGAAGACCTCAGTAAATTTCTCACGTCCCAGACAGTTTGCTAAGATTTTAAGTTATACGTCCCTGGAAGATCTTCAGTAATAGAGTTACGCAAATCAGTGATATCACAGGTCTGGTGCAGGCACAGTGCTAGCTGGAGACAAATATAAGAGTGAATGAATGCTTTAGTCACAGGGAACTCATGTGGATAAGCAAATACGGGATGTTCAAAAATGAAAACATTGTGACTTTGTGGGCCCATGGATAACCTAGAATCAGGAAAGGCCTCTTGAAGTAGGAATGGGTACCAGAGGTGAGAAGGGAGAGCCTTGTAGATACGGGAAAGAGTCAGTCCAAATACAGAGTTGGGAGATGTAATGGATAGGGGAAGAGCAGGCAGACCAATTTGGTTTGGAATGGGGCGAATGGAAGCTGGAATACTGTATATTTAGCTTGAAAAGATAGGCAGCAGTCAGATTGTGGAGGGTTTTAAATGCCAAAGTTGCTTGTGTTTTATTCTAGAGGTTCTGGGGAGCCACAGAGACTTCTTGATAAGAGGATGAATGACATGGTCAGATCTGGGCTTTAGGAACTTGGCTTATTTTTATTTTTTTGAGAGCTTTGACACATCAACATTTAGGATACCTTATGCTGTTATTGAGTCATTTTTCAGTAGCGTCTAACTCTTTATTGACTCCAATTGGGGTTTTCTTGGCAAAGATACTGGAATGATTTGCCATTTCCTTCAGCTAATTTTACAGATGAGGAAACTGAGACCAACAGGGTTCAGTAACTTGCCCAGGATCACACAGCTAGTAAGTATTTGAGACTGGATCTGAACTCAGAAAGATGAGTCTTCCTGACTTCAGGCCTGGCACTCTATCTACTGTACTATTTAGCTGCCTAGGATACCTTAAATGCTTCTGATTAGATTTCTTTAAATAATTCCTTCAGATTTAAACAGAATTTATTGCTATATCTGGATATTGATGCTTATATTTTAAGAAAAAGAAATATCACAGAGAGAATTTTTTACTTCTAGAAAGAGTTTCAGCAATACCTTTTTGCTTTGTAGATGGGGAAACCTCAAGAGGGAATACAGGAAGGAGAAGATTCTTTGAGGTACATAAATAAACCAGAGCTAATTTAACAGGCAGTGACATGTTCTTGTACGAATAAAACACAGCAGCTATTATTTGGTTGTTTTGCTTTCTGATTTTATAAATGGAATGCAGTTTGTGGGTTGTTTATTCTGACATTTCCTTCGATCAAGCTGATGCTCAAACAAAAAAAAAAATATAGCAAAAAGGTACAAATAGATGTGTTCTTACCATTATTCCCCTTACCTCAAGAGTTAGTATTAAAAGGAGGTTAAAACCGTGACTGCCACATTCTAGTATTCCTGAATGTTTGAATGCAAGGATTTTGTTTTTCTTTTTGGTTTTATTGGTGCTTTCGCTTTGTGTCTTATACAACTGGACTTACTAGTTTTGTACTAGAGGTAAGACTTACTTCATCACAGAGCTTCGATTTTTTCCCCATCTGTGAAATTAAGATACACTACAGGGTTGTATATATGAAACCACTGTGCAAATCTAAAATAAAGCACTCTGTCTAAAAGTGCTGCTACAGAGTTGTTATTGTAATGTATATGATGGTTGTGTGTGTCTATAATTTATTGTCACTGTTGTTCGTTTAAAAATTGGAAACATTATAGACCAGGAAGGATGTTTAAATTATTCGCTAGAGTAACATGTACTTGTTATTTTTATTGAAGCATTATTCAGTATAACATTGTACAGAATCCCAGTATAAAACAAATGGAGGATTTTTGCTCTATTCAGTGTATCCTGCCAGGCATGGTAGGGATCACAGTGAAGGAAAAGACCTAGGCCTTGCTTTCAAGGAGTTTGTAATCCCAGAGAGATAAGGGATAAGGACACGAGAAGTTAAAGAACAAGATGACAAGACCAGATGTGTTACAAGGCAATTCATGATTAATTGTTCAGGAGTGTAAGAGAAAATGAGTGCTAGGATTCCAGAAGAGGGAGAGATTGCTAGATTTTGGAGTGGCCTATCAGCCACGTTTAAAAAGAATGTTGACAGGTTAAAGTGCATTCAGAGGACATGGCCATTATGTTAGGGAGATTGGTAGTGGGCTGGATGAGAGGAAGATGGAAATGGAAAATATACCATTTTGAGGACCAAGTGAAAAAAAAATAGAAATATTAAGCTTAGAAGAAGAAAGACTCAGGGACTGATACAGTTATTAAACCGATAATGAGAATGCTCTAAGTATAGTTTCCCTAAGTTTTTCTTTTTTTTTGGAGGGCAGTTGGGGTTAAGTGACTTGCCCAATGTTACACAGCTAGTAAGTGTTTAAGTGTCTGAGGCTGGATTTGAACTGGGGTCCTCCTGACTCCAGGGCCAGTGCTCTATTCACTGTGCCACCTAGCCACCCCTGTCCCTAAGTTTTTATTAAAACATTTAATAAAGTAGCTCACATTATTCATGTGGAAAAGATGGCGAGATGTGGCCTATTCAGTGATAAAAGTGACGGATTCAGAGTGAGTTGAATGACACTGAACTCTAGTCTTTAATAGTTCATTGTCATCTTGGCTGGACTTCAGCACTTGAATGCACTGGAGACCTGTGTTTGTCCCTGTTCTGTTTGACATTTTTATCAAACTTGGATAAAAGCATAGGCGAGGCAAGACAATGATCACTTGCTTTGTACCAGGCACTGTGATATGTGCTAGGATACAAATAGAAGTACAAAGGACAGTCAGGGAAGCCAGTTAGGAGGTTATTACAGTAATCTTGATGAGACATTAAGGCCTGAATTAGGGAGGTGACTTTGTGAGTAGAGAGAGAGATGGTGGGTTATTTTTTGCTTTTTGGGAAGGGGTTAGGGAAGGTAGGGCAAGGGGTTAAATGAAGTGTTAAGTGTCTGAGGTTGGATTTGAACTCAGGTCCTCCTGACTCTAGGGCTGGTGCTCTATTCACTGTGCCACCTAGCTGCCCCGAGAGATGTCTTGAAGGTAGAAACCACAAGATTTTACAACTAGTAGGTTCTGTGTGGTGAGGGAAGCGTGGAAGGCACTAAAGTTGGGAATTTAGATGACTATAAAGCCAGTGTTACCCTCCATAGTAAGAGGGTTGTTTGGAAGACAGGTGTATTTGGCAGCAAAGGTAATGTAAAAAGATTCTTGATAGAGAGCCTAACCCATCCTTATCTGCTCATATTATGCAACTCATTCTACCCTATCCAATCAATCAAAAAACATTTATTAAGTGCCTAATATGTTAGATTGGGGATGCAGATACAAAGAATTAAATAATTATTATTCTTTCTCTCTCTTTTTCTGTATATAATCTTTTCCCCATTTACATGTTATAACAAAAAAAATTTTTTCTTTAATGCTTTGAATTCGAAATTTTGTCTTCCACCCCTCTCTCACCTTCCCCCAATGGTAAACAGTCAGATATAGGTCATATACATACAATCATATAAAATATTTCCATGTTGGTTATTTTGTACAAGAACCTCAAATAAAAGAAAAAGTGAAAGGGAGAAAGCAATTGAAAAATAGCATGCTTCAGTCAGTATTGAAACAGTATCAATTGTTTCTCTGGAGACTGATAGTGTGTTTCATCATTAGTCCTTTAGGATGGGGTTAGATCACTGTATTTCTGAAAATAGCTAAATTGTTTATACTTCTTTATTGTACAGTTTTGCTGTTACTGAGTATAACGTTTTCCTGGTTCTGCTCACTTCACTTTGCAGCAGTTCATGTAAGTCTTTCCAGGTTTTTCTCAAATCATCCTGTTTGTCATTTCAACAGTTCTTTTCTTAACATCTTTAGTACTAATGCTTAAAATGCAAAGATCATTTGCGAGTCCTTACTGTCACAGAATGCTGAGCCCCTTTGCCCCAAAGGCTGGGTATTGGTGTGTGAAAAGGGAGGGGTAGGTTGTAGATTTTTTTCAGTTGTACCTTTACCACTGTGGTGGCTGTGGTTCCTCATGGTAGGTTAGAACTATATTGAGCAGCATAAGACCTACTTGGAAGGGGAAGGTTGGGAGCTTGCATTCTGAGAGGGAGCTGAATTGGGGAGTATTGAGGAATAGGGGTAGTAGGTGTAGGTGCTTAAAGTCAACTTTTGTGGGGAAGTTGGGATCACAGTCACACCAGTGCTCCCAGGTGACAGCCTGGAACAGATGATTGCAAAAATGCCCCTCACCTCCAACAAGCTTCTTTGGTCAGGCATTGAAATTTTTGGTCCTCTTTAAACAAAATACACTTAAGTATAGCTTGGCTAATAACATAAGAAATTAGCTTTGAATAGAAAATATCTGTATTTCCTTTATTTAAAAAATAAGAGAAATAATTAGCTGTTAATTTTCTATTAAATGACAGAAACTAAGAGGGTATCTTAAAACTGTTGTTCAATTGCAAGATTTTATTTTTTGAAGAATAACATTGAAGGTCTCAATTCCCCTACTCCCCCACCCCCATGTGTTTAAAGAAAGTTCTGTTTTAATCTTTGGGAATAGAATTTAAAAGCAAAACAAAACAAAACAAAGCCTATTTTTCAGGGTTCTGTCTAGTTATTTCTCTATACCTCTTAGTACCATCCATGCCGCCCTTGCTAAAATCTCAAGAACATTGCTTTTGGGTGGGTGGGTGGGTGGGGCAATAGGCTTTGAGTCAGCCAAGATCACAGAGGAAGAAGAGGATTATAGTTATGCTCCCTTCTCCTTCCCCACCCCAATATCGTGAAGATGGAGGACTATATTTTCTCTTATATTTCTGTGCTCATTAGGATTTTTAAGCATACTTTATTTCTATTCAACTGAGTTGAAATAGGCATTTTTTCTGCCTCCAGATCAGTTTTTTAAACCATTTTCCCAACAGGGAAGCTGTATGGTCTATTAGCCTGCAAGTTGTAAAATTTTAGTTCTATCCTTAGCCTTTCTGTAGAATTTTTGTGTGTGTGTGATGTTAGGGAAATAATTTGACTATATGTTGTCTGTTCCTTGGTATGTAAAACAGGACTGATAATACTTGGGAGCTTCACAGGGGTGCAGTGAGGGTGGATTCAAGTCTGTAGTGTGTTTTGAAAGTCATGGATAAAAGGAACTCCCTGGGTAAAGTATTATTATTTTATATTGAGGAACTTTCCTTTTTCTTTGCCCAGTAATTTGATTCAAAACAGTTTGCACAGCAAGATAGTAATATTGACTTAAGAATCCCATTGCCTAGTGTAATCCTGTGCTAGGAATTACTAAAAGACAAATGGACCCAGTGGATAATATATTTCCCTTTATTCTAAGAAGGATCACATATGCAGTGGTATGTCAGTTAATAGTCTCTCCAGGACCAAAGATACTTGTATTATCAAGATGTTTCTATTTTTGTGTTTTTTTTTTTTAATGTATTGCCCCAAACTGATAATTAGCCAAGGCCAGTCAGCTTTGGAGTTTACTTATGTTGGTGAAGAGAAGAAGCTTTGTAAGTCTTGTGTTGGATTGATGGTGACAGTCATGGCAAGGAAGCTTGTAGAGGCTAAGGAGCCAGTATTGGAGGATGAGGTGGAGGTTGAGGAAGAGGCGGTAATTATTCAACTTTTAATCTTTCAGAGACTCATTGGTAGAGGCATAAAGGAGAAAAATTGAGGGCTGGCCTTACAGTCAGGAAGATTGGGCTTCCTGCCCATGGTTTGTCTTTAACAAGTCACTTAACCTCCTCATGTCCCAGGCAACTCTTTATCTCTCCCTATATTGGATAAAGAATGTAAAAACATTTCAGGACCAGCAGTCATATATCAACAGCCATTGTCCAAGATAAGAATTGTAAATGGAAAGGTAGAGCTGTGAAGGTATATTCCTAAGGATAGCCGTCAAACACTACCATAGTACAGTTGATTTGAGAAAGCTATTAAAGAATTAAGAGCTTTGGAGGGACACTGGAAGGTTACATTGATAATCTAACTGATTTTCACAGGTGAAATCCTGAATGCCATATTACACAAAGGCAAAAAATAAATGTGAAATGGAATCAGAAAACCAAAAAAAAATGGAAATTCTAGATTTCCTGAATTAACAGTTGAAAACAAAAGTCAAGAGGTTATAGAGTCAAGCAATTCAACACAAGTTAGAACCTTAACTTTAGAACTTTAGAATAGAAGCAAAGAAATTAGAGAAGAGAGTCAAAACAATAATAAACAAAAATAAAAAACAAAGTAATAATACCTGAAGTTTTGGTACCAGTGTTTTTTTTTTTTGAAGTTTATTGCTTATTTTTTACAATCCTAGAAGCTAAAATTTTTGGTTTGTTATCCTTTCCTCATTGTTATTATTATGCAGTAACAAGGTATATAACATATAAAAGGCTAAAGTCTCCCTGGTCAGTGGCTTCATCCTTTAAATATGAAATAATAATTAATTGAATTATGTAAGGCAGTGTTTACCACTTGGTAGAGTTGATGCATCACACAAGAGAATACACACACACACACACACACACACACACACACACACACACCACACAGCTCTTTTTTCAAAAGTACATTTCATTTTTTTTCATAGTGCACTCAACAAGAAGAATGATTCTATATAAGTTTTATAGGCTCTCCAACTAAGCAACTTAATGCTTAACCTTTCTTTAACTCTGTTATGCTGTGATAATTTATCACTATGCTAACAGTGTCTGTACCAAAGTTATGAGAAAATCATCTGCTTTAAATTTGGCTCTAGAAATATATTTATTTATTGAACCATGCCTAGTTTGGGATATGGAGGACTGAAGCAACTATTCTGCTGACCAACAATGCCTCCTCAGGACAAGAATTTAATTCTAGCTTTGGAAGCCAGATAACTTATTATCATAATGGCTGCGTAAGAAACACTGGGTAGCACATGTAAAAAGTTATCAAATATCTGGAGGCAGAGGCTTTCTTATTTCCAGTTTTGATTAAAATTTTCCAGATAACATATGCCTCCAGTTAATTTTTATGAAAATGCTGACTTAGATAATATTATGTCAGATTGGGAATTTTGGTGTGTGTGGTTTTTTTTTTTTTTTTAAACTGTGCTTATTATTGAGCTATAAGAAGCAGTGAGGCATAGTAGAAGGTTGCCTTTGAAGTCAAGAAGACCTAGATTCCAGCCCTTCCACAGAAATGTACTTAACTGTATGACTCTGGGCAAGTCACTAAAACTCCCAGATAAACTTCAAAGATTGTAGTTGAGAAATGAATTTCCAAGCTCCACTGGTGAAAGAAGTTTCCACATAAAGAGTTCCCCAAACATTCAATAATATATGTTTGCCACAGCAGTATTCAAGTTCTCTTGCTTCTCCTCCTTCTTCTTCTCTTCTGTGTCTCTCCCTCTCTCTGTCTGTCTCTCTCCCTACTTTAGGGTTCACTGAGGCCCCTTAAGGGAGATAAAGAAGGTAACCTGTAATGTTAATGGATATAAGATCTTCCCTGCCTATTAATAGGTGTCAGGTGGAGCCAATTAAAGGAAGCTTGCTTAGAGGAGGCTTATATGAAGGAAGGCTTTTCACACCTTTTGCTAATTTCTAATTAGGCACTGAGCCAGGGTTGTGATGCCTTCTGGCTCTGAGAAGTATAAATATATATACTCTGAGTTGATATTTTGCATTGGGGGCTTGCTTATGACAAAGATCTTGTGATTCCCTGGTCAAGATTCTGAGTGGTATTTTGTAAAATGTATAGCCAGATTGCTTTGATTCAGGCAGTCAGAGACCTGCCTGTTGGTATTCACTTCTCTGCTTGTATTTTATGTTTGTATTTTCTCTGATGTTCAGAGTGCTGACTTTTCTTTCTTTCTTTTTAAAATAAATTTTATTTCTATTTTTAGTTTACATCATTCATTTCCACAAGATCTTGAATTACAGATTTTCTCAGTGTCCCTCCCCTACTCACCACCCCAAAACAGTGATCCCACTGTATATGCCCTCCCGCAAGCTACTCTCTCCTATATCTTCCCCTATCCCCCCTCCGACTTTCCAGTAGGGCAAGACAGATCTCCATACCCTAGTGCCTGTATATCCTACTTCCCAGCTGCATGTAGTAATAATAATAATATATTTTTTTAAACATTTGATTTAAAAACTTTGAATTCTAGATTCCCTTCCTTCCTCCCTCATCACCCACCCCCACTGGGAAGACAAAGCAATTCAACATAGGCCATACATGTGCAGCTGTGCAAAACACCCCCATAGTGGAAAGACCAACTATACTTCCCTCTGTCTTATCCCGACTCCCACCTGCTCTATCCCCTACCTTGACCCTGTCCTTTCTCAAAAGTTTGTGCTTCCAACTTCCCTCACACCCCAACCTGCCCTCCCTTCCATCTTCCCCCCTCTCATCCCCTTCCCCCCTACTTTCCTGTAGGGCGAGATACCCTATTTAGTGTGTACGTCATTCCCTCCCTAAGCCAAATTCAATGAGAGTAAGGTTGACTCATTCCCTTTTACCTTCCTGTTCTTCCCCTCCATTGTAAGTTTCCCCTTGCCTCTTTTATATGAGATAATTTACCCCATTCTGTCTCTCCCCATCTCCTCTCATTATATTCCTCTTTCACCTCTCAATTTCACCTTTTAACTATCATCCCTTCCCATTCAGTTGGTCCTGTGCCCTCTGTCTGTTTCTATACCTGTACACATATATACACATACTCACATATGGATTCATGTGCCCATATACTCTCTTATATAGACATATATATGTATATATATATATATTCCCTTAAACTGTACTCATACTGAGAAAAGTTTCATAAGTTACAATTATTGTTTTTCCATGTAGGAATGTAAATAGTTCAACTTTGATAAGTTCCTTATGATTTCTTTTCCCTTCTCTTGCTTCTTGTATCTGAATGTCAAATTTTCTATTCAGCTCTGGTTTTTTCATCAAGAATGCTTGAAAGTTCTCTGTTTCATTGAATGACTGTATTTTTTCCTGAAACATGATACTCAGTTTTGCTAGGTAGGTGATTCTTGGTTTTAATCCCTGCTCCTTTTACCTCTAAGAATATCATATTCCAAGCCCTTCCTCAATGTAGAACCTGCCAGATTGTTTGTTATCTGGATTGTGTTTCCACAACATTCAGATTGTTTCTTCTTGGCTGCTTGTAATATTTTCTCCTTGATCTGGGAATTCCAGAACCTGGCTTATAATATTCCTAGGAATTTTCTTTTTGGGATCTTTTTCAAGAGGTGATATGTGGATTCTTTCAACCTCTATTTTGCCCCCTGGTTCTAAAACATCAGGGCAATTTTCCTTGAGAATTTCTCAAAGGATGATTTCTAGATTCTTTTTTTGATCATGACTTTCAGGTAGTCTAATAATTTTTAAATTATCTCTCCTGGATCTATTTTCCAGGTCAGTGTTTTTCCAATGGGATATTTCACATTGCCTTCTATTTTTTCATTTGTTTGGCTCTGTTTAATAGTATCTTGATTTCTCATAAAGACACTAGCTTCCATTTGCTCCAGTCTCATTCTGAAGGAATGATTCTCCTCAGTGAGCTTTTGAGATTCCTTTTCCATCTGTCAGATTTGGCTTTCTAAGGCATTCCTCTACTGATTGGTGTTTTGAGCCTCTTTTGCCATTTGAGTTGTCTATTTTTTTTTTAAAAGCAATTGGGGTTAAGTAACTTGCTCAAGGTTACACGGCTAGTCATTATTTATGCGTGGGTGCTCATTTTCTGAGGCCGGATCTGATCTCGGGTCATCCAAACTCCGAGGCCGGCGCTCTTACTCACTGCACCACCTAGCCGTCCCTTTAGGGCAATTGGGGTTAAGTAACTTGCCCAAGGTTACACGGCTAGGTTTTTTTGTTTGTATGGATTAAGTGTCGGAGGCCGGCTCCGAACTCAGGTCCTTCTGATTCCAGGGCCGGCGCTCTATTCACTGCGCCACCTAGCCGCCCCTACGACATTACTTTTTAGAAATACTAGTAAGGATTATATTATTATTTCCAGAGCTAGAGGTGGAAAGTGTTGGGGGAAGAGAGGTAAGAGAAAAGGTTCCTGGATAGCAGTGTAGCTTGAAGATGCCCAGAGCGGGGGAAACTTGGTGGATCTGAGTAGGACTTTATTTTGTAGAGAATTCTAAGCAATCCTGAGAGCACCACCCCAGGGCTAGAGCTAGAGGGGAGCCTTGTAGGGAGGAGGCATGGCCAGAATGTGTGTGGCACAAAAGCAGCAGTTCTGTCAAGCAGAGATGCATTCCATTCTGCATTCATTCTGTATATCTAGCCATTTACCAGTCTGGGGGTTACCTGCTTCCTTTCTAGTTCTCTGCTATTGCTATTATAAAGAATGCCTTGATGAATATTTATATATGTTGGACCTTTGCTTCTTCCTTTACCTTCATTTGAATTTATACACATCAGTTTTGGGATCTCTATGAACATTTTAGTCACCTTCCTTGCATAATTCCAAATTGAAATCCAGAATGGTCATACCACTTCACAGCTCACCCAGCTATATATCAAAGTGCCTGTATTCCCAGAGCCCCTTCCACACTGATCATTCTGATTTTTGTCATCTTTACCACTTCTACCATGAGAGCTGAAAACCTCTGAATTGTTTTAATTTGGATTATTATTACTATAAATCATTGGATCAAATTTTCATGTGGCCATTTATAGTTCACAGTTTTTTCTTTGAAAAACCTTGTTCACATATTTAGCTCATTTATTTCTTGGGGAATGGCATGAGGTATTATGTTTATGTCAATTCCTTAGCTGTGATTTTTCTCAATGATATTCCATTCAAATAATTTCCCTACAGTACTAGTTCTCATGAAGTTCATTGATTTTATTTGAGCAAAAGCTTCTTAGTTTCATAGTCAGATTTAAAATTTTTTTCACCCTCTTCTGCTCTTTGTGTAGTTAAGAATTCCCTGGCTGCAGTTATCTAAACAACTTGATGTTTTTCACTTCTGATTTTTAAAAAGTGTGATCTGAAGATGAAACTACACATTTTGAGCTTCTTGTGATGTTTGGTGCAAGAATTTTTCTCAAACTTATTTCAAGTTTTATCAGGAGCTCTTTTTTTTTTTTTTTTTGCCTTTTGAGGGCAGTTGGGGTTAAGTAACTTGCCCAAGGTCTCACGGCTAGGTTTTGTTCTGTTTTGTTTGTGGGGGGTGCGTTAAGTGTCTGAGGCCGGATCCGAACTCAGGTCCTTCTGACTCCAGGGCCGATGCTCTACTCACTGCTCCACCTAGCTGCCCCCAGGAGCTCTTTTTAAAAAGAAAAGTGCTTCCCTCAGTAATTCATGTTCAGAGTTTATCCAATACTAAATCACGTTGGTTGATTTCTTCAGTTTCTTGTTTATCTGATACGTTCCATTGATCTTCTCTTTTTTAAAAGCAATTTACAATAGGTTTTTAAGACAACTGTTCTATGATATAGCTTTATCTGATAATACTGTGCTCCTTTCATTTGTACTTTTCTGTCATGATTTCATGTGAGGTTCTAAATTCATTTGGTTTTCCAAATGAATTTTGTTATTTTTTTCTAGTCCTAAACAGTATCCCCTCAGATTTATATAGCATTAAATCTATCACTAAATCTGTAAATTAGTGTAGTTAATATTGTCATTTTTATTCTACTGGGCATGGACAAAGTGTGGCGAATATCTCTTCAGGGATTTAATGTTCTTTCCTTGGAGGCAGCATGGCATAGTAAGATTGCTGGCCTTCAAATCCAAAAGACTTGGGTTCAGATTCTTCCTCTGAAACCTATTGGGTATGTGACTCTTGGCAAATCTCTGAACCTCAGTGCTTTTAGACTATAAATTGCAATTAAGGTGTTGCACTAAAGGAATTTCCTTGTCCAGAATGAAGTCACCAACAATTTCTGTCCTAGTCTCTACCTTTATTCCTTTATTTCTGTGAAAAGAGTTTTGTAGTCAAGTTTATATAAAACTTGCATGTGTGTTGGTAGATTGCCTACCAGATATTTTAATCATTTTTTAGTTATTTTGAATGAATTTTCTCTTTATTATCATTTCTCTCTGGTTTTTGTTAGTATTGCATAGAAATGCTAATGGTTTTCCTAGGCCGATTTAATCAACAATAAATTCACCAAGCAAAGTGAGGCATGCTATGGTTTTTCTGCAAGGCCAAGGATTACCTGAAAATGTTGCCTAGTAAAAAGTGAACAGGACCACTTTTTTCCATCCCCAAGATAATTTTGAATGATACTGGAATATGCCTTAGGCTATCATGTTATAATCTGTAGGAAGGATGGAAAAAAAAAACATTTGTTAAAGGTTCATCAAGACTAGAACTTGACTATTGGTAGAGCAGGCTACTGGGCCTGCAACAACTCCCAAACTGTAAAAAAGGAAAACAGATTATCTAATAAGCTTAAAAGAAAAATTTGTCTATATTTATAGCATTTAGTAAGTAGTTTATCAGTCACCTCAAATTGTTCAGTTGAGTGGAATCTGTGGTCAACTCTGCTGACATACAAATTGGGGCATGGTATGAAGTAATGAAAACCTTCCATTACTTAGCAGAAAATTTGGATTGCAGTCTGGCTGATAAGTAGCTGTGACTTTGTCCTTTCTGGGCCTCAGTTTCTTCATTTGATACCTTTTTTTTTGCCTTTTTTTTTTGGAGGGCAATTGGGGCAAAGTAACTTGCCCAAGTTTACATGGCTAGTGTGTGTGTGTGTGTGTGTGTGTGTGTGTGTGTGTGTGTGTGTGTGTGTGTGTCTGAGGCTGGATCCGAACTCAGGTCCTCCTGACTCTTTTACTCACTACGCCACCTAGCTGCCCCCATTTGATATCTTTTACACTAGAAATTCTATGATTATATTCCTGTGAAATAGAGAATTTTATAAGAAACTGTAAGGAATGTCATGGAAGGTTAAATCAGTTCTTTCCTCTTTTCATATTTATTTTCTCTGTATGGGTAGAGTCCCCTTCCCTTCCCCCTTCTTTCTTTTTTAATTTTTTTTTTCACCAGATGCTTGCCAAATTCTAGGAGAGGAAATGCCAAAAGTAGCTCTAATAGAAAAGTTACTTTACATCATAATGTTTTGCATTTTTAACACAGTGATTATCATGTATAATCCTTTTTTTTTTCTGAAGTCATTCTGAAAAGCTAGAACTATAAAAAGAAGATAGAAAAATGGAGAAGGGAAAATTCAGATTTAAGATCCAAAAAATTTTAGTTCTCTTTTATTTTAATAGTTTTATATTCTAGGGAAATCTATATTTAGCCCAGTAATATGACAAGAAAGGCCTGAAATTAAATGATGGAAAACTGATTGTGTACTCTGCATAGAGGTCAGAAATTTGTTCACTTATACACAATTAGTAAAAACAGAGCTCACTCTTCAATTCAGTAAATATTTATTGTGCCTACTATGTGCCAGGCCCTATGCTCAGATAAGCCCTAATGTCCATGGGTACCAGTTATATTCTTCCTGAACAAATTTAGGCAAGAGAGAGAAGTCAGTAGAAGAGGATTCCTTAGTCTGGGGACCTTGGTTCAAATAATTCCTGGCTTTGCCACTTACTGCCTTTGTGATCTTAGACAAGTCACTTACCTTCCCTTATGTGTCTGTTCCTTATCTGTAAAAATAGGGCATTGGATAAGATGACTTCTGTGGTTCCTTTCAGCTCTAAATATGATTCTACTTAAAGGTATCAGCACCAAACTGGTGATCTCAGCTGCTGGGTAATGGAGTTTGAATTTTGCATGTGAAGTCTGGAATTTTAACCTGAGTTTAAATCCTGCCTCTGACACATACAAGCTGTGGGACTCAGCCTCAATTTCCTCATCTGTTAAATTAAATGGTGACAATAAGAGAACCTATCCTTACAGGGTTATAGTTCAATCTCTTTTTTTTTTTTGGCCTTTTGGAGGGCAATTGGGGTTAAGTAACTTGCCCCCAAGGTTACATGGCTAGTTTTTTTGTGTTAAGTGTCTGACGCCAGATCCGAACTCAGGTCCTTCTGACTCCAGGGCCGGTGCTTTACTCATTGCACCACCTAGCCCCCCCTGCCCCCAGTCATCTTTGACTGTCTTTGACCCCATTTGGGGTTTTCTTGGCAAAGATAACTGGAGTGGTTTGCCATTTCCTTCTCCAGTTTATTTTACAGATGAGGAAAACTGGATTAAGTGACTTGTCCTTGAACCTCAGTGGAAGAGGAATAAACATTCTAGTGAGAAAACTGAAATCATCATCTTCCTGTCAAACACCAACCCCAAACTGAGTTTCCTAATTCAGTTAAAATCTTAAGTCATTTTGAGTTCTCCTTCCTTATTCTCTATCTCCAATAAGTCACATTTCATGTCTTCAGTTTTGGACCCATTCCTTTCTTTCCAGTCTCACTGCTATGATGTAAAGTTCACTCTCATTTCTATAGCACTTCCTAGATGCAAAATTTCCAGGGTGCTGATCAGTATGCCTTTTGTCCAATAACCACTAGCTTATTGCTGAAAGGTTAGGTACCAGTTGATTAGATTACTCTTGCCCAAAGTGGCATATGAAGAAACCGTGGTAGAATCCACAGGGCCATAGATTTTAAAGCTGGAAGGGAATTTAGAAGTCATTTTAAAGACCACGTTCTTAACGTACAAGTGTAGGAAAGGAGGCCTTGAGAGGTAAACTGTCCAAGATCACAAAGTGCCAGTGGCAGAATTTGAACTCAGGGTCATCAGATCCAGATCCAATATTCTTTCTTATATTCTACCCAAGCATTGCCATTAAAATGAACTGTTTGCTAATTTATATAATGCTACAACAAGGGTAGATTGTCTTCATTTTAATTTGTTATGAATGAAAGTCACATGTGTAAAATCAGAAAGAAAAACTCCAAATAAAATATTTGCTGTTTGGGGAACATTACATGTAAAATTCAGATTATAGGGGAATGAAAATATTATATGACAAGATGGTGAATATTTTGAAGACACTGGTTGTTAACATAATTAGTATTTTTTTTTAAAGGAAAAGCTACAAAGATATGATACATTCCATATAAAGGTCAGTGCTCCATATTTGGACTGACTGTTTAATCAATCTGGGGAAAATCTTTAGCAAGTCAATCTGGGGAAAAGACCCTCCTGTTTGGTAAATCGTCAGTTACAAGGAAAGTATGGACTATAAGAAATAAGCTTTTTTGTTTTAAAGCACAGACCTAATTTGACCTACTTTTTAAAAAAGTTCTTGTAATTTTCCAGGCTTCTTGAATTAAAACTGTGGTACCAAAAAACAGAGGCTTGGTATAGATTAGGGGTTCTTAGTTTTTGGGTCATGGACCTTTGGCAATCTGGACTCGAGGGCCCCTTCTCAGAATTATGTTTTTAAAATGCATAAAATAAAATGTGTAGGATTACTACAAAGGAAACCCATTATATTAGAATACAGTTATCAAAATATGCTTTTTGAAGAGACCACAGGTTTAGAACCCTAGCAATTGACAGAACAAAGTATTTTAAACATTCAAACTCAAATAGTATTTTAGATTCATTTTATTTCCATATGAGGGAATATATTAGTTGGTCTCCTGGAATTGTGATGGAAAAGTGCTAGAAAAAATAATGTTTTTGAGGCTGTCAAGGCCTCAAACATTAATCATTTGCAAACTTTTGCTTTGTGGTAGAAAATAAAGAAAAAGTGCAGCTTTTTTGGACAGTTTTTGATCCCACCTCTTCACCAGATCATTGAGGCTTCCTCCCTTATTTATAAGTAGGTCTGTTAACTGCATGATCTTTTAAAAAATAGTTAAAAGGTTACATACAGTGAGACAGCTTACTTTGTTTATCAATAAGAGAAAGAGCTCTAGCTCTTTTCAGCTAATAGAGCAATTGGAATTTCCGAACTCACAGTGAGTTTAAATCCTTGAAAACATACTTTCCCTATTTGACTACACAAAAGCTTTATTGAGGCAGATTTTTTTTTCTGTTTATAATTTATTATAGTGTTCCTAAGGAAAGGTTCCTGCAAGTGTTTTCATTGTGATCAGGTTTTAATAAGAATAATCTGGCTGGAAAATGTTTTGTTAAAGCACTAAGGCTGCAAAAATCTAGCATGTTAGTATAGCTCTTTTATGGGCTCTCTGCTTCTAAAGTGTACATTTAAAGAAGTCATGTTGATAACCCAAAGATCCAAATGTCTGTCTACATTGTTTTTTTTTTTTTCAGTTCATCTATTTTTCTCTTTTCCCCACTTTGCAAACATAGTTTGCTTACAGCTTGTGTACTGAAAATGCTGCCAGGAAGAAGGGTGAGCAAAACTTGTGTTTCCCATGACCCTCACTCTAATGTTGTTCCAAGGGCTCCCTACTTGGAAATGCCTTGATAACCACATTCATTCCTGACATACCCATCCCCCTCCCCCCACCCCCTCACTCTACACTAAGTGCCATATGACCCCTGGTCTTCCTGTGGCTCTCTTGCTAGGGCTGAAGTTTTTCACCTAATGCGGTAAATTCATCTTACTGGGAGTCTGTAAGTAACTAGTAAGTAACTAACTAGTCATCCATAGTTTTCAATTCCTTAGTTTCTGAGATCTTTTCTAATTGTGAATTTTCTTCCCTAAATGAAATTTGAGTTTTTGGGTGAAATGAAATCCTTCCTGTTCTCTCCCAATTCTCCTAGTGCCTTCCTTCCAAAAAATTACCTTCTCTTTATTGTATTCTCACATATTGATGTGCACATACTGTTGCCCTTGATAGAATATAAGCTGTTTGATGGCAAAGATTAGTGGATTTTTTTCTGTGTCCTTAGCAGCTAGTACAATGACTGTACATAGTAGGCACTTAGTAAATCTTGTTGATTGCTTGGTTGGTTTTTATCCTCAATCTAGGTCATGTGATTTTTAATTGGTACCACTTAAAACTAGGTTTGCCTTTTTTTGGTAACAGTAAAATAATAAAACTAAAACCCCATTTTAAAAAATATGGTGTCTCTGTCAACTTTTCTTTCAAGTTCATAAAGAAATCCTAAAATGGACCCTTTAGATGCTCTTGATTTCCCTCTCTGTATGACAAGATCTAGAGTTTAAAGTGGACCAGGTAAAACTAGACTTTGCATACTCTACAAACCTTCTCCCCATCCCCTCCCAAGAAAATGACAGGAAGAGAGAGAGAGAGAGAGAGGGAGAGAGAGAGAGAGAGAGAGAGAGAGAGAGAGAGTGTGTGTGTGTGTGTGTGTGTGTGTGTGTGTGTGTGTGTGTGTGTGTGTGTTTGGGGGAAGGGTGGGAATGGGAAAGGAGAAGGAATGCTTACAAAGAGGATAGGCTATCTCTCTAGTGGTGCCTGTAAATTAAGAGCTCCTGGTCCCTGGCCTGGAATGCTCAATTGGATCAACTCCTGCTGTCATTGCTGCTTGAAAGAAAAGCCTATCTCCTTACTACAGAGGAGAAACAACTGCCAGATATTGACTTCATTTGCTAGGGCTTGAATGAAATTTTAATTTTCTCCACCCTCCAAAAAGCTCTTTGTCAATTTTGTCTCATAGACCCCTTTGGTAGTAGTTAGGTGAAGACTGGGCTCCTTTTCAAAATGGCCTATAAAATAAAATACATACAATTACCAGGAAACCAATTGTATTGTAATATAGTTATTATATGTATATTTTAAAATTTTAGTTTATTTTTAGTTTTTAACATTCACTTCCATAAGTTTTAAATTTTCTCTCCCTCCCTACCCTTTTCCTTCCCCAAGAAGGCATGCAATCTGATATAGGCTCTAAAATAAATAAATAAATAAATAAATAAATATATACACACACACACACACACACACACACACACACACACACATACAATATGTATATATATTATATGTATACATACAATATATACATATAATTATTTTTTTTAAAGTAAACAGGCCCAAATTAAGAATCCTTGCTCTAATATAAAGAGTATGCTTGTGGTACTTTCTCTTCCTCTCAGGGAAACCAGAAGAAAATTCTAGGGAAGTTGTGGAAAAACTGTTACATCTCTACCTGTGGACTCATGGGGGAAAATGAGGCCTTGTCTCACTTTTCTAGAAACTACATTTTATAGAGTCACCAGAAGAAGTCCATCTGTAAATTCCAGTTAGGACATAGCCAAGAGGAAAAATTGCCCTTGGACACTCATTGTAACCTCTTTCAGTTTCCCTTGACCACCTCAAAAGAAGGAGCATCAAAGTGGGAGTAAGGTGACCTGTGTGCTGTAATCAATTCTGCAATTAATTAGGAGAGTGACCTGAATTGCAGCTTCTAACGTGCTGTGGTCTGTGAAGCCAGATTGCTGTTCAATTGTTTCAATAGTGTTGTTTCCTTCTTTAGTTCATTTTGCTGATGAGGAAACTGAGGCAAACAGGATTAAGTGACTTGCCTGGAATCTCATGGCTGGTAAGTATCTGAGGCTGGATTTCAGTTCAGGTCTTCTTGACTCCAAGCTTAGCACTTTATCCATGGTGTCACCTACCTGCACATGAGAATCCAAATAGCCAATCTTGTTAGAATCATTCCTACTACACTAGTAAATATACCCTAACTAGGACTGGAGGGACACTCAGATGAATAAAATGAAATAACTTTAGTAGGGCCCTGTCTTGGATATCCTTTTATTGACTGATAGCAACTTTTTTCTTCCTGGTTCTCAACTCCATGCTTTTGATAAAGGATGTTGTTAGGTAATTGACCCTGTCACATAAACGAAACATAAGTGATGTCAGTGAAATATGATTATGTAGGAAATATTTTGGAATTTTTTTGAAAGAAAGATAGCTTATTGGGCAAAATAAATCTCTTAAATAAAAATGTAAGCAGTTTAAAAAGCATTCTTAAAACACACCCTTTTAGCACTATGGTATAATAATGAAAAATCATGTATACCAAATGTGTGTGGCAAGGAAGAAAATATGTTGGCTCTGGAATCAGAGACATGAATTTGGATTATAACTGAGCTAGTTAACTGATTTTGACTTAACTCTTTTATGACTTTAGTTTTCTTACTTGTAAAAATAGAGGAATGGACTAGGTGATCTCTAGGGAGTTTCCAACTCTAAATTCTGTGCTCTCATACAAATTAAAGCTACTCTTGAATTCAGACTCACCCAACTGGCAAAGATGACAGAAAGGAAAATGACACGTTGGAGGGACTGTGGGAAACAAGTTCATTAATTGCATTGTTGATGGAGTTATGAATTGGTCCAAATATTCTTGAAAACAATTTAAAACCATGACCAGGAAGTTAGTAAGCTATGCATGTCCTTTGATCTACTACTAGGCCTATAATCCAAAAGGATCAGTGAAAACAGAAAAAGACCCATTGATATGTGTGTGTGTATATATATTTATGTGTGTGTGTGTGTATTTGTGTGTGTCTGTATTTTATAGCACTTCTTTTTGTGGTGTCAAGGAACTGGAAACTAAGGGGATACATATCAGTTGAGAGGAATGGCTAAATGCAAAGTAATATTATTGCCATAAACATGACAGAAGAGATGGTTTCTGAGAAATCTGGGCAGACTTAGATGAATTGACAGAGAATGAAGAGACAACCTGGAGAATAATTTGTACTTTAACAGTGTAAATAGGAGTAAATTTGAAAGCCTTGAGAACTCTGAACAACATGGTTGATCAGCAGTGATTTCACAGAATTGTTGTTGAAGAAGGCTACCTACTTCCTGACAGAGATGTGATAGATTCAGCATTCAAAACGAAACATTTATTTTTAAACATAGCCAATCAAGACATTTCTTTTACTTGATTATGCATAATTGTTACTGGGAGAATATTTTTCTTTCTCAAAGCGGGGAGTGCAGTGGGAAAGAGAGAAAATAAATGCTTATTAATTGAAAATAAACTCTTATTCTTTTCCAAGAAAACAACTGAACTTAACACTGGAGGCCTTTCTTTTCTCTTTCTTTATTAGCTTGCCTCCAAAGCTCCAAGACCCATTGAGCACATATAGGAAAGACTCAACTCCTGTTAAGTTTTTCATGTCTTGCAGCGTCTTTCCACCTATGGATTTCAAAGTTTCTCAGTCATTTCTGTTGTTGTTTGTCCTTCCTAGACATTATAAACATTGAATGACTACCCCCCCTCCCTTTTTCCTTCTTTCTCTCCGTGTCTTTTTCTTTCTCTATCCCTTTCCCCCCTTCTCTCTCTTTCTCTCTCTCTCTTTCTGTCTCTCTCTGTCTCTGTCTCTGTCTTTGTCTCTCTGTCTCTATCTCTCTGTCTGTCTCTCTCTCTCTCTCTCTCTCACACACACACACACACACACACACTAGAGGTTGATTGTATTTTGACAGATGTGAAAATGACTTGTTACTGATGTGGGAGTGATTCCTGAATCAGATATATATATATATATATATATATATATATATATATATATATATATATATATATACATGAGAGAGAGAGAGGGAGAGAGAGAGAGAGTAAAATCACTGACTTGTTAGAGTAAAGGTAAAATTAACACAAAGCTAAAAGAAAGAATAAAAATAAGAAAAATAAGGATGAAAAATGGAAGGAAGACAACAAGCAAACAACAGGTAGGAAAGTCTGCAAAGATTTTCATAATAAAACATTTTACCATGAGGGAATGTGTAACCATCATGCTTGAGCTTTCAGCGTCATAGTTTGATGATAGGTGGAGGAGGAAAGCAAAGAATCCATGATGAAGACAACATAGTTGTGAGGGTGTAGGGTTGTGAAAGTGTTCGAAAGATAGTTGAAGAATGGGAAGATGACTAAGGCATGGAAATAATCCACAGACTATATTCATATGTAAAAATTAAGGTGACCAGGTTTGAGGAGGAGAAACTAACCATCTAAAAGCCTACTTTAACATTTCTTTAACATTTTTATGAGAATTATCTACACTTACACTGAGACTATTAATGATGAGGGTATTACTAAGAATCAGACAGGTTTGGCAAGTAACATGCCACAAATGACCATTTCTTTACTATCACACAATTGGCAAAAAGATGTGGAAAATGCAAGATCCTTTCATTTTTTTATTTTTTCCATTGAGTTTTATTTTTTGTTTACAATATTTTTAAAAGCTTTTGATTTGGTAGGACAGAATGTCATGTAAAGACTTTTCTCCAATGTGTTTCCATATTCAGGGATCAAAATTATGTCATATTCCTTGAATATAAAACCACAGAGATAATAATAACCTTATTTCACATCTTCTAATCATCCATATCAGACATGATGTAAAACAAGACTGTACGTTTGCTAAAGGTGCTTGCCATTGGGGAGATTCCCTACAGATGCTGAGAGTTTCTTCAAATGCTCCTGTTTGCAGATGAGATTGTGCTTATTTGGATCCAGCCCTGGAACACTGATGAGCGTCATGGACAAGTTCCCTACCCTTTCTAAAGAGTTTGGCTTAATCAACCCCAAGGGGAAAGCCAAGTGGGTGATGAAAGCCTGCTGTCAAGACAACAATGCACATTTGGGTGTCTGTACTTCACAGATCCATCCAGCAGTGTATACATAGTAACCAGAATCTTGGTCAGTCAGTAAACATGGATGGTAAAGTAGGCCCAGAATTAAATAAGGGGAAGAGATTTGGCTTAATTGCTTATGGGAAACTATAGCACTCCTTTAATGCCTACAGACTTTTCTCTTTGAGATGAAGGACCATCTTTTAATACTAGTATTCTATCAAGGTGGTTATGTGGAAGCCAGTTATGGGATGCTACAGTTTCTGAAGAATTAAGTATCATTCATAGGGCAATGGATAAGGAAATAGTTCCTCTGGAAAAGCGTTGGGAGTTTTAGTGACTCAGTATGAGTCAGCAGTGTAATGGTAGCAGCCAGCAAAACCCAAGGAGTCTTGAACTGTCTTAACAGAGACATAACTTCTAGGATGAAGGAGATAATAGTTCCACTGTATTTAGCTTTGGTTAGTGTTCTGTGCAATGGTGGGGCAGTTAGGTGGTGCAATCACTATAGCAGGAGTGGGGAACCTGGAGCCTGAAGCCACATGTGGCCCACTAGGTCCTTAAGTGCAGCCCTTTGACTGAATCCAAACTTCTTTGAGGCTTCCTTGCTGTTCCATGGACAAGATAATCCATCTCTTGACTTTGGGCATTCTTTTTGGCTGTCTCCTATCCCTGCAGTGCTCTCCCTCAGCTCTGACTACTGACCTCATGTAAAGCTAAGCATGAGCAGCTTTCCAGAGAACTGCTGCTGTGAATGGCTTTCAAAGTTCTGATTACATAGTATAGTGAACTCTGTTTATTTAGTAACCAATCAGAGCAAAACATTCATAGACAGTCAAGATACAGCATTCACAATGTTACAACTTATCACAGAAAATCAAAGTAGAGCATTCACAATGACATAATAACTCAACAACTTATCACTAAAATGGCCACATAGTTTTCAACAAAGTATAATAATTTAGTAACTCAGTCATTTGGTAACTCAATCATTCAATCATCCTTAAGGAGGCTTGAGTCACAAAGTACAAAAGTCAAAATTCTCCACCCATGGGAATTACATTTAAGTTATAATTAAGTTACAACTTAATTAAGTTAAAACTTTAGCAGTCACTACTCCATACCTTCTTAAGGGATAGTGGAAAATAAAAAAGCCATCCACCCCTAGGTAACAAGTAAATTACAATTTCATCAGTTATTACTCAGTCAATTTCATCAGTCACTGCTCAGTCAATTTCATCAGTCACTACTCAGTACCCACAGAGAGTTCTTTTCATCTTGGCTTGGGGCAGGCTTTCAGCTCCCATGGTTCCTCTTCCACCGTCCCAGCTCCTGCCTGAATCCAACCACTGCCACCTGAGTTCAAAGGCAGACAGCTCCTAGCTCCTTGTCCAGCTCGCACTGCAGTTCCTGCTCCACATTTCAAATCCTTCACAGTCTCTGTTCCTGGGAAGACAAGGCTTAAAAAAGCCACAACAACATTTATACACATTAACAAAGTCACATCAGCATTTGTACAAAGTACTGGCACCATAGTCATGCTTCCTCAGTCTTCTGCAGCTCCGGCTGGCCCTTGGAAATCCTCAGCAGCTCCAGCTGGCCCTTAGAAGCCTTCAGCACCATCAGCTCCGTTCTCAAAATCAAAATCATTTTATCTAGCCTCCATATGGCTTGCTTCAAGAAATTCTTAGTTCTCATTTCACATTCCTCTTCTCAGTTCTTCTCAATTCTCCATTCAGTCTTCAGTCCAGCAACAGCTGCCCTGCCTCCACGATACTTATCCCAGGAAATTCTGTCTGTCCAGATTGTGCTCTTCCTTATATAGGTATTAGCTCCTCCCTGTTCAGCCCCTTCCTGTTACTTCAGCAACAGGGGTTCATACCTCCTGTTTTTTTTTTTTTTAACAGAGGCTTAATTTGAAACAAGGTGCTAAGTACCTGCTTATTGCCAATACAAAGGAACCTTCAACTTTCATTACTATTACACCTCATTGGCTTCCATAAATCCCAACTAAAATCCCGCTTCTAACAGTAGCCTTCACCAATCCCTCTTAATTTCAGTGCTTTCTGGTTAAGTATTTCCTGCCTATGTTATTGGCTGTCTCCCCCATTTGATTGTAAGACTCTTGAGGGCAGGAGCTGTATTTTGCTTCTTTTTGTATCCCCAACACTTAGAACAGTACCTGGTATGTAGTATAGTAGGTGCTTGGTAAATGTTTATTGATTGAAATGCTTTGCCAAAATCTTTCTAATATATATTTTCCCTGATCTCTCAATAAAGTAACCCTAGCAAAAGTCAAGTCAACAAGCATTTATTAAATGCCTTCTGTGTATCAGGCACTTCACTATATGCTGGAAAAGGAAATAAGGTTAATCTAGCATGACTTTTTATTATTTACTAAATTTTTTGTAACAACTACTTCTTTTTCTAAATGTTCATTAATCATTCCTTTAATCATATGCTCTAGAATTCCACCAGGAATCAGCTGTGTTCTATGGAGTGTACTAACTTAGTTTTTTCCCTTTTTTACCCCCTGCAAATCAGGACACTAGTTGTAAACTAAAAGTAAATAAATACATTTTAAAAAAAAAAAGAAAATTGGGACACTGGTTGGCTTTTCTCCAATCCCGTAGTACTCTTCCAGTTTTTAGTACCTTTCGAAGGTTGTTAGTTAAGTAATCATACCTGACAGTTTTCTCTTTTACCCTAGGATATTATAATTCATCTGGACTTGGTGATCTGAGCTCATAAGGAGTAGCTAGAAGGAAGGATGAACAATAATAGTCAGGTGATCTCTTACTATCTTTACCAACTTGTGTTTCAGCTACATAACTGGCAATTTCTGTCCTTTCCTCTTCTTGGATCATTATCCTTGTCAGGAAAACCAGGAAATTCTATAATAATTGAACCAAAGGAGGAACAGAAGGAGTGCCTCAGGGATCTGTCTCTTTAACATTTTTAAGTGTGCCTTGGATAAAGATAATAGATGACATTCTTATCAGAGTTTCACATGACACAGTGGTGGGAGGAATAGCTAACACTTTGGATGATAAAGAGTTCAAAAAGGATCTTGACAGACTAGAATTTTAGGCCAAATCATGACACTTGATCGAGGAAATAATGTAAAAGTCATATATATATACTTGTTCACTTGTTTTTTAGTCTTGTCCAACTCTTTGTGACCCCATTTGGCATTTTCATGACAGAGATACTGAAGTGGTTTGTCACTTTCTTCAAAGAATTTGAGACAAGCAGGGTTAATGGATTTACCAGGGCTGCCTAGCTAGTAAGTGTCAAATTTAAATTCAGGTCTTCCTGATTCCAAGACCCAGAACTCTATCCACTGTCCTCATACACTCTGGAGATAATATTGTATTCTCCCTCCTTGGAGGTCAGCAACAACTGCTTTTGGATATTTTGTAGAACAATTCTTGTTGAAATTCAAGTTGGCTTGCATGACCTTCCTAACTCAGATTCTGCCATTTTGTTTCTGTGAATAACTCAGACTCTCTCACCCATTTTGTTCTTCTGATTGTATAATCTATATACTAATTAACTTTAAATAGAAAGATGGCATAGAAGTACTCTGAATAAAGGCAGGGAGACAGAGAGGCTGGAAAGTACAGGGTATGATCAGGGAGAGAAGTTTCCAGTTCTGCTGGAAGGGAAGTAATATTAACAATATGAGATAAAGCTGGAAAGGTAAGCCACTGCATTATCTGTGGACTTAATTCCTCATTCCATCCCTCGCCCTCTTACCTTTAATAACCAAGAGTTGAATGGAGTTCAGAACATTGCTGTAGGAGCTGACAGAAACTTTCCCCTTCAGTCTATTAGATAGGATTTCTGTAGTTCTGTCCGGGGTATCTTTAATTCTACAAAGTTCATTTTCCAATTATCTCTACTAGTCAGCAAGGAGCCTGCCTTTCTAACTACACTCCGTTTTTCACTTCCCAAAATGCCTGGATAATAGGGTACTAAGAGCTATATAGATACACATGTAGATACCCATAGTCCTCAGATAGGAACTTAAATGCTTTTTTTGACTGATACAATGAGCTCTGTCTGGGAAAAGTCATTTTGAGAGATGAGACTTGGACTTTATGCACAATTGGCTCTCCAGGAAAAACCACATCATCTTAACAAGTACAGTAAAAGCTCATTAATCCAGCATTTGGGAATTTGTAAGTATCCTGACCAAACCTTGGTTGGAATTTACCTTTGGTTCAGCAACTTTTTTCTGAAGAAACAGTGGAATTAAAACTACAAATAGGGTTTTAGGCAGCCTGGTATAATGAATGGAGCATTAGACTTGAAATCAGAAGACCTGGGTTTGAATTCTGCATCAGACACTTACTAACCATATTACCCTGGGCAAGTCACCTGGCTTCTTGGGCCTCAGTTTCCCCAGTCTGTAAAATAAAGTGGTTGGGCTCTATAACCATTAAGATTTCATCTGGCTATAAAATTTATGGTCCTGTGCTCTGTTAGGAAGGGAATGTCAATTCAACAAAGGCTTATTATATGCCTACTATGTGCAAAGCAGTGTTAAATATTTATGAATGCCTAAGAAACCTACCTGTGCTTTAAAAAGTACTATTTTATGTTTATAAATCATTCTTATGGATGTAGCTGTCACTTGCCCTATAGATCAACTCACTCTCCTTGGCAGTCCAGACAGAAAATCCCTTCCTTAGTTACTACTCCCTTATATGGATTGCATCCCTCTACTTGAATGGAAACCTTTTGAAGGCAAGTGCTGTGAATCACTTTTAAAAATATTTACACTTCCAGCCCATAGTAAAATAATTGGCACTTGGTGCCATTAATTAATTAAACATTAATAAATGTTTTTTCTTTCATTCAGTTACTTCTTCAGTTTACTTATTTTAGCTAGTCCTCAAGGACTGGCTTATGGCTGGCTGAAACTTTGTTACCTACTTTAAACTGCTGTAACTTTTCAAAGTAATAAGATGTATTTTCATTTAAAATATCATTAGCACAGTACCTTTGAGTCATTTAGACTGACTTTCTGTCTTCCCTAAGAAATCCACACATAAGCCATGCCTGAAAATGTGTGTTGACAAATGCATCTTGAAACCATCACCCTTCTGTCAGGTAGGTAGCCTGGGATTCACCAGGTTGTCTTTTCGACATGATCTGTGATGTCAGTGTTAGAGGCAGCTTGCTGTGATGAACTTAAGGTGCTGAGAAGTTAAGTGAGCTGCCAGTACTAGTACTTGTCAGAGTACTGGTACTTATAGTAGTTCCAATACTTGTCAGAGTACTGAACCAGTACTTCTCAGAGAAGAAAACTGAGTCTTTCAGACTCTTAATTCATTATACCATCCTGCCCTTCACTCTGGAGGGAAACTATCAAGGCTTCTAAGTTGGCAGGGATTAGAGGGAGTCTCTACCACCAATTATGGACTTGTCTGTGTGAAGGGTTTTGAGATGGGAAAGTAAAGATGTGGGTCAATCAATCAATTAAGCACCTACTATGTGCTAGGCTCTATGCTAAGTGCCAGAGTTACAAAGATGCAAAAGAAAGACCCTGCCCTTAGGGAACTTACCATCTTAGAGGACTGTATACATGAATAGGCCAATGTGGCTAGATGGTAGAGTATATGAAGAATGTGAAGTGAGGGGACAGAATTAGCATTTATTAAGTGCTTAATGTCTGCCAGGCACTGTGTGCTAAGTGCTTTACAAGGATTGTTTCATTTGAGCCTCACAGAGGTAGGGGCTATTATTTACCTATTTTCCAGTTGAGGAAATTAAGATAGAGAGCTTAAACAACTTGTGTAGGGTTATACAATGTCTGAGTCTGAATTTGAACTCAGGACTTCCTGATTCCAGGCCCAGTTGTGCCACCTAACTGAGCCTGGAAAGGGAGTCAGATTGTGGAGGGCTAAGCTGAGTCTGACAAATTTGTTTTGTGAGTCACATTATGAATTGATTCAGATGGTTAAAAATATTTTAATTTTTTTTCTTTTCCCCAGTACAAACAGCAAGGAGGAAGAATAGAAGTTTTCAGGTCCATACAACAGTTATCCTCCTTCTCCTTCTGCAACCTAACTTTACAGAAGATTGGAGTCTCAATTTGGTCAAATTTTCTACCTTTCCAAACCTTCATGAAGGTGACTGAGTAGGCCTTGTGAACGAAGGAGCAATTGTTGTGGGCTTTTATATCTTTTTTAAATGAGCCAGGCTTGTGAGAAGTGAAGGGATGAAGGAGACAAAGGAAGTTACCTTTTGGGATTTGAAAGATGATAATGGTGGAATTGGAACAGGGAAATAGCACTAGGGCTGAACCATTTTTATTGGTTTTGAGGGGAGAGAAAATGGGAGTCAAGGTCCTCACAGTGTGAAGTGTACTTTTGTAATAAACTCAGTAAAAGCCTCTCCCTTTCCCACCCATCTCTTATTTAGCCTGGCAGGCCTCACAGGTGTGAATCCTGGAGGAACTGGTGTTTGGTGTTAGTCACTCTCATAACTTCTATCATTCAGTGGCAAGAGTTGAAGTATGAGCCAAACAGTCTCACTTGGTGCCTTGGTTGATAGATGATTCCAAGAGTATCAGGGGCCCCTATGCTATTTTGAATGTCCAAAAAGAATCCTAATTAATTAGTTAGCTTGGAGACTTGCCTGTTTATGTTCACAGTTCATTATCAAATAATTGTTGAAAATTCTAGGTATGATGATAAAATTCTAGGTGCTGTGGCAACCTGGTATCTAGGTTTTATAAATTCCTACTTTTGCAGATTACTGGTTAACTTAATGTCTCTTAAACTTACTCTTTTTCTGTTTTCCTGACCTATAATTAGCAGAGATAATGACCAAAGACCAGGAGGCAGTAGCTTCTTTTTTTTATTTTATTTTTTATTTTTTTTATTTTTTTATTTTTTAAAGCAATTGGGGTTAAGTAACTTGCTCAAGGTTACATGGCTAGTCATTATTTATGCGTGGGTGCTCATTTTCTGAGGCCGGATCTGATCTCTGGTCATCCAAACTCCGAGGCCGGCACTCTTACTCACTGCGCCACCTAGCCGCCCCTTTAGGGCAATTGGGGTTAAGTAACTTGCCCAAGGTTACATGGCTAGGTTTTTGTTTGTATGGATTAAGTGTCGGAGGCTGGCTCCGAACTCAGGTCCTTCTGATTCCAGGGCCGGGGCTCTATTCACTGCGCCACCTAGCCACCCCCGGCAGTAGCTTCTTTTAGCTACAAGTTTGGGCAAGAGAAAAAACAATAAACTTCAATAAATTATACACAGAAAATATATAATAAAATCCTTATAATCTCACTCATCCATTTATCATAAAAATGAATGTCTAGTTATTCAACCCATATTTAATCATGAAAGGTTGATTTCTTGATTTGGAATTGTGATTTTGTTGATTACAACTTTCTGTAATTTAGATAAATTCTAATGATATGTTGTTGATGGCTCATAAACAATTAACTCACTTGCCCACAGTCACATAGTAAGTATCAGAGAAAATCTAAACTAGGTCTTCCTGTCCCAAAGTCCAACCATTATGCCAACCAATCTGCTATATTCCAAGTTGCAATTTGTGAATCTTGAAAGAGATAGTTATTTGTATTTAGAAGTTAGAATTAAACTGCAACACAAGGAAAAATACGTATATATACAGATAAGGAATAAAGTGGAAACAATCAGTACATGTAATTATTTTATATTAATTCCCATGAGGTTTTGTCATCCTTTTGGTACCAAATTGGAACACCAGAAGTAAATACAGTGGATCCTTCATTGTTGGTAGCAGTGGTGACTACCGAGCTCTTCTGCCACCTTGGCAAATCCTTAAATAGCTTTATCCCTGGATTTTAAGAAACAGACAAAAGAAAACCAGAAATCTAAGTATTCAGTGCCTTAGAAATACCAATTCTCTTTGTGTATCAGAGGAAGAAAGTAGCTAGAGAAGAGCTTTATACTCTCATTTGGCAAAATTGGCCTGCTTCCTTCCTAAATCAGTGATTCCACCCCCCTATCCCAATTTTATAATACAATTATGAGTTGGTTGTAACCAGAGGAACAGAAAGGCAGTTAAGGCAATGATGTTTTGCATTTTCTTCAATTAAATTTTTAGCTCCTCGGGGGGCAAGAACCCTGTCATAGTTGCTTTGTATTTCCTTCTAGTACCTTGTACTTTTCTGACTGGATGGCCAATAAATGTTAAATGAGTAATTCCAATTCCCAGATAGAAAGAGGGATGACAAACTTTTACATTTCAATAGCTGAGGAAGTGACAGTTTTTGGCCTTACTTGAAAGCTTCTTACCATGTGTGTGGAAGCAAATACTATGTAATTATGTGTTTTTGTTGTGTGTTCTTAAAGTATTTGAATTGGGTAAATAATGATCTAATCATTCCCTGAGCACTTTTGTATACTTTCTAATTAAAGTCTGGCATACTATTATGTAGACATGCAACTGGATCATTAGGAAGAAAAGTCCCTTTATTCGAAGCAATAGGATAATTAGAAACAACAAGCCAGCCAGAGAGTGTGGGAAGCTCTAAAACCAGACATAGTTGCCCAAGCTCACACACAGTTGGAATTCTTCAGGACTGCCTGCTAAACAAAAGCTTCAGATGGGCCCTGTCACAGCAGGCAGTTGGTGATGCTGTGCAGAACAGGAGTGCATGGATGTTACAGGCTCATTTCAAACAAATATTATCACCTTTATGATAATAAGTTTGAGTGGTTGGTTTTATAGTATAAGATAGAGCTTTATTTTATGACTTGTGGTCACTATAGCTTAGCCTCTACTCACTTATTTTAAAAAAAAGTACTTAAAACACGTTATTAGATTTCAGGAAACAATTTGACAAAAATCTACTATGATGGATGCCATTTTTAGATTCAATAAATTAGAAACATTCCAGGTTAAATATTTCCTTGTAGACACCTAGCTATATATAGTTATCAGTTTCAGATAAGGATGGCGTAGAGAAGGAAAGAACAAGAAGGAATTTGAGAAATAAGTGGAAAGGAACTAGAAAGGCTTGAAAGTGCAATTTCAAGTATTCTAAAATTCTACCAGGACCCCTATAATTCAACAACCATGTCTAGAGTTTATTTCAGGCTATGTCTCTGCCTGTAGGCTACCTTTTAAAAATCAGTAAGTCTGCTTTAGAAATTGACAAAATCTTTGAGGTTGGCCTTAAGGGCAGATAACTAGACACTGTTCTATTTTTTAAGGAAAGTATTCTTGTAGTAAGTCTCAAAAGTTGCCCGGGTCTTGTTGAACTAAGCTAGAACAGCAGAGAGACACATTCTATAAATATGTGGGATAAAGAGTTTATTGAAAACAACTACAAAAAAAAAAAACCTGTGTAAGTAGAGAATAATGATCTTTGTGCCCTTAAATCTTTGGCAGGCTTTGTTCCACCCTGTTTTACACTGTGGTTCTTTTTTTTTTTCTTTTTGGAAGAACAAGGCAGAATGCCAGTCAGAGTTTCTCTACCCATCAGATGCTTTTTCTTATGTATCTTGTTTGTTGGATGCTTTTTTCTACATGAACTGAGAGTCTGAAAATTTGAAAGGGGCTAACTTTGAGCTTTTTGCTCAAAACAGAAATAAGTAAAATAAAAATTATCTTTGTATATGACTGTCATTACTGGGAGTTAGTATATTCAGACATTGAGTATGATCAAACATCAATAGAAAAAAAAATACTGCAGTGGAGCTGTAATTAGACTTCCTAATAAACACCCATTTATTTCTTTAACAATAAAGTATAAACAGACTCCACCACTAAGATTCTGTTCTCCCCCACCCCTTCCCCATTTAAAAGCAGTGCTAAAAGAATTGGAGTAGATGCAAGCAATTATGTGAGTATGTTGTTTCTTTGCTTGGCTACACAGATTTGATCTGTGAATCTGGGAATGTTTTTTTTTTTTTTTAAATCACAAGTCAACTGATTTCCTTTTCCCACAGATGTTTTTCCTAAATATTTTGGGTAAAAAATATCTCTTTCATGTTCATGAAACAATATTTTGTGAAGTTGCATAGCTATTAATGCTACTAGTGGGTATTAATCAGTGAACATAAACATAATGGAAATTAAATGTGCTTTTTCTTTAAGCAATAAAGGTGCATTGCTTACTGAGATTTTTTTTTCTTATTTTGGTCACTACTAAGTATTCAAGAATAACATCCAAGAGGTTTTTCTTTTTTGGTAGTTTGAAATTATTTTCTCAGTGGTAGATAATGATGCCTTCCTGTTTGGACCAAGGAAGTATACCTCAGTCTTTTATAAGCATGGTTAACTGAGAGAAAGAAATTATCTTTCAAATAGAATCTTTTATCATTGGTCTCATTCTGGCTGTCAAGTACAGTTCCACATATTCTGATTTTACTCTCAAATGCTCAGGGTGGTTTTAATGGGTTAGCTACTCTGCTGGCTTTATTATGAGCTTTTTCCACTATTCTTCCCATTTTAAAACTCTCAAAGTTCCCTTTTGGATGATTAACTCTACCTGTTTGTTCTGTTGTTTGGAACAATGTCTACCACACACATGCGTAGGTAGAGAGAGTGTCTGGAGAAAAATTGTCTTGTCATACTCCTTTCTCAGTCTTTCCCTTTTGATGTTATCTGCCGGTAGGACCTGGAGTTAAAAAGATATCAATAGTTTGAATCTGAAAACTAGCTCCGTTATGTGTCACCTGTAGGACCTCAGGTAAGCCTTTTAATATCTTAAGGATTCAGTTTGCTTATCTGTGAAATTAAGAGGTTGGGCTAGATGATGTCGTGATGTCCACAGAACCTAGAAAGTTTATTTATTGTTTTAAGTTATGGTGATCTATGCTTTACCCAGTCCTGGTAGCCTGAATTACTAGACCATTCTTATTGATTATCTAGTAACTTCCATGAAGCATCTTCCCCCCATGCCCTCCATCATTCTTACCCCTGCTCCTTTTTAAAGGTTAAATACTTTTAGGTTATTTATAGCCTGTATTTTGAAAAAAAATTCTTTTTGATGTATTCTAAGTAGAATGATTATTCTCTCCCCCTTCCTTAGAACACATTGATTATAACTAACTTTGTGGTTGATAGAAATTAGGCGATATTCCATGGGATACCTGTGCCTAAATAGGATAGTCCTTCCTGGCTACTGATTTAATTTCATTTACTACCCTCCCCCCCCCCCCCTTTTTTGTTTTAGGTCACATTTTTAATAAAAAGAAATAAACCTTTAAAATACAGTATAAATTAATGTAAATACAATTTAGAACAGAAATAACTTTACAAAGTTTCTGTCATGTGGGATTATTATAAAATATTTTTTATGATTGTGATGGATAATTTATAATGAAGATTTTAGTTATGGTCAGGTGGAATTCTGTGGGAAAGTAATGTATGACATTGAGTCTTTACCCTTGATAGAACTAGAAGAACATTTTGTCCTCTATGTTCCTGATAATAGTTTGATAATTTATTTTAGATGTTTGGTAAGAATTTTCTTTTTATTGATCAGGATTATAGTTATTGACAAATATGTTACTGATTGCAGGCTTTGTCATATTATATTAGATACAGTGGAGTACAGTGCTATTGTTAACATGTAGAATTTGTTCCTAAGGAACTTCTAATCTAGTGAGCAGGAAAGGACAAATATGGATCCCAGTTTAAGTCAGTAAGATAAATAAACTAATTGACTGCATAGCAAGAATTTAATACAAAAAAGCATCATATTTGAAGGTGACCCTAGAGACCAACTTCTTCATTTTATAGGAGAGGAAATTGAGGGCAGGAGAGTCCCAAGGTCAAATAAATATAAATAGTAGAGGGAAATTTGGAAACTGAATGTCAAGTTGGATAATCTGTATAAAGAGCTTTGCAAAACAATGCACTGTGTAAATGTTAGCTAATATGATGATGATGTCAAATGGATAAAGTGACTCCTGAAGCACGAAGACTGAACATAGCTAAAAACAAAGACAACAGATGCTTCCCTAGTGTAATATTGTAGTTGTCACACACTATGCTTGTTGTTGTTGTTAAGTTTATCAAGGATGCCTGAGTGCACTCTATCCAGTGATATAGAGGGTGATGCCTGAACACCTTTTAGATGTTCACCTTTTGAGAACTAGGAAAAATGGATGGAATTTGCAAAGATCATATTTTAGGTTCAATGAAGAAGTGCTTCCTAATAATTAGAGCTAGACAGATATGGAATGGCCTACATTGGCAGGTGGCAGGTTCCCCTTCACGGGAGGTCTTCATGAAAGCTGGATGACCTTTAATGGATATGTTTTAGTTGGGATCCTTTTTGGAGGAATGAATTAGACTTGGCCTAACTGCTGAGGTCTCTTTCAACTTTAAAATTGTGTATTTCTATGGGCTTCATGAGTAGCTATGGCAAAAATTTCCTTACTTGCCAACCAGCTGGTCATTAGATGACAGATACACAATCAGTCACCAAATCCTTATTATAAGTAGTCATAGTTCAAATTCAGTCATGATAGATTATCTCATCTGAGCGTTACAACCCTTGAAAAGTAGACAGTGCCAATATTATCGCTATTTTATGGACATAGAAACTAAGGTCTGCTGGTTAATGTTATGGTAGTATTCAAAGTTCAGACAGCCTGATTACAGGTGGAGCAGTCTGCACTACACTATAGTTCCTTTCATTAACAAAGCCTTTCTAGCTTGGATAGCAACATCTACAGGGATTCATGCTCTAACGACATACCTCTGAGAACCCAAGATCATTTTTGTTAAATTTAAATTTATTTACTTTTAGTTTACAACATTCAGTTCCACAATCCCTTGAGTTCCTGATTTTCTCCCCCTCCCTCATTTCCTTCCCCTCCCCACCATGGCAGCATGTAGTCTGGTATAGGTTCTACAAATACCTTCACATTTAACATTAGTCAAGTTATAAAGAAGAATTATAACCAATGGAATGAATGAGAAAGAAGGAAAAAACAAAACAAAAAAGAGAGACAGAGCAAGTAGTTTGCTTTGATCTGCATTGACTCTTTAATTCTTTCTCTGAATGTGGATAGCCCTTTCCATCATGAGTCTTTTGGAGTTGTCTAGGAGCCCAGTCTACCAGAGTTAGTCATCACACATATGATGTGTCTGTCATTGTGTACAAAGTTCTCCTGGTTCTGCTTTCCTCACTCAGCATCACTTTATAGAAGTCTCTCCAGGTAAACATGAAGTCCGTCTACTTTTCATTTCTTATAGCACAATAGTATTCCATTACATGCATATACCACAACTTATTTAGCCATTCCCCAGTTGATGGACATCCCCTTGATTTCCAATTCTTTGCCATCACAAAAAGAGCTTCTATAAATATTTTTTGTTCATATGGGACCTTTTCCCACTTCTGTGTTCTCTTTGGGATACAGCCCTAGAGATGGTATCAGTGGGTCAAAGGGTTTGCACTTTTCTATAGCCCCAAGTTAATTTCTGTTCTGTAACGAATCCCTATTCAGTAAACACCAATGGCTCCCTCTAGGATCAAACATAAAAATACTATGCTTGGTTTGAAAGCACTTTATTCCACTTAGCCTCTTCTTAAACCTTTCCAGTCATCTTACACTTTACTCCTTCAGGTATTCTGCAGTCCAGCTATGATAACCTTGCTGTTCCTCCCATAAGACATTCCTATTTTCCCTTCCTGGAAATCTGTCTTTCCTTTCTCCTTGCCTGGAACACTCTTTTTTCTTGTCTCTGACTTCTGGGACTTCCTTTAAATCTCAGCTCAATTTGCATCTTCTGCATCTGTCATACTCCCCCCCCCCTTCCCTAGGAGGAGATTACCTCCAGAGCTATGGAATAGTTATTTGCATATTTCTCCTTGTGAATGTTAGTTCCTTGTGGGCCTGGGATTCTTTGTATCTCCAACCCTTATCTAGAGATGCCCGGGAATCTTGTTAGTACTTAAATTCTTGTTGACTTCCTTTGACTTGATGTTTGCTTTGTAGGAAAACCCACCAAAGAAGGAATGTAGTTTCTATTAGAACTCTGTATACTTTAAAAAAAAAAGTAGACTGGGCAAAGTGAAGGGGACTTCCAAATATTTTTGCTTGGCAGCCCAGAGGTTGAACTTCTTGCCATTCAGGATTATTTAATTTTTATCGTTGTCTCTATTTGCAACACAGTTCCTGGTACATAGAAGACACATAAAAGTGCTTTTTGAATGGCATTTTGATCATCACATGACAGGTAGATGAAAAAGCATGCTTCATGAGCCCCTGAAATACACTTTCTCTTTTTCCATCTCCCTCCCAGCATCCTTCCTGTTTTTTCCTCAGATCCAGCTCAGATGCCCTCTCCTCCAAGCCATGCTGCCAGTAGCTCTGCCTGGCCAAAAGCTGAAACAAAACTTTTCTCAACTCTCCTAGCATTTTACATTTGCATTTTAATTGCACATTGGCATTTATTTCTACTTGACTTTACAGTTAACTTGACATATCTCTTTTCCCTTAATGTTAATTCTGAGAAAGAAATAAATTATTGTGCCTCTTTTATCACATTGGCAAAGTTTCTAAAGTAGGGTTCAATAAAAATTCCTTTAGATTGTAAGTTTCTGGAGGGCAGGAGCCAATGTTTTTGCCTTTCGTTGGATCCCTAGCTCTTAGTACTTTGCACACCGTAAACATATAATTCTGACTGTCTGTCAGAATGAAACATAAGATTTCTCTAAGGGAACAGGGGTTCTTGTTTTACCAAAGTGGCCAAGGACATACCACTTAGGGGAGAGAGAAGAATTATCAAGCATTAAAAAGATGTCTCAAAAGAGCCATTGAAGGAAGGGTTAAGCTGGTAGGAAGAGAATCAAGGAACGTGGTGGTTTATTGCATTATTATCCTGTTCAAAAATTTATTTCCCCAGGGTAGGAAGATGGGCCGGTTTTCATTCTTCTAACTTCCTATTTTTAAATTATACTATTGCGACAGTGAAGTCTCTGTGTGTGTTTGTAGAATTTATAGCTTCTTAGAAATTTTGGATAAAATAGCCAAATTTTTTTTCCAGTTTTATTATTATCAAGTAAAGCTTTTCTAAGACTTCTTAGCTAGCTCCATTTACATATCATTTATAGGCTTAAAGACTGTTCAGACTCCCAAAGACTTCTTTGTTCTCAATGAAAAACCTTCTAATTTAATTCTAATTTAAATATCAATTTAAAACATTTGTATGCAAAGGGATTAAAAAAAGGTTTTATTGATATTTTTTGTTTCTTATGGCACCATAGTTATTCCATATGTCCCAAATCCCCCTCCCAGAAAGCCATCCTATATGAAAAGTAATATTTATTTAGATAAGTAAAAGAAAATTATCACAACTGATCAGTACATTGAAAAAGTCTGAAAATGTGCAACATGTTACATGTAAATTGAACATTTAATGCTTATGTTGAAAATACTTCATGCTTTGCACAGCATCCTGTGGGGGGGACATGGGTGATTGCTGAATAATTTCTTTTCCGGTCACTTTGCCGCTTTCTCTAATTTGCAAAGTGGGAAAGGTTAGCCAAGGCTGGGGAACTCGGGGCCTGGAGGCTACATGTGATCTTCTAGGTCCTTGGGGGAGGCCTTTTGATTGAGTCTGTTTTACAGAGCAAATCCTTTTATTAAGGGAATTTGTTCTGTGAAGTTTGGATTTGGTCAAAGGGCTGCACTTGAGGATCTCAAGGCCTTGAGGTCACAGGTTCCCCACCCCTGGCTTAGTCTATGCTAGAGAATAGCCCTGCATTTTGCCTGGTGGCCTCTGAGGTACACCACCCTTTTTCAGGGGCAGAAGAAAGGACAATAATGGACATGCAATCAGTTGAAATCTGTCTACCAGCATTAATGAGAATGGGGTTCTCCACCACAGAAGTAGGAAGGCTGTCTTCATGAAGTGCTCACACCTGTCAGTTTCATTTTCCATTTACAAGACATTTCCAATGGAAACTTTTTAGCAAATTAAGTTTTATTTTTTCATGCTTAAATATTCTTTTTTTTCTTTAACTGAGGAATATTTGACTGTTACAGAGAATTCTGAGACTAACATTAAAAACCTAATTTTCTATTCTAATGCTTACCATAAAGATGTATTGTCAAAGCATCAGGATGTATTGCTGATCTTATTTTTATACCTTTTCCATTCTTGTTCATATGATCATAGGCCCATAGGAGTTAGAAGGCATTTTAGAAGGCCTGCCTAGCTTTAGAGGAGGATACTGGGTAAGAGTTTAAATGATTTGCCCTGGGTCATACAACTAATAAGTTTCTGAGCTAAGAATTGAATGTAGGTGACTCCAATTTATTCCCTCTGCTACACAGCTTCTCATCTTTAACCATCCAATGTTCCAGCATTTTAACCCTTTGGGGAAGAGAAAAGTTAAGTGGATCCAGATCTGTGATTTCATTGGTGCCTGTAAGGAATACTTCCCTAACAGAGGTAGATCAGCAACTTTGATAGTTTAAAATTTGATGACATATTGATGACACTAATTTTTGACATACTGATCTGTGTAGCTTTTTTTCAAAAACCAATTTAAGTACAGCTCCATAGTTAGAATTTTGTGACTCCTGAGCACTGCAAGATTTTCAATAGTTTTTACTTATGTGAAGATTTATTTCTACTTTATCTGTTAGCTCTATGCATTTATTCAGTAAATTACTAGCTTGGGGATCGGTGCTCAGTATAACTGGTCTATGCACAGCAAGATGCTGAGTAGTTGGATAAATACAAAGTTGAGTAAGACATTGCCTTTGGCCTCAAGGAGCTCATAATTTAGCAGATTATGTGATTAAAAACATAAGTGTAATGCCAAATTGAGAATCATCCATTGCTATTACCTATACCATGATAGATAAAACAAAGACAGAGGATTCCCTATTGCCATTAAAATTATGTTGCCTCCCATAGCAATTTTTCTTGTATTCATTTAGTCAAGTCTAGCTCCTATTCCTAACTGCACCCTCACATAGTATGTCATGTCCATAGATATTAAGTCCAGATGGGATGGTTTCCCTATTATTGCCTATGGGAATAGAGCACTATAACAATGCTGTTTGAGCAGATTTGGCATATGCTCTCTGTCATGGCCCTAGAACTGAGGAGGAGAAATAGGTTGAGCTGGCCTTCATTTGGGGAACAGTGCAGAGCTTTCCACGCTCCTTCTGACTTCTTATGTCTCAGTCTTCCTTATTCCCCTTCATAGTTCTCTGGACTTAAATTTCTATTGAGTTTTTGGCCTGGTTAAAAACTGTTCATTCTTTCATTGGTCTTCATTCTCATCCTTCTTGTTTGCATTTTATATTATTGTGACTGATTCTTCTGTATCTTTCATCTTTATTGTTTTTTAAGAGATTTTAATGTATCAGACAATTTTACTTGATAGTAATAACCTTTCCATTATGTAATGGAAATCAATGGGAAAATTGGATTTAATATGCAGAATTTACCATCATAGTAAGCAATATATAGTCACCTAGGTAGTCCAGTGGCCATGAGCAGTGGACTTAGAATTAGAAAGACCTTAGATCCCGTCTCAGATACATACTACCTGTGGGATTGTAGGCACATAACCTCTTCTCCTCAGTTTGTTCCTCTATAAAACGATAGCACCCGCCTCACAGATAATAATAGCTTCTATATCACAGGATTATTGTGAGGATCAAAGGAGATAACTTAGACTGAGTACTTTGCAAACCCTCAAGTGCTATCTAAATACTGGCCAGTATTATTGTTATTATTAAATACCAGTTGATATTGCTGTTGTTTTTATCTTCCATAGACTAAGGGGCTAAAGTACTGTGTACTTCAGAGTCCATTGTCAGGCTATTGGTTCCACCTTTCACGGCTTAGTATTTGGCTTTAAAAAATCCATTGAAGCTATGCATGTTAGATCACTCTCTTGATTATTGCGTCTTCTCCCAATATCTGTAGCTGTTTAATATCGCTTGACATTTTATTTTGCAATATAATCAGAAGGAGCACAGGCTTAGAATTAGAAGTCTTTTAGAAATGAGTACAGGGGTGGCTAGGTGGCACAGTGAATAGAGCACCGGCCCTGGAGTCAGGAGGACCTGAGTTCAAATCCGGCCTCAGACACTTGAACTTAATAGCTGTGTGACCTTGGGCAAGTCGTTTAATCCCAATTGCTCTGCCTTCCCTCCTCCAAAAAAAATAGGAAATAAGCCCTGCTTTTGTCACCTGAGAAATTACATGACTTTGAACAAGACACAAACTCTGAGCCTCAGTTTCTTCATCTGAAAAGTGAAATAATGTTGTCTGTCTTATTGGGTTGTAGTGAGAATAAAATAAGGTGATGTATATAGAATGCTTTTTAGCTATACAGTACTATGTTATTATTACTGTCATTATACACATTCTTCTGAATTAGTGGAAGTTCTGAATTTTATATAATAGATTTAAATGTAGCTAAAATACTTTAAGATTGTCTAGTAGAATGGTATATGCATTAACTTCCCAATTAAACTCTTATGCTTCCTCTCCATTACCAATGAGTAGCCCAACAATCTCGTACCTAGAAATACAATGGCAATTCTTATTTATTTATTTGTTCAATTATCTATTTATTAATTGCACTTTACAGTTATAGTTGTAGTTTATGATTTACAAAGTGATTTCTCCACAACCGCTCTTAGTTAGATAGTTGTTGTTTCAGTTTTTGTTGTTCTTCAGTCATTCCAGTTGTGTCTGACTCTTTGTGACTCCATTTGGGGTTTTCTTGGCAAAGATACTGGAGTGGTTTGCCATTTTCTTCTCCAGTTCATTTTACAGATGAGGAAACCGAGGCAAACAGGTTTAAATGACTTGTCTAAGGTCACATAGCCAGTGAGTATCTGAGGATGGATTTGAACTCAGAAAGATGAGTCTTCCTGACTCCAGGGCTAGCACTCCATCCACTGTGGGGTGATGGTTGGAAAGCCCGGACCTCTGCTCTCATCTTTGTTTTACAGACATTATTTCTATTTAACAGATGAAGAAAGTGAGATACAGAGAAATAAATGATTTGCCCGTCATACATGGCAGAGAGAACTGGGTTTTGATTTCTGGTCTTTTGACTCTCAGAGGCTTCTTATCACACAGTCCTTACAGTATCTTTGCTTAGCTGTTTTGCTCCTGTGATTTCTCTTCATCCTTGCTTCCACATGAGCTTAGTTTCAGGTATTACAGATTTTGTTCAGTTAACCACTCATTAAGCAGCCACTGAATAAGTTCGGGGAGGGGGGGTGATTCAGAGTTTAGTGGGGGGTGATATTTAATGGAGGAGAAAGTTATAATTTGGAGTAGGAGTTGGGAAGGAATAGGTTATACCACTTAACATGAATTTTTCTGAGGCTTATGAGGAGGGCCGCACCTGTCATAAGTATCAATGAAATTCATTTTACTGGGTTAGTAAAAGAAATGAACTGCTCTTGATAGCCAAACAAGTACAACCAGTCAATCTGCATAAATCAGTCCTGGATGTTTACCAGGCTCTTCAAAATGCTCAGATAAAGTGAAACTCTAATGTTTCAGCTTGGGGATTGGTGGATCACTGCTGGTGATTAACTATCTCATATAAATTACTAATGGATTAATTTTTCAGACATGCTATAGTTTCTTACAGGGTCCAGTGTGAATATAGGCATACTTGTTGTACCAACTCCTGGGCCATGTAAGAAGACTGGTGCAGACCCTGGGGTGCTGCTGTGTACTTGGCAGAAAGCTGTGCGGCTCTGTGGCCCCATAGGGAAAATATCTCTATTATTATGGTTTCTTTCCCCGTAAGTGAAGAAGCCTCCAGAGTATGGCTATTAGCAACTTATACCGGTATACTCTCTCTGGTATCTTTCCTTGGCCTACATCTTGGAGAAGAGTTTGATGGCAACATTCTGAGTCCTTAGGGTACAGGGGTGATGGGTTGGGAGAGACACATAAGGGCCAAATCTCTGCTCTCATCAGACTCAAGAGCAGTTTCTTCCAAGCTAGTCTTACACAGCTTGTTACATTTTTGTTTCCTTATCCATTTATCCCTTGAAATCTCTTTACTTAGTTGAAATTCAACAAAGATAATAGTAATGAATAGGAAAGTAGATAGTCATTATGATTCTGTAAATATTCAATGAAACTTTTAAAACTTTAAAATTTTTTTAAACTTTAAAAGCTTTTTTAAAGTACATTTTATTAGCATCATTTTTTTACATCACCCAAATTTTCCCCTGTATCCTTCGTCCCTCCTTCCAGAGAGCCATTCTATAGAACAAATACATTTTTTAAAAAAGAAAAATGCCCAAAAATGTCAGTAAAACTGAAGGTTTTTTTCTTAAAAGAAATTTAAGTTCTCAAATTAGGAATGTAGTCTAACATTTAACCATTTAAAAAAAATCTGTATTTTAAGGGATTTAGAATTCTTTTGTCTGAACCCAGGTAGATGATATGGGGGCTCCTGGTTACTCTGTAGACAGAGACAACAGTGTGCTTCTATGTATGGCTTAAAGTCAGTGGTAGGTGTTAAAACAGTTCCTCGTTACTTGCACAATGATTCAGACAGAGATGGAGCCAAGATTAGAAGTATGAACTAGTTTCCCAATATGACAGCATTATAAATCATAGCTCTCATAATTAATGTTAGTAATGCTCCTTCAGTATCACTCCCTTTCAGTTGTGAAAATGAAAGCCAAAAAGAGAGGGAAAAGAGAAAGGAAATATTAAGAACCCAGAAAACACTTGAATGTTTTAAAACTAAAGTTAAGATCTTGGGAAGGAACGTGTGTGCGTGAGAGTGTGTGTGTGTGTGTGTGTGTGTGTGTGTGTGTGTGTGTGTGTGTGTGTGTGTGTGTGTGTGTGCGCGCGCGCGCGCGCGTGTGTGGTTTAATGCTTATTGAGTAGTCATTCCAAAATACAAGTGTAATCTGAACCACCTGAGAGGCAAACTTCTCATATATAATCTTCTCTCTCACTAGGCAACTTAAAGGCTGTAGGATTATGCTTTACTAAGACAATCTTAGTGATATCCTCAGTTGGGATGCAAAGCTACATCTCTCCTTCAGGAAGAGAGAGATAAATATACATTTTTCCTCATGGGTTGCTAAGCCCTGTGGTACGTTGCGAAGGCTTTTGCAGCTGTTATCAGTATGTTATTTTTTTGCACTCTTTTCCAAACATCCAATGTTTGGGGACTCCTGCAGCTGCCATCTTCAAGGCTGAATTCATATTTTTTTTTCTTGCTGTTTTTAGAGTAGATTCAGACGGTATGCTATCAAGGGGACATAGGATTAACTATGTAACTGCAAGAACAATGGCATCTAATTCCCAATTATAAGTGGGCCACTTTTTCCAAATTAATTATACCCAGTACCAATGCTTTTGGAGTCCTCTAATTTCAGTTTACCATGTTACCTAGCTGGTTCTTTGTTTTGGCTCTAAGCCTGTTCCATGATGAAGGAAAGCAAACCACATTTCCTCATCATATAGCAAGTTTAAAGCCAGGGTTAAGGGGTGAGGTAAAGTGAGAGAAAAAAAGTTGTGGTATATGGGAGAGACACCACGTCATTTTCCTACAACAGGAATTTAGGTACCAAATTTTCTCCATTGAATTGAAGCTGTATTCAGATTCTACAGGGCAGTGGGCTTTCAAGGATCTCTTAATGACAAAGCGAGGACTTCTCTCTTGGCAGGTTCCTTGGTGCATACTGCCCTGTTATTGTGCTATTACAGCCTCACACCCTGCTGTGCAAGAGTGGTCCTGTGCTCATTTTATAAGTAAGGAAACAGACATTGAAAGGTTATATGCCTTGCCAAAAGTTACATAGCTGGCCCAAAATGTGTTTTGGGTTAAAATTACCTTTGAGGTCAGTTTTCTTTTTGGTGTTCTCATAAGCATCTGATATTAACCAGCATGTTCCTATTGATGTTTTGAAGTTGTTTTGAAGTTTTTTATTTTAATATGAATGAAACAAAGTATGTTTCACTTTAGTGAATTCTTCTCTGCCCCCAAGATGACTCCTTCCCCCCAAACATTTTTCTGGCTCCCACAGATCTTTATTTGATAAACCTTAGGGGAACGTAAGAACTTATTAGCATTGCCTCCTGTGACTCTTCTGAATTGGTTGGAAAAGGGAGGAGAGATAGGGAATAATAATTTACATAGTGCTAAGCACTTTTTGATTCTCGCAACAATCCTGGGAAGTAGGTGTTATTTTTATCCCCATTTTATTGTTGAGGAAACTGAGGCATAGGGAAGGGTATGTGACTTGCCCAGTATTCTCACAGCTAGTAGATGTCTGAGGTTGGATTTGAACTAAGGTCTTCCTGACATGAGATCCATTTTTTTTTTTTTTGCCTTTTTTGGAGGGGAGAAGGTAGGGCAGTTGGGGTTAAGTGACTTGCCTAAGGTCACACAGCTAGCAAGTTTTAAGTGTCTGAGTCTGGATTTGAACTCAGTGCTCCTAACTACAGAGCCAGTGCTTTATTCACTGCACCACCCAGCCTCCCTCAAACAGATTCAATTCTTGATCTGCTCTCTGCCACCTGGTTCAATGCACTGTATTTTGTGAGGCTCTTCTTTCAGTGAGGCTCCTCTCCACTTGTTTTCATTTGTGCATTATTCATATATTCAGTATGTCCCTTGGGGGAAGGGTGCTATCATAATAAGGGTGATTTTAATTTTGGGAGTTGAATAAATCCCAATTAAAATTGGACATTATTTTTAGAGATATCTTATTAAAACTATATTCTGATGTCTTATCAGGGTGTGGAAGTGCCTCTTCTCTCAAAGTTGATGCCAATGAAGCATAGCTCTATCAAGCAGGAATGGTTTCAGATCAGACCCACAGATAGCTTGTGTCTTTAATTAGAAGACTGAGTCTCAATAAGTTGAAAGAAGTTCTTCACCAGAAGGTTGGCCACCAAGTGCCGAATTATTTTATTCATGTCTCATTAAACTATTATGTAAGTTTACATAAGTGGAGAGAGTATACATCAATAAAATCGTGGATTCTTGAACTATTAGAATATATTTATAGATCAATCCTTGAAAAGTACAGTTCCCATTCATGTATTCATTCAACAAGAATATTTATAAGATGGTTACTGTGCTGATTAGTGGGCTTATAGGAAGGCAAAACTAAAACTGTTCCTATCTTCAGTTTACACTCTGGGACAGCTAGGTGGTACAGTTGCTAGAGCACTGGCTCTGGAGGAGGACCTGAGTTCAAATGTGATCCCAGATGTGTGACTCTGGAAAAGAGTCACCCTTGTTGCTTCTACCCCACAAAAAGTTTATATTCTCTGGAAGGAAAAAAAACAAAACAAAACATGTGTGAATTAAGATAAATTAAATATAAGGTATATAAAATTATTTCATTATTTATTTCTTTAGAGATAGGCAGTGAAAATTGATAGATTTAGGAAAAGCTTTCTGGAACAGGTGCTTAGACAGATCCTTGAAGGAATCTAAGGATTCTAAATGGTTGACTGAAGGAGGGATGGCATTAAAAGTAAGGAAGACACAGCCTGTGAAAAGACATATGCGAGGGAGATAGAATGTGATTTCTGGTAAAGAGTAAATAGGCCAGTTTGCCTAGAAACTGGAAATGTGTGAGGGGGGAAAAAGGAGGAATTAATTTAGAAGGTAGGTTGGAGCCAGGCTGTGAAAGACATTAAATGTCAAACAGAGGAGTTAGTATTTTATCATAGATTACTATTAGCAATCTTTAATCTAACTCTTTGATTAAAGGAACTACATGACACATTCAAGGGGGAAAAAGCTGGATCTTTTCCCTTAGGCAATCTCTTTTAAAATTTTAAACAAAAATTTTCAACTCCTTGTTGGAGTTTCTTAATGCTGGTCAACTCTACATTCTCACCAAATGCTGTTAGTGCAGGTAGGACTTTCCTGCCTCTTTTCTGCAGCTCATGGAGTCTGGAAAAGGAGGTTATTTTCTCTAGGTGAATGAATTCTGGGCACTCTGCTAGAAACAGTCTTACTGTGAGACATAGGGAAGGAGAGGCCAATTCTTATATAGGTTCTGGATGTATTTTAGTGTTTGCTGTGGTAAGAAAAGAAGTAAGGCAGGATGCCTGATGCTATGGAATATACAAAGATACATTAGATACCATTTCTGCTGTGATAGAACTTACAGTTGAAGTGGGAGCTTATTGAGGCTGCTTGATATAATGAATAGAAGGTTGAACTTGGGGTTAGAAAGTGAACTAGAGACTTGCTGTCAAATCCCAGCTTTGACTTTACCTGCGCAATCTTAGGTAAGACACTTCATTTAAGGGAATATTTAGGCTCTTTTGGTCTCCTTGTAATGGTTACTTTATTTTACTTACCATGGAGTTTTAGATTGGTTAATGTTCTGTATTAAGTCATTATAGACTATGTATTTATCCAGGGGGCAGCTAGGTAGAGTCAGGAAGACCTGAGTTCAAATGAGACCTCAAACACTTGACTAGATGTGTCACTCTGGGCAAGTTACTTAACCCTCTTTGCCTCAGTTTCCCCCTCTGTTAAATGAGCTGGAGAAGGAAATGGCAAACCCCTCCAGTGGCTTTGTCAAGAAAACCCCAAAGGGGGTTATGAAGAATTAGGCATGACTGAAAACAGCTGAATAACAATAATGTATATATTCTTTTTTTTTTTTAAGCAATTGGGGTTAAATAACTTGCTCAAGGTTACAGGCAAGTTATTTTTGTGTGGGTGTTAAGTATCTGAGGCCTGGAACAATCCAGGTCCTTCTGGGTCTTCCTGACTCCAGGGCTGGCGTTCTTACTGCGCCACCTAGCCGCCCTGAATATATTTTTCTGTCCTTTATCCATTTTTAAAAATCACCAGTAATTGGTCTGAATGGGTCAAGATCACATTCTTTCAATTGTATATTGTATCTCTTTCCATTTTCATTCTTTTAGTTCTATATACATTTTGTACTTTGCTCTAACATATTGGTCTAACTGAATAGGTGATTCAGGAATGACTTAACATTAGCAGTGAATTGTTTTCTGTTAAAATATAATCAGTTTTTTGTTATGTTATTCATTCTTTGCTATGTTTAACACCTACCATTTATTTTCTTAAAAAATATATTCTTAATAAACAGGTATGAAACTTCATGAAGCCTTTGTGGTTTTGGCATAGTTTATCTGGCACAACTCATAATTCAGAAAGGATTAATTGAACCATGAGTAAATACAAAAATAATATAATGTTGAGATAAGAAATAATTATGGTGCAGTTAATTAACCAAATATTGGTTTATCTTTTAATAACAGATCTGTCCATGGCAGTACAGAAATTTTCACAGTCCTTGCAAGATTTCCAGTTTGAATGTATTGGAGATGCTGAAACTGATGATGAAATTAGCATTGGTAAGTGCCTATTTTCATTTATAACCATGAGTAATAATTTTAAGTCTACTTCAAGATGATTTTTATTTCCTTAAAACAAATTAGCAGCCTTAAATAGCCAAATAAATGCACTTGATATTCTCTTTGATAAGTAAAATAGTATAGTGGAATTGAGTCATTTTTGTGGGAGCCATTGTCATAAACTGAACAAGGAGGCAAAGAATTTGATTCTTCATGTTCAGTGGCTTCTCCCATATTAGCATGGGCAAATTATAGAGCGATTATTCTATAACCTAATTTCCCCTTCTGAAAAATAATGGGGTAATATTCTCATTCTCTACCCTTAAAAGGATGAAGTGATCATTAATAGTCGTCAGCATTTATTAGATACCTAAAAGATAAAATAATTATGTATTAAGTACTACTGGTCTTTGGAGAGTTAGGTTAAATGTGATGGTTCCTCACCATAGAATACTTGTAATTTAGTGGGGAGGGAGATGTGTGGAACAAAATGAATGGAACTCTGTTATCACTAGTTGCTATCTGATGGGATTTTTTTATAAGATGGTATTCCCCATTTGAAAATTAAACATTGAAGTATCAAAAGCACAGTTTCCTAAGGCATTCTTACTTCCCTATGAGGAAACCCTCTAATGTATACCTTGAGAGTGATATAGTAGCATAATTTCTGAATAGATAAGATGTTGAAAGATAGCATATAAATTGAAATGCTTATGTAGAAAACAGCCTTCTAGTTAATGATATACTTTTACTTTTTTTCTAACAAAAGATTGTTTTGTTGTTTTTAAACTTTATATCAATTTAGTTAATGCGTTTCAAAGTTAAAAAATAGACATTAAATTGAACTTATAAATTTTATACAAATGTTTCAGTATTATGTTCAGTATTATTATTTAGTATGTTTTTCTAGGTCCTCAGCAAGATGTCTTTGCATATGATTCAGTGCAGTATGTATCATATACATTGATGACTTGGGTCAAGGGTTGATAGTCTTTTAAAGATAGTAAGTCAGGTTTTATAATTCAAGCTTTTACAAGCAGGAGTAGTTTGTACAATATTCATGGAGTCCAGTAGGTTTCCTTCAAGGTCACAGTGCAGGATAAAATGGTGGCTGTCTTCATATCCCTTCTCTCCTTTCACATCATGGCACGTCTATTACTTTTGTGTAGCAGTTTCCTTCTAAACAACGCACACCATTTAGCAAACATTCTTTCATTCCCACAAAATTATATGTGATAAAATTAAGAATTTTTTTTTGCTTCCTTAAATATATTGGTTTTCTGGTATTGTTGACTCTTCTTCTGGCCTTAGACTTTTGATCACTTGAATTTTTCTGACTCATTGCTAATTGCTTACTACAATATATGGCTAGGCCTTTTTCCCTCTAGCCCTTCCCAGCTTCTGTGTTTGAAAACCTTATGATTTATCATTTTTTCCTTCCTTCTCTATCCTTTCTTAATCTGCCTCTTTGCTGTGACCCTTCTTGGACTTTCTTTTCAATGCCTATATCCTCCATGAGTTCCCAACTATTTCTCTACCAGACTTTCTTATTAATCTATTCCTCCATAAATGTTCGACTTGTTAGCATTATGCTCTTTGAGATTTTTCTGAGTCCTGTAAAATACTTTGGTCCTGTACCTTAAGGTATCAAGAAACCATGGCAAATATAAAAAAGTATAAGACAAGAACACAGGTCTCAAGGAATTTACAATTTCATTTGACAGACTAGAAGAGAGATAATTTAAGAATATATAATAATACTAATAACAATAAATCCACAGGTGGCTAGATGGTGCAGTGAAGAGAGCACCAGCCCTGTAGTTACGAGGATCTGAGTTGAAATCTGGCCTCAGACACTTAACACACGCAAAAAACTAGCCATGTGACCTTGGGCAAGTCACTTAACCCCAACTGACCTACCTTCCTCCCTCCAAAAAAAAAAAAAAAAGCAAAAAAAAAATCCATAACCTTTAAGAACATTTTAACAGATATTGTCATATTGGGTACTCAGGTATTTCCATATTGAATACACAATCTCCAAACTTCTTAGAGACTTAGAAGAAAAAAAAAATTACGTGGGAATATTATGATGTGAATATCATCCTCCTCCTCTTCTCTGCTACTAGAGTTGTCTGAGAGATGGTCTCAGTGAGCCTGCTTATGAGCTTAAATCCCAAAACCTATGCAGGCAATTTATCTGCATGTTCAACTATGAAATATAAAAGAATAATAGCAGCATAGCTATTAACTAATAGTCTCTCACATAGTAAGCAGCATATAAATGTTTCACCTGTCCCATTCTAGCTGAATTCCATAAAATAAGATGAGAAGAATGAGATAATGATTTTAAGGTTTACAAAGCTATTTGCTTACATTCTTACTTGATTCTAAAATATAACAGGAAGAACTGTCTTCTGTATAACACTTAAAAGTTTGCAAAGCACCATCATCCCAGTTACCATATTGTAGAAGGTGCTGCTGCATTCTACAGTTGCAGAAGGTGAGGCCAAGACAGGTGAAGTAGATTATAAGTGTTAGGCCTGGAGTCAGGAAGACTCATCTTTGGGAGTTCACATAAGGCCTTAGATACTTACTAGCTATATGATGCCAGGCAAGTCACTTATACCTGTTTACCTCAGTTTCCTCCTCTGTAAAATGAGCTGGAGAAGGAAATGGCAAGCCACTGTAGTATCTTTGCCAAGAAAACCCCAAACGGGTCATGAAGCATCAGACATGTCTGAAAAATGACTGAGCAATAACAAAACAAATATGGAAAGCACCACCTGAATGTGAACTGAGGTTCCCCTAATTCAGGTTCCTTTGCTTTTTGTAATGCTGTCCTACAACTTTAAAAGCACACAGAATAACATGGGATACAAAATAAAGATCAGCACCGCAGAGTTGTAATTAGGAGTTTTTGCATCTAGGGCAAGCACTAAGGAAAGACAGGAACTCCAGACATGAAACTGTTTCTGAGGAGGATATTACTATACCCACACTACAGGAAATGGTTCATTTGTTAGCCTGCTATTTTAACTATTCCCAGCCCAATTCTGATCTCTGGATAGAATACCTTTCTCTTAGACAGGCAAGTTATGTTTTGAGGCTATCCCTGAAGAAGGAATACTGATTTGGTCCTGAGAGAATAGGATCCTTGGGCCAACGATAGCACCTCCACTCCCGAGGTTTACCCCTAACCTAGTATAGAGTTCTGCTTCTGTTGGCTGTCCCCTTTTCTAGTTCTCTAGAACCCATTTAGAGACTAGGGATGGGATGTAGTTAAGCCAATCTTCCAATGGAAGCCTGTTTTGAGCTCTACTTTTTAAAATCAAATCTAAACTCATGGAATCTAATACCAATAAATGACAAGTCTAACTAGAAGCCTGGGGAAATTCAGATGGTCTCATTTCTGGAGTGACCACAGAGTGATGAATTTACAATTTAAAGCAACTTTCTTAAAAAATTATTTTCATCTTCTATTTTTTTATATCATCAGAATTTGTTTCCCTTCCTTCTTCACAGAGGTCATCCAAAATGATCCAATAGATCAAATTTCTTTTTAAAAGAAAAAGAGGAGATGGGGCAGCTAGATGACACAGTAGATAAAGCATTAGCCCTGGAATCAGGAGGACCTGAGTTCAAATCCAGCCTCAGACACTTGACACTTCCTAGCTGTGTGACCCTGGGCAAGTCACTTAACCCTGATTGCCTCCCCCTCCTCCCCATAACAATAATAATAATACATTTAGAGAAAAAGGGGAAGAGAGAAAAATCAGCCCAACTGATTAATACATTGAAAAAAGTCTGAAAAAATATATGTAGTATTTCATATTTGTGGACCTCCTACCTCAGCAAAAGAAGAGTGGGTGGGAGTGTCTTATATTGCCTTGGGCCCATGCTTGTTCTTTGTAATTTTGCAGCATTCACTTTTTTTGGTAATTGTGTTTTCTACTTATATTATTGTAGTCATTTTATATAGTCTTTTTTGGGTTCTGCTTATTTCATATTGTATAAGTATTTCAGTTCTTTGCATTCATCATAGTCATTGTTTCTTACAGCACAGTAATATAATATAATCCATTACATTCATGTACCACAATTTGTTTAGTGATTCTTCAGTGCATGGGCATCTACTTTGTTTTCAGTTTTTTGTTATGACAACAAGTGATGCTATAAATATTTTGGTATATGTAGGGTTATTCTTCTTATTAATCAGCTCCTTGGGAGTATGTTGACTGTTAGTGGAATTTCTGGATCAAAGTGACATTGTAGTCACTTTATTTGCATAATTCCCGATTCCTTTCCCAAATGACCTCTATTCTGACTCTCCTATATAACAAGTACCCAGTTACAGGTCTACCTTAGAGTTGTCACAACAACTCTTCAAATTCCCTGAATAGGGCAGATTTTCCCCTCCTAGGGCAGAGTGGTTGACATACTCTAATTGGATAATGCAGCACAGTGTGGTGGCAAGAGCACTGGACTTTTAATCCATAGTTAGTTCTGAATCTCAGCTTTGACATTCAGAAATTGTATAGTTTTGGGCTAGTTGTTTAGACTTAGAACCTCAGTCTACCGACCTATGGAATAGAAATAATACTTTGATGCCTTACCACTTAAGATTGTCATGAGAGTAAAATGATATGATGTCTATAAAGAGCTTTTGAAGTAAAAGGGCCATCCAAATGTGAGTTCTTATTGTAATCCTAGACATGTGGCCAAGCGTATAAAACAACAATCACAAAGCCGAGAAAACAACAAGGCCCTAGGCCTTAAGTCTTTCTAGTCACCCATTTCCCTCCTCTAATAAAATGTTACCTGATTAGATACAGTTGTATGTTTTATCTATCTGTAAAAGGCTTGGTTTGTTTATAATTAAATTTACTTGCTGTGATTTCTAAGTAAAATTTTAACCAGGTCTGGCCCCGTGACTTTTGGTACCTTGAGCAAAATGAACATTTGTATGTTATATGAGCACTATGAAGATGAGGTGTTTTTCTTTTTTAAACTATTTTCAGCATCTCCTCCCCATACTAACATGGACACCTGCCCTATTGCCTTATTAACTAGGGCCTTGGACTGGCCCTGATTTTTAGCCAGAGTTTAAAAAAAATCTGAATAAAATGAAGATTATTTCATTTTAGTAATTTGCATGAACTAGCTTCAGTATAATATCATCAGGGTTAGGCTTTAAAAATAATATAGTATAAATAAAACAACTTCATATTAATAATTTTAATCTGGTTAAGAATTAAGTAATCTATTTATAGCTCTGAGTTAATAAAACAATGTTTTGGTATGGAAAAACCTCAATCTGAATACTCCTGGACAGTATGAGCTATGTGCTCAGAAGGTTAAACATTTACTAAGAGGGTGAGTCAGTTTTCTTGTAAATATTTTTAGGTGGAGATCTCACTGCCACAGACACTTGAAAGATGAAAAAATTCAGAAGCCAACAATAGATAAACTGTACTTCACACTTGGAATGGGGAACCAGCATGATTATCTACATGAAAAACCATTAACTCCTTTTGTGTATTTCAGGCAAAGATATATTTTCCTCCCTCTGCACTCAATGAGTATTTGCAATAATGATTGACACTTTTAAAGCTCTTCTCACTCCTGTTCAGGGCTCCTTCCTTATTGTATTCTGCCTCTTTGCCAGTTCTGTGTTCTCCATTTCATTTTATGTGTGGGTATGTTGAGAGATCCAAAATTATCAGTCTCTTTTCAAGTAGAGAAAGTTACAGAAAAGTGAGCAATAATTATTATTAGTCAAAGTTCATTGTTTTATTTTGTATATGAAATTTAGCCTTCCTGTACTTTTTTTTTGTTTTGTCTTTGCCACATTACAACAATGGACTACTGAATCAACTACAACAAAAGGGGGTTCCTTCACATATATGAAAGCATACGCCACACATGACAATAACCAGTGTAGGGGCACTGTTTTATTTTGTTTTTAAATTAATTTTTTTCAGTTAAAAACTTATTTCCCTCCCTTTTCTCCTCTGTCTCCACCCCCCCCAAGAAAAACAAAACTCTTGTAACAAATTTTCATGGTCAAGGAAAACTATCACATTGACCACATCCAAAAATGTCTCATTCTGTACCCTGCCACCATACGATGTCATGAGTCAGAATCCTTGGTTTTTAAGTAAACCTTGCAGTTAACTTCCATTACATCATGGAGGGTTGCTGTTGCTTACCCTGTCCCCTACCTATCATTACCGTTCCCACCTCCTCCTCTTCTTCCTCTTCTTCCCCCTCCCCCCTCCTCCCCCCTCCTCCTCTTCTTCTTCTTCTTCTTCTTCTTCTTCTTCTCCTTCTCCTTCTTCTTCTCCTTTTTCTTCTTCTTCTTCTTCTTCTTCTTCTTCTTCTTCTTCTTCTTCTCCTTCTCCTTCTCCTTCTCCTTCTCCTTCTTCTTCTTCTTCTTCTTCAAGGGGAGAGGGTAAGGCAATTGGGGTTAAGTAGCTTACCCAAGGTTACACGACTGGTAAGTGTTAAGTGTCTGAGGCCGGATTTGACCTCAGGTCCTCCTGACTTCAGGGCTGGTGCTCTATTCATTGCGCCACCTAGCCGCCCCTCCCACCTCCATTTCTGCTGGCTGATGTCCCTCTCTTTCTTCAGATGCTTTACCAAGAAGTCTTTCTAGTCTGCTGTCCAACCAGTCAGTCAATCCACAAATATTTATTAACCAAGCCCATATCATGCACATACCTCTCCAGGCCTCAGTCAGAAGCATGCTTTTCTACTTCAGATTTCTCATTCTATTCTGTTTTATCTTCACAGCTACAATTAATTATCTCATGAGACTTTTAAAGATCCATCCACCTTTAAATCTGCTTTGAATTCCAAGCACTTTGCACATAATTTGCGTTTAATAAATGTTTGTTACAGTTGAATTGAAACCTGTGACTTCATTACCCCACTCGCCCTCCATCACTCTGTTCATTCTGGAGAAAAAACCTTGTGTGCTTCTTTTATGGGGGAATTCTGTTGTAGAGATGTGTCTGGCAGCAAGGGTAGTATGATGCTGGGAGAACTGAAAGGGTGTACTTAATAAATAGTCAAGAGTTACTATGGATGTGGTTATGTGGCAGAGAGACCAGGTCTTGTCATGGTTTAGGAGAAAGAGAAATGAACATAATAGTTTGAAGAGTTTAGGCAGCTTGGGGCAATGAGAAAGGGGCTAGATTTGGAATTTGGGTTCAGGTTAAATAAGGCTTTGCTACAGAGCACAACTTACTTGGTTCTCAGATTCCTCATCTATAAAATAGGGTGTTTGGATTAACTGATCCTGTTGGTCCCTTCCAACTCTGGCTTTCTTATTCCTCTCAGTCCCCAGGAGCTTATGCATCATGACTCCCTTGCAATATCACTGTATCTCTATATTTTGAGAGAACTTACCTAAAATTAATCCTGATTCTTTTTTTTTTTTAAGCAATTGGGGTTAAGTAACTTGCTCAAGGTTACACGGCTAGTCATTATTTATGTGCGGGTGCTCATTTTCTGAGGCCGGATTTGATCTCGGGTCATCCCAACTCCGAGGCTGGTGCTCTTACTCACTGCGCCACCTAGCCGCCCCAAATTTTCCCATTTCTTTTTTTTTTTTTGGAGGGCAATTGGGGTTAAGTAACTTGCCCAAGGTCACACGGCTAGGTTTTTGCTTGTGTGTGCGTTAAGTGTCTGAGGCCGAATCAGAACTCAGGTCCTCCTGACTCCAGGGCTGACACTCTACTCACTGTGCCACCTAGCCGCCCCTAATCCTGATTCTTTACCCACTGTTTTATAGAATGTATAGGAAAGATTAATTGGTAGCTTCTTGTTGCCATATATACCTGTTATAAAATAAATATTTTTAACTTTTGGGTTTAATATTTGATTTTTTGGACTTCTGTTGGAAATAAACAGAACAATCCTCACTAATTTAAGGGTTTATAAAGAGTTTTGGTAGGGTGGCTAGGTGGCACAGTGAATAGAGCACCGGCCCTGGAGTCAGGAGGACCTGAGTTCAAATCCACCCTCAGACAATTAACACTTACTAGCCATGTGATCTTGGGCAAGTCACTTAACCCCAGTTGCCCTGCCCTCCACCCTCCAAAAACCAAAAACAATGTTTTGGGTAGAAACCTCAGAGATTATACATACATATATACATACATACATACGTGTGTGTATGGATATATAAATAATATGTGTGTATGCATCTGTGGATATATAGATGTATATGCCTTTTTGTGAGGACTGGTCTAGCTAAATTGAGAGGGAAATCACGAGATTTGGCTGCCCTGTGATGTTATTTATTTATTTACCTTAGTCTCTCACATAGAACATCTGCTAAAATATAGATAGGCTTCAATTTGGGTTTTGTTTTTTGTTGTTGTTTTTTTTTTGCTTTTTGGAAGGGGGAGGGTAGGGCAATTGGGGTTAAGTGACTTGCCCAAGGTCACAAGGCAAATAATAAGTGTTAAGTGTCTGAGGCCGGATTTGAACTCAGGTCCTCCTGACTCCTGGGCAGTTGGTCTACTCACTGTGTCACCTGGCCTCCCCTAGCCTACAATTTGTGTTGGTAGAGGGAGGTACCCTTCATTTCCATTTATAAAATCACAGATATGTAATATATTAAAGGGAGATTGAGAGTATGAAACAATTGATAAATATTTTTTAGACACAGAAATCAATCCAGTATTTATCAAGTATTTATTAAGCACCTTCTAATATAGCATTCACAGTACTAGGCTCTGGGAATATGAAGACAAAAGAGAGTTCCTCAAGGAACTTAGGTTCTTTTTTTTAGGTAGATCCATATTTATAGGTAAGGACATATAGAATATTTAAGAAATAAACACATAGTAGGGTGAATGGGAAGAGGTACTAATAACTGAGGGAATCAGGAAAGGCTTTCCGAAGGACAGAATTTGAACTGAGCTTTAAAGGAAGCTTAGGGGATTCTAAGATACGGAAGCGAAGAGACAGAACATTTCAAATGTGAGAGACAACCTATCAAAAGGCACACAGAAGTGGGAAAGACAATGATGGCAAATTGCTTTGTAGCATTTTAAAATTAGTATATTATACAATGTATAAAATCACACACAAAAAAATTCAGCATTATAGAATAGGACAACAGTTAGACATAGAATGGCTATGTAAAAAAAAAAAAATCCCAAATTACGGTTTCCTTTACTGAAGTCCTTCCTGTTGGAAAATCACAAATATTTATAATCAGTTGACATGGTTATTTTGCAGCATGAGATCTACAAGATAAGGATATGCATAAATAAGGGGAAAGGGATTCGAAAGTAAAGTTGAGACTAAAATACCAGGAATGATGCATTGGAAGACGAGAGAGGTAGTGACTAGAGTTCACATTAAGTACAGAATCAGTTTAGAAGTGAGGCAGAAAATAAGGTAGAAGGTTAAGAGATTTTAATCAAAGAGGGATGATGTACAGTTATTTGTATAACTTATTCTACTCAGTGTCTTCAGTCACTTGACGACCTAATGATAGGCAAAAGGGCATTAAAGAATGAAATATTTCCATTGGAAAAATGTTATAAATTGGCAGTTGGCCAAATGACATTTTATCTGGGTTGTAATATGTTAAGATATTTGATTATAATATGTTGATGGTATATAGTGTAATATGTATGTATATCATATAACATACTGTAATATGTATTTGCTTTTATATTAAACATGTAGAGGTATATATGTACACACATGTATGCATATCCACATGTGTATCTCTGTGTACATATATACAAACATACACGAGCAGCATGGCATATAGGGCTAGAATCTTGGACCTATAATCAGGAAGATATAGATTTAAACCTTTTCTTTTGACTGGCTGTGTGACCAAGAGAAAGTCACTTAATCTTCCTGAGCCTGAGGTTCTTAATTTATAAAATGGAGGCAATATTACTTATATTCACCACCTTATAGGATTATTATAAAGCTCAAATGAGACAATGTATGTCCAAGTACTATGAAAATATTAAAGTGCCATATAAGCATCTCTTACTACTGTTATTACATGAGTAAAAAACAAACATGAACCTTTCAGTATTCAAAGAAGAGAAAAAGAAGATTCAAAGAAGAGAAAAAGAAGATTGTGGGGGCGGCTAGGTGGCGCAGTGAGTAGAGCGTTGGCCCTGGAGTCAGAAGGACCTGAGTTCGGATCCGGCCTCAGACACTTAATGCACACACAAACAAAAACCTAGCTGTGTGACCTTGGGCAAGTTACTTAACCCCAATTGCCCACCAAAAAGGCAAAAAAAAAAAAAGATTGTGCTATTACTAAAGAATATGAATAGTTTTCAAAAATAATTACAAACTAAGAATCATATGAAGAATGCTTCAAATCACTAATAATAAGAGAAATACAATAAAAATAACCTTGAGGTTTTATACTCATACCCTGCAAATTGGGAAAAATGACAAAAGAAGAATCTAGTCATTGTTGGAGGTTAACATTGTTGGTGGAACTGTGAATCAGTTCCAGTTTTTTGAAAAACAATATGGAATTATTCAAATCAAGTGACCCTAGACTTAAATGTACATACCTGTTGACCTAGAGATTTCACTAGTAAGCTTATACCTCAAGGAGGTCATAACAACATATTTATAGTAGCATTTTGTAACATCAAAGAATTGAAGACAAAGAAGATGCCCATAGATTGAAGAATGACTAAAAATGACTAAAAAAAATTGTGGCACATATTTTTAATGGAATATTATTGTGCTGTACAGAATTATATATTTGGCAAATGGCAGATAAGGAAGAAAAACATGATCTGATACAAAGTAAAGTAAGCAGAGCTAAGAAAACATCATACACAGTGACCATTACAATGGAAATGGAAAGAAAAAACTCATCAAAAATCAAAAGTGATTATTGCAAAATGATGAAGAGTAAGCACCAAGTAAGAAATATGAGAAGATGCCCCCATCCAGTGGTGTGCTGGAACCAGGTCTACCCTGGCCTTATTAAATTTTCAATGTGAGCATTTATACTTTGGAAATTGGCAAATAAATCTAGGCTTGATTTATTGTTTTGTTGATCATCTAGAGCATTAAGTGAAGGAGTCAGGGGAGAGCTAAGTTCAGATTTTACCTCAGAGACTTACTAGCTATGTGGCCTAAGACAAATTACCTAACTTTACTGAGCCTCAAGTTTTTAAATCTATAAAATGGGGATCATAGTAGTACCTAGCTCTCTGGGGTCTAAGGAAAAAAATGAGAAAATATTTGAAAAGTGTTATGCAAACTTTAAAGAGTTATATAAATACTAGATATTATTATTATAAAAACTACTAATGAAGATTAAAGTTAAAAGTGTATTGTTCATACATTTTCTTTTTCTGAGACTCTTTTGTTAAATATTTATCAGTTTAGATCTGCCCCTGACTCACTCCTTTGCAGAAGTGGGAGGTCTAGGAGTGTGGTTCACTGCACCTATTTCCAGACTTTTTTTTTTAATTTATTGATGAGTTTTGCTGGATTTTCCTTTCTTCTTTTTTGTATGTGTATGTATGTATATATATATATATATATATATATATGTATGTATTCAAAAATATATATTTTTATATGAGTAACTCTCTGGGTGGGGGGAGAGGAAGGGATACTGGTGGAAATTTTGAAGAGATGAGTGAAATTTAAATTAAATTTTAAAAAGACTTCATTCAACTGTGAACATCTATTATGTATTTTTTAAAAATTTATACTAACGTTAACATGATAGAAACAAAATTGTCCTGCTTATCTGTATCACCCTCTGAATTTCTTTCTAATCTCTTCTGTGTATTTGTTATTATAATTATTATTTAAGGTATTGTTATTTAGTGGTATGCCTGTAATTATGCTTAGCCTCTGTCCTGGGCACCTTCTCTTTTCTTTTTCGACTCTGATTGATGACTTCATTCCTTTCTATGGGTTTAATTAGCATCCATCTAGAGATAACTCCTAGGTCTATCAATCCAGTGCTAGTCTCTTTGCTGAATTCCAGTTTTGAATTATCAACTCCCTGTGAAACATTTAGAAATGAAGAACTCACAGAACTGATTTTGTCCCCTCCTATTACCGCACTGCCCTCTCCCTATTCCTATGCAAACTTTCCCATTTCTGTTGAGGCTACCATTATCCTTCTAGTCTCTAGGTTTGCAACTTTGGCATTATCCCTGACTCTGTACTTTCCCATACTCCAAATATTATGTTCATTTCCAAATTTTATAGTTTCTATTTCCATAATGTGCATCTGGTCCTTTCTAACTGTTCACATGGCCACAAGTTTATTTTAGACCTTCATTACCTCTCACCTATACTATTGCAATAGCCTCCAGCTGGTCCCCCTACTTCAAACCTCTCCCCATTTCAAAATGTTCTCCACATAGTTGCTAGAGTGTTTTTCATTAAATAGGTATTTAATCATATCATCTACTAAGTAAACGTTAGTAGCTTTCCATTTAATGAATTTTAAAACATTATTCTGAAAAGGGTTCCATAGGCTTCACCACAATGCCAAAAGGGTTCATGATGCACAAAAAGTTAAGACCACCGGCTCTAGGGCTACATATAACACTCTCCTCCACCTCCCACCCCCCAGTTTGACATTCAAAGCCCTTGACAACCTGGTCCCAGTCTGTCTTTCCAGCCTGATTACTCCCCTTCCAACATAAAAATATGGCTAAACTAACCTTCTATAACAGGCTGCATGCCTTCTGTCTCAGTTCCTTTCCTCTCTCTCCTCCATGACTAGAATGAACATCTTTAGTGTCTTGGATTCCTTTGTTTCTTTTAAAGCATATCTTAAACACTGCTTTCTCATCTGCTCAACTGCTAGTGCTCCCCCCCTCCCCATAACTACCTTTTATTGTGTATATATTCTCGATATATATACATATAGTACATATGTACATATTGTAATAGGATGTAAGTAAGTAAGTCCCTGTGAGGGCAGGGACTGTTATAGTTGTCTTTGTATCTGGGTTACCTTTCACTGTTTCTAGCATACAGTAGGTGCTTAATCAGTGCTGGTCGATTGATTTTTGTTATATTTGCTGTATTTTAGTTGCCATTATGGATAGGGATGGAGAGAAAAAGAAATTTTTTATGCTTTAGATTTTATTCAGGTTTTCTGCCTTGCTCATTTTGTTCTTTTTGTGTTCTCTTTTCATGTTGTTATTCCCCTCTCTATTGGTATACACACCAAGAAGCTAGGCTGCTGTACCCCCTCACCTCTTCATGATGGGGGATATCTTAAGGCCCAAATTCCTGCTCTGAAGGAAGAGAACTAGAACAGCTGGTTTTCTGGTGCCCTTTGATTCTGGCCTGATGCTTTGCTTCCTTCTAGGCTGTGATTCTGAGGGCCTGCCCAGCCTTTAGCATAGCTCCTGGCACATAGTTAATGTTTATTGACTTACTGCCTTTTCCACTCTCATAGTTTTAGCCTCCCTCATTCCTTTGACCCTTCCTTTGTTTCACCTAGCTGGGCCAAATCAGTTTCTCCCTCTTCCTCCAAGAGGTCAGGTTTTCAGGAAGTGTCATTCCAGAGAGGGAAGATAATCTATTCCAATCCCTTTATTTTACCAATATGGCAATTGAGGCCCAGAAAAACATCATGTGGCCCTCACAGGTATTTTAGTGTGAAATCCAGTATTCTTTCCCTGACAGAGCCCTACATACGTCCTTCAAATGTTCATTACTGCCAGATTTTCTACTGTTAAAATGCATTATGTTTTCTGGGAGGAATAAATCAGTAAGACATTGTCAGCCATTAATATGTTACCTCTAATTACAGAATCATTGATTCTCAGAGTTGGAAGGGACTTCAGAAGTCATCCATTCTAACCATGCCTCCTACTGCATGTTTTTATTTTATTTTATTTTATTTTAATTTTATTTTTGAGGCGGTCGGGATTGAGTGATTTGCCCAGGGTCACATAGCTAGTAAGTGTTTGAGGTAAAATTTGAAATCAGGTCCTCTTGACTCCAGTGCCAGTGCTCTATTCACTACCCGTTTCCTACAACATCTTAGCAAATGGTCACCCCCGGCTTGAAATTTCTAGTGACTGGAAACTCATTACTTCCCAGTGACCTCCCACAGAAACCTGTTCCTTTTAACTTGTGGACAGCTCTTAATTGTTAGGAAATTTTTCCTTACTTTAAGCCAAAAGCTGTCACTTTGTCACTGCCACCTGTTCATTGCTCCAATTTCTGCCTTCTGGGGCCTAGGAAAACAAGTCGAAGAAGGAGGTATTAGAGAAGCAGATTTTGGCTTGATGTTAGAAAAAAACTTGTAAATAATTATCCCAGATTTAGAACTAGAACAGATCTCAGGTCACAGAATCCAATCCCTCATTTTATTGAGGAGGAAATTGAGGCCCAGAGAGATGAACATCCTGAGGCTGCAGAGGTAGTAAATGACAAAGTCCAGAGATGAACCCAGGTCCTCTTATACTGCTGCTTGTTCTGGTGGCCCAGGGAACCCTGGGGGGAAAAGGCCAGTGTCAATGGGAGGTGGAAAGGAAGATCAGGGGCTGGACTGTGCTCACCGTCTGGGGCTCACCGTCTGGGGAAGCTTGTGGGAAGAGGCTCTAGATTGCCTGGTGAGAAGGGGAGTGGCACACAGCAAGTAGTATGAGTTGAGAGAAAGAACTTTGGCCCATGCCTTTCTAAATATGACAATTTAACACCTCTCATCTTTTATATGGACAATATTTTACTTGTGTACTTAAGCCCACAGCCTGGCACATAATACTAGATGCTTAATAAATGTTTATTGACTGACAATTTAGGAAGCTGCTGCATTAGCATTTGAGAGGTTTGAAATCCTTAATGTCAAGTAGTCCTAATAAACTGTCAGCCCTGTTTTTTTCCCCTTGCTTCTGTGAATTAAATTTATTGTCATATTACAGTTTGCCAGAGTACATTCTGCTCTTGTGAGTCCATATTAGTAAGAATTTCTGCTTTTGAATCTTCTGTTCAGTCACTTTGGCTTGGTATAGAAGAGTGTGTAAAATGATTTATAATTTAGTATATAATAGAGTACTCCATCATGAAACAAGTATTAGCTGTGACTAGCACTGAGTTAATGACATAATGAAACATTAATGTTTTGCACTGTCTTCGCTACTAGCCACTAATTCTGATCTCTTTTATGATTTCCAATATATGAAATGCCTTGTAAGTACCAAATAATTCTTTGAATATCCCTTTGAAGTGAGTCATGTCTGGGTGTTGGAAAAGAACATTTAACGTGCCTAATCAGTCATAAAACCTCTTTCCACAAAGCTCCAAGTAATTTACAGGTGCTTTGTGAATTTATTTAACCAGTGTGTAGGAGGCAGGGGTATCCGCATTTTTATCTGCATTAAAATATGAAACCATGTCAGTCTTAGTAGTGGGTAAACAGCTGACTGAGGAGTTTGAAAGACTTGAATTCAAACTGATAGATACTATGTAAGCTAGGGCAAATCACTTAACCTCTTAGTACCCCTGAGATTAAGTTGTTTAACAGGGAATGATCTACATTGGTAGAGACTTTCCTCACTCAGAATTCTCTTCCCCAATTAAATCCAAAGTTCAGTTCAAAAAGAGAGGAAGAGAGAGATGGAGGAAGGAAGGAAGGAAAGAAAAGGGAGAAGAAAGAAAGGAGGAAGGAGGGAGGGAGGGAAGGATAGATGAATGAATAGTATGTTTATTTATTGTCACATGGTTGACTGCCCAAATCAGAAATTAAAGTCAAGTCTCTTAATTCCTAATCCAGTGTTTGGTCTGCTTAAACCAAACAGCTTTGCATAGTGACTAGCTATTGAGAGACCTGCCATTGACTAATAGCATAACCTTTAATAACTTAATAACTTTTTAAGTCCGACTTTGACTTATACAAAAGCAACAAGGGAGGCTATTTGATTCTAAAGCCCTTTCTGTCTCTAAACTTTCATGAAATAGGACAATCAAGGAACACCCCCTGGTGGCCACTGATCACAGGTAAAAGCATCAGAGAGAGGACTAGACAGGCAAGGTTTAGATGTTTCAAGCACAGGGGCATTAATGAGGTCAGCTTAGCTTAGGGGAAGGAGGAGTACTGTGATTGGTGAAGGAGAAAGTCCTACACTTCTAGCCAGGGAGTTTGAATCTGGGCACAGGTGCAGCAGAATTAAAGATACACTGAAAGGGGTGGTAGTGGCAGCAGCGAAGGAAGGAAAGCAATCAGTGGCATAAGATAATTGGTATGTCCTACTTTGTTCTGTACCATGTTGTCTGTCATCTCATATGTGCACATCACAGTCCGGTAATTCTTAAAATTCTCTCTAGTTGTTGCAACTCGGTTAACTTCTCTGGGCCTCACTTTCTTTATCTGTCAGTTGGTAGAAATGGACTAGATAAGTCTTATGTCCTTTCTAGTTTGTAAATTTCTATGATAAGCAATCTTTAGACTGGGGAGGATAGAACTAAAATATTTAAAAGATGGATTTGAAAGCTAAGGTAAAGTTGTTAAATAATATTCTCAATGAGTTCAAGTCACTGATCATATGACAATAAATAAACACACTATTCATTCATCCTCAGTGAGTTCAAGTTTCTCCCGTGCTTGGAATTCTCGCTTCTCATATTTGTCCCCTGGCTTCCCTTCAAGCCTCAGCTAAAGTTCTACTTCCTGGAAGAAGTTTTTTCCTGGCTTCCTAAATCTTAGGACCTTCCTCCCCCCAGTTTATCCTGTGTAGATACATTATCTCCTGCCTTAGATTATGAATTCCTTGAGAGCAGGGACTATTTTTTTATCCTTTCTTTGTATTCCCAATGCGTAACCGCATTTTTTTTTTTTTTAGCATTTAGTTGGCATTTAATAAATGCTACTTGACTAACTTTGGATTTCACAATTATTGATTCTCTGGGTACCTGATGGGTTTCTCATGGTTCAGGTCGATATCTTTTTCACAAAGGTGGTGCCAACAGATTAGCACAAAATAATGTTTAGAAAGACATTATTTTAATGATTTTTGTTAAGATACAAAAGACATATTTTGGGTTAGGTATGATTTGAGAAATATTTGACTTGTAGTTGAAAAGAAATAATGGGCATTTAAAAAAATTTAGGCATTTTAAAACTTAAAATTCCTAAAATTCTTAGAAATGGTAGCTGCAGGAAAGCAAAAATCTGGTTAAGAGGAATATTTATTCATAATTTATACTTCACTTCCCAAATATACACAGCCACACAAAGTTGTTTCAAAATGCTTTTTGAAAGAATTTTTCCAAAATTGGATGAGTGTGTAGCAAACCTTTGCCTCTAGGATTGTGAGAAAGAGCATGATGTAAGTGATAAGAGCAAGAGTCAGTTAATATCTGGGTTCAAACACTGTTTCTGACATAGACTGGCTGTGTGACCTTAGGGAAATTACTGAACTTCTTCAGAACTCCAAGTGTGTCTTTAAATCTCTTATGTTGCAGAGAAAGCAGATAGTGATCTGCTTTGTTAGAGAAAGCTTCTCTATCCTAGGAACTTCCCGGTACCAGTGAAGTGGCACAGTGGATAGAATGCTGGGTGTGGTGTCAGGAAGACATGAGTTCAGATCCAGTCTCAGACATGTGCTAGCTGTGTGAACCTGGGCAAGTCACTTAACCCTATTTGCCTCAGTTTCCTCCTCTTCAAAATGAGCTGGAGAAGGAAATGGCAAACCACTCCAGTATCTTTGCCAAGAAAACCCCAAGTGGGGTCACATAAGAGTTGGACACAACTGAACAATAACAAAAATACCAGTGAAACAACAGGTCTGATGTCTTTTCTCCTTCCCCAACCCCCTCCAAATCTCTAGTCTCCAATCTAGTCATTTAGACATACTTAGAAACAGAGTGGTAAAGCTGTGCTTACCTCCATGAATTTTTGGTTCATCCCTAGTGATTATAAACCAGTCTTTAATGGAAAAGTTTCTGACTCAAGAAAGAATCCACCCAAACTGACCCTGGTCCTAACCTTAACCTTGCAGAGGAGATCAAAGATCTGAATAAATTAAAGGAAAAAAAATTTCCTCATCCATTAAGTTAAAAGAAAGCCATCATAGCCACTAATCCATCATGACAGTCCTATTTGGTTATACAAATCAGGAAGTCTGCTATTAAAGTGAAACTATTCCAAATGTCTTAATTATTTGTACAAATAACATTTGTTTTTGAACTCTGCAAAGGAAGCATATTTTGCTTTATAATAGCTCTCAGTTGTGTAACTGAATTATTGTTTTCCATTTTATCTTACCACTCTTTTTTATCTGCACCCACACAAAACCACCCACATTTAAGTAGGGTAGGATAACAGCTGTGAAAGCTATAAATTTCAGGTGGCCTTAATCCTTCAAAGAGAATATTCATTGGTGGAGAAGCAATGAAGACTCACTTGAAATATTTCAGAGCCTTATCTAAATTTATTCTAATCGGAAATGCAAGGGACCCTGTTTTCTATATATTGGATAAAAATGAAATATTTGAAAAACAGTTAACTGGACAACATGGGTAGGGGCTATTCTCAACTCTTCACAGTGGCATTAGGCACTTCAGTTGTTGATCTTAGACAGACTTTCCCAGTATGTCACTCATTTACACACCTCCCTACTCTCTTTTATGGGGGATTTCTGTGGGTGAGTTTTGGGGTATATTTTCAGCACATACTTTTGTCATACTTAAAAGTTTATATAACTAGTTCACAAACATCTTCCAAAATTTCCCTGAATTCTTTATATTTGTCATTTTTTAAATAGTGCACTAATATTCCATTACATTGATATATAACAATTTGCTTAACTATATTCCTATTGATGGCACCCATTTTTGTTATCTATGCTGCTGTAAGCTGCTGTATCATCATAAGCAAGACACTTCTACAGAGTAAGGGAGTGTTTTCAAAGGACTTTCGAGCGTGTCCATTGTATTCATGTGTATCCATATGTGCTCATTCATATTAGAAATGGGAATTTAATAAGAAGAGGAGCAGCAGGCTGATCCTGGCTATTAAATGGAGCTAATAGAAGGGAAACAGATTACAAGGATGAAGATGCCAACTGTTGAGGCCACGAGGCTCCTAAAAGGAGACTAGATCCTGGAGTTTACTAGTCTAGGAAAAAGAAATTAAGAATCTGAAAGGGTAGAGACTTCCACAACAGTATGGGCAAAGCACAGTGCCTACCACATAGGATTACGGAGAGGGAAAAGAAAAGTGGCTGGATGCCTTCCAAAAAACCATTCTGTGGCTGCAAGTTTGTTACCTTTAGATAAGAACACTGTTCTATAAAATCATCTGATTTTGTGTCCTATAATGTTTTGATTTGCTATTCCTTTCACCAAAAAAAAATTTTTGGTTGAACAAAATAAGTACACACATTCTCTTTTTCCTCATCCTGTCCCTGTTGCCCACCCCACCTGGACCAAACGTACCAGGCTTGCTTTTCACTGTCAGTCCTATGTTGAAGTCACTTTTGGTCAATGCACAGATCAACTTCTGATATCTTTGGTTGTATTCCTTTATATTGTTGTGGCTATGATACAAATTGTTTCACTTAATTCACTCTTTAGCAGTTCATAAATGTCTTTTCAAATTTCTCTTGAGTTATTTATATTTGCCATTTTTACGATGTAATAGTATTCCATTACATTCCTATGCCATGGTTTGTTTAACCATACCCCTATTGATGGACACCCATTTTTATTTATCCTGTTGTCATAATCTCCTTAGAGTATGTTTTCTTCACACTCCTTAAAAAATTCCCATCTTGTCTTAGCTAAACAAAGAGAAAAAGCTCTTGTCCATATGTACCTAGGCCAAGAGGAAAGTAGCAACAGGGGCAGGCCTGGTGCTTGCTGTAGATACCTTAGTTTCTTAGAATGGGTCTGACTGTTAGAGGATAATCCAGGGTAGAAAATGAGGCAAGAAAGTGGTGATGAATCTTTCTCATCTGAGTGATATATGACTCTCACCAAGATGACCATTAAGATAATGTTAAATACTTGCTCAGCTCATATATACTTTGTCTTCTAAGAAGATACTCTCAATTCTTTAGAATTCAGACAGCTCACTGTACATGTGTTCTCTTGAAGAGGAGACTATAGGGGAAAGAAATAATGAAGGAGAAAGAAAATGGGCCTAAGGACTAGGTATCTTAAATCTGTAGTTATCTGAGTGCCCCCTGCAAAAAAAAGTCTGTAACTTTGTTCAGGGTCTACCATGGGCCTGGTAGAGGTGCCTATATTTCATGGTATATTTCATGAGGATATTCCTGCCTAAAAATTACTTAAACCTCAGTTTTTGTTTCTTTTAATTGGGAAGTACTCTCTGTTGCCAGTTTTAAAAATTAAAAATCCTGGAAAATGATTTGACTGAAAATGAGAGACATAACAACATTAGTGTGCAGAGACAAAGTTCATCATAGTATACACTAATATCCCTCATTTTCAGTCAGATTGTGTAAATTTACCATAAGTAAAAGAATTAAGATATTCAGTATTCAAGTTGAAATCTGATTTTAGGCATAATGTGAATTTAGAATTTGAATCTCTCAAAAATAAATAAATAAAATAAAAAGTAAAAAGAGGGGTGGCTAGGTGGTGCAGTGAGTAGAGCGCTGGCCCTGGAGTCAGAAGGACCTGAGTTCGGATGTGGCCTCAGACACTTAACACATACACAAACAAAATCCTAGCCGTGTGACCTTGGGCAAGTTACTTAACCCCAATTGCCCTCCAAAAGAAAAATAGAATTTAAATCTTGGTTACAAGTAAAAGAAGTATACTCCCCCCCTCCCCCCCAAATAGCACACAGTCTGCTCATGAGTTTTCTTTCTGTCCTTTGTATTTGAAGAATTGATGGCTTCTTCTCTCTTTCCATCTTTTTCTTTCTCTTTGGACAAATAGTGTTAATAAAGGACTGATAGCTTTTTGTACTTAGACATTTGTAGAACTGGGTCCAAGTTTGGCGTCAATCTGAATTAGAGAAAAGAAAATGTTTCTACTTTTTTCTAGTAAAGGAAATCCCAGAACCACAGAATCACAGAGTTGGAAAGGCTTTTGGAGGCCATCTGGTCCAACTTAGATTTGAAAAATAACCCCAGCACAAAACACTTGGTGATTTTACCTTTGCTTTAAGATATTCAGTGAGGGGTTAGCCACTACCTCCCACTGTGCTCCATTCCACTTCTGAATAGCTTTGTTAGGAAGTGTTCTCTTACATCAAATCTAAATCAGCCTCTTTAGATTTCAACCATTGCTCCTAGTTTTGCCTTGTAGAATCAAGAGGAATAAGTCTTTTCCCTCAACTATGTGATAGAATTTCAATCCTGCCATTTTGTATAGATTAGGAAGCTGAGACCCAGAGAAGGTAAGTGTGTATAGATCCAGCTGTTAGGCCAGTGGCTGAACAGAAAATCCAGTTTATATTTTTCATTTTTGTATTTGTGTGGTAGATTGGAAACGGTAATGTATGACTTGGAGATTCTGCTTTGATTTCATCACCAATCACTGGTATTAAATGGAGTGACATATAAACCTTATAAGAAAGAGAAACTGCCTCTGGAATTCACATATAATTTGGTAGCAGTCATGAGAAAGTGTAATGATGTCTGGGGAAAAAACACTACTAGCATTAAGTTTGGGAGTAAGTGTTATTGAAAGATATTTTTTTCTTCAAGATTCTGGTTTATGCTTTTTGGTGGGGAAGATAGGTGGCATAGAGAGGCAAGTCTTAGAGTTTCATGAATCTGAGCTTTTATGACGAACTAAGAAAATCTTTCAAATAAACTACTTTGCTATTTGACTGGTTAAGAGTAGACATTCCAAGAAGAAATGTATTGATTAGCCTGGGGAGAGTATGGTAAGATGAAACATTTAGAACAGAAAGTCTTGTAGGAATTTTCACCTAAGGGTCTCCTCTTTTTTTCCATAGATGTTTAGTCATTAATTCTTACAGCATATTGAGAGGTAGGAATATATGCATTTCAAATATAGAGAAACTGAACTACAAATGGTTTCATCCATTTCTAGTCACCACTTCTTAGACTGAGTCTTGGTTAGCAGTAGGACAGACAAAGAGATAGCAGAATTAGGAGTCAGGTTGGTCCATGGGGTAGCTAGGTGGTGCTGTAAATAGAGTGCTAGGCTTGAAGTCAGGAAGACTCATATTCCTAAATCTGGCCTCCAGACACATGCTAGCTGTGTGACCTTGGGCAAATCCAAAAAATCTGTTTGCCTCAGTTTCCTCCTCTTTAAAATGAGTTGGAGAAGGAAATGGAAAACCACTCCAGTATCTTTGCTAAGAAAACCCCAAATGGAATCATGAAGAATCAGACCTGACTGAAAAATGGCTGCATGACAACTGGTCCAGAGGTTTCTGTTAAATAATGAGAGTCTGGACACCAAGAAAGCTCCAGTGGTCAGGAAGTCAGGTGGTATAAGGAAGACCCTTAAGAAAAGTAAGGGAAGGTAGAGTGAGAGAGTCTTCACAGGTAGAAATCTGAAACCCATGCTTGCTGCTTGAAGAACACATGGACAGAGAGAGACTTGGATGAGGAATCTAGGAAGAGAGGCCTGGACAGCAAGAGCTGACTTGACCACACAGGTCCTGAGTAACATGTTAGAAGCTAGGGATAGGGTTTGCTACTTTGTAAGGGGGAACCACCTTCACCAAGAATCATCTTGGCGCTCTTCACCAGTGGACACGTCATGTACCTCTTTCAGCCTCAGAGTCCTCAGCTATAAAATAAAAGGTGTGAAATAGATGCCTTTTGTAGTCCTTTCCAGTACTAAAACTATGATCAGTCTATCAGCAGCATTTATTAAGCAAGGTACTAGGCAGACAGATATAAAGGAGAGGGGGAAATGAACAAGCTTTTTTAAAGTGCCTGCAGTATAAGCACTGTACTAAGCACTTTATAAATATTACCTTATTTGTTCCTTTACAACAACCCTGGGAGGTAGGTGCTTTTATTATCTGCATTTTATGGTTGAGGAAACTGAGGCAGATAGCGGTTAGGAGACTTGTCCAGGGTCACACAGCTAGTGTACATATCTGAGGCTAGATTTGAACTGTGGTCTCCCTGCCTCTAGGTGGTATATAAAGATTAAAATAATTCCTACTCTCAAGAAGTTTACATCAATAGGGAAACTGTATGTAAGTATGTGTGTGTGTATGTGTGTAAGTGAAAATATATATGGAATAAATATAAATAAAAATAAAAAAAACAAGATGGGGAGGGCATTAGCATTTGGAGGAATCAGAAAAGGCTTCCTGTACAAGGTAGTAGTGCTTGAGTTGTGTCTTAAAGGAGCAAATGGATGCTGTGAATCAGAGGTGAGGAAGGAGTGCATCCCAGGGATGAAGACAGGAAATAGAATGCTGTGTATGATGAACAGAGAGTATTCCTTTTGACTGAATACAAGAAGGGGAGACATGTACAGTGAGGCTGGAAAGATAGGGTGGAGCCGTGTTAAGAAGGGCTTTAAAAGGTGAACAAAAGAGCTTATATAATGTCCTAAGGACACTAGGGAGCCCTGGAGTTGATTTGAGTAGAGGAGTTAACATGATCAGATCTGAGCTTAAGGAAAATCACTTTGGTGTCTTGTGTTGAGGACAGACTGGAGGAGGGGAAGATGCTATAATCTCTTTCTCCAGGGCCAGTATAGGGATCAGGATGTGACAAGCAGTGAGCCCACAAGTGGCAGCCAGCAGGAACCCTTGACTAGACTAGAGGAGTAGGAGTGGTCAGGCAGTTCTTGGCTGTATCATTTAACAGCCATGAAATTGGACTCCAGATCTATTTATTAATGTTATTTCACTTTTAACTTCTAGGGCATGGGGTCATATGTTCTTCTCTCTTACTTAATTAGAAAACTATGAAATAATATTTGAATAAGTATTTTTGCTTCACAAATAATAATGTCTAATAAAATCTCCTCTCACCCCCTATATTTCACATTAGACCAAATGTTCATCCTTTATTCCAAAGGCACCAGAGCACATACATGTTTCACAGTGATGGGCTGGCAGGATATGAAAGGAGAATTTCAGTGCCAGTTTTTTTTTAAGCCTGGTCTCAATATGAGTCTGTTTCTGATTTATAATTTGGCAGGAGAAAAACCTGACCACAAGGCGGATGCTGTGGCGAATCAGGTTTAGTTACCTCAAAGGTAACTAAATAAGTCCCATGTGTATGTGATATGAGACTTCAGGTCCCAAGTGGCTCTGAAGTCTTAGAAGTAAGGGTAGAATCTCCACGTGCGAGATTGTATTTACAGCGACCTGCCAGCACTTGTCAGTAGCTCCATGACGTTTTCTCTGACAGTTCAGGAAGCGATTTATTGGCTTTGCTGCAAAGCTTCCTTGGGGCTCGAAGCCACAAATAGAGTGGGAAAATTTTATTTGATGTTGTGGCTCCCTGAAAATGAGCTCAGTTTGAGTTTATGGCTATAAATAATGCCGGTGTTGAGGACTGAGTGGATATCCTGTCAGTGGAGTCTTAATTGTGACCAAAAAAGTAGTATATCTGGTCTGAGTATGTCTGTGGCCTCTCCAGGAGTGCTAGATAAATATCCATCATGTACGTGGCTACACTTATTCTGTAGCTGGACCACAAGCAGGCATGGAGTAGGCAGAAGCCTTGCTTTTGTTTCAGGTGGAATTGTTAATGGACTGAATGGTCATGTTTTATAGGAAAAAGAGAATTGGTCAGTCAGAACTGTGTTTGAAAACTATCTGTGATTTTTACTGGATGTGTAGTCTTCAGCCAATCAGTCAACCCTTCTGAGACTCAGTTACTTGAGCTGTAACATGGGGATAGTAATAGTAATTTGATTCTTAGTAATGGCTGTGAATTTCAGATGAGAAAGGATCTATGTATAATGCTTTACAGATCTTAAAGTAATGTAAACATACTTTTTATTGCTATCTCATTCTGTTTTTCAGTAGGGTTCAGATAGAAATAAGTTCTAGGACAGGTCACCATCCTGCTATTATTCCTGTTATTAGGATTTATAGTTACCCCTTCCACATCAAGGGAGTTAGGAGCTGTAATAATAATGCAATATCTTCAGATTCAAATTACATTAGCGTTACCGGAGCATGGCGCCCCTGCGATCTGGAAAATCCATGTAAATTTTTTTGGATCTCATTTTGTACCAGAGAAGAAGTCTGAATTTTTTTTTCTTTTATGGAGTGTTTATAGTACCCTATTGTAAAATTTGGGTTATGTGTTTGGTCATAGGTTATATATAGGTTAATGTTAATTAAAAATATTGTATGAAAAAGGAAATCTAAAAAATACTAAATAGATATGAAAATTAAAAGTGTATTGAGCTCTTGTGCCAAGCTCCTCAAGGTACCCAGTCTTTGGTGCTGCTGGACTCAGCACTTCCCATGGTGAGCCTTTTTATCTGCAACTACTCAAGATGCCTGAGGAAGTGGAGAAGAGGAGGTGGAGACCTTTGCCTTCCAGGCAGAGATTGCTCAGCTTGATTATCAACCTTCTATTCTAATAAGGAAATCTTCCTGCGAAAGACCATTTCTAATGCTTCTGATGCCCTGGACAAGATCTGTTATGAGAGTTTGACAGATCCTTCCAAATTGGACAGTGGTAAAGAACTAAAGATTGACCTCATCCCCAACCCTCAGGAGCGTACTCTGACTTTGGTGGATACTGGCATTGGCATGACAAAAGCCGATTTGATCAATAACTTGGGGACCATTGCCAAGTCTGGCACCAAGGCTTTCATGGAGGCTTTGCAGTCTGGAGCAGACATCTCCATGATTGGTCAGTTTGGTGTGGGTTTTTTTCTGCTTACTTGGTGGCAGAGAAAGTAGTTGTCATCACCAAGCACAATGATGATGAACAGTATGCCTGGGAGTCTTCTGCTGGTGGCTCTTTCACAGTCCGTGCTGACCATGGTGAGCCTATTGGTAGGGACACCAAGGTGATCTTACATCTGAAAGAAGACCAGACAGAGTATCTGGAAGAGAGGAGGGTCAAGGAGGTTGTAAAGAAGCACTCTCAATTCATTGGCTATCCCATCACACTCTATCTGGAGAAAGAACGAGAGAAGGAAATCAGTGATGATGAGACAGAGGAAGACAAAGAGAAAGAAGAGGAAGAGCCAGCTAAAGATGAGGGGAAACCCAAGATTGAAGATGTAGGATCTGATGAAGAAGATGAAGGCAAGGACAAAAAGAAGAAAACCAGGAAGATCAAGGAGAAATACATTGAGCAGGAAGAGCTGAACAAGACTAAGCCCATCTGGACACGTAACCCTGATGACATCAGCCAAGAGGAATATGGCGAGTTTTATAAGAGCCTCACCAATGATTGGAAAGATCACTTGGCAGTAAAGTATTTCTCTGTGGAAGGTCAGCTTGAATTCAGAGCTCTATTCTTCATCCCCCACCAGGCTCCTTTTGATCTCTTTGAAAACAAGAAGAAGAACAACAACATTAAGCTCAATTTGATGGGAAGACCCTTGTCTCTGTTACTAAGGAAGGGTTAGAACTTACAGAGGATGAAGAAGAAAAGAAAAAAAATGGAGGAGAGCAAGGCAAAATTTGAGAACTTGTGCAAGCTAATGAAGGAAATTCTGGATAAGAAGGTTGAGAAAGTGACACTTTTCAATTGACTGGTGTCTTCACCCTGCTGCATTGTGACTAGCACATATAGCTGGACGGCCAACATGGAATGCATCATGAAGACCCAGGCATTAAGAGACAACTCCACAATGGGTTACATGATGGCCAAGAAGCACCTGGAAATAAACCCAGGTCACCCCATTGTGGAGACTCTCAGGCAGAAGGCTGAGGCTGACAAGAACGATAAGGCTGTGAAAGACCTGGTCTTGCTTTTTGAGACAGCTCTGCTGTCTTCAGGTTTCTCCCTTGAAGATTCCCAGACTCACTCAAACCGAATTTACCGCATGATTAAGGTAGGTCTTGGCATTGATGATGATGAGGTGACAGCAGAAGAACCCAGTGATGCTGTTCCTGATGAAATCACTCCACTTGAAGGAGATGGAGATGCATTCCTCATGGAGGAAGTGGATTAGAGGAACCTCTGCATCAGACCCCCACCCTCTGTATAGTTCCTTGTGTTTTCCCACAGCAGCAGTTAGAGGCCCTGCCTTTGCCTGGCTCCATCTGCCAATGTCTAGTGGTTTTTTTTTTTCCTCCTGTTTTCCAGTGTATTAGGGCAGGGCTTACAGGGTCCCTGTTCCCCCTCTTGTGGGCTGTTAATGTTTATTTTGTTCTGAAATTAAAGTATGAAGAATAAAGAGAATGCAGTTTTTACACGGAAAAAAAAAGCGTATTGAGCAAGAGGAGGTGAATGTGTAGAGCTATACCCCTCGTGGCATGAGGTAGGAGTGGTGGAAGTGCAGTCTCTCTGGGGTTGTTGTTAATTTTTTTAAACCTACCTGTGATATATGGAAACCTTGATGGGGAAAGCCTTGATGTGGAAGGGATAATCTCATTCTCAGTAGGCTCATCTAGTATCTGTGTTGCAATTACAACAATTCAACAATAGAAAGAATAAAGAAAGAATGAATGAATGAAAAGTTTTTTTTTTTTAAGTACTTAACTATGTGTCCAGCACTGAGCTAAACCCTTGGAATATAAATACAAAAGCAAAGACGGTCATGTCCTCAAGAAACTTAAATTCTGATGGGGCAAAACACATAGTAAAGTGGTGACCTGGAAAGGGAATGTTGATCCTGAAAATAAATAGCTCACAACCTATCAAATTCAAGAACAGTGTTGGAGTTGGTTTAATCACATGGCTTATGGATACAGAAAAAGAGGGGGGCAGGGTGGCTGGAGAAGGTAGAAGAAGGGTAGCTAGGTAGCTGTTCAGGAGGGGAAGTGGCCAAAGGGGAGAGAGTGAAGGAGGGGTCTGGTTTGTGGTGAGAGAGGCAAACAACTATCTGGAGAGTGGTGCTCCAGGGCAGACGCTGCTTCTGGACTGAGGCTCTGGTGTAAGTGATAAGGCTGTTATTAGCTAAGGGGTTTTAGAGGTGTCCAAGAGGAAGGAGGAAATAGGAGTGATATGTCCCTTATCCTTTTCCCACTTAATTTTTGTCTGCTTGGTTTTGCCTCTGTCTTTTGAAAGCTTTTCATTTTATGTTTTTGTCAGTCAATCAATAAATACTTATTTTTTATATGCCAGACACCGTGCTAAGTGCTGGGGATATAAAGAAAGACAAAAGACATTTTCTACTTTCAGGGAGTTCATATCCTAATTGGGAAAGCAACATTGTACAATTGAGCAATATACAGGATAAATAGGGGGGAAAACCAGCAGAAGGAAGGCACTAGAATTTAGGGGGATTGGAAAAGATTTTCTGTAGAAGGTGGGATTTTAGGTGGGGCTTGAAGAAAGCCAGGGAAGCCAGGAGGCAGAGATGAGGAGGGAGAGCATTCCAGGTATGGGGGACAGCCAGTGAAAATTGCTCGTTGGGAGATGCAGTTTCTTGTTTAAAAACAAAACAAAACAATAGTTACTCTATTAGACTATGTAGAATGTTGTAAGGTGTAAGAAGTCTGGAAAGATAGGGATCGGATTAGTCTATGAAGACCTTTGGAAGACCAGAGGATTTTTTATTTGGTTCTGGAGGTGGTCAAGATCCATTATAGTTTATTGAGTAGGGGCTGATAAAGTCAGACTTGTGCTTTAAGAAGATCATTTTGGAAGCCAAGTGGAGGATAGACTTGAGAGAGAGAGAGAGAGAGAGAGAGAGAGAGAGAGAGAGAGAGAGAGATATTTATGGCTTATAGTAGTCCAGATGTAAGGTGGTGAGGGCCAGCATCATGACAGTGTCAGAGGAGAGGAGGGGACACATATGCAAGAAATGTTTAGGGAAGAAAAATCAAAAGCCTTGGCAGTGTATGGGATAAATGGGGTGAAAGAGAGTGAAGTGTTGAGCTGGACACCTAGGTTGTAGTACTGGGTGAATAGGAAGATGATGGTCCCCTTGACAGTAATAGGGGAATTCAGAGGCAGGGAGAGTTTTGGGGAAAAGATAGTTCAGGACTGGTAATAATGAGTTTAAGATATCTATGGGACATCCAGTTTGAAATGATAATAGACAGTTAGATTGAGTTTGGAAGTTAGGAGAGAGGTTAAGGGCTAGATAAGTAGATATGAGAATAGTCAGCATGAAGATAATTGAATTCATGGGAACTGATGAGATCACCAAGTGAAATAGTATAGAGGAAGAAAAGAAGAATGCTCAGGACAAAGCCTTATGGGACATCTATCTTTAGCAGGCATAGTTTGGATGAAGATGGAGCAAAGGAATCTGAGAAGATGTAATTAGAAAGGAGGAGAATCAGGACAGATTATTGTCACAAACACCTAGAGAAGAGAGTATCAAGGAGAAGAGAAGGTGGTCAGCAATATCTAAGGCTGTAGAGAGATCATTAAGGATGAGGACTAAGAAAAGGTCATTATATTTGGCAATTAAGAAATTCGTAATATTTGGGATACTGACATTTTAAAAAAAACAAAAAGCTGTTTTTCTTTGAGTGAATATGCTAGCTAGGTTATTGTGAGCAGCAGTTTGGTCTCTGATGACGGACTTGTTCCAGTTCATTTTATTGATGGAAGTCGCTAGAATATTTTGAAATCTATGTTATTTTTAGCATGGGAATTTGTTATTTGTCAGTCTGGGAAAGATAGGGAGCTTCTGGTTGGTAATTCTAACCACCAGAACATGTCTTCCTAGGTGTTGGACTAGTATTAATTTGTATAGCCTGTATTACTGTTACATTGTCACAATTATTTCCTGCATAGTTTACATTAATCACCAAGTTCCCAGTCCTTATGATTACCTGGTAATGAACTATCCTCAATCTCCATCATAAAGCTTTCAGTTTCTACAAGCAAATCTGTATGGTTTGGCCATTTACCCCTTTTTTTTTTATTGGTTTGTTGTTAACTGAGTTTATTCTATTCACAGAAGACCTTTTGGCCACCCATTCTTGTAGCTTAGATTTTTTCATAGGCTTTATTAAAAGATATGCACCTAATTATCAAGCTTGCCTTTTACTTGAAATGATGTGTGACTATTGCAAAAGTATTTCTGCAGGTGTATGACCTATTTGATTCTTTAAGTTCTCTTTTTATCAGTCCTTTTCCTCCTTAGAACTGGTATTCAGAATACTAGTTTTTATTAAAATTTTTTTTAATTCTGCAGTTTCAGAGGAACAAATTAAAGATATCTATAATCATATGAAAAAATGTTCTAAATCACTATTGATTAGAGTAATGCAAACCAAAACAACTGAGGCACCACATCTTACTTGTCAGATTGGCTAACATGACAAAACAGGAAAATGATAAAAGATGTGGGAAAATTGGAACACTAATGCATTGTTGGTGGAGTTGTGTACTGATCTAACCATTTTGAAGATCAATTTGGAACTATGCCCAAAAGGCTATAAAAACGGGTATACCCTTTGACCCAGCAATACCACGTCTAGAGCTGTATCCCAAAGAGATCTTAAAAGTGGGAAAAGAACTGGTATATACAAAAATATTTTTTTTAGTTTTCTTAAACAAATGCTTTATTAACTTCTGTTTTACATCATTCATTTCTGCCAGATTTTGAGTTACAATCATTTTCTCCCCATTATTCCCCTACCCAACCTCCCAGAATAGTAGTCCCACAAGATATCGCTTCCTCCAATCTGCTCTCTCCCATACCTTCTCCCATACCCCCATCCACTTTTCCATTAGAGGAAGGTGAATCTTTGTGTCCCAATGCCTGCACATCTTATCTCCCTATTACAAGCAAAAGAGTATTACTAATAATATTTATATATATTTGAAACATTTAATGTTACGACCTCAAATTTCAGATCCATTTCCTTCCTCCCTTGTCACCCATTCCCTCTTGGGAGATAAGTAATTCAGTATATGTTGTACATGTCTAGCTATGGAAAACATTATCATAGTAGATATATTGTACAAGGCTGCTTATAATTCCCTCCCACTCATCCCACCCCCCACCTGGTCCATTCCCTACATGATCCTGTCCCTCTTCTATAGTGGGTACTTCCAACCTCCCCTCACCCCAAGGATGCCCTCCCATCCATCATCCCTCCTCTCATCCCCCTTCCCCCTATCCTGCTGCAGGTTGAGACATCCCATTTAGTATGTATGTCATTTTCTCTCTGAACCAAATTCAATGTGAATGTGGTTTTGCCTTTTTAGCCTTCCTTATTCTCCCCCTCCTTTGCAACCACTTCCCCTTGCTTCTTCTACATGGGATAGTTTACCCTACCCCATCTCTCCCCATCTCCTCTTGCCACTTTCCTCTCTCACCTCATAATTTCATCCCTTGAGTATTCTCCCTTCCCAAGAAATTCAACCTATGCCCTCTATCCATATATAACTGTAACCATATACACACACATTCACATATGTATTCATATGACCACACCCCCTTCTTCCATTATTTTCTTTTTATTTATTTATTTATTTTAAACAAATACTTTAATAACTTCTGTTTTACATCATTCATTTCTGCCAGGTTTTGAGTTACAATCATTTTCCCCCCATTATTCCCCTACCCAACCTCCCAGAATAGTAGTCCCACAAGATATCGCTTCCTCCAATCTGCTCTCTCCCATACCTTCTCCCATACCCCCATCGACTTTTCCATTAGAGGAAGGTGAATCTTTGTGTCCAATGCCTGCACATCTTATCTCCCTATTACAAGCGAAAGAGTATTAATAATAGTATTTATATATATTTGAAACATTTAATGTTACGACCTCGAATTTCAGATCCATTTCCTTCCTCCCTTGTCACCCATTCCTTCTTGGGATACAAGTAATTCAGTATATGTTGTACATGTCTAGCTATGCAAAACATTATCATGGTAGATATATTGTACAAGGCTGCTTATAATTCCCTCCCACTCATCCCACCCCCCACCTGGTCCATTCCCTACATGATCCTGTCCCTCTTCTATAGTGGGTACTTCCAACCTCCCCTCACCCCAAGGATGCCCTCCCATCCATCATCCCTCCTCTCATCCCCCTTCCCCCTATCCTGCTGCAAGTTGAGATATCCCATTTAGTATGTATGTCATTTTCTCCCTGAACCAAATTCAATGGGAATGTGGTTTTGTCTTTTTAGCCTTCCTTATTCTCCCCCTACTTTGCAACCACTTCCCCTTGCTTCTTCTACATGGGATAGTTTACCCTACCCTGTCTCTCCCCATCTCCTCTTGCCACTTTCCTCTCTCACCTCATAATTCCATCCCTTGAGTATTCTCCCTTCCCAACAAATTCAACCTATGCCCTTTATCCATATATAACTGTAACCATATACACACACATTCACATATGTATTCATATGACCACACCCCCTTCTTCCATTATTTTCATAGTGAGAAAGATATCATCAGTCACTGTTATTGCTTTTCTATATAGGAATGTAAATAGTTCAGCTTTGATAAGTTCCTTTTGATTTCTTTTCCCTGATTACCTTCTCAGGCATCTCTTACTTCTTGCGTCTGGATGTCAAATTTTCTATTCAACTCTGGTTTTTTCCTCAAGAATGCTTGAAAGTCCTCTATTCCACTGAATGACCATATTTTCCCCTGAAACAAAATACTCAGTTTTGGTGGGTAGGTGACCCTTGGGTTCATTTCCAGTTCTTTTGCCTTCTTGAATATCATATTCCATGCCCTTCGATCCCTCAGTGTAGAAGCTGCCAGGTCCTGGGCTATTCTGATTGTGTTTCCACAATATTGAAATTGTTTCTTCCTGGCTGCTTGTAGTATTTTCTCCTTGATCTGGGTATTCTGGAACCTGGCTATAATATTCCTGGGAGTTTTCTTTTTGGGATCTTTTTCAGGAGGTGATCTGTGGATTCTTTCAACCTCTATTTTGCCCTCTGGATCTAAACATCAGGGCAGTTTTCCTTGAGAATTTCTTGAAGGGTGATTTCTAGGTTCTTTCCTTGATCATGGCTTTCAGGTAGTCCAATAATTTTTAAATTGTCTCTCCTGGATCTATTCTCCAGGTCAGTGGTTTTTCCCATGAGATATTTCACATTGCCTTCTAATCTTTCATTTGTTTGGATCTGCTTAACAGCATCTTGATTTCTCATAAGTCATTAGCTTCCATTTGCTCCAGTCTAACTCTGAAGGAATGAATCTCCTCAGTGAACTTTTGAGATTCTTTTTCCATCTGGCAAATTCGACTTTTTAAGGCATTCTTCTCCTCATTGCCCTTTTGGGCCTCCTTTGCCATTTGAGTTAGTCTATTTTTTAAGGTGTTGTTTTCCTCAGTCAGGTGTTGACCCTCATTTCATACTTTTCCTGCATCCTTCTCATTTCTCTTTCCAATTTTTCCTCCACTTCTCTTATTTGATTTTTAAAGTCCTTCTTAAGGTCCTCTATGGCCTTCAACCTGCTCACGTTTTCCCCTGGGGCTTTTGGAGCAGGACGTCTGACCTCAGAGTCCTTTTCTCACTCTATGCCCCAAAAATAGGAGTCTAGGGTTGATTTTTTCTGTTTCCTTTGCCTTGGCATGTTGCCACTTAATTGCTTGACTTTTGGGCTTGTTGCCACACTATGGCTTTAAGGCCAGATAGAGGAATTTTCATCCTGAATGTGTGGGGGGCAACTTCCGTTTCTGGCAAGCTGTAAACCCACCCACGACTTCCACCCTAGATCACAATCCAGATCCAGGGAGGTTAAAGCAAGAGCGATTACCCCCCAAGACTGATCGCTGGATCTCCCTACAATTTGGAGGCCGGGAGCTGGAGCTGCCTCTGAAAACTGCAAAATAGCGTGTCTCCTCAGTGGCTTCTAGCCCCCAGGGGAGGGAGCCGACGCATTCCCTAAATACCAGTCCCAAAAGTCCATAGGACACCAACCTCTTACTTTGTCCTAGGCATGTCTATGTTGATAATTCTGGAGTCGCCACAGCTGCTGGTGTTCTGGGGTTCCTCCAGCTGGCTGCTGGCCCTGCCGCCCTGGGGCTAAAACCTCGGCTCAGGCGGACCTGGGCTTGGCTTGGCTCCTGCGCACTGTGCGCTGCCAGGTCCTAGACCGCTGCGCTGGTCCTTCCTGCAGGGCCTCTGGGCTGTCCTCAGCGGGAGGTTAGCTTCTCTGTGTCGTTCTGTGGGTGCTGGGGGTACAAAAATATTTATAGCAGCTTTTTGTGGTAGCAAAGAATTGGAAATCAAGGGGATGCCCATCAATTGGGGAATGGCTAAACAAGTTGTGGTATATAAATGTAATGGAATACTACTGTACTATAAGAAATGAGCAGATGGACTTCATAATACCCTGGAGAGTCTTTATATAAACTGATTCTTAATGGAGGGGAGCAGAACCGGAAGAACATTGTATACAGTTACAGACACATTGTATCTGTGATGGCTGACTTTGATAGACTGGACTCCTCTCAGCAATGCAAGGCTATAAGACATCTCCAAAAGACTCATGATGAAAAGGAACTATCCGCCTCCAGAGAAAGATTTACGGAGTCTGAATGCAAATTGAAGCAAACTAATTCCTCTCTCTCTCTTTTGTTTTGTTCCTTCTTTCTTGTTGTTCATTCCGTTGGTTATAATTCTTTTTTACAACTTGACTAATGTTTCATGTGAAAGTATTTGTAGAACCTATATTGGATTGCATGCTACTATGGAGGTGGGAGTTGGAGGGAGGTGAAGGAGGGGGAGAAAATTTGGAACTCAAGGGATTGTGGAACTGAATGTGGTAAAACTAAAAGTAAATTATAAATTTTTTTTTGAAATTCTGAACTTACCACCAAATAAAACAAGCATTTCCATATAAAAAAATAGAAAAGAAAAAGGATTGTACGTGAAACTGTAGATGTCAATTACGTACAATTTGCTTTTCCTTTTTAATAATAAAATATATTTAGCATGTAACTTTCAAAGATATCCTACTTGTCTGTGTTACCTACTTAATGAATGTTAGTAATTTTGAATTTAAAAGGTTCACAAATTTAGAGCCAGAAGGAAGCTTGGAGAGATGGATAGATGAATGAATGGACAGATGAATGAATGAATGAATGAATGAAGAAACAAAAAAGCATTTATTAATTGTCTGCTTTGTGCCAAGGACTGCTAAATAATGGGGATAGAAATAGAGTAATTGAGGCTATCTCTGTCTGCTCTCATGGACCTGATATTCTAATTAGAGAAAATGGTACATTAAAGAAAATGTAACTATTATCCAGGTGGAAAGGCCTGAAAATCTTAAGGTTTTCAGCAGGAGCGGACATGGTACAACCTGGAGGTCCTTGAGTTATTATAAGAACGTCAGATGCCAATGCTGGGGGGATTCATGTGACTATAAAATTCTGGATTTTTTGCACTTGGAGTCAGAACTTTGGTTTAGATCCTGGCTCTATTATTTACATACTATTTGACCATAGGTAAGTTAATTATTTAACCTTTCTACCCCACAATTTTCTCATATGTAACATAAGATAGTTGAATTAGTGTAGAGATAGCACATGTGCTACCCACAACTGGAGCTAGATTAAAATGTAATTGGGAAGTATTTAACAAAATAAATAAGTTACCATGTGGCACCTAGGGATTCTTATCTGTGGTTTGGAAATGGGTGACCTTTCTATTTGAGTTTGACATCACTGGACTGGGTGACCAACCATTAAGACTTTTAGTAGCTTGGGAACCTACCATTTCCCAAGCGGAAATGTGTTCTAAGGTTTTGTTCACTTATTTCAGTATCATTTGTGAATAAGAGCACTTGGAGGACCTCAACTCATAAGATGCCAAAAAATTAAAATAAAGTGCCAAAAGTTATTTTATAACTTTTGATTTTCTTTTTTTTAAAGCAGTTGGGGTTAAGTAACTTGCTCAGAGTTACACGGCCAGTCATTATTTATGTGTGGGTACTCATTTTCTGAGGCCGGATTTGATCCCAGGTCATTCCAACTCTGAGGCTGGCACTCTTACTCACTGCTCCAACTAGCCACCCCATGTGATTTTCTTTTACTATGTGAATTACTCCTGAAAGCCTTCATTTGATATTTACTATAGCATAAACCAAAAATGATATAGGGCATAATTCTAAATCTGATATTAAATTTTCTGTATGATATTTTCAGGAGGTCTGATTCTGGAATTAAATCATTTAGCCATGTATGTTCCTATTGGCTGTATTATTTTCTAAAGTGCAAGATCTGAACCTGAGTTTTCTTGGCTCGTGATTTAAAAAGTTCATACCTTTTTGTAGCATTGGTAATATGGTATTTAAAAACAAACACAAATATATCTATATAGTTATCTCTGTGAAAAGATAGTTTTAAAAGAAGAGCAAAAAGTATATTAAATTTATTGTCATTTGATAAAGTTCCAGAAAGGACAGCTGGAGACCTAATAATAGCAAGACATACAGTTGCTTTTGCATGTTAAAATTCTTCTTAGACATTATTCTTTTTCTACCATTCATTAAGCAGTATCTTACCCATTTTATTAAAAAAAAAAGTTATATAGGAAACAGATGGCAAAACAATTCAATATTAGAGAGAGAGAGAGAGAGAGAGAGAGAGAGAGAGAGAGAGAGTTTGTGTGTGTGTGTGTGTGTGTGTGTGTGTATGTGTATGTGTATGTATGTGTATTCCTAATGGACCTGATTATGGGCCAGATTGATTTTATGAGTTGAGGTTTTAAGTACTTTTGGAGGATGTGCTGGGATATCTTTTGTCCTCATACCATTTCTTCTATAGTTAATTGAAATTGGAATTGGTGTGGCTATCACTTTATAGATTCATTACAATGTAAGAGAAGTCCTATGATGTACGTTTTGGGCTAAAGGATTCCAAAGTGAAGAATTCAAAAAATCATGTCCTAAACTACTCCTGTCATGAAAAGGTTAACCAGAAAGATGCCCAGCTTAATCCGACCTTTCCTACAAATGAGCCTGGTGATTATTTCTGGGTCCGGGTCTTCTGAACCTTTGAACTGAAAATGACAGAACAAACATGGCTAACTGGAAGTTGATGCCCAAGCTAAGTGAAGCAGTCATGAGAGTACTTATTTGCCCTTTATGAATTCAAGTTATCTGACCCCGATCAGCTATATCCTTGGAAGTAGCAAGGCCCATCTCCCTCTCAGGACACTTATGTAATTTTGTTATGTCATTTACTAGTTATCAAAGATGCAACCACAGTAGAGTTCAAACTACCTAAGTGACCAAACTGCTTTAAGGTTCACATTGGTAAAATAAGTTTATTCATTTACTAATAGCATTCAGAAGGGTTTCTTCATGACTTTGAGTTTGTCTAATTAAGAAACAAATAAAAAAAGTATAATGAAGTAGTGTATTTTGAATACATACTTTTGGGGTAGTGTGTGTGTGTGTGTGTGTGTGTGTGTGTGTGTGTGCGCATGCACGCACGTGCATGTACTTATTAGAACTGGGTCCATGGTAAGAATAGATACTAAATGTGTCTGAAGAGCTCTCCTTTAAGTAAAATTTATAATGTTTAAGGTTTAACATTTGTGACTGTTATATCAGTTTTGGCTACTTTTGTCATGCCTTAGACAATATGGATCATAGATTTAGAACTAGAAGGACTATAGAAAGCATCTAATCTAACCCTCTTATTTTCAAGATGAGGAAACTGAAGGCTAGGGAGAGAGAGAGTAACTGCCAGCAGAAACCTAAAAAGCATTACTAAGAATTACGGAGTTTTAGGCAAGAAACTGAACTGAATAAATCAGTTAGTCCTCAAGCATTTGTTAACTTCTTACTATGTGTCAGGCACTGTGCTAAACCCTGGGGCTGTAAAGAAAGGTAAAAGATAGTCCCTGCCCTCAAATAACTCAAATTCTAATGGGAAACCACATGTAACTATGTAGGTACAAAAAGCCATATAGAGGAGATGGGTAGGTATAGGTTGTGGTTTTATTTTTTTTTTTCAGTGTTGTCCAATGGAAGACAAGGGATGCAGAAGAAAATTATTTAGGATAGTGAACACAAGACTGAGAAGATGGTGTTTGAAAAGGTGATTTGGATTTCTGGATTTAAAATATGGGGATGATAGATTTCTGGCCAGAGATGGAAGTCATCTAATAAAACCTGATAGAATGTGTTGGCTGAGTATCTTGAAAATCTAATCAAAAGAGAATTACTCTAAAAAGCATGGGGGAGGAAGAAGACTGTATATATCCCTCAAGGTTAATATTTTGTGAGTAGCTCCAATGAAGGAAGGGGAATAGCTTGTTGAGACATCCAAAAATTCCCTGGAGACAAAATACAAGAAAGGGACTAATAATAAAACCCTTGACCTCAAATGTCTATATACGATGTAGGCAACAAACAACATGAAGGTCATTTAAGCTAAGAGGATAACGATATGTTCTTGTGAAAAATAGACTCAGAGTCAAAAAATAGTCAAATTGAGCTGTTGCTTGGGAAGGGGAAGCTGAGATCAACAAAAAAAGGGTGGGTTTCTTCTGGTTTTTGTTTGTTTTTTAGTTACTTGGGGAGAAAAAGGCGGATCAAAGAAGGGATAAGAATTTTGCTTGGAGTAGATGAGATGATAACTGTCAACAGAGAGAAAGCAGAGCTGCTCTCATTTCTTAGTTTGCTTCTGTTTTCTCTGCCAAAGAGTATAACCTTTGAACTAGAAATGACAGAGCAAACATGACTAACAGGAAGTTGATGTCCAAGATAAGTAGGGAGATCCTAAGAGAGAGTACCTAGTTGCTCTTGATGAATTCAAGTCACCTGGCCTTCCATCCTGGAGGAAGTGGGGATGTTTTTGCCAAATTATTGTCTGTGATGCTTGAAAGATCATAGAAAATAGGAGAAGTACCACAGGATTGGAGAACAGTTGTCTCAATTTCCCCTTTGCATCTTCTCCTCCCCCCAAATGAAGAGAACAAAGTATAGGCTAGTGAATGTGGCTTTGATTTTTGGGAAAATTCTAGAGGGATTATTAAATCAGTGGGGAACATAAAGAAAGGAAATCAGTGATTATGAAGGGCCAGCATGGTTTCATTAAGAGGATATCATGCTGGACTAACTTAATTTTGCTTTTTTTTTTTACATGAAATGAATATAATTTGCCTAGATTTAAATAAAAATCTTGATAAATGTTTCTCATATTTTCTTGTGAATTAGATCAAGAAATGTGACCTAGACAATAAGACAAATTGATGGATTCAGAGCTGATTAGATGAGTAGACTCAGTAGTTGTTCAATTGTTCAATGTCTGTTTGATAGGAGGTCTCCTATATAGCCTCCTGGGAAATCTGTGTATGGCCTTGTGGTTTTTAATATTTTTATCAGTGACTTAGATAAAATCTTATATGACAGGCTTATTAAATTTGTGCATGGCACTGAATTGGGTGGAATAATTAGCACTGGACAATAGAATTAGGATTCAAAACAGATCTTGACAGGCTGAAACAGTGGGGCTAAGAGTTTCTGGATATGGTAGGAACCAAGTAAATATATGTTTAATGAACTCTTCACTGGGCTGTGACCTTAGAAAATTCCTGACTTTAAACAGTTCATAGTCATATACAGTTGGGCTTATGTGCAAATATGTAGCAACTATCCCTAAGGCACAAAGATGAGGCTTCTTATTCCCTATCAGAAAGGGGTGATCTCTTAGCTTCCTATTTCAGCAGTGGATATATACCACACTGAGCCATCTATACATACATTTTTTTAATTTATAAAATTATTTTTAGAATAAATTTCATTGATGCTTTTGAATTTTATATATGATACAGTGGGGTAGGATACACTGGTCCTGGAGTCAGGAAAACCTGAGTTCAAATTTGGCCTCAGATAACTTACTAGCTGTGTGACTCTGGGCAAGTCACTTAACCTATGTCTGTCTCAGTATCCTTACCTATAAAATGGGGATATAATAGTACCTACCTCCCAAGCTATAATGGCAATGTAATTTGAATTTGAAGACCCCTTTTTGTATTAGCAAGTAAATCGGTACTTAGCACCTTATTACAAGTTAAGCAAAGATGGCAGTTACTTAGCGCTTAGTAATATATATATATATATATATGAAAAAGCTCTAGAATGGGACAGTCAGAATTTCTTGGGACCAGCATTTGAAAGCAGAGCAGCTACAGAAGAGAAATGAGAACCGAGAACGGAGTCAGAATTTCCTGAGAATTTGTGGTGGTGGAGCTTCTTCTGAAGATGAGCCCAGGAGCCAGCCTCCTCCCTGCCTGGATAAGGTGATTCTGATTTTTTTGAAGGAGCTGCAGAAGACTGAGGAAGCATGACCAGGATGTTAAGACTGTCTGTTTGTGGGTTGGTTGAGCCTTGAATTTCCAGGAACAGAAATTGTGAAGGATTTGAGATGGGCTGGATCCTAGAACTTCATTGTGGAGCAGGACTTACACAGAGAGTTGCTCAAAGAACTGGGAGCTATCTGCCTTTGAATCCAGGTGACTGTCTGGTGGATTCAGATAGGAGTTGCCTCCCTTTAGTCAAGATGAAAAGACCTCTCTGTGGGTACTGAATAGTAATGAAATTGTAGTTTACTAGTGACCTAGCGGTAGAGGGTCTTCATATTTTCTAATGATTGTACTTAGTGATACTAAGTAATTAGATACTAATCTAATGATACTTAGTAATTGATTCCTGAATAAGTGACTGAGTTAACTTAGTGGCCACTATGATGGAAACTATGTGGCCATTTTAGTGGCAAGCTGTTGTGAATACTATATCGTGATTTACTGTGATAAGTTGTAATATTGTGAATGCTGTACCTTGATTTTCTGTGAATGCTTTGCTTTGATTTGTTACTGAATACATAAAGTATTCACTATACTGTGTAATCAGAACCTTAAAAGCTGTTCACAGTAGCAGTCCTCTGGAAAGCTGCTCATGCATGGCATTGCACAAGGTTGCTAGGAAGATCATGTAAAATAATAATTATAAAGGGCTATAATGGTAAGGGAATTTGAAGATCTTCCTTGCCCCTTCCCTGGGCCTCACTTGGAGTACAACAAGAGAAGCTTGCTTAGGGGAGGCTTGTTTTTCCGGAAGGCCCACCTGTTGTTAAGTTGTAATTAGTGAATAACAAAGGTTGTAATTAGTGAATAACAAAGGTTGTTATGTTCTCTGACCTTTGAGGTGAGGCTTTGCTTTGGGTCTCACTATGGGAAGAGTTGTGATATTTGTCCAGATAAGGCCTGCCCAGAGTCTCAAGCTCCTGGGCTTTGAAAACCCAGATATTGTTGTTTCTCTCTTTGGTGACTAACATTGTATGGATGTAATGGTCAGACAGCTAGAAGCCCTATCTGTTGGTATGTTGAATTATATTATTTTCTCTGTCTGTATTTTTTGTTTGCTTGTAATTTCTGAAGTTCAGGGTGCTGATTTTTCCCCTGAACTAAATGAATGATGTGTGTGTGTGTGTGTTTGATTAAAGTAAGACTGTTAACCTCTTTTGAGTTGCTTTTCTTTAGATAAACAGATCAAAGAACCTGTGCTAGCAGCCATTCTGGGTATGCTAGGGTGCTTACTGATATGTTAGCATAGTATCTGGCTCATAGTAAATGCTTTATAAATGTTATCTATTATTATTATGTATGACAGCCATTTCCCAAGTTGACTCATTTGTTGGGAACACATACTGAACTCTCTCCTGTACCCCAGAAAAGCGTTAAGCAAGATGAGCTAACCATGTTCCTTAGTTTGACAGTATCATACAACCTTGGGTAACTGGAATTCCCTTCCCCTTTTTGCCTTGTCTTTCCAGAGGTGGGAAATGTGTCATCATCTGTGCTTTGGAACAAAAGATTTATCTATGCTTTCTTGCCCTGTCCCTCTGGGACTGGCAGTCCGTTTTCCCTTAGTAATATTAAGCTCGCATAGGGCTGGCAAGTGGGGGATTCTCTGTTTCCCTTGGCTACTGGGCAGCATCTGAACTGTTTGTTCTTATCACTCTCACTAGAAAGTTGGGCCTCTGGGGGCTTAGTGTATAATTGATTAGCTTCTAATTGTTCTTCCCGGAAGTTATTTCCTCTTGAGAAAGGGCTTTCAGGGCATGTTCTCATTCCTAGGTCCTCCCCCAGGGCTTGGGGTTGGTTGGAAATTTTGAGTCCTTCACTCAGTCTGTTGTTCATTTTCCTTCTACCTAAGTTTCCTTATCTTGAAAGGACTGTTCTGGTTCTGTCTCTGAGTGCTAGGGTGGTCCATCTGCTCTATCCCACCTCACACCGAGGAATTATGTCTTCCCATACCAGGGCCTTTCATTGTGTTACTCTGCACCTTATGTTCATCTCCCCCATGTGAAGTTCCTATGTCTGTATAAGGTAGGTATGAGGAACAATGTAAATTTTCTGGATATAATTATATAACATAGATGAGTTGTGGCCTGTCCCTTGGACTTCCAGCACTAGACATCTTTCTGTCACCTTCTGCTGCCAGCACAAGCTCCTAATTAGGATTTGGAGAACTTCCATTGCAAGGAACAGCAACCCCTGGGTCAAATTCAGGCCTCTTATCCCTTGATTTGCCTCTCATTTTAAGGTAGGGGAGTGGCATCCTCTGCTTATTGATGAACATTCTCACTCCTGGTCATACTCTTCTGTAATGCTAATGGTATATAAGATCTTCCCTGCCCATTAACAGGTCTCATGTGGAGCCCTTAAGGGAAGCTTGCTGGGGGGGGCCTTGCTTGTAGGAAGGCTTTCACACCTTTTGCTCATTTCTAATAAGGCACTGAGTCATGGGGGTCATGATGCCTTCTGGCTCTTAAGAAAGCCACCTGCTCAGATGTAAAGACTCTCTCAATCCAGGGATGAATGTAGGGCATGTAGTTGATTCAGGCAGTCAGAGCCCTGTCTGTTGGTCTTTATTTTCTTTGTGTTTTCTCTGAAGTTCAGGGTGTTGAGTTTTCCCCTGAACTAGTGAATGTAATTAAGGACCTGTGCTAGCAGCCATACTGGGTGTGACAGTGTAGTTACTGCTACACTTTCACATCCCAGCAACTCTGAGTTTTTGTAGACCATCATCCAAAACTTCATTCTTTACTCCCTGCCACCTGATTCCTCATCTCCACCCCACCTTCACCCTTCCTTTCTGGAATTAACACCTTTTGTTCCCATTTCTGTTCTCCATGATGCTATTTGGCTTGATAAACGAGTATGTACAACAGAATAAGAAGACTGGAAAGATCATGGAGGGCCTGGAATGCCAAGTTGAGGAATTTGAACTTTTCATTAGATAATGGGAATACAAAGGACAATTTTGTGCTTAGCAGTTGTTTGTCCATAGCTGTGTTCTTAGACATTAGCTTGGCAGCTGTGTGCTGGACAGATTGGAAAGGAAAGAAACTGGAGAGAAGAGAAAGCAGTAAGGAGACTGGTGTCCCAGCAAGACTTATTAAAAGCATAAACTAAAGCATTGAATGGAAAGAAAGGAAGATTCTGATGGAAGAGAATTATGAAAGAAGAATGGAAGGGATTTGGGAAACCTTTAGAGACTGCAAGGAAGGGGAAGAGTCAAAGTAAGTGAGGCTTTTTGGCCTTCCTAGAAATAGGGAAGTCAAGTGGGAGGGAATGAGGGTAGGAAGGAAACATGCATTTATTAAGCTCTTGTCCCTCATCAGGCACTGTGCTAAGTGCTTTACAAATATTATCTCTTTGATCCTTACAACAACCCTGGGAAATACATGCTATTTTAATCTTCATTTTACAGCTGAGGAAACTGAGGTGAATCGCAGTTATGTGATTGTTCACAGTCACATACAGCTAGTAAATGTTTGAGGCCAAATTTAAACTTGAGTCTTACTGTCTTAAGAATAATTATAGCTAATATTTATATAGTGCTTACTATGGGCTGGGCACTGTGCTAATGAAGTGTTTTACAATTGTCACCTCATTTGTACCTCATGAACAACCCTGAAAGGTAGAGGCTACGATTATCCCCATTTTATGGATGAGGAAACCGAGGCAGACAAAGGTTAAAATAACTTGCCCAGGATCACACAGCTAGTAAGTGTCTGAGGCTGGATTTGAATTCAGGTCTTCCTGACTATAGGCTCAGGGCTCTACCTGCTTGTGCCACTTAGATAGATGCAAAGAGACCACCTATCTTGGCTCTGGGTTTCAGAAACTCTCAAATAGCAGGTTTCTTGTGGTTGTTGCCCTCAGATGGAATAAGGCATTATTCAGCCATTTGAACAATTATAATTTTAGTTGAACCCAAAACTTAACACCCTTATCAGACCAGCTGTTACAAATCTATGTTTTTGGTGGTTGTTGGGTTGTTTTTGTTTGTTTGTTTGTTTGTTTGTTTTTTACTATATCCTCTCTCCTGCATCCCAGGCTAATTCTGTGTGGCTAATTTTTTGAAAAATGTGGGGAGGTAGAGGAGTTTGTGGGGATAGACCAACGTTGTTTAGAACTGTTGAATCAGAGGTGCTGGTTATATCTCATTTGCTGGAGACTGAGGGAAATTGCATAGAGGTGCTTTCATAATCTCCTGTCCAGAGGGGCTAATTGTAATCGTGGGAGTGTCTAAGGTCATTAAATAAGGGAATATGAAAAGAGAGAACTTATAGCTTGACTTTAGGGAGTAACTTTTAGAAAGGGGATGAGGAGCCTTGAAATGGTTGTCCTTACCCAACAGTTAAAAAAAAAAAATCTTAGCCCCAATAAATATTTGTGTATTTGAATAAAAGGAACACCAAATTTGGCATGTGAGTATGAATTTGCTACTTTATAACTGTATGGCTGTGCCCTAGGACCTTCAAAGTCCTTAACTCTATGGATATCCTCATTTCTAAAAATGAGGGAGTTGGACTCCGAAGTCTCTTCCTGGTCTTAAAGATCCAGTGGTGAATTTGGAGTCAGAGAGTTTGAGATCTCTCATTTTCTGATAAGAATTGAAATGCAGAATCATAGTATTTGAGAATGTCAGATCTCTAAAGTGTCGGTCCCACCTAGACTATTTATTCTACACATAATTATTTTTAGGAAAATGTTATATGAATGTGAGCTGCTGTCTTACCAACATCATCTTAACCTCTGCTGTAGGCTACAAGGTCCTTGAGGGCAGGGAAAATTGTTTGAATTATCTTTTTTAAATTCCTTGCCTAATAAAATGCCTTATAGAGAATAAATACTGTTAAGTAAACATTTAATCTGTTCAGACTTTTAATGGATGTTATTCTTGAATATCATAGTAGTCAATCAGAAAACCAAACTTAACACAAATGAACTGACATAAAAAAGGAAGGTTTTTTTTTTTAACATCAGTTATATGAAATCTCTATCCACAAATATTCTTTTCTCTTCTAGAATCAACTGAACTGTGCTGACTAAACTGGCTTGAAATGTTATCCCCTAGATTACATCATTTTGGATTCCAGTCACAATTACCATAACAGAAACCAAAGGATTAGTTAAAAGACCTAGGGCAATCTGATAAACACATTAAAGGTTTAGGAACCAGCTACAAATCAAGAAAAGTAACATTTAGGAACTTTGGGGGCAGTTGTCTAGAACAGGGTCCAACTACTGAGATTCCATTTTTGGCAAGAAACTAAACCCATCAATATTGAAGGTATGTTCATATCCTGGTTCTAACATCAGTGATTTAGGAAACAGACATTTTACATATGGGAACTGTGTTCCAAACTGGTATCTACAATATTTTCCATATAGTCTTAGCTTTTTTTTCCCCTGCTTTGATAAAAATACCATTTTTCTGTAAATCTGCTACTTGATTCATGATTCTTTTTGATTTATCAGGGAGATAAATAAAATCATTGTTTACAAGGACAAAGTGATGAGAGATGATACCATGCTTTTCTAGCCAGGATGAAAAAAAGAGAGGAACAAATTAGGCATTTTTATTCTTATTCTTCCATCAGTTAAAGAAATCAAGATAAAAAACCTCATTTTTAAATTTTATTATCATTTTAACAATTACAATAATTAATTTTATAATAATTTATAATCATGAAGTTATTGTAAAATGTTTCAATTACCATTCAGATATCACAAAATTACTTGAGATCATAGTTCTGGCCTTCCCCTTCCTCCCTTTTCTTTAAAAACAACAACAAACCTAGAGTTTTTCTCCCACCTAATTAACAGGAACAAACTGATCAGTTCCCTGGCTTCTAATTTTCTTTATATTATAGAATAATTAAGGTGTCCAATCACCCCTGGTAATTTGGCAGTAAATAATAGTTCTCTACTCAAGGGTTCTTTTTAAGTAGATAGCCCAATGATGGATGGAGGGAGGGAGGAACATAGAATTAGAATAGTACATTAGTGAATGCAACAATTCAAGTAAAACAATTTTACATTTTATTAATCTTGAATGGTATTTATTTCCATTTCTATGGTGCCTTTGTAACAGGATAGAAGACTAACTTGGTAATGACAAATAGATTTTTTTCCCAGATGGCTGCATCAGTAATGCAGCAGACATGTCTTTTCCTTTCTTTCCTCTCTTCAACTATAAGGAGTATAAGGTAATATCTGTGGAAAGGACTAATTCTTTCAGGTGCCAGGAGTATTTGAATAACTTACCTAAAGGCAAGAAATGGACTCCAGAAAACCAGGAAAAGTGCTCAGTTTAAACCAGGGCATATTCAGGCATTAAAACATCAGATTTAATCATCTTAATAGAACACTGGAACATTTTAGGGAATACTATTAGATATCTATTTTGAGCCTCCCTTTGAAGCCAGGGAAGATGGGGAGAAATCAATGCCAACCATTTACTGGAATAAGATAAACGAGTAGGCAGTTTGGAGATTAAAGACATTATTTATAAGCCATTAATGATCACAGTTGTATGAGTTGTTCTGCACCATAAACAACATTATAAGCAAAAGTATTCCTGGAAAAGGAGGCATATGTATGTAGCAAGATTGACAATAAATGTTACCAGGACATTAAAGGAAAAAAAGGAAGGTTTCTTTCACATCTTCTTTTAGTACTTTATGGAGATGTTATAGGAACACAGTTAAGAATTGCACAGTTATAATTATTAGACCAGTACCCCCAAAAAGATCCAAGGAAGAAGAAAGGAACCCTCATGTGCAAAAAAAAAAAATAGTTATTGCAGCTCTTTTTGCTGTAGCAAAAAGCAGGAAATTAAGGAGGTATTCATTAATTGAGAGAATGGCTGAACAAATGGTATGTGAATATAATATATTACTACTGTGCTATGAGAAATTATAAAAAGGATGGCTTCAAAGAAGATTTGCATGACCTGATGCAAAGTAAAGTGACCACAACCAGGTGAACAATTTTAACAGTGATTGTTAAGAGAAACAGATCAAGGAAGACTTAAATGCTCTGATAAAGAGAGTAACCAACCTGTCTCCAAAGGTCTAATGAAACATGACGCCTCCCTCTTGACGGAAAAGTGATAGACTCAGGGTACAGAATGAATCATTTATTTTTATATAGCCAGTGCAAGAATGCTTTTGCCATGACCATGCATACTTGTCACAAGGATTTTGTTTTTCTTTTTTTTGAGGGAAGGAGTGGAGATGAAGGAGTTAGAGAAAAATGAATTAATTTTTTTTTAAAAAAGACTCGCATAGGACAAGAAGATGGGAGAGATTGTGATATGTACCAGAGTAGGAAAGATCCATGAAAACATGATTCAAAGTATCAAACTAATGAAATTTAAACTCAGGATTACAAAAGAGGTAAGGCAGCTAGCTAGGTCATGCAGTGGAAGTAGATAGAGCACTGGACCTGGAGACCGTTTTATTCTAGTCAGCATAAGTAAGAAATAGCTTAACATGGGTATTGCTAGTAGCAATAGGAAGAAGTGACAGAATAAAGGGATTGTGGTCATGGAGTTGATGGGGCTTAGTAGCTGAATTCAGTCTTTTGAGATGTAAGTGGAATAACTGGTAGACTGCTCCAAATGTGATATTGACACCTAGGAGAGATGTTAGGGCTGGAGCTAGAATTTTGTTAATCATTTTCAGGAGTTGGGATTAGATTGCCAATGGAGAGAGAGCTGCTTTATTATATGGCATATCCTGTCTTCAGTGAACATTTAGTAACTTTCCATTTCCTTGAATTTTTTACATTTTATTCTCAATGAAAGAGGTTAATGTTGGAAACACTGTATACTGACTCAGAAAAAGTCTTTTTTGTGTACAGCATATATACCCTGCCACCATAACATATGATAATACTCTTTGAAATAAGGCTTTTCTGTATTTTTTTAATACAAGAAAACTAATGAAACCTTTTGTTTCCTTTTAGCTCAGTCATTAAAAGAATTTGCTCGATTACTCATTGCAGTTGAAGAGGAGAGGAGGAGACTGGTATGTATTATTTTCTGCCATTTTGAAATGCAACCACTTGTACAAATTCAGAAATGGTGGCATGGAATCTATTTTAAAAAATTATTTGGTCAGTGATATATGTGGTTTGGCACATTTTACAAAACCTCAGCATCCACATTTGAAGCTCCCACAGTGTATAAATTCCAGAAATAGGCCCTTAATAAATGCTGGTTGACTGACCGACTGAAATAAAACAGCATCAAAGAGTAATTATAGTTGCTAATACATGCAGACACATCTCAGTAGTTTCCATTTTTTAAAAGGATGAAAGGGTGAATATTTTTAAAGTTAGTATCATTGTTATGCAGTTTTTATGTTAATTTTTTTCCCTGTTTAAAGTTGTCTTCATTTATATAGCTATTGTACTTATAGCCCTTGTTCTTTTGGTTCTGCTTTGCTCATTTAGTATTACTTTGTACAGGTCTTGCCATGCTCTTTCAGTCTTTCTTTGTCATTATACCTTATACAATTAGTAATATCCCAGGTCATTCACATATTAGAATTTTCTTAGCTGTTCCGCAGCTAATGCTTCTGCTGTTTATAAATAATGATGCTATGATTTTTTTTTTGGCATATCTAAGTCTTTTTGTTGGTAACCCCCTTGTAGTTTATTGATTTTTAGTCTCTGGACACAGGGAAGTAGCATTTATTAAAGTTAGTTAGAATTGAACTATGGAAGTAGAAAGAAATCTTAGAGATCAATTATTCTACCTTTGGTTGTTTTGGTAATTTGAAAAATGCCAGTTTCATTGGTATGGATGCCCATTCTACTGAGACAGATTATAATTACTCCATGGTTTCATAGATCACTTATTTTTATTGTTAAACAATCTGTGATATGGTAGCCTACCTTCTGATGGTGAACCTCTTTAGATTTAAGCTCTTCTTCTGATAGACACATCATCAAAACCATGTTGAAAATTGTGATTGTATTTTTTGCTGGCTTCTAGAAGTCACGTTAAATATTATCTTTTTTGGGGCCTATTCCTCTATTACTTTCCTAAAAGATAACTCTCTAATTCTCATTGGTGAAAATGAAAATTTTTGAGACCCTGAATCCCAAATAGAATGTGAAGGTGGCATAGAGGTAGAGGATTAGTATTATTAATGGCATGAGCCTGAAGGGTGGTGCTTTTATTTGACTTAGAAGGACACAAGAAAATGTACTTTCATTTGAACCATCATTTGACCCAGTAAGGTGCTTGTTTTCTATTGTTTTATGTAGATTGTTTTTGTGTCTTTTTCTTAAATTTTGTAAAATTTACATAAAAGATATATAAAAAATTTTATAAAACTAAACATATAATGTCTGTCTTATTAAAGAGCCTAAATTGTACAGTCTTCTTCTTTGAACATTTTATCAGTAAATGGAATGTTTTTACTTAGTTAATTTTAAGGAATAATGGAACTTTGGGGAAGGAAATCAGATCAGTAGTTTTGTTTCTCAATATCTTCTCCAGATGAATCCAAGAAAAATGACTACTGAAGTTTCCATGGAGACAGTGCTCATAATTCAAAGTGCACCTGGGCAAATGTGGGGAGAAAAATCTAATGACTCTTAAGCCCCCCCCAAAAAAAATCTGAATTTTTTATTTCAAGCCTATGATATTTTGATTTACTAAGTTGTTATGAACAGATATGCCATGGCCATTTCTAGCTTCATAACATCTTCTATCCCTTTTTTCCATTCATACAGTCACTACCACAAGACAGAATTAGTACAAAAAGGAACAGAACGCAGCTTTCAAATCTAAACTCCCTTCCCTCCTTCAAATTTCCCTATTGCTTTCAAGTACACCATCATCTCCTTGTTGCTGAGGCTTGTAACCTCAGTGTCATCTGTAGTACCTTGCCCACATTCACCCCAAACAACTAATCTTTTTCCCAGTCTTGCTTTTATATTCACTACCTCTCTCACATGTGCTCCCTTCTCTTTACTCACACAGGTGCCATCTTGCTATAGGCCTTCTTCACCTCACATCTAAACTATTGCTATAGATTTCTGGTTGCTTTCCTGGCTCAGTTCTTCCCCTACTGTGATCCATCCTTGTATTCAGCTATCAAAGTGACCTTCCTTAAGTTTAAGTCTTATGATGTCTCTTCCTTCTCCCTCACCCCATTCATTAAAGACCAGTGGCATTGTTACCTTCCTATACCTGTAGGAGTGGTTTTGGAAATTATTGAAATTGTAAATGGAGTCACAGGGCAATTAATTGACATGATTTTTTCCAGGAATGGTACTTATTGATTTGATTACTGTTCCCAGAATAGGAAGTTAGAATGGCAAGGCTACTTGGTATGATATGGTAGGAATATGGCCAGAGTGGAGCAGTAATTAGGTGAGGTTGTCTAATTGTACTTAACTCTCAACAACCTGTAGAGCATGGCCCCATGGTAAGAGCTGGAACTAGAACTCTAATTCAGAAGGGGAGGAAGGAGGAGTCATGGGGGGCAGATTTGGGTGGAGCAACTCTAGCTGCCTTCTCAATGGGGTCACATGCAGGAGGGTGGCTGGGGTGCTGTAATGCGATCTAATGGAATATAAGCTCCTTGAGTTCCTAGAACACAGTAGATAGTCATTAAGTCCTTATTGAATATTTTCTTTCTGTCTCAGTGCAGTTGTGGGTGCCATTTTTTCCACATATAGATTGGACTATTTTGTTCATGATCCCTTCAAAGAATTTGTACCTTCTGTGAATCACAAATGTCTCCATTTTCTCTGTCTTATGCACTCAGTAATTCAGCTTGTATTATTATTTTTTAATTGCCATACTAGTTCACAGGTTTCATGAGGACAAAGACGGTTTTCTTTTTTCATCTTTGTGACTTTAATTACAATGATAATATCCCAGAGTTGAAAGGCAACTTGAATGTCAACTCTTCCAACCATAACCATTAACATGAGATTTCTTCTGTTTTCTTTGAAAACCTGAAGTTTATTCTTTGCATATATTGCAAGAATTTATTTACCGTATGTAGCAGCAAGCACCCCAGCATCCCCAGGGTGGCTGCCAACACAGGTTCTTAGATCTGCTTTTCTAAAGGAAAGCAACACAAAATGGATTAACAAGCTTACTTTAATCAATCAAACATATATGTCATTTACCTAGTTCAGGGGAAAAAAGTCAGCACCCTGTACTTCAGAGAATACAAACAAGTTATAAGCAGAAGTTACAAGAAGACAGAGAAACAGATCAAGCAGACAGGCCTCCAACTGTCTGACCACTACATCCATACCTCATCACAGTTACCAGAGAGGGAAGCACCAATATCTGAGTTTTCAAAGCCGGGGACCTCAACGGCTGCCCAGAGTCTCGTCTGGTCAAATCACACAACACTTCTCAAAATGAGCCCCAGTACAAAATCTAACATCAGGGCATATATAGCCTTCTTCTGGCTCAGAGAATATAACAACCCTCTTAACCCACTGCCCAGTCAAAAAGCATTCCAGAAAAACCAAGTCTTCCCCCACACACTCCAGGTGCACTTAAGCCTATCAAAGGGCCTAGGGGCAGGGAAGATCTTAAATTCCCATTCCCATAACACTATAATATTTGATTAAACAGATCCTCCCATTCTTCAATATCTGTGGATAAATGAAATTTGTCTGTTTTTTTGCACTCACCTAACTTTAGAAGAATAAATCAAGTTTAAATCCTTACAGATAACTTCTTAGTAAATTGTTTCATTTAGCTTCACTTGACAGAGGTTTGTTTTGTTTTGTTTTAATGGCAGTTTGAAATGTCAGAAAGTTATTCTAGGCTCACCTTGGCATTAACAAGTAGTACCTGAAACTATGAATCACATATAACATGTATACTTGCCTCTTCTTATCCTTCATTTTGGGGGACATAGCCTAAATTGTTTAAATCCTTTTTATCATTTAAAAAAAAAAGGCATGGGACAGGTAGGTGGTACAGTGAATAGAGCACTGGCCCTGGAGTCAGGAGGACCTGAGTTTAAATCTGGCCTTAGACAGTTAACACTAGCTGTGTGACCTTGGGCAAGTCACTTAACCTTTTCCCCTCTTTTTTTTTTTTTTTTTTAAGCAATTGGGGTTAAGTAACTTGCTCAAGGTTACATGGCTAGTCATTATTTATGCGTGGGTGCTCATTTTCTGAGGCCGGATTTGATCTCGGGTCATCCCAACTCCGCCTAGCCTCCCCTTTTAGGGCAATTGGGGTTAAGTAACTTGCCCAAGGTCACACAGCTAGGTTTTTGTTTGTGTGGGTTAAGTGTCTGAGGCCGGATCTGAACTCAGGTCCTTCTGACTCCAGGGCCGGTGCTCTACTCACTGTGCCACCTAGCCGCCCCTCCTTTTCCCCCTCTTAAAAAAAAAGACCAAAAGTCACAATAAAATTACATCCTCTCCCTCACATTTGTTTTATAAATATAGAAGAAATATAGCTTTTAGATTGAATGTGATGCTTTAGAAACTTTCTCCCTAATGTTCTATATTATATGTCTGGAGAAGTCAAGTATGCCAGGAACTGTGCCACCAACTGTGCTGGTCTCTGGGGAGAGGAAGAAAAAATAAAAGGAAACCTATGCTAGGTCTCAAAAGGAGCTTGCATTTTATTTATTTATTTATTTATTTTGGAGGGCAATTGGGGTTAAGTAACTTGCCCAAGGTCACACAGCTAGGTTTTTGTTTGTGTGTGCATTAAGTGTCTGAGGCCGGATCAGAACTGAGGTCCTTCTGACTCCAGGGCCGACACTCTACTCACTCTGACACCTAGCCACCCCAGGAGCTTGCATTTTATTGACACAAAATAGTGAATGTGGAACTAAGGCATAAGCAGTTGTAAAACCAAATCAAACCAAACAAAAACACAGCAATCATTGTAGAACATTTCCAAGTAGTACTTCTGTTTTGAAAGTTGATTAAGATTACAGGAAAATGCATCTAATTTTCTCTAAATCATTCTAGTACCTAACACATATTCATGGTTAGATTCAAGGAAGAGAGGCTGAGTTTGAGTATTGCTCTTAAAAGCTGAATTTGCAGTCTTAGTTGCTATATTGAATCCTCACATTCAATTATTGAGTATTAAAAATCTCTATAAACAGCACTTGGGGGGGAGCGTAATATAACCCCTTTAAATGATCATATATGGACGTTCAGTCTAGGTAACTTGTCAGAGCTTAGGCAGATATGCCATGGTCAAATTGAGTCACTCAGCAGAGGATATATTTCACTAGCTCCTGGAAACTTCCAAGAGTTGCTGGGGCAACACAGAGCCACAATTCCATTTTCTCTGCCTACTCTATTATCTTGGGTCTTTTGACCCAACATGCTTTGTGTTCAATTCTGGAGGCTTCTTGGACTTTTGTCTTCTCAGGTTTGAACCTGGTCTTGGTCAATGCTAAATTACTTTTCCTTATTCTTCTCAGTTTGAGAATGAGCTTTCTCTCAGAAAGCTCTCAGAATGAGCTTAACTTTCTAACCATGCTTGAAATCTCTCTTGTACCTATAATTCATATGGAATGAGGTCACCCTCATCCTTCCCCTCTACTGTCTCTCCCACTCCCACCCCCAGAAGAAAATGGTGGGCAGAATATATTGTCACGAAGTAGGACACACTGCTTATTGCATTCGATTTCTGAAATGTGGCTCCAGTTCCTTTGATCCTCCAGACATTACCTTGAGATAGCAACTAACTTCCTTCATTCCTGGTTCCTTTGCGATATGACACTGTTTAGTTATTAAGTGCTTTAGCTACTGGGGGGAGGTGGGAGATAGGGTCAGGAAAGGTAGACAGAAACCTTTAACACAAGTGCTCATTTGGAAGAATATTTTAAAGTATTGTAGAACAAATGAAATAATTTGATTCAATCTGATAACTAGAAATTTTATGAAGTCAATAACCTATTTTTAACAATTCTTTTAGAAAAATTAGGGAAGACCACAGAATTATTATGGGGCAGTGAATTGTCTCAAACTAACCTTCAAACACTTGGGGATTTGGAGAATACCAAACACATTTCACTAAGCATTTTCCCATCATTTTGAAACTGGTGTGTATTTCAGAGGAAATTTAATCCACATGTTACTGATTCATTGACACTCAGTTTATCAAATTACTGGTTTATGAGAGCAATTTAATCCTCAAGCAACTTTAATAAACCTTTTTAAAAATGTTTTTAAGACTTAATTTCTTTTAACTTAATACCACATATAGCCAGTGCTAAATGAACTTTGAACCTGGAAATAATTAAGTTTGATTTAAAGTAAGAATCTATAATGTTGAAGAGAATTTGCAGTATTTGGTAAATTAAATTCCTTTCTAATAGCTACAATTTTTCCTTTATTTATTTAAAGTTTTATAATAATTTTTCTCAATGTAATTATTGATTCATTAAGTAATATTGATATTTAAGCTAGATAATACTATTTTAGAGTCCAGTAAATTTAGAAATCATCCAGTTATTTTCATTGCTACAGATAAAGTGTAAATAAGTACTCAATGAGTATATGAATTTTTGATGTCTTTTGGTTGTACATTTAACTTCCGTTGGAAAAAAAAAAGTTAGGTATGTGCTAACATACCAACATTCTTATGCAGTGACTGCTTTATGCCACCTGAATCATCCAAAGCTGAAAATTCCTTTAAGAAAGATTGGGGGGAGGGAGGGTGGGAAAGGAAGGAAGGAAGGAGAAAATCAGTTATAGTCTAGACTGAACAGGAAGAGTAGGATTTTTAAACAGGTTTGTTGCATGATTCTAGACTATTTGGACAGTAGGATTCTCTCCCCCACTCTCCACCCGCCACCCAGTACTTTAGGGATTGGACAGAAAAATAATTTTAACATTCACAGAATTATACAGTGTCAGAGTTGGAAGGGAGTTGAAAGTCCATTCAGTCCAACTTATACTGAAACGAGAATCCCTTTATAGTATACCTCAATAAGTAGTCATTCAGCCTTTAGGTTAAGACATTTTTAAGGGGCTGGATCCTTAGATATCATGTACTTTCTGGTATAGCCCTACCCCTAACTTTTTGGTGAATTCTCACTTTTAGCAATTTTTTTTTTTGGAAGGGGGAAGACAAGGCAATTGGGGTTAAGTGACTTGTCCAAGGTCACACAGCTAGGTAAGTGTCATGTGTCCGAGTTCAGATTTGAACTCAGGTCCTCCTGACTCCAGGGCTGGTCCTCTACTCACTGCACCACCAAGCCACCCTTTAAATTTTTTTCTTAAATTTTACCTAATTCTTCCCCATCTCAAAATTCTATCTACCAGTTCTCATATGACATGACCCCAAGGCCCTTTACCATCCTGGTCAAAGTTTCCTCTTAATTCTCTTCAGCTCATGACCCTCAAATGGACACAGTATTCCATATGTGGCCTGATCTTGTTACCTCATAGTGCTGAACAGTATGCCTCTTTTCTTGTGGTCTAAAATTGCATTAATCTTTTTGGCTACTTTGTTGTACTCTCATTTAACTCGTGTCTACTAAAACTCCAGTATCTTTTTTTAACTTAGGAAAACTGCAACATAGGCAGGTCTTCCCCTTCGTATACTTATCAAGTTGATTTTTGGAAGCCCAAAACTTGTTGTGGCTAAACTTTTGATATCAAAGAATTCCGATCTTGGTATCTCAGGGTTTTGGGGGGTGGTTTTCTTTCTTTCCATTTACATTGTTGCTATTATTCACACATACAACACAAAAGTTTACTTGGCTCTGCTTATTTTACTTTACATCTGTTTTTATTGTTTTCTCACAGGACAGTAATCTTTCATTGCATTCACATACCAAAATTTGTTTAGCCATTCCCTAGGCAATATCTACTTTGTTTCCAGTCCTTTGCTACCATAAAAAGTACTGCTATAAATATGTTTTATATATAAGGATACAAAAGGGAGCTTATTCTGTTTACATGAAATTGAAAACCTTTTGCACAAACAAAATTAATGCATATAGCATAAAAAAGGCAAGTAGTCAACCAGGAAAAATTGTATTTAATTTCTTGGATAAGGGTTTGGTGTTCAAAATATAGAGACAACGTGTGTATATGTGTGTTTGTGAGTGTGTGTGTGGTGTCTGCCATTCTCCAGGGGATAAGTAGTCAAAGGATATAAACAAAGTTTTCAAAAGAAGAATTATATTTCAAATTTTACTTTATTGTTTCAAGGATTCCCTGAGGGGTTATGGGTTCAGTGAAGGGTGTATGTGTATTCCCTTCATTGAAGGAGAATCCCAGGTCATATATTTTTTTTAGCAAAGAGTCACCATAAGTGGTTAGAGATGATTTTTTTTTAATGGAAAACCTGATAATCAGGCTTTTTAAACTTACCTAGGCTGGTCAGGGAGGGGTGGGAATTGATTATAGCAGGGTGAAGAGAAGTCTCTTTGAGTTTTCTAGATTCCGTTATGAGGAGTGAAGACATGAAGAGAGAAAGAGTCTGGAAAGAAGCCAATGTGAGTAGAACTGAACTGGGAGTCACTCTTCATTTCAGAGTCAAGCGTTAGAACCATTTTTAAAATGTAATGGTCTTTGAGGAAAATTATTTAATTTGTTTTGTCTACTTTAGGAAATTATGGTGACTGTGCAGTCAAAAGCTTTGGGAGGGGTATTAATGGAAATTAATAATTCCTCTTATGTCCATTAAACTTGATAGATGGCGCCAGGGATAGAGTGGGTCTAGAGTTTGTAATGATTATTCGGTATGATCTTTGTAGGGAACTCCCTTTTAGTCATTTTGCTGGGTATTAACATCTATACCTGTAAAGGAGGAATACTGTTACACTGCAATATGGGAGGATTTATATGAATTGACACAAAGTAAACAGAAACAGCAGAATAACTTTTACAACAACTACAGTATTATAAACTTTGGATAAAGTTAAGATCTATGATGACACAGTGACCAGTCACAACTACAGAAGACGGATGAAGAATTCTACCACCCCTTTTCCCTGTCAAGAAGAAATGTGCTTTTTTTTTTTTTTTTTTTTTGCTTTTTGAAGGGGGAAGGCAGGACAGTTGGGGTTAAGTGACTTGCCCAAGGTCACACAGCTAGTAAGTGTTAAGTGTCTGATTTGAACTCAAGTCCTCCAGGGCCATTGCTCTATTTACTGCAGTACCTAGCCACCCCAGTGTTCTTGTTTCTTGATATTCATCAAGTTCATCATAATATAATAATAAAGAAAATTATTTTTAAATCTATATTTAGTGTATAGGGGAAATAAAGAAAGATATGGGTGAAATAAATAATATAATTTTGATAAAAGCAGAGATAAAAAAAAAAGGTTAGATGGAAGTAAAGTTCAGATAATTAGTATATGTCACTCATGTGGTAATATGTTCTATTTATTTGCCTTTCTAGAGGCATTAAGGCATCTGTGTTCCTGAGCGGGTGATGTATGTTATGGGTGTGTTTGTTTGTATCCTTCCCATAGGCCTGATGATATTAGATGCTACTTTTTGTCTGTGAGTCTCTCCCTTGCCCTAAGGGCTTTCCAATGCTAATCAGAGCTAGCCAGGACCCTGACATCATGGAAAATTGAGAATTGATTCTTGTTAAAATCGATGCACATGTTGGGAAAGTGGATACATTCCTCTGCAGGCACAGGGTTTCCTCTTGTAACTGATATCATCCTCGTGGAATTTATGTCATAACTTTAGGCTAGACTGCCAGATTTAAATGTGCTCTTCATAGACTCACAAATCACTGAAAAAATTCCCAAGTTGGAGTTAGGAAAGAGCACAGGAACATAGATTTAGAACTGAAAGAGACCTTAGAGATAATCTAGCCTGACCTCCTCATTTTGCAGGTAAGGCAGCTGAGGCCCAGAGAGTGTAGGGTTTGCCTAAGATCTCACAATGGCAAGTAATTTCTTTCCAAATCCAGATACTCTTTCACTCAGTATCCCTTTTGAGGGTTGGAGTCTCAGTTCCCATATTTATTAAGTGACCTCGGACAAGTCTTTTTAGCCTCTTAGACTCTTTCAGCCTTCCTTTCTTCATGTGTCAGATGGGATAATACTTGCCCCACTTTCCTCAGAGGGTTCTTGTGAGAAAAACATTGCAGACTTTAAAGCACAGATATCCCAGAAAGTCTTAGTGCTCTTTTGAGTTTTAATAGCGTAAAACTGCCCTGACTTTTGGGACACCATATATACCTAGTTTTTAATTGTTCTGTTTTCCCTAGACCTCTTTGTCTGGGATTTGACTTTGCCTGTTATAGAAAAGGATTTGAAATACAACATTAAATAATAATAAATAATATTAATTATAATATAGTATATTATAATAAAAATAATATAATAATACATAATAAATAAATCAATACAACATTTAAAAATAAGCTATTTACCTTGGGATGAACCTATGGATGCTGGTTTTGGTACATTAGAGAATGCACCCTGGCTTTGGAGGCAGAGGGCTTAGGTTCACATCCCGTCTCTGATACTTATTAGCTGTGTGAGTTTAAGCAAGTCACTTAACCTCCTTGGGCCTCAGTTTCCTCATATGTAAAATGAAGGTAATGAACAGTAAGCCTCTCTTTCAGCTCTAGTTATGATCCTATTATCTTGTAAGGTCTGTGATTCTTTGAGCTTTTTATACCCTGCTAGAGTTCTTGTTAGACTAAAGTCAGGAAGACTCATCTTCCTGAGTTCAAATATGGCCTCAGACTAGCAGTGTGACTCTGGGCAAGTCACTTAACACTGTTTGCCTTAGTTCATCATCTGTAAATGGGCTGGAAAAGGAAATGGCAAGCCATTCCAGTATTTTTGCCTAGAAAACCTCAAGTAGACTCACAAAGAGTTGCACACAAATGAAATGACTGAATGACAATACAGAGTTCTTATATTTCCCAAAAGGTTACCTTTTCTTATTCCTACTTAGTCCTTTTCTTTCCTTGCCTTCCCATTCATCCTTGCTTCACAGGCCTAACTCTAAAGTTCCACAATTGCACAGAAGATTAAAATCTTTATTATTATTATTTTGTAAAACCTTGTTTCAAAGTCTTCAACAGTGTGGGCTAAGATTTTTCTTTAGTAACCAGAAAGAAAAAAGAAAAGAAACATTGCCCATGTTTCTTGTTTTGTTTTGTTATTGTTTTCTTGTTTTGTTTTGCTATTAACTTTCTTTGTTAGACTTAAATAGGACATTAGGGAAAGTAAAGCAGTGTGAAGACATTCACTGCCAATGCTTTTAAACACTTAAGGCCTAGACCAAAGTGGTTGCTGTGTAGAATGTTACTGGAGAATAAACCAGAGCTTTTGCTTCAATACAAGCTATGCCACAAACCAGCAAAATATCTAAATTCTGTGCTATAAACCATACTTGCCCACAGCAGCTTTGGGTCATCAGAAGAGTTGTGGGAGGAGAGGAGGTGGTGGGAGAGGCAGGACATAATGAAAAGGAAGATTTATTTTTTTGTTTATAGGTTTTAAAAAGTAAAGACCTTTTTGATAGTTAAAATTTTGCAAGCTTGTAAAAATTTGTCATGGACTGCTGGTTGAGCAATAGTGCTATAAAGGACAGAGTAAAATAATGCCACATTGTTATGGTTGATGGGGAAACAACAGCATCTGACATACCACTTTGTTGTGTAGAAAAAAGAAACTGAGCCTAACTCTCATTTGAAAGACTTTTTATCTGATTGGGGCAGATTGTTTTATGTATGTATGTATGTATGTATGTATGTATGCATATATCAAACATAATTTATAGAAGAATCATATATTAAATATTGAAAAAGAATCCCCATTAAAATTATTTTCAAACGATTGTTTTTTCATCAACATGAACCTAAAATTGAAAGTAAATTCACTTGAGTTTTCTTTCTTTCATTCTTTTTTGGCCTTTTAGAGGGAGGAGGGAAGGGCATTTGGGGTTAAGTGACTTGCCCAAGGTCACATGGCTAGTAAGCCTTAAGTATCTCCTGACTCCAGAGCCAGTGCTTTATTCATTGCACCACCTAGCCTCCCCTTCAATTGGTTTTCTAAAAGAATATAATGAAAATATAAAAATAGTCACAAGTTTTACAAGTTTTCCTGATGGCTTTGCCTAGATTTATATTTTGGACATATGCAGCCTGTTCCTTAGGGGTTCTTGTACAATATATCCTGTGTTACTTCCGGCCTTGATTTCCATTCGAAATAATGGCCTCGTTATTTTCTAAAAACCTCCTCCAATGCCTCCTCCTAGTGTGGAAATGGTACTGGGTTCTCATGGACTATGCCAAGAGCACATAATCTCTGGCAGATCTTTCGAAAATGGAAAGTCTTTGAGGACTGGCCCAGTTATGGACTGAGTATTTGAATCTGAGAACCAGTCCAGCCGAGTCTGGGGATGCAGAACCCTAGATTGTCTTGAAGAAAGGTAGTTTTTCAGGCATAGTAACTCCCACAGATCACCTGCTAAATTGTAGAAGTATTGCTGTGAATCTCTAGTGACTCCACTCCAGTGACATAGATGTTTGAAATATTGAAAGGTTCTTCTGGTATGGGAATGATTTTAAGAAATAGTTATACCATTAAACACCTATACTGATAATTACATCTCATTTATAAAGTACTCTATGCAGTATGCTTCCCTTAGATTACCTCATCTGTAATTCAAAATAATCTTGTAGAGTAGGTGCTATCCAGGGTGGATTGATTTGCACAGGGGCACACACTTAAGAAATGTCTGAGCCATAATTTGCACTCGGGTGTTTTATGATTCCCAAATCTAGTACTTGATCCACTGCATCATGATGGTATTCCATGGGTTAAATTTAACATATATGTAATTGATTTTGGCAAAAGTATTCGTGTCTTTTTTCTTTTGAAGAGAAATCCATAGACCTTGGCTTCAGCTGCTTCTAGATTTTAACCATAGGAAGTATGCTGTTTTTGTTGTGTTTTTTGTTGTAAACTTTGTTGTAAACTGAGTTAGAAAGTTTTTTCAAAGTACATTTGAAAATATAAGTTACGGTAAGGATATAACCTTACATTTTCTTGTAGTGGATTATTTGGTTTTTATTTTGCTTTGCAGGGAATGGAATGGAAGAAAATAAATTAGAATGTGTTTATTGTATATGCATTTTAGTGAATTAATGTTGTAGAGAGTACAGATCAACCTGTAATAATTTTGACCTGGTCTTCTGTAGCAGAACGAGTCTCTCCGCAATCTGCTCCACCAAATTTAATTTCTTATTCTCCTAGTTTTTAATGTTTCATTCCTTTGCATAAGAAGAATACTATTGAAAATGAAGAATAAATTTTAATTTTATTGCATATTGCCTATTTAATGAGATAAAGATCAATGTAAAACTTATACGTCAAAGTATTTTTTGGTGAAATTCCTCTTGTGAAGGTTGGAAGTTTCAAAATATAGTAAGTTGTGGGAAGGTACTAGATGGCATTAAATATAGAATAGAAAAGAGCCAATGTGTTCAGCAGCTATATTTGGGCATAGTAAATATCACAAGAATGAATTATTTGGTTAGTATACTTTCAGCTGTCAAGATGGTCAAAGGTGCTTCTTAGGGACAGGGACAGATGGGCCTTTTCATAAAGTTATTTTCTGGGGGGAGTGGTGAGGAAGGATAGGGAATAAAATTTGGAAAGAGGCAGCGGTCTGGTAAAGGTTTGGCTTGGTGTTGAAGAAAGGTTGTAATAAACTAACCATACTTTCAAAATGGACAAAAGGCATATTTTGTTATCCTTGGAAACAGCCTTGTTTTACTCCTGCCGTAGTCATCAAAATCAAGTCCACAACATTTATTAAGCTACTAACCACGTGCCAAGCAGTATTAATTCCATTCAATCCAAGTGACTGCTAGTTGTCACACTGAAGGATTTGGAGTCTGGAAGATATACATTAAATCTTTCTCTAGATATTTGCTAGTTTTGTAGCCCCAAACAAGTCACTTAACCTAATTTAGCCTCCTTTAAAAAAAAAAAAATCAGTAGAATCAGTAGAAACTCATGTTTCAGGGCTGTTATGAGAAGCAACATCCATTCTGTATTTAAAGAGGATATAGGAATTACACTGTATACAAATAATTCAGTCCAGTAGAACATAAATGTGCAGGATAGGTTCAAACAGGATTTTGTGATTAATTAAAAGAGATCATGGGTAGCTGGATGGTGGTGCTGCTGCTGGGGGTAGTGGGGTGATGGTCAAGAGAGATAATGAATGAAGTGTGATGACTGAGCTGAGCCTTAAAAGAAAAAATGGATTTCATTAGTAAAGAAGGAAGGAAACAAGCCTTTCTTAAATAACTGCTATGTTCCAAGCACTGTGCTTTGCAAATATTATCTCATTTTATCCTTACAAGTTAAGGATCCCAGGCCTTCATGGTAGGTAGTAGTACATCTTGAGGAAAGACTGTCGGGCTCTGGGGTGTGTATCCAATATATGCTCCCAAACAGCCACTTCCATCTGTGCCAGCACAAAGCAATTTTTACCTTTTAGTACTAGCTATACTTTCACTCCTTCTCCTTGGCTCACTGGTAGAATTGGGGGAGTTGGGATACTCCTTGCTCCCAATTGCCACTAACAGGTTGTCTCCCTTCCTTTTAAACTCAGCAACCCATCTTCTTTTGAAGTTCATGCTATTGATATCTACTACTCCATTAAAATTCTGGTAACTGTAGTTTGTAGACCTCTAGGACATTCCCTGTCTTTCCTCAATAAGTTCAATACCTTACTTACACTTTTTCTTTACTCCTCAAATCCTGCCCTTATACTAGAGGACTTCAACATATATATTGATTCTCCCTCAAGTATTTTAACTACTCAATTCTTCAACCTATTCACCTCTCTTGAGCTACTCCTTCACCCCAACCTCAGCCGCACATGAAGGTGGTCATACATTTGATCTTACCATCACGCAAACATTTACCACCTCTTAATATTCAGGGATTCTTCAATCTCCTCATCTAACTATAACCTATTTCCTTTTCACTTCTCCTTCTGACTTCTCTTACAGAACCCTACTCTATGAACTCTGTAATAGTTTTTTGAGCCCGTAGTTCTCATTCAGGCCATCTCTCTTGTCTTAACCACTCTCTCTTCTTCAGCTTGATTCCTTGGTGAATCAATTCAGCTCTATGCTGTCCTCATGTCTTTAATCCCCTGCCCCCTTATTATATTGATGATTGTGCCTTGTCAAGCCGGACCCTTGAATCACTTCCACCTTTGTCAGCTTTACTCTCACACATGTGCTCCGGAACAGAGGTGGAGAAAATCGGGCAGCCATTATAACCACCAGATTTATGTTATATAACCTCAACTACAACTTTCTAATATTTAACCTCAACTGGATTCTCACTGCTGCTAGGTAATCCTCTTATATCTTCTTAATCAACTCAGTATCTCGCTCTCCACAGAGGCTCTTCTAAACCTTTTTATCTCTCCTCAAACCTTCCCTCACTCCCCTTCTCCCTACTCTGTCAGCTGAGAACTTTGCCTCATATTTTGCAGAAAACATTGAGTCTATTAATCATGAGCTCCCTCTTATCCCAACCTCTTCTCCTATCACTCAGAAGTTCCTTTTTCCACTTTCTCCTCCTACACTCCTGTCACACATGATGAAATACCTTTACTTCTTAGCAAAGTTAACTTGGTGGTCTGTTAGGTATCACAGTAGATAGAGCACTGGACATGGATTCAAAAAGACTCATCTTCATGAGTCCAAATCTGACCTTATATACTCATTAGCTGTGTGACCCTGGGAAAGTCCTTAACCCTAAGTGGGCTAAAGAAGGAAATGACATACCACTCCAATATCTTTGCCAAGAAAACCCCAGATAGGGTCTTGCAGAGTCCATCACCCCTGAAATAACTCTGCAACAACAAGGCTAACTTGTTCTAATACACACATACATACACAAAAGAGATCCATCCACTTAAAAACTTCTCTGGTATTTTTATGTCATCATTGGAGACTTTTTTTATTAACCTCATTTGTTACTCCATTCAACTGACTTCTTAATATCTAACTGTGATCTATTTTGTGGTGTTCAACCACACCTCAGATGGAACAATTTAACTAATCAGTAAGGCTTTCTCCTAAACCTGCCTATTTATTCTCTTAGCTTTGCTGTTTTTGTTGTTGGTATTACCATTTCCCCAGGTATCTGTCAGTCTGCCACTCCCTTAATTCCTGCCCATTACCATTCTTCTAGACTATTGTGATAGTTTTCTCTGCCTCCATAGACAGTCTGTATCTACCCTTTTGACTTTACAGTTTAGCTGCCAAAATAATATTCTTATTGCACAAATCTGACTGTTATTAGTGGTTTTTAACTTGTTTATAAGATGATATGAACTCCTTAGCTTGTCATTTAAGGCCCTTCTGGTATGGCTCCAGCCTGAGTTGCCTCACATTACTCATTGTATATGCTCTGTTTCTTTACCTTTTCCCCTCCCAGCCCCACCCACATCCCTATACCTGGAGGGCACTCCCTTGGTTCCTTGTCCAATTCTTCCTTTACACACCCTGTAGCTTGGCAAAGTTTACCAAAACAGAGAGAGATAGAGATAAGAGATAGATAGGGAGAGAGAGAGAGAGAGAGAGAGAGAGAGAGAGAGAGAGAGAGAGAGAGAGAGAAAATAACCTAGATTGTAGAAAAGAGTAACTGGGATGTATTGTTGGTGGAGCTTGTGAATTGATATAGCCCTTTTGGAAAGCCGTTTGAAACTGTACCCCAGAGTCATTACCCTTTGACCCAGCAATACCACTACTAGGTCTGTGTCACAAAGAGAGAAAAAGGACCCATATGTACAAAACTATAGGACTTCTTTTTGTGGTGACAATTGTGAGCCAAAGGAGGATTCATCATTGGAGGGTGACTGAACAAACAATGACATATGAGTGTAATGAAATAGTATGACTTTGTAAGGAAGTATATAAGGTAGTTTGAGAGAAAGTTGAAAAGACATATTGACTGACAATCAATACAGTAAACAGAACCTTGAGAACAATTTATACAACAACAATATTGCAAATATAATCAACTTTCAAAAATATAAGAACTCTAACCAGGATTCCAGAGGGCCAATGATGAAGTGTGCTGTGGACCATCTGTCACATGCTATGAATTCAAGATAGAGGTTGAGACATAACCTTTTCCCGTCCATGACCAGTATTCTCTTTTCCTTTAAAAAAAATGAGGAGAAAAAAATACTGGAAAGAATCTTAAATAAATTAGCTTTGGAAGTTACATGTTGGTTTTATTATGCTCAAAAAGGAAAGTAAGCTCTATATAATAGAGATGCACAGTTTCAAGTATAATTCTCTCCTGTTCCATTTGTATATAGAAATACTCATTTTATTTGGTGTTTGTTAAATTCAGAATAAAAAAAATAGGATAGGTGAGGGGAAACCCTTCTCTTTTACCACTGAGTTTGGATACATCTTCCTTCATGAAGCCTTCCACCATCCATATAGTTGAAAATGTTCTCTCCTTACTCAGATTTTCCTAGAGTACCTTGTTTGCACTTTTTCCCTCATTACTCTCCTTGTTTCATATTTATTCTTCATGTTGAATGCCTTCAGTAGACTATAAACTTTTTTTTTATCCATAAACAGATAGACACTCAAATGTCTAGTGAATTGAATTGAATGTAAGCTTCATAATATGTGCTCAATATCCAAAGTGAAAAGACTAAAAAATCAAGTGGAACAGGTATATTGACTAAGTGAAGGTTAGTCAGTAAGTCTCAGCTACAGGTATTAGTAAGGACAAAGGGCCAAAGATTTAAAAGTGAACAAAAAGGACATCAGGTGTTATATCCAGAGAGTGGAAGAGGACAGTTTTTTTATCTCCTTATAGACAGGAGTTCAGTGAATATGTCTAGTAAGTTCAGGGAATGTGTGTAGTAAGTAGACAGTACCAGATACCTACCTTCTAGTGAGCAATAAGTCTATGGATATTCCAACAATGGAAAGCCAAGGATCTATCCTCTTGTGTACCATAATTTAGAGAATTGATAGAACTTTAGCAGCCAAATCCTAAAAATCTGCTTAAAGAAGACAGGAAAGGTAATTGGGGTATGGTGATTAGAAAGCAGTAAGCTGTTTTTTTTTTTAACTTTAAAGAGCATATACTTCTATTGGGAATTCTATCATTAGATATATAATTACATAAGTATGTCAGAGAGAAGGCTCCAAGATAATCCTTTTGTGACTTATCTTTTCGCATGAGATTATGCTAGATAAAATTTGCCATATGGGGGTGGTGATGTGGGGTTTATACTGTAAGAAGTATAAATAAGAGAAGCAGCTTTAATTCAGTAAACATTCATTAAGCAATAATTATGTTTTAGGTACTATACTAGGTTCTGGGTATACAAACGTGAAAAACAGCTAAAGATGTGTAAAGTATATACTTGGGAGGAGAGAGTATCAGGAAGGAAGAAATAGTCAAAATATGACTTCCTGCTTAAATACCAAAGATGATGAAGTCTAAGAATAGGAACTTGGGCATGATTTTGAAGAGAAAGAGCTAGAAGGGCCCCTGGAGATGGTGAGGGGCCACTTAATCTAGTAGAAGTTAACTGATTTGCCCAAGATCCCAAAGATAGTACATAACTAAGATGAGATTTGGACTCAAACTCTCTGACTCCAAATTCATCTCATTCCACTGCAGCCCTGGAACTTGGAGCTAGTGTGGAAGTATTTGAGCAGTGAGTGGCAATGACTGTAAGTTTTCCTCTCTAGAAACTTAGTGGTAGAGAGTAACAGAACAATAGCATGATCACATGTTGGGCCACTGGGTTCAAAGGAAAGTGGAGCCAGGGAGGGAGAGAGAGGAGGAAGGAGAGAAGAAGAAGGGAAGGAGAAAGATTCGTCAGTCATCATAAAGTTCTTAGAGAAGTTTTGATTGGGATCTGGTCAGGAGCACAAATAGACTGGTTAGCCTGGGCACTTTGAGATTGGAGAAAAGAAACAGTATTGATGAGGAAGTATGGTTATGGAGGGAGCTATTGACAGGTGATGGCTTTAATCTTAGCATAATTTGCTGAGAGAGAAGGGTAGGAGTAAATGTGGATTTTTTGATGAGTAGCTGGTGTTGATGGGAGTTTGATAGAGGCATTCTAAGAATTTACATACAGTGTTAGGGGTCCACTCATTTGTTGTGGACCCTGCTAGCTCTATTTCTTAAATGTTCTCCATTTGGATCCAGTGGGAACTGATATGTGGGTTGTAGTTTATGTGGAGTGGGAAATGATGTGTGAGGTTCTAGTTTAGTGGATTGGGAAAAATGAGAAGAAACAAGGAGGAAAGTTATGTAAGAAATTCAAGAATGGAAGACTGTCTCATTGAAATGACTGAATACAGAGATGGTGAGTGAGATTCTTCTCAGTTTTGTTCACTTACTCATTGTTGACTCGCATAAAGATCAGTGAATCTCTGGGTTTCATGAAACTGGGAAGGCTAATAGTAATATTGGACATCATAACTAACATGATATATCATATTGGATATAATTAATGTTAGATCCAAGAAGATCTGGGCAGCTTAGAACAATGAGATAGATGATAATTGATAGTAATCAATGTAAAGTCCACCATTAGAGTTTAAAAAAAATCAGCCTCACAAGCACAAAATGAAGGAGGTGTGGCTAGACAACAGTTTATAGGAAAAAGACCGAAGGGTTTTGTTGTTCTCTAAACTTTATGTGAATCATCAGTTTGATATGGCAGCCAAAAAAAAAAAAAAATCTAATGCAATCCTAGGTTTCATTAATATAAGCATAATGTTTGGAATGAAGGAGATCTCTCTGGAATATTGGCTTCACTTTTGTGTGCTACCTTTTAGTAAGGACATTGACAGATGAAGCTCAGGAAAAGAAGTGAGTAGAACTATGAGGGAACTAGAGATGTTTGGAACTGGAGGACGCTTGGAAAAGTTTAGTCTAGAGGACAAAAAAAATACTTGGGGAAAACAGGGGTGAGGAGAATGTCCAGGCATGATAGCGATTCATAAGGTTGTACTTGATGAGGAAAAAAAGCAAAACTCAGAAAACATAAAACAAAAAACCTTGACTTTTTTGGCCTCCAAGGAGGAATGAATGAGTGGAAGCTACAGAGAGGCCAGTTTAGCCTTAGTCGAAGGAAAACTTCCAAATGATTAGAGCTATTCTAAAGGTAAAGGGTACAGTAAGTTTCTCATCACTAGAAGAAGTCATATAGAAGCATGATCAACAGCTGCTTAACTTTACAGTATCAACCTTATACAAGATTAGTATATAAGGACTTCACTCTGAGATTTTGAGCTTCTGTTACTCTATTAAGCCAGAACAGGACTGTAGAATGGGAATATCAGTCAAAGGACTGGAATTCAGGTTAAGTAAGACCAAGTTCAGGGGTATGTGGAATTTAGTAGATGTAGAAGCACAAGCTGTTGTGATAACAAACTATCAGTTCCAAGATTGTTTTCTTTGTAGAGGCATGGTTTTAGGTGATTATGAAATCAAGGTTGGGTAGTCCATTTGGATGATGAATGAAAAGACTAAGCCAGTGTTAAAACTTTTTTTTAAAGGAATTTGGGAGAGGCTACTGGATGACTGAGACAAGAATCTATGCAGGGTAATAGAACTGAATAATAGTGTTTTTAAAGGAGAAACTGCTGGATGATGATGGTGGGACAAGGGCTTGAAGTATTACTGAGGATCAAGAAGATCAAAACCCTTCTTTGTGGATCAAGGGTCATAAGAATGAGCCTTCACCTCTAGAGGAGAAAGAGTTGTCTAGAAAGGAAGTAGCCAGTGAATTCTGGGAGATGGAAAGAGGGAAAAGGAGGTAGTGATAAAAGATGAAGGCAAATAGGGGCAGCAGAGGACATTATTGAAAGGGGACCACAAAGGGAGATAGGACTAGGGAGGATTATAGAGCAGCCTGATATGAGTGAGAGAACAGGGCAAGAGATAAAGGAAAGGTTTTTTTTTTTTTCTTGCATAGACAAGAAGTTGTGCTTTACAACTGAGATTCAAGGAGTAGGAGTTTGGATTTTGCTTGCTGTGAAGCAAGGAGGAATAACAGTAAGCAGAGACTTCTTGAATTTTTATTGTTGACATGTGGTGCCACCTTTATAGGAAGCATTCCCTGGTTCCTTTATTAATGACCGCTTCTTCCTGCTTACACTTCACCTAGTACCTTGAATTTATTTTTGTTTTGTTTTATTGATAACTGTTAACCAGCAGGGTTTTTTTGTGTGTTTTGTTTTGGGTCTTCTTATATGCTCAGACCTTTTTGGGACAGCAAAAAAGTCTCAGATTTGGTCCCCAGCTCAAGAAGCTTCCTGTTTGGTTGGAGTCACAAAATGAATACAAATGGAATGATTAGAAAGCAATCGGATGTTAAACTATGTAGAAGTGGAAGGGCAATAACATCTCAGAACAGTTTTTTGGAATTGCAGGCCATTGAGGGAATTGAATTAGATACAGTCTTCTAAAATTGAACAATAGCAATGGTATGGTAGAAAGGACACTATGCAGTGAATTGGTATAACTTTATTTTAATGTCATCTTTGACAATAATTCATTGTAAGACTAAGACTTTAGTTTAAAAAATGACAACCTTTTCTTGTTGGGGTAGTGACACACAGCAAGACAGGCAAAGGATTCTTATGAGTCTACAGCTTTAAGGTAAGACAGGATAGAAAATGGGGAAAGCAGAGAGTAGGAATGGGTCAGAAAAGAGAGATCTTCATCCAGATTGTAGAAATCACATGTGAAGCAGTGAGAAGTTAAGTTTTGATAGAGCAAAGTGTTTTTAAATGGTTTTTCAGTGCCTTCTACTAGCTATAGAATGATGCAGATTTTCCAGACCTGCAAGTTTGTAAAGCTATGTTAAGCTGTTTGGGGGAGAAAAAAGAAATATGATTGTTGGCTCCTTGCATGGACTGTCTAATGAATCATTCCGTTGTTCAGAAAGGTGGGAACACTGTATAGTGGCAGCAAAATCTTGTCTTTCCACATAAGGACAAGCAAGTAAGTGAATTGCAGAAATGACAGATAAATATTGAACTTACAGACAGAGAATATTTCCCCTTTTCCATTTCCCATTACATCCTTCTATATTCTTACATCATTTTCATTTTTCACTAATTCTTCCCCCACCATTTAATTCTTTCCATTTGTAAAGCCCTTAGAAATTATACTATTTACAAAAACAAAAACAACAAAACCTCAAGCATTTTGAAGAATGTGCCTTTCTGTTTTCATTCTTATTTTATCATAATCAAATAGTAGTACTTTAGTCAGAAGGGCTCAGTTGTGGATTATAAACTGATCTAGATCTAATTCCAGCAGAAATTACATCTGTCTGGTTATTGTTCTCACCTGGATGGGCTGATTTATGAGTAGAACCTCTGTTTTGAAGAGAATTCCTTTTTCATATAAAGTGATTATTTAAGTAAAACACCATTAGAAACCTACCTATATAAGCCTTCAGCTATATTCTCTTTCAGGTAGTTACTTCTATAGGATATAATGTGAAGTCAGCGTAAATAGGATAGAGGTTAATATGTATGGGAGACCATCATCGTACCCAAAGAAATTATCTCAAATGAGTTGTCCTGAAAATAGCATTTAAATAAACTAAAATCGCAGTAAAGTTGAAGAGAATGATTTTAAATCATGAAACATATTAAAAAAAAAGAAAACATGATGCAAAGGAAATATGAGGAATTCAAGCCAGGGATATGAGGATCAAGAAGTTGAATGATAGAAGAATCTTACCCAGAGGAGGAATAATAGTTAGACCTCTGAGTAGTTGGAGCTAATTGGTTAATCTCCAAACATGTATTAAACACCTGCTAGATGCCAGGCACTATGCTAGGAATGGGGCATGCAAATACATAAATGAAACAGTTCCTGCTTGAAAGGATTTTATGTTGTTGGGGGAAGCAACATGTTTCCATATGTGTATAGTGATCCCTTTAAGCTGATTCCCCATCTAACTCCCACTCTCAGGTTGGGTTCTTGAGGGGATAATTACCCCACATTCCTAGGTATTTTGTTGGTCTGAATACCTAAAATATATTGGACTCATATATTTTGAAAAGTTTACTTTAATCCACTGGAAGACACAGCGCAGCACAAAGGTATTTACTGAGATGCCATAGTGAGAAAAGTAGCAACCAAATATCTTCCAGATATCTTAAGTATGGAGTGCATTCTCTCACAAGTATACCTAGCATCAGTAGGAAGTATGGCTACCCATAGAGGTAACAAGGAGAAAGGCACACACATAGGGGAACATGTGTGACCAAGGAAAAGAACTTCAAAAAATGTAGCTCTACCAATGAGCTCAGGAAAGATCAAGGAAAGGCTAAGCCTTATGCTTTGTCTGGAAAGGTGTGACTCCTTATCAAAAGAAGGCAAAACTGGTCAGTTCATTTTCCTTGACTGGAAGAAGACTAGTTACTTAACATGGATTAAAGTGCTTAACTTGGAGGCTTGAAAGAACCTGAGTTCCAATCCTACTTCAGACTCTTAATGGCTGTATTAAGTCATATAATCTCTCTTAGCCTCACTTTCCTCATTTGTAAAATGAGAGGGCTCAGACTAAATGGCTTCTAAAATCCCGAGATATATAATCCTTTCATCTAAACACTAGATGATTTGAAATTTAAAATGAGTAAGAAATCTATGAGGTCATTTAATTGTCCTCCATGAGTTCTAGTCATTTAAGTACTTGAAACAAGATAGATTAGACTTTCTGTCTGGTGCCCTAAGGCCAGAGTAGGAACATATATAAGGGAAATAGACTTCAGCTTGATAGAAGGATGCTATTCTAATCCTTTGTTGTTGTTTTTCAGTTTTTTCACTTGTGTCCAACTCTTCATGACCCCGATTGGGATTTTCTTGACAATGATAGTGGAATGGTTTGCCATTTCCTTATTTTACAGATGAGGAAACTGAAGCAAACAGGGTTAAGTGACTTACCCAGAGTCACACGGCTAGTCTGAGGAAGATGAGTCTTCCTGACTTCAGGCCCAGCATTCATTGTGCCACCTAGTTTCCCCTTCTGACCCTTAGATCTGTCCAATGATAGAATTCACTGCTTTATAGGATACTGAACTCCTTGCCACCTGAGATCTTAAAACTGAGTTTAGACAGCCAGTTTTCAGTGACGTTGTAGATGAAGGTGACATAGAAGCTAGAGTGCTGAATTTAGCTTTAGGTAGACCTAGGTTTAGATCTTGCCCCCCCCCGCCCCCAAGACTTATCAGCTATATAACCAGGCAAATCAGGCTTTCTGAGATTCTATCTTCATTTGTACAGTGAATGTAATGAAACAATCTCTAAAAGGAATCCAACCTCTGAGTAACTGAAAAACCAGTGAAAGTCCTGGAGAACAGCTAAGGAAACAACTGCCTTCCCTCAAGGCAGAAAGGTGGGGTACTACTAAGGCAGAATGTTGTCTATATTATCATATGCTGGCTGGTTGTTTTTTTTTTTTTTCATTGTCACAAGGGAGGGTGCACTCTAATAAGAGAATGGAAAACAATTGTGAGGCAGCTACCTCCATGGGACTTAGTTTCCTCTTCTATAAAATGCAGGAGGTTGGATTAGAGAATAGATGACCTCTGAGGTTTTGCCCAGCTTTAAACTTATGATCCCATGGTACTCTTTGACTACACTCTCATCATCTATGAAATTGGGGGCTAATGGCACTTTTATTCACTACCTCAGAAATCTTGCCTTTAGAGGGAAGAACTTTGTAAAGCTTAAAGTGAGCTATTATCAGTGTTGTATTATGGAGGGAAATGGATTTTTTTTTCTGGCTTTTTTTTTACTCAATATCCGTAATAAATATTTAAATGGCATTTTCTAATCCATATCAGCAACCCCTTTCATTTCTCATAGGCTGTTTTCGAAAGGATTAGTGAATTGGTTGCTGCTGCCAAATTTCTTTCTGAAAACTTCTTATGCCACAAATTCCCCAGCCTTGGAGGCTATAATTACATTCTATCTCTGTTGTTTATAAAGAACTCTGATTAGATCTCAAAGGTTTCCAGACACTGCCTTTAATCGGGAAATTATTTGCCTTTTTTCTATATGGTCTGTTGGGTCTCTGTCCTTTTTTGGGCACCCTTTGCTTTTGCTATTTGATCTTGGATAGGAGAGGAAGTTATTGCAATTTAAATGTGAAGGAAGTTTTGTATCCTGTGACCAAAGGGTGTGAAATCTTCAGGCTGTTCAATAGCTACAAAAATTCAACCTCAGGGAATAAATAAATGAATAATAGCATGTTCACCCATGCAGAACAGCCCAATTATGGGGAGAGCTGAGTATGACTGCATAGCTTTAAGGTTTACCATTCTTTCATGGCAATGTACCTGGGCAGGTGAATTTAGAGGGAAGCTCTGGAAAGCTTGACTAGTTTTAGATTCTTGTTGAAAAATAAAAAAAGTTGATGAATGCATTTGTGGCCAGTGAGTGTTTAAAACAAAGCTTCTTTGCTTTGTGTACATGAAACCATTTGACTTGTTCCTTTGTATTGCTGCAGCCACCTATGAAATACTGTGTTGAAAGAGGCTACCAAAGATTTAATAGTCTACCTGTTTCGCCACAGGCAAGATTAGGTCTACACAATTCAGGATCAGTGACTGTCTTTGTTGTAATCCTAAGGCTTTCCATGCAGAGAAATCATCTACACTGTTCTTAGTGTAGCCATTTTTCTCTCCAGTTCTTTGTCTTGATAGTTTTTGTTCCCTTTTGATGACTTTGCTTCCCAAAATTTATATGACTGAGAAACTCACAGCACATTTACTACAATTTTATATTATTTAAGGCCGAGTCTCACTGAGCCTTCTAATCTCCCAGGATCATCATTGGCAGAAACCTCCTAGTCACCATTTTACTCCAGCTGTTACTTGAGGGAATATTTTCTTTGGCATCTTTTTCAGACTCAGGAACTGAGCAATAGTCAGCACCATCAGAGAAATGTAATAAGTGAAGACTGAGCAGTTCTCTTAACTCTCCTTTACTACTTTACTATTGTGACTATGAAGTGGTGAGACCATATCAGATTTGTCTTGTGACTGGAAATGAGATTTTAGCTAATATTGCCTGACAGAATGGGATTTCTAAAAGATATCACCATGGAAATAACAATGGGGACAAAACTTATCAGAATACAATTTAATAAAGATAAAGATGAAGTTTGCTATTTTAATTTAAAAAAATTAGTAGTGTAAGTACAGGATAGGGGAAGCCTGGCTTAACTGTAGTAGTCCATTTTTTTAATGGAGATTTTAGCTGACTACAGGCCCAGTATAAGCCAGTACTGTTATACAGCTACTAAAAAGACTAGAGAAACTCATAGGCCTACTTAATAATAATCTTACTTTCACTTTCCATAATTAGACCACATTTGGAATATTATTCTTAGTTACAAATTTTAAGAGGGATATTGATAAACCAGTACATGATGAATGTAGTAACGGTTCTTAACTTGTATTATGTGAAGGAGGATTGATGATTTTCACGTAGACTAGAAGAGAGAAATGCTAAAGGAAGTCAGATTTTTTGATCCAATTAAAGGCCATCTTCTCTTTTTGCCTTCTACCTTATGCCTGAATCACTGCACCAGAAACCATGTCTTCAATCACCTAACCCCTGCTCTGGGGATCCTGTGTCCTACTTGGTGTCTCAAAAGGCTCATCATCTCAGTAGCTCCTGCCACTATTGACATATTGCTTCTATGCCCCATCATTGCCTATCTAACTAGAGCTTTCCGATTTTATAACCATAATCAAGTCAATACTGCAGTTTCTGCTTTAAAACAGTCTATTACCCTATACTCACCACCTCTAATTTTCCAGAACAAAATACTTCTCCCTTTTATGTGCTATTTCTCCCATTATACAATACAATATACAGATTTTATGATGTTTTGATTTATTTACTCATTTTATTCATTCACTCATTCATATTCAGAAATTCTAATAATTACTTAAAAATGAATATCTTCATTGTGATGGAAGAGAGCTGAAATTAGATGACTACCTGCCAGAGATGTAGTAATAATCCTTGCATTGGGTATGATTATGTGATTTCTAATCCCACAATGCCTCACACTGAAGGCATTTAGCAGTGAATGAACTCTAATTCTTTGATTTTAAAAAATGCATAGATTTCTTTGTTTGAACATTTCTTTTTAAAATAAGCTTTTATTGATATCTTCTGGTTTTTGCTAGCATCACTCCCTCTCCTAGACAGCTGTATCTTAAGTATTTTAAGGCAAAGTAAAGGAAAAATAATAAAATAATACAGCAATCATTATGTTGAAAAAGGCCAAAAACATGTGAAATGTAGAATACTTGAGGAACTTCCATGTCAGAGAAAGGGTGGTTGGGAGCATCTTCTAATTTCTCTTCTTTTGATCTATGCTTGTTCTTTATATTTTTACAACATTCCCATTTGATTTGTGTATGTATGTGTGTTCATTCCATTTGCATTGCTATAGTGATTGCTTTCTTGGCTCTTCTTTCTTTATTCTGCATTAGTTAATGTAAATCTTTCCATACTTCTCTGTATTTATCACATATATTATTTCTTACATCAAAGTATTTTTTTTTTTTTGCTTTTTAGAGGGCAATTGGGATTAAGTGACTTGCCCAAGGTCACATGGCAAGTTTTCGTGTTAAGTGTCTGAGGCCGGATTTGAATTCAGGTCCTTCTGACTCCAGGGCCAGTGCTCTATTCACTGCACCACCTAGCCGCCCCGACACAGTAATCTTTCGTTTCATTTGTATACTACAATTTGTTTAGCTCTGATTGGTGGTTATCTACTTTGTTTCCATTTCTTTGCTATTACAAAAAGTGCTTCTATAAATATTTTGGTATATATGGGGACTTTTCTTATCAGTGGCCTTCTTGGGATATAATCCTAGTAATGGAGTCTCTAGGTCTAAATATCTTAGTCTCTTTAATTGCATAATTCCCAACTGCTATACAAAACTGCTGTGCTAATTCACAGTTCTACCTCTCTTCCCATAACACCTCCAACTTGATCATTGCCATTTTTGTCATCTCCACCAATTTGCAAGATGTGAGAAAAAAAACTGTGGGGTTATTTTGATTTACATCTCTCCCATTATTAGTGATTTGGAGCTTTCTTTCACTTGTTTATAAATACTTAGCAATTCCTCTTTTGAGAACTGTTTATTCATATCCTTTGATCACTATTGTTCTTTGTGTATATTTGTTAATTGTTTATATGTTAGATACCAAATTCTTAAAAGAAAAATTTGATACAAAGATTTTTCCCATTTGACCATTTACTTTTTTGTCCTAGGTGTATAATTTTTGTCAGTCCAGAAATTTTTCAATTTCATGTCATCAAAGTCTTCTATTTTATCTTTTGTAACTGTCTCTCTTAATTGGTTATGAATACATTTCTTACACATATCTGTAAGTGGCATATGATCTGCTTCTATTTTAATTTTTATAGTATGATCTTTAATATTAAAGTCATTCATCCATTTAGAATGCTTTGTGGGATATGGTGTAAGAAGATGGTTATATAAATATTTCTATTCCAAAACATCACCTTACAAAGCTGTATAGTCATCCAGTCATTCAACTAACACTAATGAAAAGAAATATAGAGATTGCATAAAATAAAATTTGTACCCTAATGTATCTTACAGTCTGTTATGGAGAGAAGATACATGTACAAACAATTTTTGTACAATTAATAGCCAAGCACCTTGTAGAAGTGCTAATAAAATCCCATTTGAGTTTTTGCTAGAGAGGTTATGGTAGGGAAAATCGTTACGAAGGGGACAGTGGTTTGGTAATTAGTTTTTTATGGGTAGGATTTCATGAAGTCTATGTATTTGGTAGGTAAGCTGGTGATGGGGAGAAGGCATTCCATCCATAGGAATGGCTGGAGTAAAGGCAGAGAGATTAGAAAATGTATAGCATATGTAGGAGAGATAAGCAGTACAGAATATCAGGTGGTCAAAGAGGGCTCTCATATGAGATAAAGTTGGAAAGATTTTTTTTCTCTTTTCTTTTTCACTGGACCTCCAATTTTGTTGGTTTAGCTCCTAGTGAAGAAACTCCCCATACAAATGTCAATCTTACAATGTAAATGGCTGCTTGAAAGCCTTTCTGTCTTTGGACAGAAGCACCCTCTTGAAGGTGCCCCCCAATTTGTACTCATACGTTGAGTGTCTCAGAGAATAGTTATTCTCCCAAGTTTACACCTAGAATTGTAATAGCTCACACTCATCTTTAATTATCAGCTAGTATATTCAGATCAAAAAGAAGGCATTTTTTTTTTTTTTAAAGCAATTGGGGTTAAGTAACTTGCTCAAGGTTACACGGCTAGTCATTATTTATGCGTGGGTGCTCATTTTCTGACGCCGGATCTGATCTCGGGTCATCCAAACTCCGAGGCCGGCGCTCTTACTCACTGCGCCACCTAGCCGCCCCTTTAGGGCAATTGGGGTTAAGTAACTTGCCCAAGGTTACACGGCTAGGTTTTTTTTTTTGTTTGTATGGATTAAGTGTCAGAGGCCGGCTCTGAACTCAGGGCCTTCTGATTCCAGGGCCGGCGCTCTATTCACTGCGCCACCTAGCCGCCCAAAAAGAAGGCATTTCTAAGATATGTCCTGTTACGAGCTGTACCTACTAAATTTTGCTCCAACCTTTCCACAAACCTTGAGCTGCACTCTCCCATAAGTACATGCAGCATCTGTGGAAAGATTTGGACACAAATTTAAGAGTACACAGGTAGTGAGTTTTATGTGTAGAGAACACATGTGACCATGATGATTCAGGAATATAGGCCCCCATTCCTTTTCTCATCTGTTCTCTGCTTGGTGTTAGGTAGCTCTGTTCAGTTTCCTGAGCCTTATCCTCTGTATCCTGATTCTCCACTGCCAAGTTTGATTGTCTCTTGAATGCATAATCTTCTTTCTTCACTGCTAGTAAAGGTCATACTCCTTAAAGCCATTTCCTTCCTTTATTGAGTTTTGACTGCTGGCAGGGCTGTCAAGCCTCACATTTTAAAGGCTATTGGAGATGACTAATCTTTAATCAGCCAATGGCCATCTGCCCTCCTAATTTCCTCAGAACACTTCTAAACACTTCATAAAGGAATAATCGGGGCCTGGGCTCTTTTATTATTTTTATCCCCCCCTTTCTATGATAGCATCAAATGAACTAAGGTGTAAGGAGGGAGAGGACAACGATAGGGAAGGGGAGGCTGTATTAAGTCTCTCCCACCCCTGACCCCCATATCCCATTTACAGGATTAAGAAATTCTGAGTCCAGAAGCAAATACTTTGTACTCCAAGGAAATGCATCTTCAGGAATGCAGTAGAATAGTAGGATTTTTCCCTAGGGGTATATTCAGTTAGTATTAAATTGTTAGAGGGCCACATATGATTTACATATGTATGCATAGACTGTGTGGTCTACTTTTGGCCAATTTTCAAGTTGAAGTTTTATTTTGCTCTGTTGAAAGTAGACGTTTATTGATTTTTTTTCTTTTTCTGCCTGACTTCAACACATTACTTGTAACTGATTCTGCACACTTCTGGCAGGAGAGGTCAAGAAGGCACAGAACTAAGGAATGGGAGAAGTGAATGGAGGGGATGGCTAGGAACCTCAAAACAGCTGAATTTAGGGAATATTGTACAGGTTTCTCCACCTAGTATGTTGTATAAGTTAGGTAAATAGTTGGAAATCAAACAGCAACTGTTTCATGCTTTTGAGTCTTGGTTTCTACTGTGTTAGTAAACTGTTAATCTACTTCTAACTCCCACTCATCTCCCTACCCCCACCCCTTTTAACTGTAGGAATGAGACAAGTTGCCAGGAAAAAGTTTCATTATGAAAACAGAAAAAAAAAGTTAGTGTTCACTGATGGAGCTTTAGCATTTAACTCCCACCTACCTGTTTGATATTCTCAGTCTGAGATTCCGCCTATCTTATCTAGGTGTCCAAACTGGAGTACATAAGTGCATTTACACTCAGTCACTTCATAATTAATGTGCCATACAAAACAATATTACTTTTGAGAAAAGAGTTGCTTATTTCTTGAATGATCCTGATATAATCACTCCAGTGATTCCCAGGAATTCAGTTACTTTTAGAACATCTCTATTTTCCCTCCACCCTGTAAAACTATTTAATCCTAAAAACATTGTTGTATATCCCAATGGAAATTCTTGGTTTCAAGGAAATGAATATTTTTGGCCTTTGGAAAAGTATTTGGTTTTAGTAGATGTGCCTGTTGAGACCTTTAAATTTTTTAATAAATGTATTCTATTCTACCACCAGTTGTTAAGCACCTACTATGTGTACAGCACAATATTAGGCAGTAGATCTACAAAGACAAAAAAGGAAATTATTTCTGCTCCCAAAGAACTTAACATTCTAGGGTGGGAGTGTGTGTCATGTACACAGATAAGTAAATATAAAGTAATTTCAGAGGGAGAAAATTGCAAACCAGAGCTATCAGGGAAGGCCCTATGTTGGAGATGAAATGTGAACTGTTCTTTGGGAAAACCTAGAAAACCTGTGATGGTGGGGTGAGGGCCATCTCTCGTGCAACAACATATTTCACAGATGAGGAAAATGAGGCCCAGAGACATTAAAGGAGTTGCTCAGTATTGCACAGATAATAAATACAAGAGATAGATTTAAAGTCAGGTGTTTTGACTACTAAGTAGTGTTATTTCTACTGTATCATGATACCTCCCCTAGTAGATTATGATACTGGAGACCCATCTAGACAAAATGAGCAAATAGATCAGGGGTGGGAAATCTGCAGCCTTGAGGCCACATGTGGCCTTCTAGGACCTTAAGTGTCGCCCTTTGACTGAATCCAAACTTCACAAAACAAATCCCCTTAATAAAAGGATGTGTCCTGTAAAACTTGGACTCGGTCAAAAGGTTGTACCAGAGGACCTGGGAGGCCACATGTGGCCTCAAGGCTGCAGGTTCCCCACCCCAATGGATGAATGAATGGTTGCCAGGACTGCATTAAGGTTCAAAGTTGATACTACTGTGTGTCTCATAGAAGGAATACTTTGATCTTGACCATGTTTCATTGTTACTATTTATGAAACAATAGAGCATACTTATGCCATTTTCTCCATTATGCTATTGGATCCCTGAATTATAAAAACCTTTAAGAAACAAGTTTGTTTTTTTAATCTAGATTTATTGTGAATTTGAATCACTGGAAATGTTCATATTGCTCATAGCACCATGTGTGATTAGGTGCTTTAAAACGTGTGGTGGTGCTCTTTTCTACTGGAAATCACACTACTGGAAGACATCTGGTCTCTGCCTTTCTTCACAATTTCAAACCCCATCAAATCTCCTTTATCTCAAGTTCTTTCTGCCAACCAACCTTTTCCTACTGAAGCAGAAATGAGCGTGATGTAAGAAAACCTTCTTAAGAATTAGATTTCTCCAGAAGTGGAATTGGCCTCCTCAGGAGGTAGAAGGTTCCTTGTCACTGGAGGTCTTCAAGCAAAGTCTACAAAGTTCTGGAAGGATTTCATGTTCCTGTATATGGGCAGGATTGAGACACTTGTCTACTGATTGACCTTTCCAATTTTAGATACTCTGTGATTACAAAATCTGTCATTCTGGAGTAGAGTGAGAAAAACTTATTAGGAGACACTTGCAATTTTTCAGGTTGTTAGTAGGTAATAAGAGCATCTACCAGAATAACGCATGTGACAATAAACAGGAGGATGACAGATGCAAGTCAGAGTGTAGAAAGGACTTTCTAACAATTAGAGCTTTCTGGTAGTGGAATGTGTTGCTTTCAGGGGCACTTTCCAGTGAAAAAAACTGGAACTTATGCACTTAAATAAATGTAAATGACTAGAGGAGAAAGGCAGCTAATATCCAGGTCTAATTTGTCTATGCAGCAATTAGGAAATACATTTATTCCTTTCACATTGTGGGGGTTAGGGACACAGTACCCCGGTGATCTGTAAAAATCTGCTTTAAAATTTTGGCCTTCCCTTTGTACCAGAGAAGAAGCCTTGAATTATTATGGCATTAAAAGATAAAATGTTTTTTACACATTACTATCTCTCTCTCTCTCTCTCTCTCTCTCTCTCTCTCTCTCTCTCTCTCTATATATATATATATACACACATAATGCATTTGAGTCTCTAAACATTTTCTATGTCATCTGATGGCCTTTGTGTGTTGTCTGTGGCTTGTACAAAGCTCCAAAAAATTCCCATTTAATTTCATATGCTGACCCCTGATATAGTGAAACTATGATGGGGAAAGTCATGATGTGGAAGGGATAACTGTACTCATATCTAAGGCTTTTGCCTCTTACCAGGACAAAGGAATGCTTTATCTGTCTTAATTTCCCAGGTTAAAAGTCTGCTTTTCTTATTTACTTCAGAAAACAGGATCAGTTTTATAAAACAATTCATGTACATTTTGGATGTCAGAGATAGTGGATAGTTAGGCATAATCAACTGGTTCATTTTAACCCTGAGAGGGAGAAAATGAGAAGTTAGAGGCTTTCCTCTTTTTAATACCCCAGTCATCTGTCCATAAAAACATTTTGATCAAATGAGAAAAGGCTGTTTTTTTTTTTTATGATATAGCATACTCATTAAAGCTATTGGTGGGAAATACATCTTCTGCTTTTCTGTTGTTGGGTTTTTCCTTTTAAAAAAAATGCTTTCATTATATTTTTTGCAAAACCAACTTGTGTGGGCAAGGAACTCACACTTAGTGTGCATGTGTCCTGTGGCTTCAATTTAGATTGCTATTTTTGAAAAATAGTCTTTTGTGTTGTTCTCAAGCCCAGGACACCCCCACCCCCACCCCAACCCCCCTGGAAATATTTCACATTGCCAGACATCTCTGAACACCCAGGGATCATGTAAACAATGCCAGTGTTGATATTATGTAGTTTTCACATATCTCACTTCATGAAGTCTCTGATCTGCAGTACAGCGGCTGCTGTCCTGTCATTCATTCTGACTAGTGAGGTCTTATGTTCCACCTTGTGTGTCTGTACAGAAGAAAAAGAAATTGGCAAACCCAGCATGCTCACTAGGTTTTTAATTATCTCTCTGTGTAGCCTTTTAAGAAAATGTTTGGATAGGCTTTTACATAGAAAGCATCCAGTGAGTTCCTGTGAGTGAGAAAACATCTTGTTCATTTCTTCAGCTATGTGTGCTTCATCTACAATTTGTGGCTTTTCCTTGTGGCTTTTTCCGAAGATTACTTTAAAATTCTTGTTGCTTTCTCCTTATTTTGGTGTGTATCTCAATTGTGACAACTCCCCACTCTCCCTCCCCTATTTAGAATAGTGAATACACAGAATTGAAGCTTAAAAGCATTGCTTATTTTTATAGATGAAGACTGCAGCTGCCTCCATCCTCTCATTTTTTTTCTAGAATATTTTGTCTGGATCTCTCCTTTGCCCCTTGACATTTTACTTTGTATTCATACATCTTTGCTGCTCAGTAGAATGCATGTTCCTAGAGGTAGGAATTGTTGTTTGCAACCCAGCTCTAAATCTGTGATATTATCTTCATGTGGTCAGTTCCTCACAGTGTCTTACCCCTAGCCAGTGGAACCATTTTTTTTTAGTTGAATTATAGAGAAAAGTTAGTGGTTTGCCTAGAGTCACATAAGTATTTAGAAAAACCTGGCATGGACTAAAGCCAGCATCTCTTTATTCTCTGCTGTGCTTTCTAGCAATTCAAATGAACTTAGGAAAAATGTATTTAAGAAGGTTAATTAGTAATTTTCTATTGTATCACGTTCATCATGAATCCCAAAGATCAGTGTTAGTCATCTTTGAATTTATTGATTGAATTATTCATATTCCTTTTTAGTGTGGATAATAGAGAATTGACTATCATATTTATGAATTTCGTTTCCCTGTGTTCCTCCCAGCCATTTTTGTACCAACATGGAAAAGCAGAGGTAGATTAATTAACCTCAGCAATTATCATTAATCTTTGTATTTTATATTCCATATTTGCTATTTCAAGCCATGGAACTCTCCCAGAGTTACACAGACATCAGTGATACAGTTAATTGTACTCTAGGTTTCCTAAAATTCCTCCCTTCCTTCAACAGTTCTTTTTATTCCTCAAAGAGTATAGCCCGAGTAACTTTTAAGCAGTAGCTAATTTCAAAGTGGTTTTTAAAGCAGTCAGAGGTGAAAGTTGGGTGCCAGGTGGGCACCTAAGGTGAATGAACAGCTTGAAAAAAGGGCTCACACCAGAAAAGTGCTCTTGAACACCATTACATTCTGTGTGTGTGTGTGTGTGTGTAATATTACAGAAGAGGATTTCAAATGAAGCTATGGATCTCTATTATATATAGCTTGCTTTTCTTTTATATATAATACATTCAACATGTGCCTTTCAAAATTGTTTTGTCTATAATTCTTTCAGGGCTTCCTTTCTATTTTCTTCTATATATTACTTTAATGTACTCTTATTTTTCTTGTTTCTTTTTTGGGGGGTGGTGGTGGAAACTAACCCATCCCTGTCTCCTCTCCCTCCTACCTCACTCAAAATTGGGAAAAAATAGAACAAAAAAAGGAAAAACAAAGACATTGTAATAAATATGCACAGTAAAGTCATAAAAAAAAAAAAGAAAATTCCCAGGGTTGTCATTCCTGAAAAAAATGTTTTATTCTGAATTTTTGTCTATTGCCTTTCTTTCACTAGGTGGGTAGCAGGTTTCATAATTAGCCTTGTGCCATATTAGTTAATCATTACGTTTTAATAAGAATTCTTAGGTTTTTCAAAGGTGTTTTTTTTTCTTTTTTGCGGGAAGGGGAAAGCAGGGCAATTGGGCTTAAATGAAATGCCCAGGGTCATAGGACTAGTGTTAAGTGTCTGAGACTGAATTTGAACTCAGGTTCTCCTGACTCCAGGGCTGGTACTCTATTCACTGTGCCACCTAGCTGCCCCTCAAAGTTATTTTTTTGTTGTAATGGTAACAATAGCTACAATATAGAGAGAGAGCTTTAAAACTCTGCAAAGTTCTTTACAAATATTATTTTATTTGATCTTCACTACAACTGTATAAGATAGGTACTTTTATTTGCTGCATTTTACAGATGAGGAAATTAAGGCCATGAGAGGTTAAATGTCTAGAGGTCCTTTCCAGGATCACACCGTTAATAAGTGTTTGAGGTAAATTTGAACTCATATCTTTGTGACTCAAATGCTAGATCTCTCTCCACCTAGCACTACCTGGCCACCTTATAGTGTTGTTTTTATTTTATATTTTATTCTGGTTCTGTTCCCTTCACTGTATATTAGTTAGTACAAACCTATTTCACATTTAAACTTATGTCATTTCTTTTTCTATAATGGAACATTCCATTATGCTCATATAATATAATTTGTTCACCTTTCCCCAATTCATGGACACCTCCTTAGATTCTAGTCCTTTGCCACTACAGAAAGAGCTGCTATAAAAATTTTTGTACATGTAGAGCCTTTTCTTCTTTCTTTGATCTCTTTAAGGGATAGGCCTGACACTGGTATAGGTGGATCAAAGGATATACAGTTTAGCAACTTTTGCTTTTCCTCAAACCCTGAACCAATTCCCAGCTTAACCAACGGTGATTTATAGAGCTGATTTCAAAGTGGTGTTTACGTAATAAGATTTCCTTTCCTAGATATAGTTGTGAAACTAAAGTCTTTTTGACCCAAAAGACAAGAATCAATCAGGTAGATACAGCCATAGCTCAATATTTCTGACTCTTCAAAGGGTTTGAGCTATATTGTTAGCACTGTACCTCACACTCTTAGGAGGTAGATATATGGTTTGCAATAATAATAGCTAGCATTTATGTAGAGCTTTAAGGTTTTCAAAACATATAAGTACATTATATTTTACAGATTAGGAAGCTTAGGTATATAGAAGTTAAATGACTTGCCTGGGTCAGTAAACTCCTGTAATGGTAATGGTAATTTGAAGATCTTCCCTTCCCTTAAAAGGCCCAAGGGAATTTGAAGACCTTTCCTGCCCTTAATCTGTCAAATATAATCACTTTGGGGGAGAGGTCTTAGAGCTAGCTGAAAGGGTGGAGCAGGGGAAAAACAGGAGCAGAGCTGGAAGTGGGCAGCTCAGAGACAGAGTAGCTAGCATGAGTGAGAGAGGGGAATTTTTGCTTAAAGGAACCTGTTTTGTTTTAAAGGTCTGATGGAGGGAAGGCTTGGAGATGTTGCTCATTACATTGGTTATGTTACCAGCTTCTTGGTTGCTTTGATGGATTTGGCTTTCTGGTGTTGGTATTCGACTTTCTGGTGTCTGAATAAATGTTTTGGTTCTGTCTTCCATGTGAAGAGTTTGTTATGTTTTGTGATTCAGAACTACACCATAGCCTGTGTGGGTGCTGTGAATAACAAATTGGTGTTACAACTCCTGAGGCTGAATTTGAAGCAGTCTTCCTGAATCTCCATAGCAGCTATAGTGAGAAGCTAGAGGTTGAGAATGAATTATTTCCCTTTCTGTGGCAAATAATTAGGGCAATAGTTTGATTCTGGTTTCTCCTATCTATGTCAAGGACATCATTCTGCTCAGAGAAACCTCTTAGAAGCAAACCTGAAAGTAAGTGGAAGAGGTAAATATGTGAGGTGAATCCTTAGTGAAAGATAATTATTTTTCTTGATCTATTTTGACTTGACTTTATTATCTATTTCAAAGTCAAACCAGGTGGAATAAAAAAAAAAAACAAACAAACCCACAAAACAGTGCTATCATTAGAACATTTTTAAAAAAGGTTTGGGCCAAAACTGTAGGTCAGGAAGTACGTATATGAAAATAGTGAAATTTGCTGTCTTCACTTTTGAAGAAGCTTTATCTGTATGATTTACTTAATCCTACCAAACTAAATCTAGTAGTGGTACCACATGTCAGTATCTGAGCATTTTGTTTATTTTCTTACTCCCAACAGATTTTTATATATTTCCCTAAATTTTCTCAACTAATGTAAAAATTTTTTTTTAACATTTTTTAAAATTTTGAGTTCAAAATTCTATTCCTCATTTTCTCTGTCTCCCCAGGACCCAACTTGAGAAGGCAAGCAGTTTGATATAGTTTATATGTATCAAGTCATGTAAAACATATTTCCTTGTTAGCCATGTTGGAAAAGAAAACACAGACCCTGCCCCCCCCCAAAAAAACCCAAAGAAACTAAAAAAAATTAAAGTAAAATAAGTAAGTTTTGATGTGCATTAATCAATTCTTTCTCAGGAGGAGGATATTATTTTTAATGATAGGTCCTTCAGAATTGTCTTAAATCATTGTATTAATCATAATGATGAGGTATGGGCTCTGGGAGCCCCTTCGAGCTCTCATTGGGTCCTTGAGCTACAGGCAATATGAACCTCTCTTGGACTCTTTATTAAATCACCCCATTTGATAAGGCATTTGCATGAGGCAATAAGCCTTACATTGTGGCTGAGCCCAAGCCATTGTTACTAGACTTCATACCCTCCATTACTAGTCTTCCCAATCAAAGTGTCCATCCACCAAAACTGGCCTAGCCCACCATTGTTGGTGGTCTCCAGAGACTTCCAACCCTAAATCACTCATTGACCTCATTAACTCCTCCTGAAGACCCTCCCCAAACTCCTTCTCTAGACCACACCTAGATTCCTCACACAATCTTCTGTATATAAGACCACATTCCTGTCTTCATGTTTGTGAGAGCGCCTTAGAATGCAATAGAAGAATGAGAGCACACTATAGAATGTCATAGAAGAGTGAGAGCACCATAGAATGACCTAGCATAGACTTACTCTGTGTCTAATGCAAGCGAACTTTTAATAAATTTTACTTTTCTTTGGCTAAGAAGACTCAAGTCGAATTCATTTGGCAGGATCTGGAGTGCTGGTATTTTGGGGTCTCCAAAGCACCCCTAACCCTCTTCAATAATAGCTAAATCATTCACAGTTCATCAACATTCAATATTGCTATTACTATATACAGTGTTATCTTGGTTCTGCTTGTTTCACTTTGCATCAATTCATATGTCTTCCTAGGTTTTTCTGAAACCATCCTGCTTGTCATTTCATATAGCATAATAGCATTCTATTAGAATCATTTACCATAACTTGCCAAATTAGTGGGTATCCCCTCAATTTCCAATTCTTTCCCACTACAAAAACAGCTGCTACAGGTGGTTTTGTACAAATTTTTCCTTTTTCTTTGATTTCTTTGTGATATAGACCTACTGGTGGTATTGCTGGGTCAAAACGTTTGCAGTTTTATAGACCTTTGGGCATGGTTCCAAGTTGCTTTACAGAATGGTTGAATCAGTTCACAACTCTACCTGCAACACATTGGTGTCCTACTTTTTCCACATCTGTTTCAATATTTGTCATTTTCCTTTTCTCATATTAGCCAATCTGATAGGTGAGGTGGTACCTCAGAGTAGTTTTAATTTGTATTTCTCTAATCAATAGTGATTTAGAGCATTTAAAAAATAAGATTGTAGATAGCTTTGCTTTCTTCTGAAAATTGCCTCTTTATCTTCTTTTATCATTGTTCAACTGTGGAATGACTCATTCTTAGTAATTTGACTTCATTCTCTATATATTTGAGAAATGAGGCCTTTATCAGAGAAACTTGTAAAAAATTTTCCCCCCAATTTTCTGCCTGCCTTCTAATCTTGACTGCATTGGGTTTTTTTTTTCTGCAAAATCTTTTTAATTTAATGTAATCAAAATTATCCATTTTATATCTAGTAATGCTCTCTATCTCTTGTTTGGTCATAAATTCTAACCTTATTCATGTATCTGAGAGATAAAATGTTTTATGCTTCTTTAATCAGCTCACCCTTTGTCTATGTCTATGTCTAAATTATATATTCATTTTAACCTTATTTTGATATACTATGTGAGATGCTTTTCTATACCTAGTTTCTACCAATTTTTTTTTTCAGTTTTACCAGCAATTTTTGTCAAATAGTGAGTTTTTGTCTCAAAAGCTTAGATCTTTGGGTTTATCAAACATTAGATTACTATGGACATTTATTGCTACTTAATCTGTTCCACTCACCTACCACTCTATTTCTTAAGACAGTACCAGATAGTTTTGATGATTTCCATTTTGTAATATAGCTTGAGATCTGGTACTGCTAGGCCACCTTCCTTCACATTTTTTTTCATTGATTCCCTTGATATTGATGTTTTTATCTTTCAGATTAATTTTATATTTTCTAGTTCAGGAAAACAAAATTTCAGCAGTTTTGTTGGTATGGCACTGAATAAATTAATTTAGGTAGAATTGTCATTTTTGTTTTTTAAAAATTAATTTTTTTAGAGGAGACTAGGTGGCGCAGTGAGTAAGAGCGCCAGCCCCAGAGTTGGGAAGTAATTAAAAGAAATAAGTAGGGAAACTACATTTTACTAAAAAAGATCACAGACACTTATGTAATAGAACTACACAGCTGTGTACCAAATGGCATCGTATCCAAATTTTTAAAGGAAAATTTAAGGAGGAAATAAATAGTAAAACTATGTAAGTGGGGGAGGGGGTTTCAACCCCCTGCTCTCTTCTGGTTGTAAGCACTAGGTTTCCTTTCTTCCTTGGAACTGAGATCAGGCCCCTGTTCCCTTGTCAGTGACCACAGTCTTCTCTGCTCTGGCACTGTGACAAGGGTCCCTACACCTCTACAGCTTCAAACACTAGTGTTGTTCTTCTCCTTGGACCTGTGATCTGGAACCATGTGTGGGCAGTGCAACAGGGTCCTGCATACAGTGCTAGCAAAGGGTCTCTTGAAATTGCTTTCTGAACAGTTGACTATCTCCCTTACTGTCAGTGGGCTGAGAGCTTCTGAAGCTGCCCGTAGGACAACTACTGCAACCACCTCCAAGGCCTGCTAGCTGGCTTTGCTGTGGTATGCTTCAGGCTAGTCACCACCCCATTGCTAGAGAGCTTTCTTGCCTACCTACTAAGTTTTCTTGGGCTAGACAAGAAAATTGTCTTACTCTGATCTTTTGTTATTTTGCCATTTCAGAATTTGATTTAAGGCATTATTTTAAAGTTATTTGAAGGAGTATATTGAGAGAGTTCAAATGAGTTCTTGCCTCTACCATTTTGGCTTCATTGAAAAGCTCCATTTTATTAATTTTCTAATGTAATTGCTAGATTATATAATCTTGATTCGGTGATTCTGCTGCAGTGAGTTCTTCTTGAGATCAGCTGATTAATAGAAATGCTTCAAATTATTTTTGATCCCAATTCATTCACTTGACAGGAGACATGAACTTCCTTGAAATTTCAGTTTGCTGTGCATAGAGAATCAATGCACAATCTCATTTGACTTAGGTGTTGTGTGTAAAATACTTATTTAAATATTAATATACCCATATATTTTTTTATAATTCATTCCTGAGATTATTGTTGATTCATGCTTTAAGTGAAATTTAAGCCATTTAATCTTCCCACAAGGATCTTCTAAGATTTTATAATAAGCAAGAGAATATCTGGACAGAAGCAAGAGTTACAACAGTGATGGTGATAAATGAGCTTAATCCCAGAGTGGTAGCAAAAAGACTTACCATACTGAGAGTGGTAGTTCCATAGGGAAAGTAATTGCTTAAAGGTATTGGGCAGGTTTATGGAGTTGTTTGTATTTCAGAGCTTACCTCTATGTGCCCTATTTTCTGTTCATGCCAACCTTTAAGCTAAGTTGGATGACCAAAATTTGTCTAGTGGGTTTAAATGGTTATTTTGGTTCAGGTGGAGGGGACCACAGTAGTGATGACAAGTTGTGCCCTGAAGTCCCTTTTTGTTTCCTTCCTTTCATGTAATGAACATTCCAGTCAAACTGGCTAGCCAACTGCTTCCCACGCCAAGTATTCCATAACTGTATCTCCCTGGATATAATGATCTCCCACTCTTGCACCATTGATTGCTTGTGTCTGCAGTGTGTTCCCATCTTCTGTGCCTAATAGAATTCCTAGCTTCCTTCAAAACATAGCTCAGGGATAACCACCTTTATGAGGTCTTTTCTGATTCTCATATTTGTTAGTGTTCTCTTCCCTTTGAAATTACTTTCTATTTACTTAACATTCTGTTATCTCTATAGAATGGAAGCTTTCAGAGGACAGGGCCTGCCTTGTTTTTTGTCTTTCTGTTCCGTGTGTGTCTGTGTGTGTGTGTGTGTGTGTGTCTGTGTGTGTGTAAAATAGGCATTTAACAAATACTTGTTGGTGAACTCTATAAAAGCCGTTTTCCCTGTGAGGGATATTATGAGAGTTCAGTGGCCTTTTAGCTTAAGTAAGAGTTGAAAAACAGACTGAAAAGACATCAGAGGGGCACCTTGGTGGTGCAATGAATAGAGCACCGGCCCTGGAGTCAGGAGGAACTGAATTCAAATGTGGCCTTAAGTACTTAACACAAAAACTAGCCCTGGGACCTTGGGCAAGTCACTTAACCCCAATTGCCCGCCAAAAAACCAAAAAAAAAAGAAGAAGAAGAAGAAGAAGGAAGAAGAAGAAGAAGAAGAAGAAGAAGAAGAAGAAGAAGAAGAAGAAGAAGAAGAAGAAGAAGAAGAAGAAGAAGAAGAAGAAGAAGAAGAAAGAAAAAAGGTCAGTGAGTAGAGCAAATTACATTCCCTTTTTAGGTGGTGGTGGCAGCACTGGGGGGTAGGTAGGGTGCATCTTGTCATTATAAGCTAGAATGTGGGTTTTATGCTCAATAAAGTTGCTTTTGTTAAGCATCTTTAAAAATAATATATAATGTTGCTTAATATTGCCATCTTCCAAAATTTTCTGAATATGTACTTTCTTCTCCACTAACATTTTGATAATGAAGTTTATTTATTTCTGGACTTTTTTTTCTTTTTTAATAAGTATTCACATCCAGCATGGGAATTGAGGTTTGCAAATTGTAACTCTTTGGTCAAAACACATTGGACTTGTTTTGTTAGGTGAGATAGGAGAACACCGCCACTTTTCGAAGTGGTTTTAACTCCTTCTGACTATAAGGGTATTATTTACTAAATTATGTGGTTTGGTATATCTTATACAAGGGAATTTCATAATCTGAAACTCTACTTCAGTGTAGAAATCAGGAACAAGTGGACATTTTGTCTGATTTATAAGTAGAAGGACAGGAAGGTCTTAATTAGTATCTTTGCAATTATGTAATTCCTGAAGAAAGTCAATAGTAAGAACCTATTGCAGTAATTTAGTGGTACCTGGATCTTAATAAAATGCTTATTAAATGAGTATTTCTTGACATTGTTGGGCCTGTCATTATAGGATTACAGAGACTGGACAAGAATCTGAGTTAAGGAAGTCTTAAGACAGTGAAGAGGAGGTAAAAGAGAAGTAGTTAGGAGACTGTAGTCAGTCAGCAAATATTGTCAGGTATTATGCACTGGAATTCAGAGTTGAGGTGTACATAAATGATACTGGACAGAGAGAGTTAGTGGGTCAAAACCAGGGGTATGCAAAATTTTCTACTTGAAGACTACTAGGAAACAAGGGGATGAAAATACCAAAAGATTATACTAGGTGGTTGGTTGAAAGTTTAAATACTTAGGAACTTGTGAATCCTGGTCAGGGTCAGGATGCAGACCAACAGTTCAGATAAATAAAAGGGTCAAAACACAGACAGCAAACATGAGTTGACAACTTTCTTCCTCAATCAGATAATTTTGATATCATTTTCATTTCATATAGTCAAGGGTTCACAGGCATGGCTAGCCTAGAATCTGCAAAGCACATAGTAGTTAGATTGAAAATTTGGCTGTTGACTGTGTGGGAGGCTTGAGTCTCTGGCAAAATGTTAGACCTTGATAGCCAGAGCCATTAATGTGCCTACAAAATTAAACTTTTAGTCCTAGTTTAGATTTTTCTGAAGATAGTTTTTGATTCTTTGATGAAACTATAATTTCAGTTGTGAAGTTGCTTACTGTACTGACATGGATTGCAAGGCTTCTATTTCCTCTCATCCTTTGTAGTTCTTGCCTACATTTTTATATCAATACTGCATAGAAAGTCAACCTGTTATGTGAAGAGACCTTCCTTATTTTATTTTTATATCTAGGGGTTAATATGATATCACTTGAGATGCCCCCTTTCTCAATCTTGCTGCATGACCCACTAGCCTCTATTGTTCTAATCATACATGCCAATATAGGTTTGTAATATTTAATTCATAGCTTTAAATTTATGCAAGGCATTATGTTTAGTGTAGGATGTGATTGATATTTATGCATGGACATTGTGTAGCATATTAAATGACAATTAAAGCACTCATTGCTTTAGATTATGCTCTCCCTAGCAGTTTAGAGTTAAAGACATCTATGATGTAGATAGTGGTCTTCAAAGGCAAGTATTTGGAATCACTTATCCTATGAAGCATAATTTCTTTTCAGCCCCTTCCACTATGAATTTATATCTCTAGAGTAGGGAAATTAACAAACTCTATGGTACATCAGGACTATTCAGTATTACATAAATCACCTCTCATGAACTCATGTGGTCTTGGAACACATAAAGTTCCATATGATTCATAATATTTCCTGTCTTGTGTTCCTTGATATATATGCTAACTATGAGTTTGTGAGCTCCTTGGGGGCAGGAACTGTCTTTTGCCTCTTTTTATATCCCTTAGGCATAGCACAGTCCTTGGCACATATGAGACATTTAATAAATGTTTACTCACTAACTATATGTCTTAAGATCTAAAAAATTCAAGTCTTTTTTAGATATAGCATGATTCTGAAAAGTTAATCCAATTTGTCGAGAATACTCATTCACAAATAAACTCTGGTCTTGAGATCTTTGTTTTGTTTTGATTTTGCTCTTACCCTTAAGTGGTACTTTCAGTTAAAACCTTTCTTAAGACTTCATGGATATTTCTGGTTTTGTCATACTTCTGAGTCAGCTGATAATACATTTGAAGGAACTCACAATAAAATGGTTCATATCACAAGAAATGTTAGAGAAGGAAGTTTATTCTGAAGTAATCTATATAAATATAAATAATAATTTTCTTTAGAAAATTATTCTAAAATAGATTAGGTTCACCATTGCCTCTTAGGTAAAATACAGTTTCCTCTTTTTGGCATTTAAAGTACTACACAGAATTGCTTAGGTCTAGTTTTCTAGGAGTTACATAGGGTAGCCAAACTAGTTTACTTGCTAATTCCAATAAAGGTCATTGCATATCCCACTTCTTTGTCTTTGCATAAGCTTTACACCCTCCTCTTCTATCTAAAACACACTCCCTTTTTATCTTTGTCTTTTAGAACCCCTGGCTCTCATTAAGGCTCAACTCAAATGCCATTTATTTCAGTTGTCCTTTCCTGTTTCCCTAGTTTCCCTAGTTGTTAGTTTCCTTGCCCCAGAAATTCAGTTATGTATTTATTTTGTATATAGTCTACTTTGAACATGTATTCCTCAAATAGAACATAAGCTCCTTGAAAGCAGGAACTGTATAATTTTTCTGTTTGTATGCTCAGGACCTAGCATGATACCTGGCACTTAATAAGTACTTAATAATTAATATTTGTTGATTGTATTAACCTCAGTATATCTTTTTTTCAGTGTATTACAGCCATCTACAGGTCTGTATAGGTGTTTGTAAATTCAGGTATTAAAGACTGAACTTTAGATTTCCATAGTTGGGAAGAATAACTCTTTGTTTGAAAATAAGTTTTTATTGATGACTTTTGTTTCTTACATCATCATAGTTATCACAAGTATCCTTCTTAAACTCCCGCCTCAGCCATCCCATATAAAAATAGTATTTTTTTAGAGAGAAAAAGCAATCAACATAATTGATCAATATATTGAAAAAGTCTGAAAACAGTTGCAATGTGATTCTTCCACTTCCAGGAAGGGGTAGCGTTGTGATGTCTTCTCATATGTCTTTATTTTAGTCTTGATTGATCTTTGTTTTGTTACATTCACTTTTTATTTTTGTGTGTATGTGTGTGTGCATGTGTGTGAGATTGTTTTTTTCCCATTTACATTGCTGTAATTAATAAGTATATTGTTTTCTTGGTTCTGCTTACTTCACTCTGCATCAGTTCACATAGATCTTTCCATGCTGCTCGGTATTCACCATATTCATCATTTATTACATCACAGTAATCTTCCATTACGTTCTTGTTTGGTTAAGAATATATCTCTTATAATACAATATCTCCTAATAAAGAATATATAAAAAAGATACTCTTTGCATCCAGAGAAAGAACTGATAGATAGAAGTATATACAGAATAATTTTACATATATATATATACACACATATACATATACATACATATATATACATATATATGTATATATATATATACACACACACACATATACACACAAACACACACACACATACCTCTTTGTTAATGGTAACCATTTCTAGGGTGGGGGGGCAGGGGGAAAGGAAGAGAAAAAATTCAGTTTGCATGATAATTTTGTCACATTTTTGAAAGGAATAGCAATTTGTACACAGATTTGCAGTTTCACGTACTGTAATCCTTTTTATTGTACTGTGTTAGAAAAATGCTTGTTTTATTCCATAAATTAAAAAATTAAAAAAAAATCTCTCTTAAGATGGAATGACTTTAGGGTTCTATCCAATTTCCAGAGCCTAAGGCACCATGGGATTTTGCCCTTTGGTGTTAATATCTTGAGTAGTGGCCACATTTCCTTTCATGAGGAAGTTTATTTGAGGCAGGGTGACAAAATTCGTTCTTGTTCCTTTCTGAAAACTTTCCTTGCAACTTAAGTTTTCAATTGACCTTCATTGCTCAATGTCACTGTTTTCATACCTGCTCTCTGACCCCTATATCCACGGTTTTAATGCTAAGGTACTCTCCTGGAGCTGATCTTCCCTCCCCTTATCCTCAACAGGGATATCCTCTTTGCCAAGAACTGTGTCTGTGGTTGAACTTTCCTCTACACATCTACAGTTACCATCTTCCACCCTCATCCCCCAACTTCCTAACTCCAATTGAGAGGTTTAACTCTGCAAACAGCTCTTACTAGTGTTACACATTTGTATAAATAAGATGTTCGTAGCCAATTGAAAATGTTATTGGCCTTGAGTTAATGAAAATTTTATTTCACCAGCATAATTGAACGACTCATATCTTTCCTTGCTGATTGTGCATCTGTAGGCTATCCAAGATATACTAATGGTAGTTATTAAGATGGACAGTCCATTCAGCTAGTACTAATGGACCAGTTCAATGAATTGTTCATATTGATAATAATAATAATAATAAATAATAATAGCTGACATTTATATAGTACTTAGAAGTTTACAAAACACTTTATAGAACTATTTTATCTGTTCCAAATGGATAGTATAGGCTGAACAGTCTTTTTTTTAATCTCTTTGCTTTTTCCCCTGTGGATTGTCAGGCAAGGCTCTAGTGAGGAGGCAAAGTGATGTTTCAGAATTTGATGTAGGCAATTGGCACAATGTCATCTGCTGATAGGAACAGCTGGGAGAGACTGAACCAAGTCATAAATTACAGATGAATAGCCAGACCACAAAATCAAATGGATTGCACTCTGACTGGGGTTCTGGGGGAGTGAAACTTTTGAGAGATAGTTGAGGCCTATTTCTTTGCCTCCCTTAGCTTTTTAATAGGCCAGAGGTCCATCAGCCCTGGTTAACATGATTATGCTTTTTGAGAGTAGAGAACATAGCTCATATACTTTTTATGCATCCCTCATAGCATCTAATATAATACTTGGTAAATATTATGAAACTGAGAATGAATTAAGACTTGAAAACTGTTCCTAGGGTACAATTTTCTAAATTTTTATGAGGAGTATTTTATGTTATCAAGATAAAATATACATGAAAGATTTTTACTTCTCTCCTCTTTTCCCCAGTTCCAGAAGATAGTGAATTATTTCTAGCCTATAAAGATAAAGATGAACTCACTATTTTTGTAGTTCTCATTCCCTAGGAAATTGAAATAAGAACACAGTATATACATTTCTAGTTCTCTTTAGCTTATGTGAAAAGCTCCTTGAAATGAATTGCTGTATAAAGACAAAAGTAAGATGGAGATGGGTGGAATCAATAATGAGTACTTAAAGCATGGTGGTACCGAAGCCTTTCATTGCTGAATTTAAGCACTAATTGAGAGAATTAGACATTATATTGTTATGTCTATGAGAATTCCTTCATCTTGTGTAAAACATTATCCATTGTACAAAGCTCTTACATAATATACATTACAACTTAATATAATATTATACATATTACTTACGTATGTATGTATAAGCAGATACACACACACACACACACACTCACACTCACTCACTCACTCACAAAAGGCAGTGGAGAGTACCCTTCCCAGAGGAAGTCAACTATGTGGCACAGTAGATAGAGCACTGGGCTTGGGGAAAGGAAGATCTGAATTCCTTTCCAGCCTCAGACACTTACTAGTTGTGTGACCCTGGGTGAGTCAGTCTCTGTCTGTTTCAGTTTCTTCAATTGTAAAATTGAGATAATAAGAGCCCCAGCTTGAGGATCAAATGAGATACTGTTTGGAAAGGACTTAACCCAATAGCTTACACACAGTAGGTGCTTAATAAATGCTTATTTCCTTCCTCCCTCCCTCCCTCTGGTAAGTATATATTCCTTGAAGGCATTATCATTTCAATTTTTCGTCTTTGTAACTAGTGTATTGTAGAGTGGAAAGAGCTCTTAAGCTGGAGGACAAGGGTTGAAATATTCCCTTTGCTGCTTCCTGCTTATGTGATGCAGGGCAAGTCACTTAATTTCAGTCTCTTCATCATGAAAATGAGATAGATTTTAGACAAATGGCCTCCAAGATCCCCTCCATTTTTAGATCTGTTGTTCTGTGATCCTAGGTACTTAGTAGGTACTTGATAAATTGGGATGGGGTAAACTTCAGATTTGAGAAAGAAAACGGAAGGAAATCATGAACTTTTATGAAATGTTAAAAAGATTTCTATCATCCAAAATTCGGTGAAATCAAAACTAGTATTATAGATGCCCCCAAATTTACATTCGGCTTCTGAATTTCCCTTACCAATGTGCATTCTACTTTGTTGGAATGAATTGACCCCATATAGGTTCATAGTGTTAGAATTATTTCCTTCACTCTTACTAGGGTATTTGTTGTCCTTGATTCTCATTCTAAGGCAGGGTTAGTAAAGTCCTAGAAAGAGGGCTTAGGATGTTGGGCCCTAGTTTAATAAAATCCTGTCCATGTTGCAGGCAAATAGAAACTGAATTTAAACCCAACTCCTCTGACTCCAAATTTAGCACTCTTTCCATTGTCCTGCCTCAATTCAAACAAGTTTTATTGGTTTGTAATGAAGCATCCTTATCATAAGGAGGCCCAATTTTTTTTTTTTTTATCCAGTTTAGGCCCTATTCTTGAGTGACAAGGCAGTAAAAATCAGTTGGTCCCTTTCTGCAAGGAAAGAGCACTGGAATTAAGAGAGTTGCATTTGAATTCTGGTTTTACCACCTTTGTGACCATGTGCCATTCATTTCAGGTCTGAGCCTTGGTTCCTTAGGGGTTGTCCTACCTAAGTTTCTTTCCATTTCTGAGACTATCTAGCCTTAATCACCGAATGGGCAGTGCCTCAGTTACTTAACTCCAATTCACTTGCAAGTGAATTCCTGATGTTACAGTCCTCTTGGAGAAGGAAGAACAAACAACAATTACTTTCTTTGGCTTTAAAGGTTATAGCAGCATACCTGGATTCGAAGCTGAAAGCAACCTAAGAAATTACCTGTTCCAGGCCCCTCATTTTATAGATAAGGTAACTAGAGAGGGGAAGTCATTTGTCCAAGGTCACATAGGTAATATGTGTGCAAGGGAGCAGCTGTTCACTAGGGAAAGTGATTTTTTTGGAATATTTTTTGGATATATTTTCCATGATTTGTTTTATGTTTGTAGTAAGAACATGAAATTACTTCCTTTTTAAAAATAGTTTTATTGTGATTTTACATTACAAATACTTACAGATTACCTCCAGTCTGAGAAAGATCCCTTATAATAAAATAAAATAGCAAAGCAAAATTAATATACAGTGACCTCATCTGAAAGTATATATGTATCACATCTCTAACACCCCCATCTATTTTTAAAAAATATACAGAAATCTGTTTTCTATCTTTCCTACCTCCCAACCAGTTAAAAAGAAAAACAAATGTCTTTAACAAATGTGCAGAGCCAAGCCAAAAAAAAATTCCCTCAATGTCTATATACAAATACATACACTTATATGTCTCTTTCTGCACCCTAATTCTATCACTTTTGTCATGTTTCATCATTGTTTCTCCAGAATCATGAATGGTCATTGAACTGATCATAGTCCTTGCTATTTAGTTAGGTTTTTTTTAACAGTATTTTTGTTACATAAATTGTTCTTTTGGTTCTGCTGATTTCATTCTTTATCAGTTTACAAAAGTCCTCCAAATTATTGGACAGAGCATTGGTCCTGGAGTCAGGAAGACCTGAGTTCAAATCCAGCCTCAGACATTTACTAGCTGTGCAACCCCGGGCAAATCACTGAATCTCTGTTTGCCTCAGTTTCTTCAAATATAAAATGGAGGTAATAAAAGCACCTACCTCCCAGGCTTGTTCTAAGGATCAAATAAAATAATATTTGTAAGCATTTAGCATAATACCTTACCCACTTGAAGCACTATATAGATGTTAGCTATTATCATTATTATTAGTATAAATTGTTCTGATTCTGATTACTTCACTCTGCATCAGCTCACAATTTTTCCAAATCTTTTTGAAAATGTAATACATTTTTCCATAGGGGATATTATCCATGGTACCTGTTTTCAGGTCACCTTAGAAATGGCTTGTACTATTTTAGGTTGAGAGGCAGCATTGTGGATAGAAAGTCATTTTCCTTCTATGTACAAAGAGAAAACTCATACTTGTAGTACCAAACCAACAGGGTAGTTTTCATATTCAAATGTGATCATTTCAATAAAACACTCAGCAAATCTTTAAGTACAGTGTAAATGTAGATTATCATTATGGGTCAGTTATTAGAAGAATACATTTTCTGAGCTAACATTAGCCATGTGGGTTGTCTGTAGAGGGTGGGAGACTTCACGGTTCTAGGGGCTACTGATGGGTTGTGGGCTTTTCTAGTACTGTTATGGGCAAGCCCCTACTCAGTGTTCCTCATCGTTTATTAGCTGTTAGTTACATTTTAATTGACTTTTAGAAACATAATTTACTAATGTGGTATAGGAAGAATCACTGGTACAAAAAACATCCTCCTCCCCCCAGTTGGTGGCATATTCTCCTTATTACACCGAAGATTACCAAGAGTGTAAACTGGGGCATACCTACGCCATGTACACAACAGGGTTCTGAGGAAACAGGGCTGAGCCATGGGGTGCATCTGTGGTCAAAGAGCAAATTCATGTTCCAGGTTACTAACAGCCCCTGTTCTCCCCTTTATAGAGTTCTGTAGAATTCTCCATAGGCAAAGCTCTCTGCTGGGTTCTGAGGTTTTGTACCCTTGCTGTCCTTTAGTTTTTTCTGACCCTCTGCAACCCCATGTGTAGTTTTCTTGGCAGAGATACTGGAGTGGTTTGCCATTTCCTTCTCAGCTCATTTTACAGCGGAGGAAACTGAGGAAAACAGGATTAAGTGACTTGCCTGGGGTAACATAGCTAGGAAGTATCTGAGTCCAAATTTGAACTCAGGAAGATCAGTCTGCTTGCCTTGAGGCCCAACACTTTATCCACTGTATCACCTAGCTGTCCTTATTGAATTCTAAGCTTGATTTCCCTTGATGTGTATAGTTTATCTTCAGTTTATCTCTTGGTTCCCATTGCAGAAACTGCCACAAGTCACTGACTTGATAGATTAATTTTTGTTAACTTATTGATAACAGTCCAAGGGCAAGTTATAACAGAATAGACTTTTACAGCAATTCATATTGGGAAAAAAATAACCCAAGGGGTTTTAGTTTGATGCTTCCCCCCAAAATTAACCCCACAGGCTGTATTAATTAAAGTATTGTGTTCAGGTAGGAATATTAAGGCAGCTAAATGACTCAGTGGATGGAGTGCTGGGAGTCAGGAAGACCAGAAATCACATTCGGCTTCAGATACTTACTGTCAGTGTAACCCAGAGTGGTCACTTAATTCACTAGGGAAAGAAATGACAAACCACTCTAGTATCTTTGCCAAAAATACTCCATGGACAGTATGGTCCTTGGGGACGTGAAGAGTCCCACGCGACTGAGTAATGAGTATTATGCCAGTCAGCCTGCCCTTCCCCTTCATTTTAAATAAGCCTCAGCTCTACTGCTCTTTTCCAGCACTACTACTCAGTACACTCAGGACCAGGGGAACTCCTGCTGTAGCTGCGGTCAGCCTCTTCACATTGTGAGCTCCTGTTGAAGATGCCATCCAGAGGCTCAGTGATCACCTGTCAGGGATGCAGTAGATTGTATTCTCGCAGTCTGTGGAAACTTTGGCCAGACATTCTCTAAGGTCCCTTCGAACCAATAAATTTTTGTCATTCTAATGGAGTTTCACCAAATGTTTATGGCAGAAACTGTCCAATGTCTGGGTCTGTGAAAATTTTTACTTAGACTATCTTTAAGTTACTATTTATAACTTTTTTTAATGAAAGAAATGTATGATGATGGACTTAGGGAGGCTACATGGTACGATGGAATGAGTGCTGGTTCTGGTGTCAGATGACCTGGGTTCATCTGACCTCACCTCTGCTGTTTGCTACGTGTTTAATCTTTTTCACAACTCCACCCACAATGTGTGTGTGTGTGTGTGTGTATATATATTTTTTTTTTTTGGGAGGGCAGTTGGGGTTAAGTAACTTGCCCAAGGTCACACGGCTAGGTTTTTGTTTGTGTGTGCATTAAGTGTCTGAGGCCGGGTCCGAATTCAGGTCCGTCTGACTCCAGGGCCGACGCTCTACTCACTGCGCCACCTAGCCACCCCAAACATCCACAATATATTAATGTGTTTATTTTCATAGAACCCTTCCGACATTTACTCCTTTTTTTTCATCTTTAACAATTTGCTGGCTTTGAAGTATAACTTCAGAGTTGTTTTGATTTATATTTTTCTTATTAATAACATGGGATATGAATTGTTTTCCTGTTAATCCTTATCTCTTAGAGAGGATTTTTGACCTTATGAGTTCCTACAAAAGATAATTTATATTTGATTATTCAAAAGGTTACTAAGAATTATTCAGTGTGCACCTTTTTCACTAACACTGACTTATTGAAAAGTCTTCTGCATATATATGTATGTATGGATATATTTATAAATGTAAGTGGTGTTTAGATGGGAAGTAATGTGATACAGTAAGAAGAGTCAAGAGGACCTAGGTTCTAATCCTCCCTCTGACATTTATTAGCTACGTGACTTTGGCAAAGTCACTTGAGCCTCAGCATCCTCATATTAAAAAGGGGATAAAACCTATAGTACCTGTAATATAACCAGATTGTTGTGACATTCTTAGTACAGTCTTAAACCTTAATAACTTAGACTTTTGGGACACTCTGGATGTTATTTTCATATCTATTTTCTATATGTGGCAGGCTCTGGAAATAGATACATTGAGAAGTAGGAGATAATATATTACGTCAACCATTTTCTTTTATCATTTGTCTCTTTTTCATAAAATCACAATGTGGAATAAACATTTTCACCCTATTCTTGCCATCCTTTACTCTATTTCAAATAAAAGACTTTTCTTTCCTCTGTAGTGATGACTTTTTCTATTAAATATTCAAGCAGAAGTCATAAAAGATGAGCAAGACCAATCTCTTCCATACATATGTGGTCAACAGAAAAATATGAAGCTTTTAAAAAAAATAAGACTTAAAAGGAAACCTTATTATTAGTGTACTACAGCAATACCCTGGAGTAACAGTGAATAAATACTTGTGTTTAAGCTCACAGATTTATTTCTGAATTTTGATAAGGACTTTTGAGGGGAGAAAGAAAACTAAAGAGACATTCTCGTGATACTTTTACACTCCTAAAAGTTTTAACAATGCTGCTAGTTATCCACATACTTCGCAGCCATTACCAAACTGTGCTTCTTTGTGTATATGGCTGTATTGCCTTGTAGCTCCCCTTTTAAGTGTTGTTTGTCCCCTTTAGAAAGTAAGCTCTGAGAGCAGGGTCTATTATTATTATTTGCTGGTATTTGTATTTCTCAGCACTTAGTACCTGGAACATAGCCAACTTATAAAGCCTAATAAATACTTTATCATACATTCATTAATACATTACATCTCCAAGGGACATGGGAGAAGAGAGAATGGGACTCCAGGCTTGGCTCTGGCCTTACACTGCTTGGTAACTTGGGGAGCAGATTGCTTTAGTTCCATGTGCCTTGGTTCCTCATTCTCTGAAATGAGATCATTTGAATAGATTAACTACTTTCTTTTCTAACTATCTACCATTCACTTTTTAATTAAAACCAATATTTAAATTTATAATTTTAAAGCAAAAGGTACAACATACAATTAGTGTGAATTAAAACATGTGGTCCAGTTCAAGTTGAGAAGCATTTATTAAGTATCTTCTGTGTGTGGAGCACTGTATATGTGGGGATATAAATTCTGGGGATACAGAGAGAGGAATAAGATGGTGGCTACCCTCCAGGGGCTTACAGTCTAATGGGAGAAAACATGAATTAACTATGATATATATATATATATATAGTGTAAATTGGAGCTAATCTCATTGGGAAGGCACTAGCATTAAGCAGGATCAGGAAGGGTTTATTACAGAAGGTGGGATTTTAACTTGGACGAACAAAGTAAGGAAGGCAAGAGGAGGAGTTAATGGGGGAGAGAAGTCCAGCCATGGGGTATAGCCAGACTCAGAATCTGTGGTATTGTACTCTGGTTGATTAAATGTCAACAGTCAGTTTAATAAAGATATAAAAATTCCCTTTTTCTTGGCTCTGTGAGATATGCTGTGTTTCTACAGGCACAATTAGAGGCTTAAAAAGTATTTTTGTATTACTTGCTCAATTGGAAGCCCTTGGGAGTGGACATCGAGGGGATTTTTCAGGCAAAGCTCCTTTTTTTTTCACTCTAGCATCTTTTTCTTTAGATTTTGGTGGGGGGGGCGGGGCTAGACCTATGTTTAGTACTGGGAGAGAATTTCTGCCCAATTTCTCTGAGGAGTTGAGTCATAGAAACTTGAATGACCTTAACAGTGTTTTGGAGCAGATCTTAATGAAATCTAATGTGAAATAAGAAGACATGTCATTATTTGGGATGTTTTTGTCATTACATTTATGTAACGTGATCCCACAATGCATGATTTGGTCCATCTATCTGTATATCTCTTAAAATTCAACAGTAGAAAGATGTCCATTATCATTAGCCTGAGGCCTTCATTTTTCAAAGAAAACCAACGACATCATGGATGATGTCTTGACTTGATTTTGAAATGGATTTAAGTGAGGCAGAATTGCACAAAGCCATCAGTGTCACTCTCTCTTTCTGAGTCATTGCAGTTCAGTGGCAGGACAAAAGTCAAGACTACCAGCAATGGCCCAGGATGTAGGGTGTCACCTTGGTATGCCTGACCAAGCTCTAAGTACTCCTCAGTGCCAGTTTCAGCTGCCTTCATGGTCATTGGAACAAAATGTTCTCATTACCCATTCTATTGGGGAAAGCCTTCCCATGGTGGAGGCAGATATCCCCTAATTTACTGATGGATTTAAGGCCTGTCAGTTACCTGAAACTTGGCTTAGCCAGTCTGCCAACATGGCTTACTGGGATGTGGCCACTGTATAAGCTATAGCTTTTTGGAGTCACAGGTGAGAATTGCATGAATTAGGTGGACACTGGGAGGTGAATGAGGAGCCCTGAAAAGAGCTCAGCAAGCCCTCACAGAAGAGGTGCTGGTCTCCCTGAACACTGCGTGTACCCTTGAGTCTAAGGTCTTATATAATGCTAAACTAACTAAACTAAAAACATTAGTGGCACCCAATTGAAATGTTAAATCATTATTTGATTTTCTGATTCTATTGAAATAGGCAGAAAGTAATAGAGTGCTATGTTGTTCCAGTTTTGGTTCTCTCATTATGTGTCTGAATGACCTTATCCATATAACTTAATTCCCCTAAGCCTGAGTTTTACTAAACTATGAAGTGAAGATGGATAAATTGGTTTCTAAGGACACCAACTCAAAAATATTTTAAATGGTTTTTTTTTTGGTAATTAACTTGTAATATGGAGTCTTGTCACTTAGGAAAATTATCCAACTTTAATCTTTAGTCAGATTGAAAACTTGCTTCCAATTTAAGTAATAGAGATGCATAATTTTGCCTCCTTATTGAGCCGAGGTTGTTTCCAAGCTTAATTGAGATTTTGGCACAGTAAAACAAGGTAATTTCCAGTGATCAAACTAACATATTTAGCATATTTACCCATTGTGTCTATTTCTAAGGAAAGTTAGTTTTGTTAAACAGAACTTAGCATGCCTCCACCCCACATTCAACCTGCACATGCACAAAAATAACACAACATATACACACACACAAAACTTCTCCAGTGGCAAAAGTCATAAAATGTAATGAAGTTACTGGACTTTTCCTTCTCCATCTATCTGGGGCATTTCCAAGTATAATATTCTATACAATCACCACCTGTGATTTTCTTCCACCTCCACCCATGGGGAACATGGAATTCCTTTCAGTTTGGGTCATTGAGATGACAGCCAATTTCTTCACTCTTCCCTAGTCTCCTTAGTGGGAAATCAACACAACACCTGGCCACAGTTTCAGAGTATATATGAACCACTTTTGGTTTGAGTAATCTTAACGTACAGAATAATCTTCAGATAGGCAAGTTATAGAATTCCCATTATTCAGTTTAACAGCTAAATCCTGATTTCTCATAGATTTATCCTGTTTCAGCTCAAAAGGTAGGTAAACTTTCCCTACTAGCTGGAGATATGAAAGCAAATTTTTAAAAAATCACTGGCCCTGGGACTTCCCCTGATTTGAGGTCAAAATTATAATCTGTCCTCAAAAATTCATTGATGGAAAGGCCAATAGACATTAATTAAGCACCTACCACATACAGAATGCTCTACATGGCATTGGAAATGCAGAGAAAAATTGAAATAGACCCTGCCTTTCTAGGGGCTTACAGTTCTAACAGGAGGAGACAAAATAAGTATATATAATAATATACAAAAATATACATGGTAATTTAGGAGAGGTATTAGTAGTTTGGAGGGATCAGAAAAGGCTTCTTGTAGATTAGGTAACCTGGAGTCAGGAAGACAAGAGTTCAAATTTGGCCTCAGGCACTAGCTATGTGAACCTGGACAAGTCCCTTAACCCTATATGTCTCAGTTTCCAAATCCACAAAATGAGCTGGAGAAGTAAATGACAAACCACTCCAGTATCTTTGCCAAGAAAACCTCATATGGGGTCACAAAGAGTCAGGCACAGCTGGAAACAACATAGCAAGATTAGGTGGTGCTTGACCTAAGCTTTCAAGAAAACTCAAAGATTTTAAGAGGTAGAGGTGAAATGGGAGCATATTCTAGATAGGAAGGTCAAGATGTGTAAAGTCATGGAGATGGGAAATAAAGAGCGGTGTGTGAGAAGAAGTAAGATGAACACTTTGACAGTATCTGTAGTATGGATAAAGGGAGTACGTAATAAAGCTGGATGAATAGACTGGGGCCAAGTTTTGAAGATCTTTAAATGCCAAACAGCGAAACTGCTTTAGTATACCACATAGAGAAGTGACATGGTCAAAATTGTATTTTAGGGAAATAATTTTAAGAGCTGTGTGTCAGTTATTCATGGTTTCCAAACTTAAGAATCTTTTGACAACTCCTTTCTTATGCCTCCATCCTAGCTATGGTGCTATAATATTGTTTATTCTTGAAGCTCTTTCTATGAATTTCATCCCTCTTGAATACAATTTTTGAAAACCTTTTCTATGAAGGAAAATTGATGACGAATTGGTACAATGTATACAAATATGAGGCATTCTTCAACTGCTAAGTCGTCAAAGAAAATGAAGTGCTACTTCTTGGACAAAGAAATTCAAGCTATAAGCAACACATGTGAAAAAATATTCCCAATTATTGATATTAAGTGAAATCCAATTTTTAAAAACTCTCAGTTTCCATTTCACATCCATCAGATTGGCAAAGATAATAAAAAAGGAAAAGAGCAATTGTTGGAGTAATGGTTGGAGGACAGACACATGAGTATGAAGTTAGGAGTGAAGTGGTTCAAGCATTATCTAAAATGATTTGCATCTATATACAGAAAGTAATGAGGACAGCTTGGTGGTACAGTGGATAGAGTTCAGGGTCTAGAGTCAGGAAGACTCATATTTCTGAGTTTAAATCTGGCCTCAGAGACTACTGGTTTTGTGACCCTGGGCAAATCACTTAATCCTGTTTGCCTCAGTTTCATCATCTGTAAAAATGAACTGGAAAAGGAAATGGGAAACCACTTTAGTATCTTTGCCAGGAAAACCCTAAATGCAGTCATGAAGAGCTTGGCACAACTCTTTGCATCTGTTCTGTGAGATGCCTGGCAGTTTTAATCCAAGGTTTATCTGGAGCCAAACTTCTCTTGGGCATTTAGTAGTAGTAGGATTTAGGATGGAAGTTGAACTGAAAATGACTGAACAACAACAAAAAGTAACTAAATAGTATATACCATTGAACTTAGTGATAATGCTATTATGCATGTATCCAAAGGAATTCAAAGACTGCGACCTATGTATATGAAAATATTATAGCATTAGTTATTGTTGTAGTGAATAACTAGATGTAAAAGAAGTGTTCATCAATTTGAGAATGCTCAAATAAATTGTAGTATACGAATGTAATTGAATTCTATTCTGTAAGAAATAAGGAAGATAAAAAAATCAGCAAAATATGGAAAGACTTGTATCATTTGATGCAGAATAAAGTAAGCAAAAGTAACAGCAGTAGTGTGAGGTAAAAAAATTCTGAAAGACCTCAGAACTCTGCCCAAAGCAGCAACTAGTAATGATTTCAAAAGACTCATTATAAAAGACTTCTCCAATTTCTTTTATAGGTATCTGATGATATAGGGAATAGAGTGCTGAGCTTGGATACAGGAAAGCCCTGAGTTCAAATCCAGCCTCGATATTTACTAGCTGTGTGACTCTGAGCAAGTCACTTAACCTTGTTTGACTTAGTTTCCTCAACTGTAAAATGAGTTGAAGAAGGAAATCACAAACTAATCCAGTGTCATTGCCAAGAAAACCCCAAGTGGATTTAAGAAGAGTGAGATTGGATTGAACAAAAATTATTATCACCTACCCTTACTCCCTCAATATTACTACCTGCTCCAAATCCTATCACCACCCTTAATCCTGCAAGGTCTGATGTTACTGTGGAGGGAGAAGCAAGATATCAATATTTGACAACTCTAATTTAGTTCCATCTAATCACTACACTTTCCATCTTATGCCCTTCCCAGTTTCAACTGCTCTGAACAAGATACCTGTCTTTCCTCTTCCCCTCCACCTCCCTCATCCCTTTCAACCCAGCCCCTTTCCTGCCCCCTTTTTATGTGTTGTCTCTCCCTTTAGATTGTAAGCTCCTCAAAGGCAGGTAATGCCTTTTCTTTTTGTTATAGCAATTTCAGTTTACTAGTTCAACAATTCACTAGTTTAACTAATGTTGGTTGGATTAGATTGTTAAGGGTTCTAATCTCAATTAGGTGAGAAGGTTAGTGGCTGTGGCTGCACCATTCTTCCATTCTTAAGTGATTTTCTGAATCAAATTCCATGATCCTTTAACCAATTGATGCTTTACAAAGTGGTTTGGACTCTGTATTTGCATGTGTACTCGCTCATGTTGTTCACCTGCAATGAGAATCCTCGTGGCCCTAGATAGCACTGATGCATTAGCTACTGACCTGGTATGAAAAGGGGGGGTCAGGGATCCTGCTGTGGTAATTTTTTTTTCTTTTGGGGTCAGCCCATGGATCTGGTTTGTTAAAGGATTGGTTAGTATGTTTTAGCCCTCTCAGAGTAGAAGGGAAGCCTGGAGTGAGGGGCAGAAAGGCCCTTTGGCTCTGTTCTTTGAGATGCCTGGCAGTTCTAATCCAAGGTTTGTCCAGAGCCAGACTTCTCTTGAGCATTCACAATAGGATTTAGGTTGAAAGTTGAACTGAAAGGCAGAATGTTGACAAGAGGGAATAGGACTATTCTGCTTACTGCCTGTTTTTTTTAAATAGAAGTGACCTGGTTTTTAAAAAAAATGTTTTGTTTTTGGCTGTGATTTTTGTAGGTATTTACAGGGCAGCTCTGTTGCATCTTAATTTGTTTCTGTCAGGCTTTCCTCCATCCTCACAAAAGAGAAGTTAAAGCCCATTCGAATTAGACTGCCTCTCTTCCCTAATTCATCTCTGTTCTAGCCACCTGCAAGGAATTAATTGAATCACAACTTCTGTATGGTCCCTCACATCAATAAATAAATGCAAATGAAATATGAACCACAAAGATAATGCTAGAAAATCTAGAAGAATGTACTGATAGAAATTTAGATTTCAGAAGGGATTAGAAAAGAGCATCTTTTTTTTTTCAAGGCAGTCATACTTCTTAGTAATGGTGAAGTATTGTGCTCCCAGAACTCTGATTTGAGGACCACATAGTATATTGGGGTCCTATTTGTATGAGAACAGGGTCAGTACCAATCAGGAGCTGTCATTGTGCTTGGATGTCAACTCCAGAGTGCTGAAGAGCTTCTGTGGGTCAAAAGTCAGACTGATGTTCATTTTTTTCCATTGCCCTGTGCCAATTCCTTTTCAGTGCAAAATCCTTTGCTTCTCAGAATTAGTTGGGGGTGGAAAAAGGAGAAAATAGCCCATGGCTTGAGGTTGGTTCCTGTTCCTTTTAATAATTTACAGTGTGTGACTTAGGTACCACTTAGGTTGGCTTAGTAAATGAGTTTCAATTTATCCAATTCCAGTCCAGTTTCATAGTCAGCATAGTCATTGTTGGCCTGAGGCCTGGCCTTGCCTTCTTACACTGGTTGGTCTCGTCAGGAAGGAAATGGCTTTGTTGTGCCTCAATTCACTGAGAAACATATCACTTTATGTAATTCTATAAATTAAAATAATTTAAAACCTTATATTAGGGTAAGTACTAGAGTTAAAAGGTAATGATTTATTCAGTATGATGGTGTTTCATTTTTCTGGCATACTGCTATAAACAAAAGTCTGTTATTTTCTTTTTTTGTATGGTTAAAAGGCATGAAAAGAATTATCCAATATCGACATCTTGCTTCTCTCTTCACGTGACATCAGACCTCACAGGAAGGACTGAGAAGGGTTCATTACTTCATTGTGTTAAAAAAAAAAAAAGTTTCTTTTGACATCTGTATAGTTCGGAAAACTGGCCTGTAGTTTATGGCCAGATCTGAATTTGGAAAAGACCAGAGTTAAAACATATGGAACATATTTGGGAGGTAATTCTTAGTTATGACTAAGAGCCAAGTCCTCAAGTGCCTGGGAAAATTTAAAAGAAAATCCTTGCAAAATAAATCATCCCTCTTGTTTGCTAAATTACGGGATTTAGATAACATTTGGACAATTGTAGACTTTTGTATTCTCTAGCAAAGCTGTAAAACTTTCTGTTTTAATCACTCTGCTGTGGTTTTATTTTCTACAACACTGTGATTCAGTATCCTTGCTCATTATTTATTCCAAGAAATAACCCCCTTCCTCTCCACCCCATTCCTCCCTTATAACCTTTAGACTGTCCTTGCCTATCCAACCAGTTGTTGTGGGGGTAGTTTGTAAGAACTGTTTTCACTCCTTATTTGTATGAGCTTCTGGTGCTAGTTTCCTTGAGTAGGTCTGTGTTTCAATTATGATGTTTCCTGTGTTTATGGAGCAGTCTGTGTTAAGATAGCACATAGTGTAAACATCTCAAATAAGTACATTTTTTTAAATGTAGGAAGTTCATTTATGAAGGGGTCAGTGCCTAACTCACTTGTGTGAAAGACCTACCCTATACTTTTTTTTCCTATGTATTTTATTTTCCAGCTTTAAATTGCACAAAACTTTGGAGGGGGGGAGGGAGAAAGGGCCAGACTCACAGAGATTGGAGTTGTTCCTGAAGGAAGTGCATAGTTTTCTCTCTATCCTCACTCTTTCTAATAGTATTAGTGATTTACACCAACATTGTTACAATCAAACCATGCATGAATCAGAAGAAGAGGTTTTCCCCAAACTTGCTGACTTTTTTGGTGGTATAAAGTATGGCCAAAATATAGGAAAATAATGTTTTGGGAAGGAGTAAAGCAGTGTTTTTGTGTCATGGTATATTTTTATCCTGTAGTGAAGTCTTTGTTTTCTATATATGCTAGAGTTTACTCCCTTCCCTTCCCCCCAATCACTTTTTGCTGCTCAGTTCCCAGGATGGGCTTTTTCCCATTTCCTAGTGTCCCTATTTGTCATCTGTCACCTACAATATCACAAATCTCTGTGTCAACCTAATTGACCAAGTTAAGGACTGAGAAGGATGTGAATATCATGCTGGGACCATGGTTGCGGTGAATAGGGATATCACCAAATGAGCCCTGAGATCAGGAGCATTAGCATCAATGAGGCATGCAGGTACCAGGGATTCCTGCCTCTTCAATCAGAAGTAACCGCTTCCCTCTCTGAACTCATATTAGCACTTTATAATTTGCTTCTTACATGTTGATGACTTATGTTATTATAGTTAGTTACTTAGTGGGAAATCATAAATCATAAGCTTTCCCAAGAGCCCCAGTAGTCTTTCTCATCCCATTACATGAGTTTTCCTTTCTTCACAGAAGACTCCTCCAGTCTTCTTACTTTTCCCCTTCTTTAAGTTCATACAGCATTTCTCAGTGGTTATTATTCAATTTAACTCTTAATTATGTGCATTAGTATTATTCACTAATTGTTTTATGTTTTCCTGGCATTGCTTACTTCACTTTGTCCATGTGAATCTTTCCATATTACTCTGTATTTATCATATTGATTCTTTCTTAAGTACCAGTAAATGACTGTCTTATATTTTTTTCTTTACTCATTTTCCCACAGTCTCTACACTGGCGCATGTGCACACACACACACACACACTCACACACTCGGAATCTAATAAATAAACTTTTTTGAAGTACTGTGGGCTAAGATTCAGTCTTCTGTACTTTTCCTCTATAATACCAAATGGATATGACATTTTAGTAGATTCAGCCTACAACCATGGGAAGTATTGGAGGATACAGGATGCACAGTACACAGTACACATGCCCTAAACCCTTAGAAGTGAGAATCTAAGGGATAAAGACAAGTACAAGTATAGTCAAACTATCTCCTTTTTTCTTTAAACAAACGAGGAAAAATGACTGGAGGTGAAGTGACGTGAGCTTTGTTTCCTTCTGAGGTTGATTTACCACAACAACTAAGAGCCTGTTTAGATGAACATCATTAGCAAGAGAAACCTCAGCTTACAACAAAAGGGTAGAGGAACTTGTTTTTAAAAATACTTTGATAGCAATATGTCAGCATAAATTATTTCCTTTATAAACCTTTGTATTTAATTTCATGCATTTAAAAAAAAAACATTATTCTGAGGAAGGATCCATAGACTTCACTAGATTGTCATAGGCTGGGGATGGGGGTTGGGAAGAGGAGTCCAGTATATAAAAAAGGTTAAAAACCTCTAATCTAAAATGTTATTTTTTTTAAATAGGCAAGCAAAAAATGGAGTAATTTCTATTTTCATTCCTCTAATTTAAGGACTTATTAGTGCTCAATGAATGAGACTCTTAAAATAATTGGGCATCTATATTTAATCTCTCCATACTGCTGTCTATATCTTTTACTGTTTGCATTATATTTCAATTATGGGTATAGGCCTGTCTTTGTGTGTGCGTGTGCGTGTGTGTGTGTGTGTGTGTGTGTGTGTGTGTGTGTGTGTGTGTGTTAAATATCTGAATGAGTAGGAAGAGTTCTTTGAGAGAGGTAGAGAGATGCAGATATTGAAATAGGATTCCTAGAGCTGCTTTAGTTTTAAAGACCGGTGAAATAATAAAAGTCTCCATTGAAGAGAGCCATAAAATTAATTTCTTGGACTGATTTTTTGCTATGTCATAGAGAAGGAATGGATGGTTAGGTGGCACAATGGATAGAGTTCCAGGCCTGGAGTCAGGAAAATCTTCCTGATTTCAAATCTGACTTCAGACACTTATTAGCTCTGTGAGCCTGCACAAATCATTGTTTGCCTCAGTTTTCACATGGGGAAAATGAACTGGAGAAGGAAATGGAAAACCATTGCAGTATCTTTGCCAAGAACACCCCAAATGAAGTTATAGAGAGTCAGACATGACTGAACAACAACAAGAAGAGAAGGAATGCTTTGGGTCTTGAGTCCCCATCCTCCAAAAAACAAACAAACAAAAAAGCAAAACCTAACCCCAAACCCAGCATCGGCTAGCAGTTACTGAGTGAGATGAGGGACTTAGTAAAATTTGTAAAACCTTGTCCTGACAGTTTCATTTAAGGTTTCATAGGGCTTCTTTGGCTATTTTATTTACTAGTATTTTCTGAGCCCCAGCATGCCATTGAAAGGAGAATAGTTGCAATAGTAGGTTTGAAATGTGTGAAACCAAAGAGTTTTGGCAGAGTCTATCATAAGCTGAATTAACTACTCCCAAATAATCAAGTGGAGTGACATATTGAAAAAATTGCAGAAAACAAAAATGGGTTTTCTGAATGGTTTTATAATTACTAGGGAAATCACACTATCTATCTATCCATCTATCTATCTATCTATCTATCTATCTATCTATCTATCTATCTATCTATATGTGTGTATATGTATGTATATATGTATCTATTCAAATGATTATGAAAAATCTAGGAAATGTAGCAGGCCTTTTTTTTCAGAAATCATAAACATGACCATATGGATGCTATTCCATTTCCATTTCAAATACCATTTCTATTATGAATTAAGACATTCCAGGCTTGAGTATACTGGACTTTCTAATACTTAGTTACACAGTAGTGGCTACCCCAGAAGGGCAAGAACCAAACTTTGGGACCTTAAGGAATTAGCTATATTGCCAGTCCTTTCCTTCTTCAATGTCTATACATCCAGTTCTGGTTTTACACAAGTGGACCTTTTTGCAGAACTCTAAGTAGAGTGATTTTTACTTTGTGCAAATTTTCCTGGAGACTCAGGGTAGGAAGGGGAGGGAGCTAGCACATGGTTCAGCACCTGTGGAACTGCTGGGGACAGAGAAATGAGGACAGAGAAATGAGAGTAAGTGGAGGAACAAATAGGGGGGCCAGGCCAGCCAGGGCATTTCCAGAGATAGACACATGGAAGCTGAACCTGGACAGACTAAAGACAGACACAGGGTACAGACAAGCGGGCTGGTTGGCTCATCTGAACTAAAGTCCCCTTCCTCTGTGCCAGAGGCCTCAAGCCAAACCCCCTACTCCTTTCAATGGCCTAGTGGTGGTGGTCTTTTTTTTTTCTTCTTTTTTTGTGGGCGGGGGTGGGGTGCAGTTTGGAGGCTATTTATTGAGCACCTAGTGCTCTGATTCAGATGAATATAGAAAGAGGACTTTTTTTCCCAGCCCTTCCCCAACAAAGTTGGCCAGAGCCACTAAGGCATTTAAGCCTGGTTTCTAGACTAGGGTATTGGATACAGACAGTTCTTACTTTACATGAATTTGCATTACAAATAATTTTGAAAGAAATCTCTATTCCAGAAATACACCTGTCAACTTTACTGTGTAGTGCTCTTTTCCTGCCCTTGTCCGCAGCCTCTACCCACCCCTACTGCCCCAAAAAAGGATCCAAGTAAAAAAGTAGACTGTCACCTTATTTACTTTTTTTAAAATAAAAATTCTTTATTTATATGTTTTAACTTATGGAATAAAACAAGCATTTCCATAACATAGTATAACAAAAAAGATGATTGTGCATGAAACAGCAAATCCACTATGTACAACTTGTTATTCCTTTTAAAAACACAACAAAGTTGATCGGTAAATTTCCTTTTCCCTCATTTTTTTCTTCCCCTTCCACCTCCCCTCTGCCCCAGAGATGGCTACCATTTGAGACATATAGGTATACATATGTAAAATTATTCTGTACATACTTCTACTTATCAATTCTTTCTCAGGTTGTAGTACAATAATATTTTTCTACTTTCCATTGTATCTGTCCACATCTACATCTATATGTGTCATGTTGGTATAGTGTAAAGAGTGCTGTAGTTGGAGATTATAATCCAGAATCATGGCTTTTCTACTTACTACCTATATGACCCAAGGTAAATCTCTTGAACTAAATGGGCCTCGGTTACCTTCTCTGTAAAATGAAGTGGTTGGACCACATGTTCTTTAAAGTTTCTTCTAGCTCCAAACTTGCGATTCTGTTGTCTGAATCCTAATAAAATACTTGTTTATTGATTGGTAGTTTTGGCTATGTTACAGTATTAGTGAAAAGCCTACCAGGCTTGTTCAGAAAACTTGAGTTTTGTTTTTTGTTCTATTATATTCTTTTAAACCATGGGCAGTTAAGCTTTCCAGAGCTCGGTTTCCTACTCTGTAAAATGAGAATACACATTCATACTTTTCAGGGTTATTAAGAAAAAAGTGTTTTTTAAAGTACTATACATAGGAGCTACTCAAATTTGTGTGGGAACCTAATCACCTCTTATATCATGAGTCTATGGGAAAATACAATTAATGTCAAATGGATTAGTATGCCTTAGAAAAACAACCAGCTTGTAGTTGGGGAGTACACATTCATTTTGACATTAATAACAAGCCATTGGAAATTATTTTCAATGACTATTTTATTTGTGTCTAAATTACATAGTGTAAGAGTGATTTTATAATCATATTAAGAATAGTCTGAAGATACTTTTAAAAGTAAAATATTAGTTATGTATACTTATATGCTTTTACAATTCCTTTAGGATTTGTGGGAAAGTGAACATTTGACCTACTTGTGATCAAAGATTTCAGAGCTGTTGCTTCCTTTTAATCTTTTGGAAACTATTCCAAGATTTATTTTTTAAACCATACACTTTGTATTTACTAAAGAAACTGATTCATGAATTTTGCAGACATCAAATAGTAGACATTTTCTTCAAGAAATTTAACTAGGAAAACACTGAATTGAAATTTATTTTTATTGATGACAATACAATAAAAAATCTAATAGATTCCTTCCATATTCTTTTTATGGATTATCAATTACTATATGCTGAAATTTTACAATCTGGATTTATCCTCAGAGACCTAATCACATATTGCATTTACTTAAGTCCAATTAAAATATAGGTCCCTTTTGGGTGCAAAGAAAATTGACAAGGAAAAATTGTAATCTCCTTTAAGATGAGGGACTATATTTTATTTGTCTTTGATTCTTAGTTCCTCCACCAAATTTGTATCTGGATATTCCTTTGTCTCACTCAAAAAGCTTTTCATTCATAGATAATTTTGTCTCCTGAAAATTAAATTAGCTTAGATGATAACTTGCCATGTGTCATTAAGTACTTACAAGTACCACTTTCCATGGTGAGGCAATTTTTAAAGCCTCTTTAATCTGTTTGCTCTTTAATGATCAATAACTAGTATCAGTCATCCTGTAGTTCAGATCAACAGTTTTAAGTGTAAGTCATCAAAATCAGTATAGCAGCTTACATGATTTATCCAACATCTTTGTAGAGGAAGGTTATTCTACTCCAAATTTAAATTGTAAATTAAAAAAGTTAAGGAACTGCATAGACATGACAATGTTTGAAATTTTCTTCAAATTCTAACAATCTTCCTTTTACCTGAGAATTGAACAGATATGATCAAACTATATTGACATTCAGATGTTAAATTGGAATTATTTTAATATAACTGTAACTGGGAATTTAAATTAAATAATTTTCTTTTCGTTGATAAGCCAAGAAAGACTGTTTTATACTTGTTGCAAATTCACAAATATAAAATTTAGAACAGATGGAGAAATTATTTAATTTCTTCCTGGTGAGAAATCCTAAGTGAGAGAGAACAAATTACTAAAAAGAAATGTAGATAGATAGATAGATTTTAAAGCTAAGTGGGGATGATCAGGGAACTTAAGTATTTTTGGCATCTTTGCTAATGCATATTTATTACTCCTTATTGCATATTTCTTTTGAATTAGTTTAAAAAAAAAGAAAGTCCCCAAAAGCAAAGTATTCTTATGACACATCTGTATGGCTCTAGCTTTATGGGCATATAAGTATAGTTTGACTAGAGAATATACTCTTTTTATAGTCAAGCTATGCATATACATGAATACCCTAACTCATGTTATTGATTGTTTCTATAGAAACACAATACTAAGTAAAACGATGTTAAGAGGGGCCATTTAATTCCACAAAAATAACATAAGTGTAGTTACATTAAAAACCATGTTTGGGTTTAAGGTACTTACAACATTGATTGGGGTCATTCCTGTTTATATATGTGGGGTGACTGTGGTGATGCAAGGTTGCAGTGTTAAACAATTAATCTTATAGAGCCAATCTTGGGACTTGTCAGGAAAGCATTAGACATTATGAAGGTAGATAGCCCTCTTGAGATTTCTTCTATATCTCATTCTAAGACATATTCTGTCCTATCAGGAGCAGGAGGATCAAAGCTATCTACAGCATAAACAACTGGAGTCTGTCATTATTCTTAAACCTGTCTATGCTATTTGAGCCTGAGAAGAAATGTTAACTTCCCACAACAAGAATCATAGTCCATGTCTCACCTTTGAGGCTAAGCCAGTGTGAATTCTCTTGTAATTCTTCCAGATTTAGAAGGACCTTTCACTAAACTGCTGGACTTGTAGGCATCATAGGACCTAGATTCAGATTCTAACTCTGATGCCAACTTCTAACTCTGATGCATACTCCCTGGGTCACTAGCCAAGTCAAACATCCCTGGATCTCAGTTTTCTTACACAGAATTGGAATAGATAACTTTTGAGATCCCATATACTTCTATGTTTCTGAATGTGTGTGTGTGTGTGTGTGTGTGTGTGTGTGTATTTTTTTTCTCTTTTTGGAAAGGGGAAGGTAGGGCAATTGGGGTTGAGTGACTTGCCCAATGTCACATGGCTAGTTTTGTATGACAAGTGTCTGAAGCCAGATTTGAAATCAGGTCCTCCTGACTCCAGAGCTGGTGTTCTATTCACTGCGCCACCTAGCTACCCCTGAATGTATAAATTAAAACAAAACAAAACAAGCTTTCCTTTTATGAATATAGTTGATATGTAATTGACAGCAAAAGAAAGACAACTATTTTAAAATGGGCAGGATATGGAATATATTCAGCACATTTATTTGAAGGAGATAGTTACTTTTAATTTGTCAGAATCAACGTGACCCTTCACATGTTATATTATTCACAATTGAAAAATAATATTTTGCTTAATTTTTCCTCTTTGAAAAATTTTTTTTTATTCTTTCATCTCCATTAGTTTAAATTTATACTCTAGGTGATAAAAATACAATAATCATAATGATAATAAGTAAAGAAAAGTTTTGAGAGTCAGAGTATTATAGTTATATCTAGTGCTTGAGGGACCAAATATACTCTACAGAGTTTAGCAGACTTTAAAATTATTGCTCTCACGCTAATGTCTCATCGGAGGTTTTGGGGAATAATGAACCGAGGAAGAGATAGCATAACAGAGAATTTCCAAAGTAAAGACATTATCATTCTGTTTCAGATAACCAGGTAGTTGGGGAGGATTTCATGTTGCATATATGAAAGTTGTACTTCAGTTAGTTGTTGATTAGATTTTTTGAAATGATTTTAAGTGCTTCATTTGTTCCTTTTTTACAATCATATTCATATACTTTTTTAACACCACCAATTTTTCTCCCAGCATTCTTCCCCTTTCACAAATTCCATCCTATATAATAAATAATATTTTAAAGAAAAAAGTAGAGAAAGAAGATTAGCAAAACTAATTAGTCCTCAGAAGAGTCTAAAAGTATGCAGTGTGTAACACATTGTGGACCTCTGCCATCTGCAGTGGGACTGGAGTAGGAATATTTTCTCGTCTCATCTTTGGAGACATGCTTGTCCTTTGTAATTCTGCAGCACCCACTTTTAATTGTTTGTAGTTGTTCTTTTCACTGACATTGTTATAGTTATTGTTTATATATTATTTTCTTGATGCTGCTTACATCATTCTGCATCACATCATATAAAGTTTTCCATGCTTGAGGCAGCAAGGTGGCTCAGTGTCTAGAGGGCTGGACTTTGAGTTAGGGAGTTCAAATCCTGCCTTGGAAACTTGCTAGCCAGGTAACTTAACCTCTACCTGCTTCATTTTCCTTATCTTTAAGATGAAGATAATAAAAGCATGTATCTCTCAGTGTTCTTGTGAGGATAAAATGAGATAATAAAGAAAAACATTTATTAAATACCTAGTATGTACTGAGGCCTGTACTAAGCTCTGGGGGTTAAAAAAGAGGCAAAAGTTAGTTTCTGCCCTTGAGGAACTTACAGTCTAAGGAGGGATAAAACATGCAAACAAATACATATAAGAAAGCTATGTACAGGATAAATAAAAATGATTAAAAGAGTGAAAGCAACAGAATTAAGAGGGGGTTAGGGAAGGCTTCTGAAAGAAGGTGGGATTTTAGTTAGGACTTAAAGAAACCCAGGGAGATAACATTTGTAAAGTGTTTCTCAAACCTTGAAGAACTATGTAAATACTAACTACTTTTTAGAGGCAACTAAGTGGCCCACTGGATGGAGCACTGGGCCCAGAGTCAGAATGACCTTCTTTCAAAGTAGATACTTTCTAGCTGTGTGACCCTGGGCAAGTCACTTAAACTTATGCCTCAGTTTCCTCAGCTGATAAGATGGTGATCATAATAGCACCTACATCACAGATTTATCAGAGTCAAATGAGATAATATTTGTAAAACAGTAGGTGATTAATAATTACTTCTTCCCTTCTCTTATATTTCTCTATGTTCATCCCATGTTTCATTTCTTAAAGCACAATAATATTCCATTACATTCATGTACTGCAGTTTACTTGGCCATTCCCCAATGGCTGGACATTTACTTTGTCTCTAATTCTTTGTTGTCACAAAAAGTGCTGCGACAGATGTTTTGGTGAATATAGTGACTTCATTTATCCTTATTTTTCTTGGTTTCTGCCAAAGTTGTTGGTAGGTACCACAGAAACACAGATTTAGTGTAAGATTGTAATTAAGTCCAACTTCCTCATATTACAAATAAGGAAACTGAGACCAAGGGAGATTAGGTTGATCTGCTTAAGGTCACACAGAACACTGTAAGTGACAGAACAGGAATTTGAACCTAAGTCTTTTCATTCTGAATCTAGCCTTTTTTCCTACAAGGCTGTGCTGGTACCTTTTATGAGGGAACCCTTCATCCCACTACAGCAAAATGGATTTCTGTATAAAAATCAAATGAACTTGACTGTGACTGAAGTTTGGAAGAATGAGGACAATTTACTCTTTTTCACTTTGTATTAGCATGATGGTGTTTTCCTGGATTCTGTAATAGGAATAAACACTGACCTAGGAGTATGGAGATCTGGTAGACAGTCCTGCTATGCCACCAAATTGACCTGGAGTATTTGGACATGTTTTTTTTTGCCTTTTGGAGGGCAGTTGGGGTTAAGTAACTTGCCCAAGGTCACACGGCTAGGTTTTTTGTTTGTGTGTGCATTAAGTGTCTGAGGTCAGATCTGAACTCAGGTCCTTCTGACTCCAGGGCTGACGCTCTACTCACAGTGCCACCTAGCCGCCCCATTTGGACATGTTTTTAGAAAATGATCAGAGTGAATAGAGTGCTGGATGTGTAGTAAAAAGACACTGATAACTACTCTCTCTTGGATTTGTGCCATTGTCTCTTGGTTCACCTTCTGTGTCTCGTCTCTACTTTCCTATGCTCATCCATCTTCCTTGCCCTTGTCATCTAATCATTGGGTTATCCCAAGGCTCTGTCCTAGCAAGTCTTCTCTTCTCTTTCTGTCCTCTCTTACTTGTTGACTTTATTAGCTCCTGTGGGTTTAATGATTATTTCAGTGCATGTGATTCCCAGATTTTCTTATCTTACTCCTAAACTCCATTCCCCATTGGATATCTAGCCCATTGGATATTTCAGACTAGATGTCCCAATACTTATAAAATTCAACATATCTCAAAGAGAACCCCTTATTTTTCTCTCCTTTCCTATTAATGTTCCCTTTTTCTGTCAAAACATCTATCCTTCTGGGGCGGCTAGGTGGCACAGTGAATAGAGCGCCGGCCCTGGAATCAGAAGGACCTGAGTTCAGAGCTGGCCTCCGACACTTAATCCACACAAACAAAAACCTAGCCGTGTAACCTTGGGCAAGTTACTTAACCCCAATTGCCCTAAAGGGGCGGCTAGGTGGCGCAGTGAGTAAGAGTGCCGGCCTCGGAGTTTGGATGACTCGAGATCAGATCCGGCCTCAGAAAATGAGCACCCACGCATAAATAATGACTAGCCGTGTAACCTTGAGCAAGTTACTTAACCCCAATTGCTTAAAAAAAAAAAAACCCATCTCTCCTTCTATTCACTGAAATTTATAACCTTTACTCTTCACCATCCCTCAATCCCACCACCCCCTAATCCAGGCAGTTGCCCAGTCTTGTGGATTCCAACCCTGTTAACATCTCTCCTGTTTTTTCTAGTTATAGAGCCACCATCCTACTTCAGGCCCTTCATCACCTCATTCCTAATTGCTGCATTTTTTTCTTCCAAACATATCTGATTACAGGTTTTTTTGAACTCTAATCTCTTTATACCTGTTAAAGTGATATTGCTAATGCAGATGTATGACCATATATATGACTGTTGCTCAGGAAACTTTAGTACCTTTTGCTTATGACTAGGATAAATAAAACCTCTTCTATCTGGCATTTCACATCTTGGTTCCAGCCTACCTTTTCAGGCTCAGTACATATGTCGATCAGATTTCTTGCTATTCTTAATAAATAACATTTCATATCCTGACTCAACATTTTATAGGCTGTCCCCCCACTGCCTAGAATGTACCCTTCCTTCCCCCGACCCCTCCTCTCTGCTTCAGTATAATCCCTAATTTCCTTAAATCTCAACTCAAGTGCCTCCTCCTGTGGGAAGGCCATCTCCTCAACTGCTGGAGAGTCCCTTATTTTACTTTGTATTTGCTTTTTATATATGTCATACTGACATTTGATAGAATGTAAGTTATTTGAAGGCAGAAACTGATTTGTTTTTGCATCCAAGACATCATATAATGTCTACTATGTAATTTGCCACTATGCACCCTGACTCATTTATTCATTTATGTCCTTACATCGACATTTACTATCCCTGAGCAGGTATGATCATACCTCTGGCTTACCACCACTCTCATAAGGATTGGTCATTTTTGTAAAGTATTTTGCCTGTCTTAACATGCTATATAAACATCAGCCGTAGAGTACATATTTCTTGAGGGAAGGGACAATTTTCATTTTTGATCTCTTCAGCACTTTGCACAGTGTGTGGGGCACATAACAAGAGCTTAAGAAATGCTTGTTTAATTGAATTGAATTGCTATTGTCCTTAAAATGAGGTAGCTAATACGGACAGTAGTACTTGCTGCCCACCTAAGATAATAGGATCTCACAAGCACATTGTCAGGAAAGCTCACACTCTATAAATACTTTATTATTATTATTATTTGTAGTAATAGTAGTATTGAAAAGTTCTGAAAGAGCATACAAATGTGAACTGTTATTGTTACTGTTATTATTGAATAAGGTTATATCCAGAACATGACTTGTCAGCCTTCATTTTACTGTTCAGAAAGTCACACAATGTGCTATAGTAGTTTGGTATGAAGAAACTTCCCTATTAATGATTAAAAGAGTATGTCTAGCAAGAAGGCAATCAATGTTTTTTTTCCTTTTTTTGAACATACATATACAGACACATGCACAAGTATCCATAGTGTTGTTGTTGTTCCTTTATTTCAGTTGTGTCCAGCTGTTTGTGACCACATTTGGGGTTTTCTTGGCAAAGATACCGCAGTGGTTTGCCATTTTCTTCTCCAGCTCATTTTCCAGATGAGGAAATTGAGGCAAACAGAGTTAAGTGACTTGCCCAGGATCACACAGCTAGTAAATGTCTGAGTGAAAGGAGTCTTCCTGATTTCGGGCCTATCCACTGTACCACCTAGCTGCCTTGTATACGTGTGTGTGTGTGTGTGTGTGTGTGTGTGTATATATATATATATATATGTATATATATATATATATATATATCTGTGTGTGTGTGTGCGTGTAGTGTAGTGTAAATATATATTTATGTATATATATACATATACATACATATTGCTATATATAGTAGTGTAGGTTATATATAGGTTATAGATATTCTCTGAACAAAGGAAGAATCAACTTTGGAGAACTTATATCTTACTCTTATACGGTGTCTTTCCAAAGAATTTTAATTCATTTTTCTCATTTTAAGCATTATTTTTGTCAGTGTCATTAAATTCATTGAAGTGGCCAAAAAATTAGATGGTCATATTGGAGTCTAAAGTGGGCTTACCACATAGGTATGTGTTGAATATACACAAATGAAGTCCAATATAAGAACGATTTAATCGGGAGGGAAAACTGGAAAGTCTGAGTGATGGGACTGGATCATAAAAAACTTCAAGAATAAATGTAAACACTTATCAAAAATTTATATAGATATATAAATTCGCTTGGGGTTTCTGTGAATTATCAGTTCATCCTCTTACTTTGTTAACTCTTTAAAGAATTTTGAGTCCTATCTATCTACAGGTTAGCTTTCAACAGCAGAACAGAGATGCAGAGACTGTGAAAATTTTAAGAAGAAATAATAACGGTAGTTTCAGCTTTACATCTTATGTGTCATAGATAAGCTGATCTTTATTGCTTTCCAAACTTTAGATATCTTTGTGCTAGTACTTCCTGCCCACTCTAACCTCTAACAGTCATCCATTTGTTTGTTTGTTTTTTTTTTCCCTGATGGGAAGACTGTGTTTTTTGGGGGTGGGGGGGGGTGGTTCAAATTTATGCCTTTCAGCTGTGATGTCGTATATGAGACTGCTTCCATCATTGCTTCCCAAATGCTGGTATTGTTAGGGTTAGGGTGCTCTATACTGGTATCAGGGCCTGCATCATTGGTGGATCTCACTGGTTTCTCTGCCTACCTTAAATTCCCATTTTCTCCATGATGCCAGAAGTCTACTCACAGCCTTCTGGCATTGCAAACCCAAATATCCTACTCTTCCTACATCTGGAGTACTTGAGTTCTAAATCGGAATATGCCCTCCCTCATCTCTTGTACCCATACTTACTTTCAGGGCTTAACTGCCACCCCCCCCCAAAAAAAAACTCTCTTTTTCAGTTCTCTGGCTCTCCTTTGTGTTTTAACCTCTACACACTTCTCAATCCTTCTGAATCCAAACAGACACTGGCTAAATCCTAGGTCCAATCTTCAGCTGTCAGGATGATCACCAGCATTAAAGAGTCATGTTGATTCTGCTTAAACATCCAGGAAATAACTAGTAGTTCTGTATACTTGAAGGACCCTTCCTCTTTCCATTCACAACTGGTTGCCTTTCGGCTTGAATATCATTTTTCCCCTTCCCCCTCAAAGGGTTAACACTGTTGAAAAGGAGAATATGGTAAGGGGTTTATACATTAGTGTTGTAACTTAAGTCCCAAATCCCCATACCCCCTGACAGCAACTGTCTGTGTCACCCTGATTCAAAGCTCTTGGAAAATACTTAATCTGTAAAGTTACCTTCTGTTGGGCATGAAGACAGAATTAAGAAATCCTGTGTGTTCTTCCCTCTATGCTACTGATACCTTTACTTTATAATATGTTTAAAACTTATAATGCATTTTCCCATAAAACCAATGTTATTACATGATAGCTAGGTTTATTTGAAGTGACAACCCACCTGTCATTAGACTTTTGCTGAGCTCTAGTGTATCTGATTTGTGCATTAGTTAGTGTTGACTGTCTCTGCCTCTGGAGTCTTTTCATGGTTTGTGGATCCGCTTCTTTGACTTCCTCAGCACAGGAAGGTGTTTTGCCAAGAGCTGCACTCATCCACGTTTCCTAATTGTGAGCAGTGTAATCTGTCATGCCTTTCAGCTTGTCATAAGATGTTTCTTCATAGTGTTCTTCAGTGTATCATTGAATCACTTCCTTTACCCAAGCTGTGTCTTCCTGCTCTCCTTTACTTGGAGTTGGAGACCTATGATTGTTTTGCTGCCCTGGTGCTGTATTAGTTGTGTTACCTAGTAATAGGAACCATCAATCACTGCTTAGGATTGAGAAGATCACTGTGTCAAGCACCAACGTTTCCAATCTTCAAGAAGAAATGGGCTCTGGAAAGTGGAGGCCAGTTATGATGATGGCCTGGGGAATCCTTTTATTCAGTATTTTAATTATTTGTCTGTTTCAATAAAGTACTGTAGCAAAATTTTCTATGGAGCCAAAAGCAGGCCTTGAAAATTCCTATAGGACAGCCCTTAAAAAACCCACAGTCTGTAGAAAATTATAATTCATGTATACTCAGGGAAAAAAACCAAACATACTAGAAAAAAAGTCATTCTTCTAACCACATAAAAACATTTCCAGCCATGATTTGTGAGTGATTTATGAGCTCTCCCTTGTGGCAGTTTATTAGAACCACTTGGAATAGCAAAAAGAGCAGTGACAAGAAACTTAATAGTGTGCTTGGCTTAATGTAGTGTAATATGGTGGCTGGCCAGCCTAATACAGGATTAGGCTGCAGTATCTTATCTGGTAAATAAAGCATAATAAGCATAATCCAATATCACCTCTGTTTTTCTTTCACTTCAAGTAGCTGGAATTGCTGGTAATAATTTTTTTAAACATATGTATGACCACATTCTGTGCCCTCTAACTATGATATTACACGGATGCCTTGTCAAGTCTTCTAAACAACACAGGCTTCAAATTCAGATCTGGCAGCTGACGTCTCTGTGTCTGCCTTCTGAGGACCAGTCTAACACATTTGGAGAGGCAGAGAAGCTTAGCACAAACAGGATTATTAACAGGACATGAGGGTTATATTTTGGAGGGAAGAATGAAGAGAGGGTAGGTAGTATTACCACGCACAAAGGAGAGACAGGCTATTAAGAAAGATAATAGAGCTAGCCTGGGACTCAGGAAGACCTGGGTTCAGTCAGTCAATCAATAAACAGTATGTAACACCTACTGTGTGCCAGACTTTATAGAAACAAAGAGAGTCTTTTCCCTCAAGGAGTTTACAGTCAAATGGAGAAGACACACCAAAGGAAAATGAAAAGTGGGGGTAAGGGTGGGGAGTATAGATGGTTAGGAGGGGAAAAGAGAGTACCAGATGTGGGGGTTATGATAGTTGCAAAGAAGTCCAGAAGCAGTATAGCTGGCAGGAAATGTGGAGATTTATACCTTGGTCCTCTAATCCTTAGCAAGAGCTGCAGAGTAGGTACCCACTCATCTGCAGTCATAGAAGGAGCCCCTTTTTATGAGCTTCTGACACAAATCAGATCACATCCCAGGTCCAGTCAAGAAAGAAACAGAATATGCACCTCCCCCTAAATGAAGAGTACTAAAATGGGCAGGGTTTACAATCTGCATTGGTGCAGGGAATAATAACTAGCCCAACAAAATCGCTGGCACTTTGAAATAATAAACAACACTAGATATAAAGAATGGATTTTTATACTTGAATAATTTGATTCAATGAATATACATTAGGCAGTGTGCAAGCAAATACAAAGTTTAAGCCCCTGCCCCTAAGAAGCTTACAGTCTGCAGTGGGAATATTAATAAGAATAATAAACATTTATTTACTACTTTTTATCAGGCACTATGCTAAGTGCTTAACCTTTATTCTCTCATTTGTTTTCACAATAACCCTGGGAGGGAGGTGCTACTATGATTTCCACTTTGACAGAGGTTCAATGACTTGCCCAGGGTCACACAGCTAGAAAGTATCTTAGTTGTTGAGCTGTCTTAGTCTCCAACTTTCTGTGACCCCATTTGAGGTATTCTTGGCAGAGATACTGGAGTGGTTTGCTATTTCCTTCTCCAGTTCATTTGACAAAAGAGGAAACTGATGCAAACAGGGTTAATGACAGCTAGTAAGTGTCTAGGCTAGATTTGAACTCTAGAAGATGAGTCTTCCTGACTTCAGGCCTATCACTCTCCACTGTACCACCTATCACCGTGTACCGATGTGGCAAAGAATAAAGTGTTCAGCAAGGAAAATCAACTTAGGAGATTGATTGAGAGTTTACAAGTTAAATATTTAGCTACAACTGAAAATGGCACTTAAAAGTATTTATTCTGCCTCTAAGAAGAAAAGTAGTATTAATCAAAATTATCTTTTATTTCCTGAAGAATCTTCGCTTTAGATCATGGGGAATAATACATTCCAAAAATGAAACGAGACCTTCCCAAGTCCCCTCAACTTCTTGACTTGGTGATTTCCTTAAGTGGTAAATTCAGAAAGAGATCAATGAAAATTAAAATGACCCTAAATATGTCTAGGAAGAAAGACTCATACACAGCCACAACTAAATTCTCTTAGCATACTTTTTGTACTTTCATTGTGTGTCATGTATCAGACAGTGCTACAATTATGATTCATCATTCGCATAAGCAGTTTTCTTTTATTTAGTGTGTCACTTTTGCAACTATGGTAATTATTCTAAATTAGCTGACATTTGCATAACTTCTCTACACTTGGATTACTTCAAAATGGAAGAATTTAATCTATATGAATTGGCTGCATATATAGATGCAAGTAATGGCTTTATTAGATAACATAGAAAGATATGGAACAGAAAACTCCAATTCAGACTGTAAATTCAGTGTCTCAAGACTGCTGGCATCTTCATTTTGATCTCTTCATTTACATTCATATAATGAAAGCAGCAAACTATTGTCAGCACACAAATTGTTAGGTTTCACATATAAAGTTATAAAAGGTTTAGTAAGAATATTTCATGTACTACTTATGTACTGCTTGTCAAAATAAACCACAACCAGATGGGTTTATTGCCCGGTGATTGTAGCCTAAGAATTTCTTGTACAACACATTCTCTTTCTTTTTTCTTCCATTGTCTCCTTCACAACTTTTACCTAATAAAGTCTCAAGAATTCAGTAGGTGATTGTATTGTACAGATCTAATTGGTTGACCTTAAATTTCATTCATTGGGCATATGTAACTCATTTGGACAAAAGCAAAATTGATTTCTTTCAGGCTTTGTCTTCTTGCTCATCATTCTTGCATTTTTAAGCTTTTCCTGATTTTCTACTGCTTCTTATACTTTTTTTTTCACTTCTCCTTTATTGATTGTTTTCTCCAAATTTCCCATGACAGCTCCTCAGTTCTACTTTCATCACAATTACATTCATTCAAGGATAATAGAAAGAGAAAAAAGAAAACAAACCTTGAAAATAAAGAAAAACATGAAAAACAAAGGAAAGGGGCCTGAAACAGGAATATAAATTCATCAGAGGAGTTAATTATATGGAATTTTGGTCAAGATGGCTGCGTGAACATGAGACTGCCTAGCTTCCACATGTCTATGCTAACAAAACTCTGATGTTCATGCTAGACTAAACAATGATCAAGGAGTCAAATGAGAAAACTAGATGTCCAGTAGATTTACATTCAGTACATCATGGTCCTAAATTCTCCCTACCTCCTACCTTCCATATTACTGTAGAGTATAACATCATCCTCCCAGTGCCTTGACCTCGTAACCTAGAATTCCTCCTTGACCCTTTCTATCTCATTAACACTCTCTCCTGCTCTCCATAGCCAACCTGTTGCCAAGGTCTATCAATTTCACCTTTGCAACTTCTCTTGAATACGCCCCCTTCTCCTCTGACATTGCCATTACTCCAATATAGGCTCTCTTCACCTCACCTGTAGATTATTTCAGTAATCAACTGGTGGGTCTGCCTGCCTCAAGTCTTTCCTCACTCTAATCCATCCTCCATTCAGCCACCAAAGTGATTTTTCCAAAACATGTGTCACTTCCATACTCACCTCTAGAACCAAATGCAAAATCCTCTGTTTGGCATTTAAAGCCCTTCATAACCTAACCCCCTGCTACCTTTCCAATCTTCTTACATCATACACCCTAATATACACTCTTCAATCCAGTGACACTGGCCTCCTGGCTGTTCCACACACAAGGTACTCCATCTCTTGGCTCTGGGCATTTTCTCTGACTTTGTCCCTCATGCCTGGAATGCTCTCCATTTTCTCATCTATTGTTCTGCCTTACTTCCTTTAAATCCCCAACTTTTTACAGGAAGCTTTCCCTAAGCCCTCCTTCCTTAATTCCAGTGTTCTTTCCTCTTTTAATTATTTCCCATTTGTCTCGTATATAGCTAACTTTTTATTTATCTGTCTGTCTAGTCTCCACCATTAGATTGTAAACTCTTTTAGGTCGGACTGTTTTTTTCCCCCTTTTTGTATACTTATCACTTAGCACAGTGTCTGGCACACATAGTAGGTACTTAATAAATATTGATTGATTGATTAATATATGGAAATGTTCTTTTTTGGTGATTCAGTTCAGTTGTTTTAATGAAAAAATTAATAGTCATTTGATTTCAGGGTTGTTCTTAGGATTTAGTCTTTTCCCTTAGATCATGTCTAGAATTAATTTGGGCATAGATTGAAGTAGTACATATGGACATAGGATGTTGTTGTCTTAATATATAAATCAATCATTTATTCACTTTTCTACAATGAAAATATTTCATTTGTACTACAATATTTACAGCACCAATGCAATATTTACAGTGCCCACAATCACGACAAAGACCATGACTATAAATATCTCATGACGTTCAATCACAAAATATACCAAACTCTCCAGATAGAAGACAGAACTGAAGCATTTATTTAGACATCAGAAAATCCAATCCCAAAACCAGTAAACTGATTCCATCATGTTACCAAAGATATTAAGAAGCCATAATAATGCTGAGAGCCACAGCATCCTTTAGCCTTTGCACAAACCAATACAAGATCAATATCTACTCACAAGCTTATCTGACTCCTTGCCTGAGGTTCTCCTCTCTCCCCCACCATCTGGCTAACTCTGACCAGCTTCCTGTGGGCTCTGCTTCCCTTCAGCAAACTCTTCCCACCACAGGCTCCCTGTGATTACATTCAGCCTATCATGGGGCAGAGTTTACTTTTAAAGCAGGGGAGGTCTTCAAATGCCCCCTAGGTATATTAAGGGGCAGGGAAGATCTTCAAATTCCCATTCCCATTACACTGGCCTATTTTTCTGTGTTGAGAGGAGTAGGCTTTTCCAAAAAACACCTTTCTTCTATCCTACTATTATCTCAGACTTAATATGTCAAAAACTAAGCTCAATCATTTTATCTGCCTTTTCCAAACTCCGTTACCCAGTGATCCCATTTCTTTTGCTGATGCCAGTACTTTTTCCAGTCTTAAAGGCTAAAATGATCTTTGATTTAAAAAATTCCTTATATCCAGTTTGTAAACAAATGCCATCATTTTTTCAAAAAGGTATCTCTGGTTGTCACCTCTTTATTATTTTCCATTGATACCACCCCTAGCACTTTCCTTATATTACTAAAGCAACCTCCTGACTTACCATCCTTCCCTGGTTTCTTGCCCTCCATTCCATCTTGCACACTACTGTCCTACTTTTCTTCTTCCTTAAAAACCCCTTCTATCATTCCCACCCTCCATTTGCTTCCAGTCAACTTTGTGTGACTTTTAGGATCCTCCATAATTTGAACCCACTCTACCTCTTTAAACTCATTTTCCTAATGCATACTCTCAGTCAGGCCAATTTACTTACTTATTTATAACCATGTAGCTCATGTTCAGTCCTGCTTTTTAAAAATCAATATATATCATATATGTCTGTCTCCCAAAGTTTTCCCTAGTTTGACTCCCACTCTTCTTTCCTTTATTTGAACTCCTAATGCAACTATAAGTATGTACATGACATTGCCTGGACTTTGTATAATAATGGCATTAAGTCATTAGAACCATTAGAACCAACATTCCACTGTAATGTTATTCTAAAAGTCAAATAACATTTTCTTCTTTCTATCTTTGGGGTATTCTTCCCTCCTCCATCAGCATAATGAGTAATAAAAATAATAGCTGATATTTATATAGTGCTTTAGGTTTTCTGGTGTGCATTATTGTAGTATGTGATATGGCCAAACTATGGAGTACTGGATTTGAGTCAAGAAGAGCTACGTTCAGATCTCCCCTCTAATGTGTGCATGTTGCATGTCAAGTATCCTCTGAGCAAGTCAATTATCCTCTCAAAGTTTCATTTCCTTTTTCTGTAAACTAAAGATGTTTGATTAGTTGCTCTCTACAGGCCCTTACAAATCTAAATGTATAATAAATAAAAATAGCTAGTATTTATCTAGCAATTTAAAGTTTTCAAAGCACTTTATAAATATTATTTCATTTTTTTTGTTTATTTATTTATTTTATTTTTTTTAATTGATTAAACAAATGCTTTATTAACTTCTGGTTTACGTCATTCATTTCCACCAGATTATGAGTTACATTTTCCCCCATTTATTCCCTACCCACCACCCCAGAATAGCAGTCCCACTAGATATCCCCTCATCCAATCTGCTCTCTCCCATATCTTCTCCCATACCCCCTTCGACTTTGCCATTAGGGCAAGGTGAATCTCTGAGCCCCACTGCCTGGACATCTTATGAAACATTTAATTTTAAAACTTTGATTTTCAGATCCATTCCCCTTCTCCCTTGTCACCCACTCCCTCTGAGAAGATAAGCAATTCAGTATGTGTTGTACATGTATATCTATGCAAAACATTACCATAGTAGATATATTGTAAAAGACTGCTTATATTTCCCTCCCACCTGTCTCACCTCCCACCTGGTCCATTCCCTACTTTGATCCTGTCCCTCTTTGATAGTGGTTACTTCTAACCTCCCTTCTCCCCAGAATGCCCAACCCTCCATCATCCCCCCTCTCATCCCCCTTTCCCCTACTCAGGAGAGTGAGTGAGGGTAAGATATTCCATTTAGTATGTATGTGATTCTCTCCTTGAGCCAACTTCAATGAGAATATGCTTTTGCCTTTTTGCCTTCCTGTTCTTCCCCTCCCCTGCAACTACTTCCCCTTGCCTCTTCTACATGAGATAGTTTGCCCTACCCTGTCTCTCTCCATCTCCTCTTGCCACTTTCCTCTCTCAACTCTTGACTTCACCCCTTAAGAATGATCCCTTCCTTGGGGCAGCTAGGTGGCGCAGCGAGCAGAGTGCCAGCCCTGGAACCAGAAGGACCCGAGCTTGGATCCGGCCCCAGACACCCATCACACAAACAAAAACCCAGCCACATGAACCTGGGCAAGTCACCCAACCCCAATTGCCCTCCAAAAAAAAAATAATAATAATCATCCCTTCCCATCAAATTCAACCTGTGCCCTCTACCCATGTATACCTGTGAACATATGCCATGTACCCTTCTTCAATTATTTTCATAATGAGAAAGGTTTCATCAAACACAGTTATTGTTTTTCCATGTAGGACTGTAAATAGTCCAACTTTGATAAGTTCCTTTTGATTTCTTTTCCTTGATTACCTTCTCAACCATCTCTTGCTTCTTGTGTCTGAATGTCAAATTTTCTATTCAACTCTGGTTTTTTCATCAAGAATGCTTGAAAGTCCTCTATTCCACTGAATGACCATATTTTCCCCTGAAACAAGATACTCAGTTTTGCTGGGTAGGTGACCCTTGGGTTCATTCCCAGCTCTTTTGCCTTCTGGAATATCATATTCCATGCCCTTCGATCCCTCAGTGTAGAAGCTGCCAGGTCCTGGGCTATTCTGATTGTGTTTCCACAATATTGAAATTGTTTCTTCCTGGCTGCTTGTAGTATTTTCTCCTTGATCTGGGGATTCTGGAACCTGGCTATAATATTCCTGGGAGTTTTCTTTTTGGGATCTTTTTCAGGAGGTGATCGGTGGATTCTTTCAACCTCTATTTTGCCCTCTGGATCTAAAACATCAGGGCAGTTTTCCTTGAGAATTTCTTGAAGGGTGATTTCTAGGTTCTTTCTTTGATCATGGCTTTCAGGTAGTCCAATAATTTTTAAATTGTCTCTCCTGGATCTATTTTCCAGGTCAGTGGTTTTTCCCATGAGATATTTCACATTGCCTTCTAATCTTTCATTTGTTTGGATCTGCTTAACAGCATCTTGATTTCTCATAAAGTCATTAGCTTCCATTTGCTCCAGTCTAACTCTGAAGGAATGAATCTCCTCAGTGAGCTTTTGAGATTCTTTTTCCATCTGACAAATTTGGCTTTTTAAGGCATTCTTCTCCTCATTGCCTTTCTGAGCCTCTTTTGCCATTTGAGTTAGTCTATTTTTTAAGGTGTTATTTTTCCTCAGTCAGGCTGTTGACTGTCATTTCATACTTTTCTTGCATCTTTTTCATTTCTCTTCCCAAATTTTCCCCCACTTCTCTTATCTGCTTCTTAAGGTCCTCTATGGCCTGTAGCCAGCTTGTATTTTCATTTGGGGCTTTTGGTGCAGGAGTTCTGACCTCACGGTCCTCCTCCATGCTTTGAGCCTCTTTGCCCCTAAAATAGGAGTCCAATGTTGAACTTTTCTGTTTATTTTGTTTCGTTTGCCTAGGCATATTGCCACTTAATTACTTGATTTTGGGGCTTGTTGCCACAGTAGGACTCTGCCACCAGACAGGGGAGCTTCCGCCCAAACGTGGGGTCTTCACAACTTCCGCCAGTTGGGTGGCCTCTGTAAAGCCTCCACCCCCTCTGGCAAGTTGGATACCCACCCCAAACTTCCCCCCCAGACCACAATCCAGATCCAGGCAGTTTAAAGCAAAAGCGATTAACCCCCAGACTGATTGCTGGATCTTCCTACAGTTTGCAGACCAGGAGCTAGAGCCACTGCTGATGCTGCAAAATGGCTTCTGTGCAGCTGTTTCTTCAGCAGCTTTTTGCCCCCAGGGGAGGAAGCCACGTGTTCCCCAAATACTGGTCCCAAAGTCCATAGGGCACTAACCTCTCACTTTGTCCTAGGCATATCTGTGCTGATAATTCTGGAATCGCCACAATTGCTGGTATTCTGGGGTTCCACCAGCTGGCTGAAGGCCTGGACGCCCTGGGGCTAAAACCGCGGACCTGGGATCGCTCTGCGGGCTGCGCTGTTGGTTCCCAGCGCGCTGGGCTGCCTGCTCTCAGAGCGCTGCACTGGCTGCTCCCTGCAGGGCTGCTGGGCTGTCCTCAGCAGGAGGTTAGCTTCTCTGTGCCGTTCTGTGGGTGCTGTGGCTCCAGAAGTTGTTAGGAGTTCCCTTTCACATTGTTTGAAATTTGTGTGGGGCAGAGCACATTGGAAATGCTGTTTCTACTCCGCTGTCTTGGTTCCACCCCCTTGTATCAATATTATTTCATTTTATGCTTACAACAACCTGGGTGGTACTTGCCATTATTAGCCTAATTTTTAGATGAGGAAACTGCAACAGATACAGATTGACATTGACCAAGGCCAGATTTGAACTCAGGTCTTCCTGGTTCCCATTTTCAGCCTTCTATCCACTTCACCAGAGTTGCCTATAATCCCATGATGTCATTTGAGGCTCATAACAGTGCTCATCAGGTAGGTACTGTATTGCCAAGGCAATATTCACAACACTGATGACTATGAATATGCCAGCATAGCTCTAAATGGCAAAATATAACAGACTCTCCATGTAGAATACAGAACCAAAACATTTATTCAAACACCAGAAAGAGGAATCCCAACACCAGAAAACTGAATCTATCCTTGCAACAAAGAAGTTACTGTATGTTATCACTTCAGGAAATAACACCATCCCAAAGCCTTCCTGTTGTTCAGGCCTTCACATAAACACTCACTCACAATCCTAGCTATCTGTTTGCCTTCGTCCTCTTCTCCCTAGTTCTGGGTGCTCTAATTTCTTGTTCCACCCCTTCTGCTGTACCTATTCAGCAAACTTCTCCCATCACAGGCTCCATGTGTTTACATTCAGCCTATTAAGGGGCAGGGAAGATCTTCAGATTCTCATTCCTATTACAGTTGCTTTGTGTTTTATTATCCCTATCTTACTGAGGAGGAAACAGACTCAAAAAAATTTAATGACTCAAAGGTGTTTTTAGCTTCTCAATGTCAGGATTTTTGAACCTAGATTTACTGACTCTTGGGTTTAGTTGTATGCCACACTGGCACAGACTAAAGTAGTTTGACCAGGAATCTTTAATGTTTACATAAGTTAGAAAATTGCTGTTGGGAAAATCTAAAAAAACACCAGTGAATCATAGAGGATAGCTCTTCTGAATAGAGAGTGTCACCCTCTATCCATCCTCTATGCACCTCTTCCCTTTTAATTTTTCAAGGTGCCATTGGCACCTCCAAGGGCAAGAACGCAGAGGGAGAGCTTGCAAGCATTGAGAATTGCTGCCTTTTCTTTCAAAGATGCCAGCCTTTAGGGATTTGGTTGAATATTTCAGTGTCAGAATCTGTTGTATCAGTGAGATAAGGGAAGGATATAGTATTAGGAATGTGGACTTGCAAGTTTGGGAGTAGTTCTCTTTTATTTTATCTTACCTATGAGTTGAGAAAAATCCTAGTTTTATTATTTGGAAGAGTTAAGACAGATGGAGGAACTTGAAGTAGAGGGGTCAGTCTGTCTCTCAGCTGAGATATATCCAAGAACTTGTTTGAGTCTTTTTATTGTTAATTTTGGCAATGCAGAAATGTAGCTGCCATTGATAATAGAGTTCTTTAGCATTAACTGGAATCCACTACTTAGGAAGTTTCATCTAATATTATTTTCTTTAAGCATTAGAGGGATGTGTTCATAATTTTAATATTATATAGTTTAGTACTTAATTTCCCCCAATTATTTAATGAATATTTTATTTTATATCCCCATGCTTTAACAGATTTTAAGCTCCTCAGGGAAAGCAGCATGCCATTCATTTCACTTGCATTCTTGATAGCTCCTAGCCCACAGCTGGGTATGGTGGCCTGATGTACTGGGCATATAACCTGTATTTTCAGTAGGGACTTGACAGCAACTCAGCTTTAACCATATCCCTCCTATCTCAGGAACACATGGAGATACAATTGAGTGCAATGGGCAAAATATTAAATAGAAACCAAATGGAATAGAATGTAAGCCAGGAGCATAGACATGATTTGTAGATGTATATTTTAGAAACTAATAGTATTTCTTCCCACTCCATTCAGTTATCTTCATGGTTCTAACAAATGTTACTTTTTTTTTGCTAATTATGCTAATATTAAATCTATTAAGAACTCCATCTGAATTATAGGGATTCTGAAAGAGGTGACATAGTGAAAGCATCTGTGATACCACCTTTTACCAATGTATAAACTATGCTTTATATGTAGAGTTTATTACCCAAAATAGAATCCAGGCAATCGATATTTGGAACCAATTGAGTGGGTTGAAGAAACCAATTTTAAAAGTGATAACTAAGAATGAACTATTTTACTATGGTCTCTACCTGTCCTTATGTAAATATCTTAATAATGAATGTGCAGGTATATGAATATGTATAGAAAACATGTTTGATATCTGAGCTTACCATTCATTTTCTAGGATCTTTAAATTATCCCACAGAGTAGTTTTGGAGATACACACACACACACACACACACACACACACACGTAGGTTGGTGTATATACACAGGTATTTGTGTATGCATTATGCATACCCACTCTGTCCTCATATTTCAGTTCAGATTTCCTCTAAAGGTTTCTGTTCTGATTTTTTTTCTAATTGGTGAAGGGTAGAAGCAAATCCGTATAGCTTTTCCCAGTCTTTAACACTTATATGTATTGCCTCTACAATTTGGGATTGTAAAATTCAGGGGGGTAGGGTTTTACATGAACTTCTGTGTCCACTGGTTTCAACTGAAAGGACTCCCTTGCTGTTTTGCTTGTTTTGAGTTTCTTTCTAGTTTAGCAATGAACAGGAATCTAGTCAACACATCTTATGTTAGTATATGGCTATAATGGCAGGGGAGTACCTAAACTTTAATTGAATAAAGTATGATAGAACAGTGGGTAGGAGATGGTCAATTAGTTGGTTAGGAGAACCATAGTATTTTCCAACCCTGATACTTCACTAACTGGCTTTGTGACTTAGGGAAAGTGGTTTAACTTCTTTGGGCCTCATCAATAAAATAAAGAGGTTGAAATAGATGAAATCTTAGGTCCTTTCCAGTTTTTTGATTTTTACTAAAGCTTCTTTTGAATTTTAGTCGTTTTAAAATTAATTTCTTTAGTAAGTTATCCTCTCAGTTTATCTTGCCCAAAACTTTTTGTTTGTTTTTGTTGTTTCTCAGTAACTATCTTGTTAAATCATTTGTTCTTTCAAACTGAAAAAAATTCCATGCTCTGAAGTTTGTCCAAACTGCTTATATTTGGATTGGGAGTTAGAAAGCTGTTAATGACAATATTAATCCAGTCAGCTGGACAAGAAATATATGAGAATATTTAGCAGAAATATAGATTGAATGTAATTTATAAAACAACTGTGATTTTTAATTCTTAAGAGTTAGCATTTTATATCTGAACAAGGAGTATTTGGATTCAGTTTGAATGAGTTTAAATTTACTTCTATTCTAGAACTGGTTAGTAATAGAAATCACCCAGGAATTCAATACTTATATACCTCTCTCTAAGTTCATCCCTAGACTAAGATATTGAAGCTTCAAAATGAATCCCAGAAGTAGTCCTTACAAGCAGAATAAAAACCTATACATGTTTGATGGTTCAGGTACATGAATTTTTAATATTTTACTGTTTTGCATTTTAGATTCAAAATGCTAATGATGTATTAATAGCCCCACTGGAGAAGTTTCGGAAGGAACAGATTGGTGCTGCAAAAGTAAGTACTCTTTCTTTTTGTTAGTCTCTAATTGTATGGTTCTGTTATTCTTCTTTAGCTGTCTTATGTTACTTGAAAGATAACACGATGCCAGATGTTAATGCTTCTGAGATTAGAGTTGTCTACTTTAGCTATTTTGAACATTATTTTATGTTGCAAAGACAGGTGCTCTCGGTTCAAAATAGTTTTCAGAGAGTAGACTGACTCTTTTTTTTTTGTTTGTTTCTTTTGTATGGAATTCACCCTTCCAGAAGAGGCAAAAATGATAAGACTTTTTACGTCTTATACCTAAAAGGGTAGATTCTGGAGAAATCAGCCCCTATACATGTTGAAAATCAGGCAGTAGTCTCAAGTGAGTAGCGTAAACCATTTTTAAATTTTAAAGTGCTCTACAAATGCTTGGTGTTTTTACATTCAGGGGAGAATGGCTTAGGAAGTTCAGAGGTTTTATATTGACTGAAGATTAGCACAAAGAAGATATGTTTGGAGGCCAAAAATACAGCATATGCCAGATAGTTGAATGGAATGTTTTTAGTTTTTTTGCCTGACACACTTTTAATATTTCAAGTTAGAATTCTTTAACATAAGGTGAAACAGCTTGGTGTATTGCAAGCTGTTTGGTGTAGTGGAGAACATTCTTAGTATTTCAAGTAAGAAGACATAAATTCTTGTCTTGAATCTATAACTTTTTACCTCTTTGATTGTGGTTATATCCATTAACCTCTCTGACTTTCAGTTTTTTCATATGTAAAATGGGAATAATCAATAAATATTTATTAACTATTTATTTTGTGCCAGGCCCTGTGTTAAGTCCTGGGGATACAAAAAAAGGGAGAAGTCAGTCCATACCCTCAGAGATCATATGACCATGGGGAAAACAAACAAAGCAAACTATATACAGGATAAATAGGTAATAATTAACAGAAGGAACACACTAGAATTAAGAGGGATTGGAGAAGGCTTTCTGTAGAAGGTGAAGTTTTAGTTGGAATTTTAAAGAAGTCACAGAAATCAGTAGTCAGAGCAGAGGAGGGAGAGTATAACAGTCTTGGAGGACAACCAGAGAACTCCTAGAGCTAAGAGAGAGAATGTCTTTTTCATGAAACAGCTAGGAGACCAATGCCACCTGATAATAATCTTCTGGTTTTACCCCCTCCTCTTTCCCATTCTTCTTTTCCCCTCATTTCCCCTCTCTTCTCATCCTGTTTCTGTCCCTTTCTCTCTTTCCCTCCTCCCATCACTCAGAAATTCTTGCTTTGCTTTAATGATAATTTCATTCTTTAAAAAGTGGAGTAAATGATAAGAGGAACTGCTATCCTGGACCTGATTCTGACCAACAACAAGGACCTGATTGCTCAAGTAGAGATGAGGGAGCTCTTGGAAATACTGCATTTTACAGATTGGGCAAGATGCAAGGTTCAAAGTCAGGTATAATTGGATGTGCATCAGTTTGAGGAATGCAGATTTCAGAGAGTTCAGGAAAGGGATCCAGAAAGTTTCAATGAAGTTAAGCCAAGAGGAATGAAGCTCTGAAGAAGGAAATTCTGAAGACTGAAAAAGAAATGCCATTGAAAGGTACCAAGATGAAGGTACAAGTTATCTCCTTAACAAAATCGAATTTCAAAAAAATCAATGAGCTTTTTTTTTTTTAATCACCAACTGTGTGCCAAGCACTTTGTTTTAATGCTTAGGAATATTGGACAAAGTTGAAAAGGCCATTACTTCATAGACTCTTAAGATCCTTAGGGGTAGGGACTGTGTCGCTTTTGTCTATGTATCCTTGTTGTTGTGTTTTTTCAGTCACTTCTGACTCTTTGTAGCCCCATTTGGGGTTTTCCTGGCAAAGATACTGGAATTGTTTGCCATTTCCCTTTTAGCTCATTTTACAGATGAGGAAACTGAGGCCAAAAAAGTTAAGTGATTTGACCTTTGACCTGGGCCACACAGGTAGTAAGCTCCTGAGGCCAGATCTGAACTCAAGAAGATGGGTTTTCCTGACTCATGAGGATGAGTTCCTGATTTCAGGACCCTATCCACTTCACACCTAGCTGCCTATCCTAAGCACCATGTGTAGTACTTAACACATAGTGAGTGCTTAATAAATACTTATTGATACAAACAAACATGTTTTGTTTTCTACCATTTTATATCTGTATCTCTATCCATCTATCTACAGAGAGAGTATTATATATATTGTATATATATGTAATAACTATACCATATATGATTATGTAATATAAAGTATCATACATATTATATAACTATATATCATATTGTTTTCAAATTTAATGCAAGATTGTTTTTGCAGAAAGGCAGTAGCACACACAAAACTCCAAGTACACTTCCCAAGTATTTGGTAACTGTTGAAATAAAGTTAACAACCAATGAGGGTAGGAAAAAGAGATACTTCTATTTTTTTATTTTAATTTTTTTAGTTTTATTCTTTATTTTTATGTTATTTTGTTTTTATTTATTTATTTTTAACAAATGCTTTATTAACTTCTGTTTTTTTTTTTACATCATTCATTTCCGCCAGATTTTGAGTTACAGTTTTTCCCCATTTTCCCCCTACCCACCACCCCAGAATAGCAGCCCCACAAGATATCCCCTCATCCAATCTGCTCTCTCCCATATCTTCTCCCATACCCCCTTCGACTTTACCATTAGGGCAAGGTAAAACTCTGTGCCCTAATGCCTGCACATCTTATCTCCCAATTACATGCAAAATAGTATTAATAATAGTATTTATATACATTTGAAACATTTAATTTTAAAACTTTGAATTTCAGATCCATTCCCTTCCTCCCTTGTCACCCACTGCCTCTGGGAAGATAAGCAATTCAGTATGTGTTGTATATATATAGCTATGCAAAACATTACCATAGTAGATATATTGTAAAAGACTGCTTATATTTCCCTTCCACCCATCCCACACTTCTAAATAATCTTTTTTAGCTTATGAAAGGTACAAGAAGCAAATTAAAGAAGAGGTAAGAAGGCTGTTTAAAGTAGATGGAAAATATTAATGTTTTTCTTCCAGGAGAATGATCCTTAGAGAAAGATAGAAGAAATGGTTAATAGGGAATTGAATGTGAAGATACATGTGGGGATGGAAAAAGCACCCAGTTTTACCAGCAATGCATTTAAATCTCCAGACCTAGATAAAAATAGCATTCTAGGTACTGTAAAAACTGGTAAAAGTTATTGCTGAGCTGCTCTCTATGATTTTTGAGGACAGGAGAGGTGCTACAGAACTGGGAAACAAAAATGTCAGGTTTCATTAATGAGTAGAGTTTAGGATGATGATGATGATAAGAAGAAGAAACATTTAGATAGGACCCACTATGTGCCAGGCATTGTGATAAATGCTTTAAAAATAATATCTCCAATTGCCCTCCAAAAAAGCAAAATATACATACATATATATATATGTATATATATATATATATATATATATATATATAAATATAAACTCATTTGATCCTCATAACAGCCCTGGGAGGTAGGAGTTTTTATTATCCCCATGTTCCAGATATGGAAACTGAAATAAATAGAAGTTAAGTGACCTGCCCAGGATCACACAACTAGTATGTTTCTGAGATGATATTGAACTCAGGTCCTCAGGACTCTAGGCCCTGTGCACTATTCCCAGTGCCACTTAGCTGTAGATGATGATGATTATGACGACGACGACTTATGTAACATAATTACCTAATAATAATAATAAAAGCTTGCATTTATATGATGCTTTAAGTTTTGCAAAGAGCTTTACAAATATTATTTTATTTCATCCTCACAACAACCCTATGAGTTAGGCACTAATTTTATCCCCATTTTACAGATGCGGGAACTAAAGGAGACAGACATTTTAAAAATGACTTGCCAAGCTTCACATACCACTTACTTAAGTGTCTGAGTCTAGATTGGGTCTTTCTGACTGGGTCTAATACTCTATCCACTATAGCATTAATGGTCTAGGTTCTATAAACTACAGACTGCTAAAATGACTTTTATTTCTAGCAATGTTGTAAAATACATCGCTAAAGAGAAGGTCACTGAATAGCTAGATAATGAAGCAGTGATTACTAAGAACAAACATTGTTTTTCAAAAATTGATCCTGTTAAGTTGACTGGGATATCAAAGTATTTGACATAATTCTTCATTCTTTAGTTTTCTGTAAGTTGGAAAGATATATGTTAGATCACAGTTCAGTTAGGTGAATTCAGAATAGGTTGAATGACTAGACTCAAAGAGTAATTATAATTTGCAGCAGAATTTTCCAGAGATCTGTCCTTGACCCTAGTCTGATCTAGATTTTAATGAGCAGTTGGATGTAGTACTAATTATATAGCTTAATCGTAGCCGCATGAGGTTAAGTGAAACCTGGGATCACAGGGATACTGATTCTATTTTTTTTTAAAGGTAGAGGGTATGTTGGATTGCAAAGTCAACTGACTAAAGCTAATATGAAACTTTAAAAGGAAAAGTACAAAATTAAAAATGTTTTTAAAAGTCAGTTTTATAAAAGTACAGGTTGGAGGGTGTATAGGTTCATATAAGTTCATATAGGTTCAGTTCATATGCAAAAGATCTGAAGGTTTTAGTAGACTCCAAACTTAAAATTAGTCCATAATATGGCATGGCAGCAAAAAAAAAAAAAAATTATCAGTGCTAGTATAGGCTTCATTGTCTCAAACAAGGTGGGTGATGGTCCACTGCATAAATTCTGCCCTCATCAGACCATATCTGGAGTATTCTGCTCAGTTTTCTACTTTAGGAAGGTATTTACAAGTTGGAATATGTTCTCAAGAGGAATGAAAAGAAGGTATAAATTAGATTAGATGACCACTAACATCCCTTCCAACTCTGTAATTCTATTATTTTGAGAACGCTATTCTGAAAAGGCACGAATGATTTGCAGTATACATTAGTGGAAGGAACTGCCATATTAAGTTCGGGATTCATAGAATTAATTTAGATAAATTAATTTTAGCATGAAATGAAAGTAATTCAGACATTTTAAAGATGTTATTTTAAACCTATGACCCCTAATTAAAGCCCAGTTAACATCGACACTATTTTTTTTAAAGCTCTTTTCCCACAAGACTTTCCTTGTTTTTCCTTCACCCAGTGATGATTCTGCTTTCCCCCAATCCTAGTGTCTCTTTTGGTTATCAGGTTTATACTATATAGGTCAGAACTTAACAGTATGCTACCTTATATTTTTCTCTAGTTGTTTCATAGATATTTAGTCTTGTCTCCACCAGAGAAGTGTAAGACTTTAGGACATGGATCTATGTCTTCTCCCACTTTTTTAGTATCTTGAGGAAAATTCAGTGCTTAGTTGACTAAGCTCAAGTCCCATTCTAGTAAAGAGATATTCTATGGAAATTTTTCCACCAGAACTTAATTTAAATGACACATTTTCATTTCCACGGGAAAAAAAATTGTTGAAGAATGGAACTGTTTTTCATTTATAATAGGGATCTAATAGAATTCAGATGAACATTCCATTGTGGTTTTTGCTCAGAAATAAACAATACTGTATTTGGCATTTCAAAACATAATTTGTCCCTCTCTTTATGTTGACTCCATGTTTACTACCATATTAGAACCCTGAAATCTTTGTTTTGTTCAGAGTAGACTTTATGCTCTGCTATTATGCATTTGTTGGGTTTTTTTTTTTTTTTTGCATGCCTCTTAATTATAGTTTTAGGATTTTTTTTAAGCTATGGAGAGTTGTTACTATAAATGAGTCTTATGATTACCTGTTTGGCCAATCTTTTAAAAGTGAAAAATGTTGAAATCTAACCTTTTGCTCCACATTTATAGATTAGTCAATTAAAAAGTTAACTTTCTTTCATTATGCTTGGAATGTTTTATTTCTCCCAAGTTAAAGAATGTAAGACCTAACTGTAATCTTTTAAACTGACTTTAATGAAGAATAGACTGAGACAAACAAACATTCCTTAACTGTAAAAAAGCATAGGTTGGATAGTCTTTCCTTTTTTTCCCCCTCATATTCCCAGCACTTACTTAGCATAGTGACTGGCACATAATAGACCCTTAATACAAGTTTATTGATTGATTAATTGGCTAGTGCTCGTTGTACAGTTGTCAAAAGTGTTTCTCTCAGTTATACCTACATCTTCATCCGCTTGCACATATGGGAAAGCTTTCATAATGGCAGAATTATATTTTGGATTTAATTTTCTGAGAGGACTAGAACCTAATTGATCACTTAGTCTTAAGCAAATAGTATTGAACCTGCTTAGTATTTGTTTCTGTCAGTGACAGAAGAAAAAAATTAACATTTTCTAATGGTCACATAGAGTGTGTGTATATATATGTATATAGCCCCTGAATGGGAATTAAATATTGAGGAACTTTACTATTTTCCTCTTCTCAAGGTCATTATTATGGACTTAACAGGTGAAGTTGCCTCTTAATAGGTGACATTTATATTGTGCTTTAAGGGTATCTCATTTGAACTTTAGAACTATGTACTATAGATATTATTATTCCCTTTTTTTTAAACACATGCTTTATTAACTTCTGTTTTACATCATTCATTTCTGCCAGATTTTGAGTTACAATCATTTTCCCCCCATTATTCCCCTACCCAACCTCCCAGAATAGTAGTCCCACAAGATATCACTTCCTCCAATCTGCTCTCTCCCATACCTTCTCCCATACCCCCATCGACTTTTCCATTAGAGGAAGGTGAATCTTTGTGTCCCAGTGCCTGCACATCTTATCTCCCTATTACAAGCAAAAGAGTATTAATAATAGTATTTATATATATTTGAAACATTTAATGTTAAGACCTCAACTTTCAGATCCATTTCCTTCTTCCCTTGTCACCCATTCCCTCTGGGGAGATAAGTAATTCAGTATATCTTGTACATGTCTAGCTATGCAAAACATTATCATAGTAGATATATTGTACAAGGCTACTTATAATTCCCTCCCACTCATACCACCCCCCACCTGGTCCATTCTCTACATGATCCTGTCCCTCTTCTATAGTGGGTACTTCCAACCTCCCCTCCCCCCAAGGATGCCCTCCCTTCCATCATCCCTCCTCTCATCCCCCTTCCCCCTATTCTGCTGCAGGTTGAGATATCCCATTTAGTATGTATGTCATTCTCTCCCTGAACCAAATTCAATGAGAATGTGATTTTGCCTTTTTTTCCTTCCTATTCTCCCCCTCCCTTGCAACCACTTCCCCTTGCTTCTTCTACATGAGATAGTTTACCCTACCCTGTCTCTCCCCATCTCCTCTTGCCACTTTCCTCTCACCTCATAATTTCACCCCTTGAGTATCCTCCCTTCCCAACAAATTCAACCTATGCCCTCTATCCATATATAACTGTAACCATATACACACACATTCACATATGTATTCATATGACCACACACACCCTTCTTCCATTATTTTCATAGTGAGAAAGATATCATCAGTCACAGTTATTGCTTTTCCATATAGGAATATAAATAGTTCAACTTTGATAAGTTCCTTTTGATTTCTTTTCCCTGATTACCTTCTCAGGCATCTCTTACTTCTTGCGTCTGGATGTCAAATTTTCTATTCAACTCTGGTTTTTTCCTCAAGAATGCTTGAAAGTCCTCTATTCCACTGAATGACCATATTTTCTCCTGAAACAAAATACTCAATTTTGCTGGGTAGGTGACCCTTGGGTTCATTCCCAGTTCTTTTGCCCTCTGGAATATCATATTCCATGCCCTTCTATCCCTCAGTGTAGAAGCTGCCAGGTTCTGGGCTATTCTGATTGTGTTTCCACAATATTGAAATTGTTTCTTCCTGGCTGCTTGTAGTATTTTCTCCTTGATCTGGGGATTCTGGAACCTGGCTATAATATTTCTGGGAGTTTTCTTTTTGGGATCTTTTTCAGGAGGTGATCGGTGGATTCTTTCATCCTCTATTTTGCCCTCTGGATCTAAAACATCGGGGCAGTTTTCCTTGAGAATTTCTTGAAGGGTGATTTCTAGGTTCTTTCTTTGATCATGGCTTTCAGGTAGTCCAATAATTTTAAATTGTCTCTCCTGGATCTATTCTCCAGGTCAGTGGTTTTTCCCATGAGATATTTCACATTGCCTTCTAATCTTTCATTTGTTTGGATCTGCTTAACAGCATTTTGATTTCTCATAAAGTCACTAGCTTCCATTTGCTCCAGTCTAACTCTGAAGGAATGAATCTCCTCAGTGAACTTTTGAGATTCTTTTTCCATCTGGCAAATTCGACTTTTTAAGGCATTCTTCTCCTCATTGCCCTTTTGGGCCTCCTTTGCCATTTGAGTTAGTCTATTTTTTAAGGTGTTGTTTTCCTCATTCAGGCTGTTGACCCTCATTTCATACTTTTCCTGCATCCTTCTCATTTCTCTTTCCAATTTTTCCTCCACTTCTCTTATTTGATTTTTAAAGTCCTTCTTAAGGTCCTCTATGGCCTGCAACCCGCTCATGTTTTCCCCTGGGGCTTTTGGAGCAGGACTTCTGACCTCACAGTCCTTTCCTGCTCTATGCCCCCAAAATAGGAGTCTAGGGTTGCATTTTTCTGTTTCCTTTGCCTTGGCATGTTGCCACTTAATTGCTTGAGTTTTGGGCTTGTTGCCACACTATGGCTTTAAGGCCAGCTAGAGGACTTTTCGTCCCGAACGTGTGGGGGGCAACTTCCGTTTCTGGCAAGCTGTAAACCCACCCACGACTTCCACCCTAGATCACAATCCAGATCCAGGGAGGTTAAAGCAAGAGCGATTACCCCCCAAGACTGATTGCTGGATCTCCCTACAAATTCGCAGGCCAAGAGCTGGAGCTGCCTCTGAAAACTACAAAATGGCATGTCTCCTCAGTGGCTTCTAGCCCCCAGGGGAGGGAGCCGACGCATTCCCCAAACACAGGTCCCAAAGTCCATAGGACACTAACCTCTTACTTTGTCCTAGGCATGTCTATGTTGATAATTCTGGAGTCGCCACAGCTGCTGGTGTTCTGGGGTCTCTCCACCCGGCTGCTGGCCCTGCCGCCCTTGGGCTAAAACCTCGGCTCATGCGGACCTGGGCTCCGGCTCCCTGCGCTCTGCGCGCTGTGCACTGCCGGCTCCCAGAGCGCTGCGCTGGTCCTTCCTGCAGGGCTGCTGGGCTGTCCTCAGCGGGAGGTTAGCTTCTCTGTGTCGTTCTGTGGGTGCTGGGGCTCCAGAAGTTGTTCAGAGTCCCCTTTTACATAGTTTGGGGGGAATCTGGGGGCAGAGTGGCTTGGATGAGCTGTTTCTACTCCGCCATCTTGGCTCCGCCCCCTATTATTCCCTTTTTACTTAGGAAAGAATTGAAACTCAGAAAGGTTTGAGGGATATGCCTAGTCTTATAACTCATAAATGTTAACACTGAGATATGAACCCAGTTCTTTCTGATTCCAAAATTAGTGCTCTATATACTATGCCATATTCCTTCTAGTGAATTTCTCTTAATTGAGTTTTGGATCTAAGACATTAGAACCAAATCTTAATTCCTTTTGTAGTTTCCAGGATAATATTTGTAAGATGAGGCATAAAATAGTTAATGTTTTCTCTCCTTTGTCATTTTAATGCTATTAAATGATGTAGTGAAACCCTTCTACAGACTCTAAAGCTCAGAATAAATATAAGATACATGTTAAGGTGAATGAGAGGCAGATCGGCCAAGTGAGCAGAGGGCTTGCCTTGAAATCAGGAAGGTCTGGGTTCAAGTTCAGTCTTTAAAAACCTTTGGCAAGTCTTATAATCTCTCCATACCCCAAGAAACTCTCTCAAGCTACAAATTTTCAAAATAGTTACTGATTCCCATTGAAAAAGGAAGTCTCTTTACCCATATTTCCCTATACCAGTGAAATCACAAGTCTAGATTAAAAAAAAAAAGGAAAAATAAATTTTTATGAATAGAGTCCCTGTAATGTGACTCATCCTCAAGGCAGACTGTCTGATGTGGCTGAAAGAGCCCGGTATCTAAACTCTTAAGGCATGGATTAAAATCTTTCCTCTGCCACTTCTTACATCCATGTGTACTTGGGCAAGCCATAAAACTTCTAGCCTACAGCCTGTACTTCTGAGGAATGAGAAGACTATACTAGATATCCTCTAATGCCCTTTTCAACTCTAAATTTATGATTCTGTAATTCAAGTCAAACCATAATGTTTTCATTTATTTTTCCCAATATAGCCAATAATCTGTTGAGAAATTTACTAGAAAAATGTACAAATTGATGCAATATCAGGCAAAGTCCAAATAAGTTTGGACCTATTTGGAAAATCATTTGAGTTTAACAAAGCTCTGATCCCAAGTACCTGATATGCTAGTGATTTGAGCCTCCCTCTTGGTACTTTTGTGCTCTCTGTTCTATTTTATATTGTGATTATTGGTGTACAGATTGACTAATTAGTTTGTAAAACTCCACAAGGGCAGGGACTTTTCTTAGTGGTTTGCCAATAGTAGACCCTCATTAAATGTTTATTACTCAGTGAAGATAAGTTGACAAATATCTCAAGAAATGTAGACAATGGAGGTTTTAATCCTTCTTGTCTCTGTTCTCAAAGGATGTTAACTCTCCTCCCTTCCCCCTTCTTCTCAAGACTTTGGAGAATTATTTAATTCCCTTGCAAAGGGAAAGAAATATTAATTTCTTTGGCTTCAAATTTTTTTGAACCTTCTTTGAAGGTTGAATGCAAATGCAGGATTATTCAGCTAGATCATAAATTCCATGACATCTTATGACTTTTTATACCTCATTGCATAGCACTAGGCAAGGGCTTAAAGTAGAACCATTCTGGTCTCCACACAAGTCTATAAACTTGTTAAGTTATACACAAGATATATAATAGGCAATTTGCCATATTAGAATAGTAGAATCACAGATCCTGTTTTTCTCTTCTGCCCTCACCAATCTACCCCCTTTACATACCCCAAATTAAAGTCATAGAATTTCAGACTGAAATGGGACTTTTGAAAGAGTCTCCCATTCCAACTGCATCCTTCCTCATAGAGAAAAACAGGCCTAAGGATATGCATCACTTTGCCCAGGGTAAGTAGCATTGCCAGGACTTAAGCCTGGCCAGTCTGAGAATATATATCAGTATATAAAGTGAAGCATGACTGGGTCTCATTCCACTTATTGGACCATGTGATCATTTACTTATTAAAACAATTTAGGTCCTAGGATGGTTATGAGCTTCACAGTTGAAAGGTCTGTGTTCCTCATGGCATGGTCTCTTGAATAGCGATGCAACAGGTAGAGACATGGCCATCATCCTTTGACTTCCCCAATAGATTCCATTGTTATAGAATACCTCCATTCTTGAATTATTATTGAATAAATTCTTAATGAATTCTTAATCTAAATGTAGGGCAGCTCAGATAGAGTATGGGGCCTAGGGTCAGAAAGACCCATCTTGCTGAGTTCAGATCTACCTTAACTAGCTGTGTGACTTTAGATAAGTCATTTAATCCTGTTTCCTCAGTTTCCTCATCTGTAAAATGAGCTGGAGAAGGAAATGGCAAACCATTCCAGTGTCTTTATGAAGAAAATCCCAAGTGGATTCACAAAGAATTCAACACAACTAAAACTGCTAAACATCTTCTGATTTCAAATTTAATGCAGTTTTTACTAAACTACCCTGCCTTTCAGCAAATGCTTCTCTACTTTTATTGCTTTTCATCACTGGCTCATTAAAATTTCAGAATCTTCAATTATGAATGGAATTTAATTGGTTTCTGTAACCAGTTGTTTCAGGTGTGACTCTGATCTTGAGAGTGTACAAAGTCTGTACAGATATTCCTAGCCTCTATATTGCCCTTTGGGTAAAATACAGAGTTTCCTATTTGGCATTTAAAGCCCTTTACAGTCTATCCTATCTTTCTGCACTAATTATACAGACATTCTAGGGTCCAAACAAGATGACCCATACTCACTGTTTCCCTATTTCTGAGATGTTCTTCCTTTTCATCTCTTACTCTTGGAAGCCCTAACTCCCTTTAGCACTGAATAATCCCATCTTCTTTAACTGAACTTCTCCCCTAAATTTTCCCATAACAATTTATTAATGGCTCCTCTATCACTGTGTAAGATGTTATTGCTTTAATTGACAGAGTTAACTGTTATATATAAAAATCCTTCACTATGAATCTATTGATAAAGCATATAATAGTTCACTATTATTTTTTTTTTCAAAAGTATTTTGATGCTTTAGAAAGAGTGCTGGGTTTGAAGCCAAATGATATAAGTTCATATCCTGCCTCCTTTGTTTTTTTTTTAATTTTTTTTAAACAAATGCTTTATTAACTTCTGTTTTACATCATTCATTTCCACCAGATTTTGAGTTACAATCATTTTCCCCCCATTATTCCCCTACCCAACCTCCCAGAATAGTAGTCCCACAAGATATCGCTTCCTCCAATCTGCTCTCTCCCATGCCTTCTCCCATACCCCCATCGACTTTTCCATTAGAGGAAGATGAATCTTTGTGTCCCAATGCCTGCACATCTTATCTCCCAATTATAGGCAAAAGAGTATTAATAATAGTATTTATATATATATTTGAAACATTTAATGTTATGTTATGACCTAGAATTTCAGATCCATTTCCTTCCTCCCTTGTCACCCATTCCTTCTTGGGAGATAAGTAATTCAGTATATGTTGTACATGTCTAGCTATGCAAAACATTATCATGGTAGATATGTTGTACAAGGCTGCTTATAATTCCCTCCCACTCATCCCATCCCCCACCTGGTCCATTCCCTACATGATCCTGTCCCTCTTCTATAGTGGGTACTTCCAACCTCCCTCACCCCAAGGATGCCCTCCCTTCCATCATCCCTCCTCTCATCCCCCTTCCCCCTATCCTGCTGCAGGTTGAGATATCCCATTTAGTATGTATGTCATTTTCTTCCTGAACCAAATTCAATGTGAATGTGGTTTTGCCTTTTTAGCCTTCCTTATTCTCCCCTTCCTTTGCAACCACTTCCCCTACATGAGATAGTTTACCCTACCATGTCTCTCCCCATCTCCTCTTGCCACTTTCCTCTCTCACCTCCTAATTTCATCCCTTGAGTATTCTCCCTTCCCAACAAATTCAACCTATGCCCTCTATCCATATATAACTGTAACCATATACACACACATTCACATATGTTTTCATATGACCACACCTCCTTCTTCCATTATTTTCATAGTGAGAAAGATATCATCAGTCACAGTTATTGCTTTTCCATATAGAAATGTAAATAGTTCAACTTTGATAAGTTCCTTTTGATTTCTTTTCCCTGATTACCTTCTCAGGCATCTCTTCCTTCTTGCGTCTGGATGTCAAATTTTCTATTCAACTCTGGTTTTTCCCTCAAGAATGCTTGAAAGTCCTCTATTCCACTGAATGACCATATTTTCCCCTGAAACCAGATACTCAGTTTTGGTGGGTAGGTGACCCTTGGGTTCATTCCCAGCTCTTTTGCCCTCTGGAATATCATATTTCATGCCCTTCTATCCCTCAATGTAGAAGCTGCCAGGTCCTGGGCTATTCTGATTGTGTTTCCACAATATTGAAATTGTTTCTTCCTGGCTGCTTGTAGTATTTTCTCCTTGATCTGGGGATTCTGGAACCTGGCTATAATATTCCTGGGAGTTTTCTTTTTGGGATATTTTTCAGGAGGTGATCGGTGGATTCTTTTGACCTCTATTTTGCCCTCTGGATCTAAAACATCGGGGCAGTTTTCCTTGAGAATTTCTTGAAGGGTGATTTCTAGGTTCTTTCCTTGATCATGGCTTTCAGGTAGTCCAATAATTTTTAAATTGTCTCTCCTGGATCTATTTTCCAGGTCAGTGGTTTTTCCCATGAGATATTTCACATTGCCTTCTCATCTTTCATTTGTTTGGATCTGCTTAACAGCATCTTGATTTCTCATAAAGTCATTAGTTTCCATTTGCTCCAGTCTAACTCTGAAGGAATGGATCTCCTCAGTGAACTTTTGAGATTCTTTTTCCATCTGGCAAATTCGACTTTTTAAGGCATTCTTCTCCTCATTGCCTTTTTGGGCCTCCTTTGCCATTTGAGCTAGTCTGTTTTTTAAGGTGTTATTTTCCTCAGTCAGGCTGTTGACCCTCATTTCATACTTTTCCTGCATCCTTCTCATTTCTCTTTCCAGTTTTTCCTCCACTTCTCTTATTTGATTTTTAAAGTCCTTCTTAAGGTCCTCTATGGCCTGCAACCCGCTCATGTTTTCCCCTGGGGCTTTTGGAGCAGTACTTCTGACCTCACAGTCCTTTTCCTGCTCTATGCCCCCAAAATAGGAGTCTAGGGTTGCATTTTTCTGTTTCCTTTGCCTTGGCATGTTGCCACTTAATTGCTTGAGTTTTGGGCTTGTTGGCACACTATGGCTTTAAGGCCAGCTAGAGGAATTTTCGTCCTGAACGTGTGGGGGGGCAACTTCCGTTTCTGGTAAGCTGTAAACCCACCCACAACTTCCACCCTAGATCACAATCCAGATCCAGGGAGGTTAAAGCAAGAGCGATTACCTCCCAAGACTGATCGCTGGATCTCCCCACGGTTTGTAGGCTGGGAGCCGGAAATGCCTATGAAAACTACAAAATGGCGTGTCTCCTCAGCGGCTTCTAGCTCCCAGGGGAGGGAGCTGACGCATTCCCCAAATACAGGTCCCAAAGTCCATAGGACACTAACCTCTTACTTTGTCCTAGGCATGTCTATGTTGATAATTCTGGAGTTGCCACAGCTCCTGGTGTTCTGGGGTTCCTCCAGCTGGCTGCTGGCCCTGCCGCCCTGGGGCTAAAACCTTGGCCCATGCGGACCTGGGCTCGGCTCAGCTCAGCTCCTGCGCTCTGCGCTCTGCGCGTTGCCGGCTCCCAGAGCGCTGCGCTGGTCCTTCCTGCAGGGCTGCTGGGCTGTCCTCAGCGGGAGGTTAGCTTCTCTGTGTCGTTCTGTGGGTGCTGGGGCTCCAGAAGTTGTTCAGAGTCCTTTTTTACATAGTTTGTGGGGAATCTGGGGGCAGAGAGGCTTGGAGGAGCTGTTTCTACTCTGCCATCTTGGCTCCGCCCCCCACCCTCCTTTGTTTTTTTAAAATTAATTTATTAGGGGTGGATAGGTGGTGCAGTGAATAGAGCACCAGCCCTGGACTCAGGAGGACCTGAGTTCAAATCCGGCCTCAGATGCTTAACACTTACTAGCTGTGTGACCTTGGGCAAGTCACTTTACCCCAATTGCCCTGCCTTCCCCCTCCAAAAAGCTATTTATTAGTTTATTTCTTTTTAGTTTTCAGTATTCACTTCTGTAAGATTTTGAGTTTTAAATTTTCCCCCCCTTCTCCTAGACAGTGTGTAATCTGATATAGCTTCTACGTATACATTCATATTAAACATTTTCACAGTAGTCATGTTGTAAAGAAGAATTAGAAGAACCAATGGAAGGAATCATGAGAAAGAAGAAACAAAACAAAACAGCAACAACAAAAAAAGAGAACAAAGTATGCCTCCATGTGCCTGAGAACCAAGTCTATCAAAGTCAGTCATCACACAATTTGGCTGTTACTATGTACAGTGTTCTGGTTCTGTTCACTTCACTCAGCATCAGTTCATATAAGTCTTTCCAGGTTTCTCTGAATTCTTCCTGCTCATCATTTCTTGTAGCACAGTAGTATTCCATTACATTCATCTACCATGACTTGTTCAGCCATTCCTCAATTGATGGGCATCCCCTCAATTTCCAAATTTTGGCCACCAAAAAAAAACTGCTATAAATAATTTTGTACATGTGGGTCCCTTTCCTGTTTTTATGATCTTTTTGGGATATAGACCTAGAAGTGGTATTGCCAGGTCAAAGGGTATGCACACTTTTATAACCCTTTGGGCGTAGTTCCAAATTGCTTTTCAGAATGGTTGGATCAGTTCACAACTCCACCAGCAATACATTAATGTTCCAGTTTTCCTACATCTTCAACATTTATCGTTTCCTTGTTTTGTCATGTTAGCCAATCTCATAGGTATGAAGTAATACCTCAGAGTTGTTTTGTTTTTCATTTCTCTAATCAGTAGTGATTTAGAGAATTTTCCCCCCATATGACTAGAGATAGCTTTGATTTCTTCCTCTAAAAACTCCCTGTTCATATCCTTTGACCATTTATCAATTGGGGCATGACATGTATTCTTATAAATTTGACTCAATTCTCAATATATTTATGAAACGACGTCTTTATCAGAGTCACTGGTTGTAAAAAATTGTTTCCCAGATTTCTGATTCCCTTCTCATCTTGGTTGCATTGACTTTATGCAAAAACTTTTCAATTTAATGTAATCAAAATTATTCATTTTGCATTTCATAATGTTCTCTATCTCTGGTTTGGTCATAAATTCTTCCTTTCTCCATAAATCTGACAGGTAAACTATTCCTTGCTCTCCTAGTTTGCTTATAGTATCACTCTTTATATGTAAATCATGTACTCATCTTGACTTTATCTTGTTATGGGGTGTAAGATGTTGGCCTATGCCTAGTTTCTGCCATCCTGTTTTCTAGTTTTCCCAACAGTTTTTGCTAAATAGTGAGTTCTTATCCCAGAAGCTGGAGTCTTTGGTTTTGTATCAAACAGTAGATTACGATAGACATTGACTATTGTGTGCTGTGTACCTAACCTATTCCAGTGATCCACTACTCTATTTCTTAGCCAGTATCAAGTAGTTTTGATGATTGCTGCTTTGTAATACAATTTAAGATCTGGTACATCTAGACCACCTTCCCTTATATTTCTTTTCATTTAATTCCCATGATACATTCTGGACTTTTTGTTCTTCCAAATGAATTTTTTTAGCTCTTTAAAATAACGTTTTGGTAGTTTGACTGGTATGGTATGGCACTGAATAAATTAATTTCAGTAGAATTGTCATTTTTATTATATTGGCTTGGCCTACTCATGAGCAACTGATATTTATCCAAATATTTAGATCTGACTTTATTTGTGTGAAAAGTGTTTTGTAATTGTGTTCATATAGTTCCTGGGTTTATTTTGGCGGGTAGATTCCCAAACATTTTATAATGTCTGCAGTAACTTTAAATGGGATTTCTCTTTCTATCTCTTGCTACTGGAATTTGTTAGTAATATATAGGAATGATAATGATTTATGTGGGTTTATTCTGCCTGTTTTATTTATTACCTGTGATTTGGGGCAATGTATTTAATGATACTCAGACCTAGACAGATTAAACATAAATCACAGGTATTGGAGTATATGACCCCCAAAATCCCTTCCATGTCTGTATCTATAATCCTATATTTTGGATTTTATGAAGGGGGAAATTTGGGGCCAATACTTCTATACATACTAATTTTTATATCCAGGGCTTTAACTCAGATTTCATTTTTAAATATGAATTTCATACTGTCCTCAAAATATAATTGCCTAGGGATTGCGTTCATAATATATTTTCCATTGGTTGTGTCTCTTTGGGGAACAGTTATTGAATTGTTGTGATTTCTAATCTACTAATTCATGGTATGGAGAATTAATTTTGTTGTAAAACAATTTTGTCTTAGTCTATCAGAGGATACTAATGGATCTTCAAAATAGGGTGTGAATCACTGATTTAAATATTTGCAAAACTATTCTTTAGATTCCTAAATGATTTATCAGTCTTCAGTTCTTAGTTCCCATTCCTACTTTAGTGTGAAGTTAAGTCATGTTAGGTAGGAATGGCAGATAGCAATTTGATCTTTCTGTGATGATTGTTAGCTCAGACATGGGCCAGATGAGCAGTCATGGATGGACTAGGGTAATGTGCTTTTGGAGGAAACTTCTGAATTGATGACCATAGATCCATTTGAGCATTTGAGTGATTATGGAGATAACAATTGTAATAGTAACTGACATCCATGTAGGTTTATAATGCAGTTTGTCTGCAGAATATCTTACTTCATTGTGGCAAAAGTATTAACTGCTCATAAGTTTTCTTATTAGGGTTTTCTTAATTAAGTGTCTTTTATATCTTGGTTTTTTGTATAGTTTTCTTCTTTCCACAGTTAGTTATAAAATGAAACAAAAGAAAGACCTCTCCAGAGATTATGCAACCCACGTTTCCATTGGAAACTCCAGTGATTTATTGAATCTGAGTAGGTGACCTCTACAATTATTGTAGAAGTCCAATGAGAAGTGTGGTGAGCTAACTCAGGAAAGATTTCAGGCATGGAACAATTTGCCTTATTTGGTCATTGTGGTTTACTGGCCCCAGATAGTATCATTGGTGAGATCACTGTGAGATGTATTGTCTGTTTAGGCCAAACTTATGCATTTATTTTTTTGTCCACCAGAATTACAGTATTTAATAGTGTTTTTTCACATGTTTGTTGACAATAACAATAATAATAATAATAATGATGATTAATATCTATATAGCTCATGTCTATTGACAAAAATAATATAACAATAATAATGGTTAATATCTATATAGCTCACATGTCTGTTGACAAAAATAATAATAATAATGGCTAACATCTATATAGCGCTTACTCTGTAAGGCACTATACTAAGAATATTACAATTATTATTTTATTTGGACCTTACAACAACCATGCAAGATAGGAGCTTTTATTATTTGTATTTTGCAGATAAAGAAACTGAGGCCAACAGTAGATAAATGACTTGCCCAGGGTGACGAAGGCAGTAAGTGTCTAAGGCTGGATTATGAAACAAAGTAGACCTTAGAAAGCATAGAACAAATGTAAGATCCTTGAGGGTAGGAATTGTTTTGTTCTTTGTCTGTATCTCCATGTCTACTAGCATAGTGCCTAACCTGTATTAGGTACTTAATAAATGCTCATGACTGACTTACTGAAAAAATAGAAGACCATTTGAAAAATTTGAGGTTAAATATAATCCCTTTCTTAAAATTCTTCTGTGCCTTTCTTCCTTTCATATTCTGTTCAGTTCATCTTATTGAGTCTCTAGGGAACTTCTGTTTTAATTTATACAGTCAAGTACAAATCAGTTTTGGATAGTAAATTCACATATATTCGAGGGATTTAATGTATCTTTTTGCTCAAATTAATTTACTCAGTAAAGTAAGAAGTTAGGCTGTAATATTATAGTTCAATTTCTTCTTATTTTTTTATTTGACATTTTATATCCATAAGAGGCAGGAAATCAGAATAATGTCTGACACTTGTCTAGGAAAAGCCCCAATCCAAGGCTTTTTCTTCCCTAGCCTCGCCTCTTTCCTGACTCTCTCTGGCTATATTTTCACTACCATAGACTGCAAATGCACATGAATGTACAAAGGAGGATCCCAGGAATAGCTTTGAGGTTCCTGGCATGATGACAAGAAAGAGGAGTCTCTTCTACTAACGCCCTGGTCTAGGCCTTAGTTTCTCCATGTATGAAGTAGAAGGATTAAATGCCTCAACCTTTCATTTCTTTTCCTGTTCTGAAATTCTAGAATTCCTATGATATAGTCTCTTCAAGTCAGAGTGGGAGGAATTCCATGTTTCTCCATTTTGAATTTACAGCAATCTTACCCTAAGTTATACCTGGATCCTACTTGGTGACTGCAAAGAAGGCAACCGGAGTTCTTCCATTGCTTTTTGTTTTTTTTTGTTTTTTTCCCATCTAAATCTAAAAAAAATTTTTTTTTCTTTTTTGAGGGAGGAAGGCAGGGCAATTGTTCTTAAGTGCTTGCCTAAGGTCACACAGCTAGTGATTGTTAAGTGTCTGAGGCTGGACTTGTACTCAGATCCTCCTGACTCCAGGACCAGTGCTCTATTCACTGTGCCACCTAGCCACCCCATCATTCTTCTTTTTTTAATATGTGAGGTCATTTGAAACATTTTCCACATTAACCATGTTGTAACAGAAAAAGACACAAAACCCCCCAAGAAAAATAAAGTAAAAAGTATGGATCAGGCTATACTCAGAGTCCATCATTTCTCTCTCTGGAGGTGGATAGCATTTTTCATCATGCATCCTTTGGGGTTGTCTTGATCAGAGAAGCTAAGACTTTCACAGTTAATGATCATTATAATGCTGCTGTTACTGTACACTGTTCTGGTTCTACTCACTTTATTCTGTATCTGTTCATTTAAGTCTTCCTAAGTTTTTTTCTAAAAGCATCCTGTATATTATTTCTTCTAGCACAATAGTATTCTATAACAACCATATATCACAACTTATTAAGTCATTCTCCAGTAAATGGGCATCCCTTCAGTTTCTAAATCTTTGCCACCACAAAAAGGGCTGCTAGATATATTTTTGTACAAACAGGTCTTTTACCCTTTTCTTTGATCTTTTTGGGGGTATAGAAATAGTAGCAGCATTGCTGGGTCACAGGGTATACACAGTTTCATAGCCTTTTTGGAGTACTTTCAAATTGTTTTCCATATTATCAATCCATTGTTTTTCTATTTGACTCTCTTTCTCTGCTTATTCATTCCTTTTTCCCCTGTAGATTTCTCTTATTTCTTTCTCAACTTTCCTACCGTTCCCACAGGCTACTTTCTCTTCCCCCCCACTCCCTTTTCCCTTTTTCTTTAACCTTTATCAGTCTTACAAGATCAAAAAAGTGTTTTTGCTGAGACATGAAGAAAACAAAAAATAATATTCACAATGTCATGAGGCAGTAAAAGAGGCATTACCACCAAAATTTTTCTTAAAATCTTAAAAGTGGTGTGTGTGGGTGTGTGGGTGTGGTGGAAGAGGGAAGACAGTAATTGCATTGTGCTGGCAGTAAAGCAAATCTTATGTGTGTGTGTGTGTGGGGGGGGGGGGTTGTTGTCATTTTTTTTTCCCCGTTGGCACACCATCAGCTGAATCTTCATATCCCCAGAAAATGGTGAGAGAAAGTTGGGAAAGACTTGTTGTCAACATCAAATTTTATTAATATGTAGATAGAAAGCAAACTATATAAACAATCCAGTTGCTTATAATAATTAGAATATGTGATAGTATAATTTTAATATATTAACATAAAATACAATAATAATAATATTATATAGTAAAATAATCAGCCCAGTCATTCCAAATGAGGAAGGTGAGACCCAATCACATTAAGTAATTGACTTAAGATCTCAAAGAGAACCAGGTATTGAGCCCAGATCTTTGACTCTAGTTCTCATAGTTCTTTTTCTATGTTGTTCTGCTTCTCTTCCTGTAGTGTCTACTAGGGAAGGATATACATGTACACACAATTAAGAACACATCAGTTATGTCAGATAAAAAGGTGACAAATGATATTGATAGGATATTTGGGAATTAATAGTCTAGTTGTGTGGTCCAGGAGAAAGTCTAAGCATGGGCAATGTTGTATCTCAGATAGTTGGATAGTTTTTGTGAAAAATGCTGGAGATCTTTAAAGTAAGAGGTTCATTCAAAGACTGGGTTGTAGAGAGCATTTCATTACTACAGTGTGATTGGTTCAAATGTGTGGGAGAATGAATAGTAATTCATTCATCAGCCCACAAACATCTATTAAAGACCAACCATGAGTAATACATTTTTCTCAGAAATGGGAGAAATAGATAAAGAGGAGAATGTAAAAGCTGGCTTGAAGTTTAATATAAAAAAACACAACTAAGAACTTGGCAACTGGTCCAATCACTTCCTGGCAAATATTGGGAGAAGAAATGGAAGCAGTGTTACATTTTATATTCTTGGTCTCAAAGATCACTGTGGATGGCGACTATGGTCATGAAACTAAATGAAGGAAAGCCATGAATAGCATAGTAAGAAATAAAGGCATCACTTTGCTGACAAAGGTCCATCTAGTCAAAGCTATGGTTTTTCCAGTAGTAATGTATAGCTGTGAGAGTTGTACTATAAGGAAGGTTGAGTGCTATCAGATCAACACTTTTGAACTGTGGTGCTGGAGAAGACTTTTGAGAGTTCCTTGGACAGCAAGGAGATCAAATCAGGCTATTTACTGGAGGGTCAAATAGTGAAGCCAAAGCTTAAATACTCTAGCCACATAATGAGATGATAGGACTCATTGGAAAAGAAACTGTTGTTGGGCAAGATTAAAAGGAAAAGGAGATGGGAGAGGATAAGATGGATAGCTAGTGTTATGGAAACAACAAACATGAACTTGAACAGACTTTGAGAGATGGTAGAGCAGAGAAGGGCCTGATATGCTGTGGTTCGTGGCAATATGAAACATTGGATACGACTGAGCAAAAACGAGAAAGGAGATATAATTCAGGCACTCAGTCACCTTACAGTCTTGTAGGGGACAGATAGAGCCACAACCAACATGTTCTATGAGGATGCTGTTACTAGTCAAGTGTAAGGATTTCTAGAAGTTTACTCTAGTAAGATATATAAGCAAAGCATTTTTCAAACTTTAAAATGATACATAAATGTGAGCTTCTGTTAATTATTACTACTTTAAGAAAAAAAGCTCTGGTGCTTCATTTTATTGCAAAAAGGCCAAGGGTAAAACATTAGATAATTTTGAGGAGGGAAGGAACATTGCCATAGTAAGTAGTAAGCAAAAACAAAAGCAACAACTTTTAAAAATTATTGGTAATTGACTTTAAAACTCTGTAGGGTGGACAGAGATCCAGACTGATGGGGAGTATTGCTTCTGGTACAAAGTGGGCAAATGACCCTGGGCAGAAATCATTTACCTTCTCAGCCCTCCAGGCAAAGCTGCAAGACTTCAATGGATGACCAGCTCTAATTCTCATAGGTATGGGAGATTTCCTCTGTGGGAATCCTGACAGGAAGGAAATCACCCTTGTGGGGATGAGAAATCAGCTAAACTAAGCCCAATTGGAGGGTGAATGTAGAAGTTGTCTCTGCCAATTATAGGAAATTTGCCCTAATGTTACCCTGAGAAAAGCAGAGAAATGTTTATTTGTTGTTAAGGAAACTGGCGTACAGTAAAAAGAGCATTGCCTTCAGGGAGCAGTAGACATGGGGTCAAATCCCAAATCTCACCTGTGGCAACGACTACCTTTGGAACCTTATTAAACAAGTCACTAAACTTCCCTTTTCTTCAGATGCCTCATTTATAAAATGAAGGGAATGGAGTAAATGATTTTTGAGGTCCATGCTTGTAGGCTCCCTTTCAAAAGGGTGAGAATCTGTATGATTTTTTTATAAGTCCTTTCAGCTTTCACCGAGTTTCTTTTCTCTGCAAAGCTTAGGGACTATTTTTAGAGGAAATCGTGTAAATTTATTCCATTTTTCTGACTCCACACCTATGAGGGCAGTGTTTTGATCCCCTAATTCATTCTCTTAGAATGACCACTGAAGGACAGAATGTTGTTTTCCAGAGAATTGCAGGCATAATTTCTGCCTTTCCACTTTCTTCACCTCTCTCATTTGATTTTGTTTTTCAGATTCATTATCTTTGTTTTTTGGTTATGACATTCTTTCTTCTAACTATATCCCTATAACAAGTAGCAGCACAGTACAGTGGGGAAAAAAACAGCCCCCAAAACCCTGGGTCTGAAGTCTGAGGATCTGGGTTAATATCTTACAACTTTAGGTGAGTCACTTAATGACCTGGGCCCCAGTTTCCTCATCTCTAAAATCTGGAAGTTAAATTAGATGGCCTCTAGGTCTCTTCTACCTCTAAATCTCTGATTCTTTGATCTCTCTAAGTTGTTAAATGCTCAGTGTCTGGAACAGAGAATAAAAAAAACTCTGTTAGTCTGAGGGTGTATCTAGTTTATGTTATTTTATTCTGATTAGTAAATTCCCCAAATTATTACTTAAGCAAAGTTTACAAAAACAAATCTATTTTGTTTCCAAAGTATATAGGATTTATTTGAGCATTTGGCATAAGAAATTGTATTCTTTACCACATTTTCTAAGGCCTCTCTGCTATTTGGTGAATGGTTGTCTTTGGGGAAGCAGATCCTCTTATATTAGGGTACTATATTTTCTAAAGGTCAGAGAATAATGATTGGGAACATGAAAATCTTGTTTTCTTAAGAAGGTAGTTATTTTATTCAACTATTTCCTAAATGAGGGTGGGGGATGGAGAAAGGACTTGATTGTATATGAGATGAGATCATGTTATATATTAAAAAAATCTAGCCAATTTGTACACATAAGTTAAATACATGCCAAAAAATAAAAATTATTTTTGGATGAAGTCATGAAAGTGAAAATTTCACTCTTGAAACAAACCAGATCTCTGGCATCTCTGTTGTCAGCCAGTTGAATTCTGTTTCTATTCCAGAAAAAAATTCCATATATGACTTTTCCTTTAAAACTTCTCATATTCTTTATCCAGAAGTTGAGTTTTGTTGTTTTTGTTTTTAGTTTCTTGTTTGAAAGGGGAACTGGGAAGAAAATGTATAGTTAGAATTCCATCACAGCATTGCATGTTGGGAATTCTGAGATAAATTAAATGTCCTGAGCAGGCATAGACCAACCAAATAACATTTATTTTTTAAATAAAGTTTGGATGTGTATCCTAACACAGAGGTGTCAAAAATATAACTCAACACTCTCTTGAGTGCATCCTGTACCAGTATCCTGGCAGATTCACATCTAAGTATAATTCTGTACTGATCTTTGCCATGGACAAACTCATGTAGGAGTGCTTTTGCTTTGTTTTGTTTTAATTGAGGAATGTCTGCTACCCCACAATTGAGTATCAGTGCTTAATGCTTAATAAATGTTGATTGATTGGTTGATAGCACCAGACTGAACAAATCTCAATCATTAAGTGTTTTACCCTCATTGAACACCACAGAGCTCATAGCAGAAAGAAGGCTAGTAAAATGTAGTGAGTGTATGAAAATTTTGATGTAGTGCTCAAACACATTAAATCAATGTTTCCTAACATACTGGAGAAAAATTCTATGAATGTGCTAAATGTTAGGAAACCTATAATTATCAGAAACTTTATAGCATAATAACCCATGAAAATGGGGCATTATCTATTGGATTTTTCAAGCCCTTTTATGATATTTGTATTCTTAAGGACCAGCATATATATGTGTGTGTTTGTTTGTATGTGTGTGTGTGTGTGTGTGTGTGTGTATACTTTTAACAGTGGTGAATGACTGATTGCAAAAGCAATTATTAAAAAGTGACAAGCACATAGTAGGTCTTAAGCACTATGAATGAAAATATGAGCAAGAAAAACAGCTCCTGTCCCCAAAGAGCTTATGATCTAATACAAGGTAAAAGATAACAGGGAGCTGGGAGTGCATACAGTGTATACAATGCATATAATGACATAGTCTAGAAATGACCAAGAGTTGTCCAGGAGGCCTGGTTCTGGGCAACATATGGTGAAAGCTCAGGTATTAGGAGCCTAGGATCTTTGGTTCTCTAGGGACAGAGTCCAGTTAGTTCTAGTGAAAGGAATTTGAGGAAGATGGTTGGAGTGGAAGTGACATGACCTGGTAATGACCAGGGCATTATGTAATATCTACTTCTAAATAAGATAATACAAAAGCTCAGCACTCAGATCCCAGAGTCCCAGAGAAAGAGTTCACGTTGTTCCAGTGGGAGGAAATTAAGGTAGGTGGTAGTGAAGAGGCAGCATGATTTGGAAATGTCTGGAAAGTTAACATCAGCTAAATTTTGTTGAATTCACTGAAGTTTATTGCAAAGCTTCAAAATGTGACACAATTTAGTCTAGAGTGGATACAACAGCAAAAACAATCCACTTTTTCAGAGTGGACAAAGTGTTACTAACTATAATCCACCATCCAGGTTTTATGTTGCTATTTTGAAAGATACTATAAAAGTGGTCAACTCTAATGACTAGATAGGAAAAAAGAGTGGCTGTTATTTTTTCCTTCTCTATTACATCCAGGTTGGGGAGGGATGGGGGCAGAGGGTTTATGTGAGACTTTCAAGGTGTAAATGCCAGATTTTTAGTGGATATAGTTGCCTTGGGAAAAAGCATATTAAGAACTTTATCTAGGAAATTTTAGAAAATGTTGCCAAGCCAATGAATTAGCAATCATCAGGAGTCAAATGCAGGCCAGGTCATTCACCCATGCATTAGTAATACTGATGATGTAGGGTTGGGTGGGATGCCAAGCATTGGTATAGTCTTCTGAAAATAAAATAAATAATAACAAGGCAATGGTTTGAATGTGTTACTGGGAGTTTTTGCTATGCTTACCAGATTGGCTGATGGAAGCAGCTGATCTGTATTGACCACCCTCTTCCTCCTTGCCCCAGAAGGATTCAGCTGACAGACTGCCTTGCCTGGTGGAGAACTAGAGAAAATCCATTTCGGTTTTCTGCCTTAAAGAATTAGAAACTCTGTTCTTCAGATATTTAGACATGGCAAATAACTATATGCCAGTATTTATAAGACCCTAGCTGTAGCCTCCCCCCCTGAATTAACCTTGCATTTATTTTGTATGTAATGCAGATGTGAACATTCTTCCTTCCTGAGAGTAAGGATAGTTTCTTTCTTTCTTTCTTTCTTTCTTTCTTTCTTTCTTTCTTTCTTTCTTTCTTTCTTTCTTTCTTTCTTTCTTTCTTTCTTTCTTTCTTTCTTCCTTCCTTCCTTCCTTTCTTTCTTTCTTTCTTTCTCTTTCTCTCTCTCTCTCTCTCTCTCTCTCTCTCTCTCTCTCTCTCTCTCTCCCTCCCTTCCTCCCTCCCTCCCTTCCTTCCTTCCTCCCTTCCTTTCTATATTCCCAGTATTGATTACTGCACTTGGAGTAAATGGTGTTTTTTGTTTGTTTGTTTGTTTATTTATTTATTTTGGTTTGTTTGTTTTTTGCTTTTTGGAGGGCAGTTGGGGTTAAGTGACTTGCCCAAGGTCACATGGCTAGGTTTTGTATTAACTGTCTGAGGCCAGATTTGAACTCAGGTACTCTTGACTCCAGGGCTGGCAGTACAACAAAGTAGACAGGGCACTGGACTTAGAGCAAGGAAGACTCGAGTTCAAATCTTGCCTCAGACACATACTAACATGTTTGACTTTGGGTAAGTCATTTAATGAGTTCTAATGTCTAAAATTTTTCTTAGCCATTTTATTTAGTTTTTAACTCCACAAACATCAAAACATGTGGTAGAAAGAAACCAGTTCTATCCACTGTGGAAACAAATTAAATGTATCACATTTTCAGAGTGGTGATTGATAATTATTTTTATTTTAAACATCCTTGTATACTCTGGATGAATTTTTAAAAGTTCTCTACTTAGTTCCTGTAGACTTGACATGTTAGCATGCCTGATTAAGGAATACACTTCATTTTAAGACCATGTGCCTACAAAAACTACAGTTTTCATTTAAAAACTTGATCCAAAATCATCAAAGCCTTGTTTTTGTTTTATGAATTCTTAGCTGTATAAATTTATCATCAATTTTGGCCAGTATTTAAAAACAAATATGACTTATTGTCTAAGAAAACAAATGCCAAGTAATAAGCTTCAGACTGAATTTTAAAACCTCACTTGTAAAGGCACAAATAGAATGCACAGATGAAGAACAGCTGATAATTTTGAAATTAAGGACAGGGTCACTATACCTGAAATACGTCAGTATGAAGGGAGAAGCCATTAGTGATCTAAAAAGTAAATCTGTCCACATTTTACACACAAGATTAGCTAAACTCATTCCTTTGTAAAAACAGAAGGTACACTTGGGCACTGACATGTAATGTCATCAGCTCCTCTCTGTCTTCTAAGTTTTTCCACAAAAGGGGAGGATACATTGACCTTTGTGTTTTATGTGGGTGTTCCATCCATGTCTAGACCAGTGAAACAAAAGAGGTCAGTAGGGACAAGTGTTTTTATTTTTGTAGTGAAGAACATTTTACTTGGTTGTTTGAATTGTGTCTAATTCTTTGTGTCACCATTTTGGGGTTTTCTTGACAAAGATATTGGGATGGTTTGTCATTTCCTTCTCCAGCTCATTTTGCAGATGAGGAAACTGAGGCCAGCAGAGTTCAGTGACTTGCCCAGTTACACATAGCTAGTAAGTATATGAGACCAAATTTTAACTCAGGAAGATGAGGCACTTAATCCACTTAATCCACCGTGTCACCTGGCAGCCTTTAAACTATACACCTATAAATATATAATCTTGATATTATCATTTTTCAGAACTCATAATTGGAGTTGTCCAATAATGTAATTTGGGACATCTCATACAATAAACGAATCCTCATTAGAATTCTTTCATCAAGACCAGGTAACCCTATGTTGGGAATAAGGTAGCAGGGATTCATCCTTTGAGTTAACAGTTGTTCTGGATGATTCATTAACCTCACCCAATTTTAAAATGCTTTGATTTTATGATAGCTTTATTTTATAATTATTTTTTTCTTTTTACTTCGTGAACTGTCTAAACATGGTTAGGAGGCTACAGAATGTGTTGGTGAAGTAGCCCTTGTTTCCTCATGGCTCTTAGGTTAACATCTTGATAATCACAAGAGCCACCAAAATAGTGCAGGAGTCATGTACATCTACATTTGAGTCCAAGACAATTTCATTGAGCCAACAGAGCTTGAACTATTTGTTGTGATTTTTAAATTGCATTTTAATGGTTTCTGCATTCTGTTTATGGAACCAAATTATAATTATGTCAGCCAACCAATTCACTACCTATGATGTTGTATTCTCCAGGGTATCACTTTAATTCTTGACATGGAATTAATCACTAAGTTTATAAATATTATCTGTAATTGGATCTTGACTAAGGGAACAGTGTAGGGCAGTGGTGGAAAGAACCCTGGATTTAGAGTCAGAAGACTTGAGTTTAAATGTAGACTCTGTCATTACGTGACCTTATATGTCACCTCAACTTTCTTGGCCTCAGTTTCCACATCTGTAAAATGAGGGGGTTGTACTGGTATATTCTCAGGTCCCTTCCACCTCTCATTCTATGCTCAAACAAAATCTGCAATAGTAACTAATTTTATTAAATGATTTTAAGATTATTTCAAAATAAATTTAGCATTAACGTCAAATTTATGTTATTCTTTGTAACCATGCTGCCTGCGTATTAGTCATCATCCAATTGCCACTGGAACTTTGCTTTGGGACCACCTTGGATTTATATAGGTGAGGTTTTGTCTTATCTTGTCTGGAAACAGGCCTCCATTACTTTTGACCACTATTTCCAAGCTATGCCTCGCTCTCATGATCCTTTCAGTCTTTCAGTTCCTGTGAACAATAACACACAGACAAACACAAATCAAAAGTAAATTGTAAAGTTAGAAAAACAAGGAGAATTTTAAACACAAGCTCAAAAGAAGAGATATGAGGAGATATTCTCACCCCGTCCCTTTGTGGAGGTGGGGTGTGTATAAACATTGCACACTGTACACATTTTCAGACTTTTTTGATTTATTGATCAGCCATGATAGTTTTTCCTCTCTTTTTTCATCTTTAAAAATACTATTCTATGAATAGGTTTTTTGAAGAAAGAGGAGGAAGGATATGGAGGAAACTGGTGATGTGAAAAGAGATATCATTTAACAAAAAACTTTTTTAATAAAAAGAATATAAGCTTCTTGAGGGCAGAAATTGCCTTGTTTTCTTGTATTTGTAACCCTACTGCTTAGCACAAAACCTGGAGCACGACACCTGGTAAGAAGATGACCAGCATGTAAAATGAAACATGACGTGGGCTAGTTAGTTCAGCCAGACTGGGCTGTATGAGATATTCACCAATTTGGAGAGTTTGGTCCTCAGGCCTGGAGTTCCAGAGAAGAAGGGGCAAGATCCCTGTGTTTTGGATGCTTTGACAGGGAAGAAGAGGGCCAGAGTGATATGGTGGGCCATGTGAGACCACCTCAGAACAGCAGACTTGGAGTAGTCCTCTAATTACTCTTGAGATAGACTTTTAAAGACAGGTGTGAATCAGGTAGAGTTGGGTGAGTACTTCCTAGAGGAGCAAGAACAGGTCATGACTAGAAAAGTTGCTTGGTTGGGAATATGTTTTAGGAACAGGAAACAGGTATATTTGGGGAAAGTGGCAGATGGAAAAAGAATGGCTTAAAAAAATTGTGAGCATTTTAGCAACTGTTACATTTGGCTGGGAATTTAATATAATAATATATAATAATAGAGTTCCTTGAGGTCAAGGACTGTTTCATTTTTGTGTATTTCCTCTTGCCTTGAACACAGTAGGCCAAGGTCCAGTACAAAGTTATGTTACATAACTTCAACTGGGCCTTTATTGCTGATAGGTGATTCTACTATACCTCCCTTATCAACTCACCCTCCCACTCTGCACATTTCTTCCAGACCTTTTCATCCCTCCTCAGATCTACAATTACTCCCCCTCCCTCTATCTTCTCAACTAAGACCTTGCCTTTTCTTTTAAAGAAAAAAAAATAATTGAGGCCATTTGCCATGAGCACCTTCATCTTCCTTCTTCTTCATTGTCCTATCACTCAAGTGCCTCTACTCTGCCCTTCACCCTTGTCTCACATGATGAAGTGGCCCTACCCCTTTCCAAGGCTAACCCCTCTCCCTGTTTGATTGATCCCATTCCACCCTCTTTTCCTGCATATCGACCCCTGTGTCATCCCCACTCTTTAATTTATTTTCAGGCTCATCCTCTCTACTGGTTCACTTCCTGCTGCTTACAAACATACTCATGTCTCCCTTATGGGCAAAAACAAGAAAGGTCACTTGCTCTCTCTGTTCCGCTAACTTCCCTTCTATATCCCTTTTGTCCTTCACAGGTAAACTCCTCAAAAATGCTGTCTGTAATAGGTGCCTCTACCTTTGTCTTCTTTCACTCTTTTGACCCCTTCCCATCTGGCTTCTGACCTTATCATTCCATTTAAACTGCTCTCCCCAAAGTTACTAATGATTTCTTAGCTGCCATATCCAGTGACCTTTTCTCAATCCTCATTCTACTTAATTTTTTTTTAAACAAATGCTTTATTAACTTCTGTTTTACATCATTCATTTCCGCCAGATTTTGAGTTACAATCATTTTCCCCCCATTATTCCCCTACCCAACCTCCCTGAATAGCAGTCCCACAAGATATCGCTTCCTCCAATCTGCTCTCTCCCATACCTTCTCCCATACCCCCATCGACTTTTCCATTAGAGGAAGATGAATCTTTGTGTCCCAATGCCTGCACATCTTATCTCCCAATTATAGGCAAAAGAGTATTAATAATAGTATTTATATATATTTGAAACATTTAATGTTACGACCTCGAATTTCAGATCCATTTCCTTCCTCCCTTGTCACCCATTCCCTCTTGGGAGATAAGTAATTCAGTATATGTTGTACATGTCTAGCTATGCAAAACATTATCATAGTAGATATATTGTACAAGGCTGCTTATAATTCCCTCCCACTCATCCCACCCCCCACCTGGTCCATTCCCTACATGATCCTGTCCCTCTTCTATAGTGGGTACTTCCAACCTCTCCTCACCCCAAGGATGCCCTCCCTTCCATCATCCCTCCTCTCATCCCCCTTCCCCTATCCTGCTGCAGGTTGAGATATCCCATTTAGTATGTATGTCATTTTCTCCCTGAACCAAATTCAATGTGAATGTGGTTTTGCCTTTTTAGCCTTCCTTATTCTCCCCTCCTTTGCACCCACTTCCCCTACATGAGATAGTTTACCCTACCATGTCTCTCCCCATCTCCTCTTGCCACTTTCCTCTCTCACCTCATAATTTCATCCCTTGAGTATTCTCCCTTCCCAACAGATTCAACCTATGCCCTCTATCCATATATAACTGTAACCATATACACACACATTCACATTCATATGACCACATCCCCTTCTTCCATTATTTTCATAGTGAGAAAGATATCATCAGTCACAGATATTGCTTTTCCATATAGGAATGTAAATAGTTCAACTTTGATAAGTTCCTTTTGATTTCTTTTCCCTGATTACCTTCTCAGGCATCTCTTGCTTCTTGTGTCTGGATGTCAAATTTTCTATTCAATTCTGGTTTTTTCCTCAAGAATGCTTGAAAGTCCTCTATTCCACTGAATGACCATATTTTCCCCTGAAACAAAATACTCAGTTTTGCTGGGTAGGTGACCCTTGGGTTCATTCCCAGTTCTTTTGCCCTCTGGAATATCATATTCCATGCCCTTCTATCCCTCAGTGTAGAAGCTGCCAGTTCCTGGGCTATTCTGATTGTGTTTCCACAATATTGAAATTGTTTCTTCCTGGCTGCTTGGAGTATTTTCTCCTTGATCTGGGGATTCTGGAACCTGGCTATAATATTCCTGGGAGTTTTCTTTTTGGGATCTTTTTCAGGAGGTGATCGGTGGATTCTTTCAACCTCTATTTTGCCCTCTGGATCTAAAACATCAGGGCAGTTTTCCTTGAGAATTTCTTGAAGGGTGATTTCTAGGTTCTTTCCTTGATCATGGCTTTCAGGTAGTCCAATAATTTTTAAATTGTCTCTCCTGGATCTATTTTCCAGGTCAGTGGTTTTTCCCATGAGATATTTCACATTGCCTTCTAATCTTTCGTTTGTTTGCATCTGCTTAACAGCATCTTGATTTCTCATAAAGTCATTAGCTTCCATTTGCTCCAGTCTAACTCTGAAGGAATGAATCTCCTCAGTGAACTTTTGAGATTCTTTTTCCATCTGGCAAATTCGACTTTTTAAGGCATTCTTCTCCTCATTGCCCTTTTGGGCCTCCTTTGCCATTTGAGTTAGTCTATTTTTTAAGGTGTTGTTTTCCTCAGTCAGGCTGTTGACCCTCATTTCATACTTTTCCTGCATCCTTCTCATTTCTCTTTCCAATTTTTCCTCCACTTCTCTTATTTGATTTTTAAAGTCCTTCTTAAGGTCCTCTATGGCCTGCAACCCGCTCATGTTTTCCCCTGGGGCTTTTGGAGCAGGACTTCTGACCTCACAGTCCTTTTCCCGCTCTATGCCCCCAAAATAGGAGTCTAGGGTTGCATTTTTCTGTTTCCTTTGCCTTGGCATGTTGCCACTTAATTGCTTGACTTTTGGGCTTGTTGCCACACTATGGCTTTAAGGCCAGCTAGAGGAATTTTCGTCCCGAACGTGTGGGGGGCAACTTCCGTTTCTGGCAAGCTGTAAACCCACCCACAACTTCCACCCTAGATCACAATCCAGATCCAGGGAGGTTAAAGCAAGAGCGATTACCCCCCAAGACTGATGGCTGGATCTCCCCACGATTTGTAGGCTGGGAGCCGGAAATGCCTATGAAAACTACAAAATGGCGTGTCTCCTCAGCAGCTTCTAGCTCCCAGGGGAGGGAGCTGACGCATTCCCCAAATACAGGTCCCAAAGTCCATAGGACACTAACCTCTTACTTTGTCCTAGGCATGTCTATGTTGATAATTCTGGAGTTGCCACAGCTCCTGGTGTTCTGGGGTTCCTCCAGCTGGTTGCTGGCCCTGCCGCCCTGGGGCTAAAACCTCGGCTCACGGGGACCTGGGCTCGGCTCGGCTGGGCTCCTGCGCTCTGCGCTCTGCGCGTTGCCGGCTCCCAGAGCGCTGCGCTGGTCCTTCCTGCAGGGCTGCTGGGCTGTCCTCAGCGGGAGGTTAGCTTCTCTGTGTCGTTCTGTGGGTGCTGGGGCTCCGGAAGTTGTTCAGAGTCCTTTTTTACATAGTTTGTGGGGAATCTGGGGGCAGAGAGGCTTGGATGAGCTGTTTCTACTCCGCCATCTTGGCTCCGCCCCCCATTCTACTTGATTTTAACAGCCTTTGGCCCTGTTGGGTCACTCTTTCCGCCCTGGTAATCTCTTCTCTAGCTTTCTGGGATACCAGCCTCTCCTGGTTTTCCTCCTCCATATCTGACCACTCCTGCTGTCTGCTTTGCTAGATTCTCTTCTAGAGCATGCTTTATATTTCCAAGGGTCCCTCAGGGTTCTGTCTTATGCCTTCTTCTCTTTCCCCTTTGTACTTCTTACTTGATGATCTCATCAGCTTCCATGGATTTAATTAACATCTCTATGATGATGATTCTTAAATCTACCCATCCTGCCCCAAATCTCTGTGCTGACCTCTAGTCGCCTTTCAGACATCTTGAACTGCAAGGCAAGTAGACATCTTTAATGCAATGCAGTGCTGCTACTCTTTGTCCTTTGCTCTTGAAGAGACCATGACCAAACCAAAACATATTATCTTCCCTCCTAAATTCTCCCTTCTTCCTATCTTCCCCATTACTATAAAAGGCAACAACATCTTCCCAATCCCTCAGGGGAGGGTCATCCTGGATTTCTCACTGTTTCTCACACCCCATATCCAAGCTGTTGCCAAAACCTGTTTATTTCACCTTTCCAATATCTTTCTTAAACACTTCCTTCTCTCTAACACTGCCACCATTCCAGTGCAAGCCCTTATCAGCTCACATCTAGATTATTTGCAATAGCCTGTTGATGAGTCTGGTTGCTTCTAACATTCCTCCACTCCAATCCATTCTTTATTTAGCCATTAATGTGATTTTCCTAAAGTATATGTCCAATTATTTCATCCCAAATTTAAAGAGCTCCAATGGCTTCATATTGTTTCTAGGAGAAAATACAAAATTTTCTATTATTCCTAGCCTTCCTTGATACTCTCCTACCTTTCCAGTCTTTTTACAACTTAGCCCCCAACATGTAATCTTTAGTCTAATGACACTAGCCCCTTGGTGCTCCATGAACAGAACACTGATCTCTGGGCTCTGGGCATTTTCTTTGGCTTTCCTCATTCCTGGAATGTTCTCCATGCTCTGCTTAAGTTACTGACCTTTCTTCCTTTAAGTCCCAACTAAAATTCCACATTCTATAGGAAGCCTTCTCCACCTCCTCTGAATTCCACTTCCTTGCCTCTTATAATTATGTTTACATAATTGATGGGTGCTTTGACAGGTAAGAAGATAGCCAGCATGATATGGGGGGCCATGTGAGACCACCTCAAAATAGCAGACTTGGAGTAGTCATCTAATTACTCTTGAGATAGACTTTTAAAGACAGGTATGAATCAGGTAGAGTTGGGTAAGTACTTCCTAGAGGAGCAAGGACAGCTCATGACTGTGATCAATTAATTGATTGAGTTTTTTGGAAAAAAGATTCCTTTCCCCTCCCCTTTTGGGGTGGACCTTTTTTGCTTAACCATGACACATTCCCAGGCCCTGAAAACATTTGGCTACCATTTGGAAGTAAGTGATATTTCTAATGATGTTTCCATATGTTCCCTGCACCCCCATCTCCCCAAAGCTTTCAAAAGAAGAACTCAGATGCTTTACAGAGTTAAATGATTGGTAGTAGCCTGATTGTTGAAATCTTCTGTGAGACAATTGGGTGGACTCTAGGTTTTATGTGTGTCAGAAGTTTTTATAACACCACTTTGGTTCCTGGTAGCATCATTGAAAACTTACAAGAAAATAATTACATTCTCAGGTGCAGTTAGAATGCAGTTGCAAATGCTGTTGTTGTTGTTTTTTTTTCCTGGCAATAAATACAATTAATCCTTAGATTAATTAGAATAATCTACTAACTAGATGGTGTGACCTTGGATACATCACCTAAACACTTTGTGTTATAGAAGGTCCCTTCGCACTTTAATATTCTGTGATTATATAATTTAAGGGTTACTCCAATCCCAGTGTGTCAGCTAAAGTCTTTTATTTATTTTAATTTTTGATTTTAGCTATTTTATTCTGAATTTAAGAAATAAAATAAGCATTTCTGTAACATAGTAGCATAAAAAAAGATGATAGTACATGAAACTACAACTCTTTTATGTACAAATTGCTCTTCCTTTTAAATATATATTTTTTAGATTTTTTTTTTTTTTTTTTGCTTTATGGAGGGGGGGAACGCAGGGCAAGTGGGGTTAAGTGACTTGCCCAAGGTCATGTGGCCCATAAGTGGTAAGTGTTTGAGGCTGGATTTGAACTCAGGTCCTGCTGACTCCAGGACCGGTGCTCTATTCACTGCGCCACCTAGCACCCCCCCCTTTTAAATATATAATAAAGTTATCATGTAATTTTTTTCTCTCTGCTTCCACCCTAGAGATTGCTACCATTAGACACAAATATGTATATATGTAAAACCAATCTATACATACTTCTATTCATCAGTTCTTTCTCTGGGTGCGGATAGTAACCTCTTCATATGTCCTTTTTAATTAATTTGGGAATTTATATTAATCAAAATGACTTAGTCACAAAAGTTGTTCTTAAAACAGAATCTCTGTTACTATATGCAGTGTTCTTTTGGTTTTGCTCAATTTACTTTTCATTATTTCGTGTAAGTCTATTCAGGCTTTTGATCATCGAGTTCATCATTTCTTATAGCACAGTAGTATTCTATCACAATCACACACCACAACTTGTTCAGCCATTCCCCAATTGATGGGCATCCCTGCAATATCCAGTTCTTTGCCACCACAAAGAGAACTGCTATAAACATTTTAGAAAGTGCATGTGCTTTTTCTTTTTCCCTGATCATCTTTGGAGATATGCCTAGTTAGTGGAATTAGCTATTGTCTTTTAGGTAAGGGTTCTGTTGTTTTCCCTACCTAGTGAAATTAAAGTGGAAAATATGTATTAGGTTCCTCCTGGGCACTTTGCTAAAATGCTAGTTAGAATAAAATTGAGAAGGAAATGGCAAACCACTCCAGGGTTTTTGCCAAGAAAATATCATGGACAAAGTCTGGGGCATCACATAGAGTTGGATACCACTGAATGACTGAACAACATAGAACACAAAGATATAAGATTCTGACCTCAAGAATATTACAACCTAGTTGGAGATAAATAGAAAAGTGAAAATTTTTCAAAAAGTTATGGTTTTCAGGGCAATAGTAGAAGTGATGTCTGCTAAAAAGATAGGTTTCGTATGCAGATGGCTACTTTGCAGTGACCAATAACCTGTGTAACCTTTTTTATTTTCTCTTGATGATGCTTTGTGCACTTTCATCCCTCCCTTCCTTTTTCCCCTCTTAAAGATACTGCTTACATTACTAACTCTTCCTCTCTCACCTTCCTGCTTCTCTCACTCTTGTTTCCAGTGCTAATTTCATGAGCAGCATCCCCTTACCATCTGCTGAATTTCCACTCAGTTCTTTTTTACCCACAAATCCTTGTCTTGGCCCTATTTTCTATGATGAAAGTCCAGGATAACCTGAATTTTAGTCCTCCCTGAAATGTAAATGTAAATGTTAGGACTTTTGAATAGAAAGACCCAACATTAGCAACTCTGCCTTTCAAAAGATCATAAAAATGTTAGTGTGAGGGTGGTCCATTCTTGAGAAGATGATAGTAGGGTACATAGAGAAAGCTTTCTTACTCCTGTGTCTTACTCAGCATAGAGGCTCTAATATTTATTAAGGCCTGCTATCTGTGCCAGGCACTGTGCTAAGGACTGGCAGATCCAAAGAAAGGCAAAAGACAGTCCCTTGTTCTCAAGGAGTTAAAAGTCTAAAGGAAGATAACATGTACAACTGTGCAAACAAGATCCATATGAGATAAATTGGAGATAATCAGTAGAGAAAAATAGAATTAAGGGTGATCAGGAAAGGATTCTAGCAGAAGGTGGGGTTTTAGCTTGGACCAAAGGGAAGTCAGAAGAGGAGATAATGAAGGAGAGAATTCCAGGCATGGATAATAAGCCAGTGAAAAATGCCTGGAGTCTGTTTTGTGCCAGAAACAGCAACAAGGCCAGTGCATCACAGTTACTGGATCTTCATTTTGAGAAGTCTGAAAGACAGTTGAAGATGGTAGGTTGCAGATCAGATGGATAAATAGATTTGAAAGTCATCAGCATAGAAATGGTAATTGAGTCCATTGGAACTGATGACTAGATCACCTAGTGAAATAATAGAGAGGGAGAAGAGAAGCTGGGGCCCATGGTTTAGTGGGTGTGACCTGGATGAAGATCCAGCAAAGGAGAGCAATTGGCAAGAAATTGGAAGCTTTTATCCATCTTTTGCAATTTCATGGGTACCAGTGAAACATTTAGTTTGTCTTTCAGTAACCACCTCTTTTTCTAATCATACATTCAATGAATATACATGTAGCCATATATTTATATTTATGGAAATCTACTAATTGAATTAGATTTTTATAATTCTGCAAAACATTAGTGACTATCTGATGCATGTAGTTTGCACTTGACATCTTCCCTGCTACTGTGCATGTATACCTCTCACTTCTTTCTCCAATTCCACCTCTTACTGTTGTCCTGGAAACAATAATAAAATCAAAACTCTTATTGCTACCGAGAAGGGCACAACAGTCAGTTACTCTATGGCTCTATTCAACAGAACAGAACTCCCTTCCCTGGCCACCATCCCTCAATGTTGTTTCCTCTATTAAAATATAAGCTTTTGGAGGACCAGGTCTATCTATTTAAAATGTGTATCTCAATCAGCTAGCACAGTGTCTTAAACATAATGATACCTAATGAATGCTTGTTGAATATTCAATCCATTTAACATGAGATCAGGCACTGACCTGTATCATCAACTCTTGTGTTTTAGCTGTGGAACATGCTAAAAAGTTTCAGGTAGAATTAGAATCACTGTCAACAGGCAAAATTCCTTTTTTGTCTGCAACCTGCACTACCTCAGTTTCAGCCCATTTCTTTCTGTTTTGTTTCCCCTGGAGACAACAAGCAGGTGGTTACCATGTTAAACATGTATATTGATGAGTAAATAAAATAACTTTTCAGTAATTTCCTTCACTGTAGATTTAACCCATGGTGTGTCCATCATACAACCAAAGAATTTCATAGTAGGAAAGTTTTTCTAATCCAGCCAATCCACGAATCTCCTTAATAGAATTCCTATTAAGCAGTCATCTTACTCACCTTTTGAGCTCACATGACAAGAGAATCCAGTCCCTCCAGAAGCTAGCATTCTTACTTTTAACAATCTCTGATTGTTAGGAAATTCCCTCTTTGAGTTAAACTTTACCTTTTTTGTAGCTTTCATCCATTCCTCCTTCTTCTATCCCCTCTTTAATATTGCAGGCTCCTGTTTTGGCAAGAGTTTGATCTTGAGTGAAAGCACCTGGGTTAAGTCATTCTCTGATCCTCATTTTGCTTCACCTTTCTGGATTGTGTGTCAATTTCTTCCCTGATAAGATGGAAAATTTGTGCTAGATGATCTTGGAGTTCTTAAATCTGTGATCCTGTGAAATGCTTTAAGACAGCTATCATGTGCCCTTCTTTTCTTGATTTCAGCCTAAATAGTTCACTATTTATTACTATTTATATAGTATGATTTTGAGACCCTTCACCAGTATCCTCCTTGCCCTCCTTTCTGACTTATCAATAACCTTCCTAAAAGTGGTAACCAAAATTGAATATAACATCATGACCTGACCAGATCAGAGTACAATAAGACTATCACCTCCCTATTTTTGTACATTTTTTCTTACCTAATATAGCCCAGCAGCACTTCAGCTCTTTTAGCTCATATATCATATATTTGACTTACATAGAGCTTGTAGTCAGTTAAATCCCCCAGATTTTTTTAAAGAAAAACTACCTTTTGACCATACCCTGCTTATTTTTTATCAGTGAAGTTTCATTTTTTATCCCAAGTATTAGACTTTTTATTATTAACCTTATTAAATTTTATTTTATTCAATTCAACCCAGTATTTAGACCTCTTTCAATGCTTGGGATTCTAAGTCTGCCCTCAAAGTACATGAAATCAGCAGATAACCTCAAAAACCAATTTCTGCTTTCTCAGAATTTGCTGGTATTTCTCACAAACAACAAAATATTTTAAACTCACCTTTCATTATCTCTTTTCTTCTCATTTCCCCACAGTGGCATGTTAGAAGTAGGCTATAAAGATTCTTTAAGGGGACTGGGCAGTCTACAGAGTAGAGGAATCATCCCTGCTAATGTGAGATATCTTTGTATTCCATCCAATTAAAGCCGATTTTGTAGGCTGCTCATTTAGGGAAGCATCTAAAAAGTAGTGCCACTTAAACTACAAAATTTGACTCTGAAATGTTAGTTCCCTACCATGTCTTAACTAAGAGAACAGAAATTTAATCTGGGTCTCCCTCCTTTAACATAGGTTTACTTACTTTTTTTCCCCTAAATGACTCAAGTGTTTTGAATCTTTCATACGTATATTTTAGTAGATACAGGAAGTATTATTATATTTGAAAACAACAATGGTGCAAAACACATCCAAAGTTATTCTTTTTTTCCAAGTCATTTTATTTTCTGCCACACGATGACCTTGCCCGAGGAGTTCTTTAGAATGTAGTAACACCTCTGACATCTGAAATATTTGTGATATGTGAAATATATGTACTTAATTTTATTTTAGGGGACATTCACCACTTGTATCCTTCTGAGGGAAATGTATTTTCCGTTGTTGGGTTTTTAAAAGATATATAAAATATTAAAAGCATCTATAAAATATTTAGTCCTCACATGTCAAATCAGGGTAGCTAAAGCTATTAAAATCTAGATATACACAGCCATTCTAATATCATGACAAAGAAGACAGTGCTTCATCCTTTATTGCTAAAGCAGGAAATCTTGCTTTGACTTAGTCAGCAAGCATTTATTAAGCCTCTATAATGTGCTGAAAGAGATACAAAGAAAAGCAAAAATTAGTTCTTTCTCTCAGGGACCTTACAGTCTCAGGGAGACAATATGCAAATAACTATGTGCAAAAAAGACATATATAGGATAAACTGGGGAGAGAGGAAAGGCTCTAACATTAAAGGGGAATCAGGAAAAGAAACACTTTCACAAGGCTGGCATTTTAGCTGGGACTTAAAGGAAGCTAGGAGGCAGAAGTGAGGAGGGACAGACTTCCAAGCATAGAGGACAGCCAGTAAAATTTCATGGAATTGTGAGATGGAATTCATCAGCATGGGATTTTTGTTCCGCTTTTTGGTGTAATTATTTATGGTGTAATTATCACATGCTATTACTTTATACTTTTTAAATTTTATCTTCAGTTACATTAGTACCTATTTGCAAAATGGAAAGGGAAGGAATACTTTTTAAAGGATGGGTCCTTACGGATTTACGGATTTACGGATACCTGACTTAAATCCCTAGCCCCAAACAGCAACTTCAACCAACTTCTGTTGCTTTTATTGTTGCTATAGACTTTTCCTCTCTCTATCTTCTTCCTCAGTACTATACCATGGCCACTTGGGATACTATCCCAAGTTATCTCATCTTCCCTTGAAAGAGCTTATCAGTTCCTCCCAAGTCCCATCCATACTTCTCAAATTAAATATGTGTTGTGTGTATTTTAAAATTTATGAAAATAAGTGTTATATATTAATGCATACATATCTGTATAGGCATGCATGCATGCCTATACACATATACATACACATATAATATGTTGCTTTCTTTAGAGTTGTAGGAAGAAAAAGAGCTTAGTGTCATAAAGCTTACAATGGCCCCCAAGTCTAGTATCTGTAGCCATAGGGAAACCTGTTTCTAAGACAAGAGAAAGAAGATTTATGTTGTCATTCATTCTTAACTTAGCATTGTTTTATTTTTTCATTAATTGCATATAGTATTTTAACAAATCAGAAAATTAATTAAGAGGTTTTTTTTTTAAATTTTCTTGCTTCTTCACTATAGTGGGATTGTTTTATACGGGATAATTAAATCTAAATCTTTTAATAGTCAGAGGTACTCCTTGACAAAATTTTTGGCAGAACTCTTTATATACAAAGGAGTTCATAAAATGTCAACCTCTTGAGGTTAGGTACTTAGTACTTTTTGTTGTATTCCCCAGAGCTTAACATAATACCTGATACATAATAAATCCTTAATAATTGCTTTATTATTCATGGGATTCCTGTTTATTCCCATCACATATAATTACCATTTTCAGGAAAATTATTTTTTCCTGTGTTTTCCAGTGTTTTTTTTTAAACAAAAATGGTGTTGCATTTTGTTCAAGTCTTTTGTGCATCTACAGATATAATCATGTGATTTTGTAATTTTTGTTATAAAGTTAATTAAATTTATAATTTTTCTAATATTAAAGCAAACCTGCATTTATTCTTTTTTTTAAAGCAATTGGGGTTAAGTAACTTGCTCAGGGTTACACGGCTCGTCATTATTTATGTGTGGGTGCTCATTTTCTGAGGCTGGATTCGATCCCGGGTCATCCCAACTCCGAGGCCGGAGCTCTTACTCACTGCGCCACCTAGCCGACCCTAAACCTGCATTTCTAATATGAATTTAACCTACTACATGATCTTTTGTTAGTGCATGATGTTATTATAATCTCCTTTTCTAGTATTTTATTTACATTTTTGCATTAATGTTCATTGGGGATGTTGTCTATAGTTTAGTTTCTCTGTTTTGACTCTCCCTGATTTATATTTTAAGACATATCTAGATCATAGAAGGAGTTTGGGTTCTCTTCTTTTGCTATTTTTGCAAGCAGTTTATGTAATAATCGAATTAATTGCCCCTTCATTATTTGCCAGAATTAACTTGGGAATCCATCTGGTCCTGGGGTTTTTTCTTTGGGACTTAATTCATGCCTTAATTTCTTCTCTGAGACAGGGTTTTATAAATTTCTAACAGGGTTAAACTAGAATCCTTTTTAATAAAATTAGAGGTGAAACAAGGGTGTCTATTGTTACCACTTTCATTTGACAGTGCTAGAAATGCAATAAGACAAGAAAAAGAAATTGAGGGAATAAAGACAAGTAAAGAAGATTTTTTTTAACGTTTTATAGATGATATGGTGGTATATTTAAAGAATCCTAGAGAGTCAATTAAACATTACCTTAAAACAATAGAACTAAAAAGCCAATTAAAACAATAGTTTCAGCAAAATTGAAGGATATAAAATAAATCCATGTAAACAGTAAGTATTTCTGCATAATACTAATTAAACCCATTAGGAGGAGATAGAGAAATACCATTTTAAATAACTATAGAATGTATCAAATATTTGGGATTCTGGATACCAAGACCTGCACAAAATCTATATAAGCATGTCTACTATTTACAGAAATACAGGCCTGAGTAATTGGAGAACTATCAATTGCTCCTGGGTAGGAAGAATCAATATAATAAAAATTGACATACAGGATCATAAATTTAAGCTTCAAGTGACCATAGAAGTCATCAAATCTAACTCCTTAATTTTTCAAATGAGGAAACTGAGTCTTAGTGATGTTAGTTGACTTATTTAGGATCACTTAGCCAGTAAGTATAAGAGGTAGGCTTTCAACTCAAAGCCAGGAGCCATGTCACCGCTGATAACTTTTAAATTTTAGTACAATTTCCATGTTGAGAATACAGAGCATAGATGATTAAGTCTCGTTTTTCCATTCTCTGTTTTAAACATTGTAAAGTAGTGTTTAAATGTACTCTGTGGAACGAAGGCGCCCTGTCAGAATATTTCCATTAAGTTTGATTAGCATGTGAACAACCTTCATTTAGCCAACATAATTATGTCTAGACTTGTAGTGAGCTAGTAAGGTTGAAACTTACCAAGGGGCCAGAGAGGGATTCTAAACTATACAGACTACCCATGCATTTCACAAGTGTTCTCATTGGAATGCATCATGTTTATGAGATAGCATGAAGGAACTTCTTGAATATAGAGTAATGATGATGTAGAGAATTAATTGAACTCCAAGTATAGAACTACTGCTCAATTACAATATTGCACAGTTGACTGAAATAAAGAAAGGGCAAATCGGTGAATAGGAACTGAGATTTTTAATTAAGCCCTGTGGCACAGGGCCAGGTGAATGAAAATAGTGCTTTGCTATACAGCCTTCACATTTAATAGCCAAGTCTTGTATTTTTATTCCTTCAGTTTTGTTTCTGCTTTTCTCTCCCCCTTTATTGTGGGCCTCTCCTAATTATAAAAGCTAATATTTTCATGGCATTTTGTAGTTTGCAAAATGCTTTCCAACCAATCTTGTGTAAACCTACTTCAGTTGATCTATGATCTGAACAATGTGGATTGTCTGCACCATTGAGGTAGTGTGGTTCAGTGGATAGGACAATGGATTCAAATATATCCTTAATCAATCAGTAAACCACCAACTATAATACTCAACTCTTTTTTTGACACTTCATAATTTTCAATTCACACTTAAGTTTGTCAGTTTGACAACAAATAACTACCCAATTGTTGACCTTTGATGAATTTATTAAAAGAGAATTCAGTGGATATATCCCTTCTAAAAGCAAGGTAGTATTGATTTCTTTACCATGGTCAGAGCAAGAGGGAGGGGTAGGGGAAGAGGAAAGTAGTACCTCATTTTCAATGATGGGCCTAAGTCATAGTCCTCTGTTTACCCAATTGTGTGTGTGTGTGTGTGTGTGTGTGTGTGTGTGTGTGTATTTCCCAAGAATAAATTTCACAAACTTAATGACAAAAAAAACTTTAAAGTATTGACTAACATGCATTGTCCACATTGGACTTTTATTTACTAAAATGAGTTTTCAAGTTTGTTACGACTTTTAAAATTCTAACATTTCAGCATCATAGACCCTTTGACCGGAACTAAAATCCTCAGAGAATTTGGGCAGAAATTCTCACCCTACATTAAATAGGGGCCCCTGTTGCTCCCAGTGTGGGTTGAAAGAAGGACTGGCTATAAGGAAAGAAAGTACAACAGAAAAATCCCCTCAGCCTCCTTTGCCAAGGACTTCCCGTCTAATAAGTACAAAGATACTCATAGCCCTTTGGCTATGTCTTTACAGACAAGGTGTTCTTGCAGAGCAAAGGAAATCCCCTCCATTGTGGGGAAAAGGGGGAATTTCTTATATCTTACTAAAAGCTTATTAGCTGTTTATATTTGTGAATCTCATCAGAGATTTCAGAACTATTTCATTTTGTGTAGGCACAGGTAAAATGATTCCATATCTCAGGATTCAAGTCTTGATTAATAGGCTGGATAAACTACATTTCAGTTTTAGATTTGTGTGTAAGACAATTTAGAAATTGTCAAAGCCTTTTACAAGCTTCCCTTCTTACCTCCAGGGTGACATGACTAATTCTGACTGCAGGTGTTCTTTACCAGTGTCATTTATGGTTTGAAATGTCCTGGTGGTAGACATTCATATGACATGTTAAAGTTTACAAAGTACTTTCTCCATGTTATCTTGTTTAATTCCAGTCATCATCATGTAGCATGAAAGTGATGGGGATAGACTTATTACTCAAGTAGGAATTGTAGGATTTGCGAAACTAGAGAATGTTAAAATTAGAAGGAAGCTCATTGATCATTTACATTGCCTTCAGTTTCCTTTTTTTTCTTTCTTTCTTTCTTTTTTTTTTTGGAGGGGCATTTGGGGTTAAGTAACTTGCCCAAGGTCACACGGCTAGGTTTTTATTTGTGTGTGCGCTAAGTGTCTGAGGTCGGATCCAAACTCAGGGCCTTCTGACTCCAGGGCCGACGCTCTATTCACTGTGCCACCTAGCCGCCCCCCCCTTTTTTTTTTGAGAAACTGATGCCCAGCAACTGTCCTATAATAACAGAACCCAGAAAATACCTAGTTTAGTTTTATAGAATTGGCTGAGTAGTGTGTTTAAGTGGTTGACATAAGTTAGAATTGTGTTTCTTGGGATGGAAAGGAGATCTGGCAGAAAGTGCTTTATCCTTTTAATAGTCCTTTGAGAGCATTTTCTTTAAATCACCTATTTTCATCTTTCTCCCTTTATTCCTAACTGTTTTTACTTCATTCCCTTAGCTTGGTTATTATTTGGTCATGGGGTTCATTCATTTCTCTCTTGCCTAGACAATGTTTATTATAACCTGATGATTCTATAATCAAAAATTTCCTTAGGTTAATTGTCTTTATATGTATATGTATAAATATGTAAATATCTAATTTATAATAAGTATATTTGTATCTTTTCCATTTTCATCTAACATAATTTTCATTTTATCTGACAGATTATCTTATGATTTAAAAAAAAGTGTCATGACTATCTGATTTCATTCTTCCAATCATGTTCTAGCTTTCTACAACTTTATATATGAATTCCTGTTTCTTGGTTCAGTTCAAAATAGTGAAAATAGCTTAGAATTTAGAATCAGAGGACCTGACTTCAAATCCTAGCCTCTACTCTTAATTAGTTTTTTGACCTTGGCCAAGTGACTTTGTCTTGTAGTTCATTCAGTTTCTTCCTTCTTAAAATAAAAGAGTTGGAGCCAGTGCCTTTTGAGGTTCTTTTGAGCTTAAAATTATGATTCTGTGAATCTTTAAGAGAGACAGAAACAAAAGAATAGTTCTGATAATGGTGACTTAAGTAATTATTCCTACTAGTTCAGGAGTTCTTGACCTGAGGTCCGTGAACTTTAAATAATATATATTTTGTTAATTTTATTTTGACAATTGGTTTCCTTTGTAATTCTGTGTGGTTATTTTGTGTATTTAAAAACAGTATTCTGAGAGGTGTCCAAACCATCAAAAAAGAACTCCTTCAATTAAATGATATTCACCTCATTGGTTATGAGAACCCTATATGCAAAAGGCTGTTTCCTAGTTACTGAGATACCAGCATTTTGCTTTCCTAACCAAAATAAATTATTTATGGACTCATGCCTTTAAGCAGTTTATAAAAGATAAGATTCCAATTCAAAATTGAATTTCCAAACCATTTTACTAGCCATATGCCACTGGTTCCTTTCTGGTGGTTCATCCTCTTTTCAATCATTTTTTATTGTTCATCCTTTGCTTTTGAAGAGGACCAATGACATCAGGAGGGAGATGTCTTAACTTTAGAGTGAATTGGATAAGTGAAGCAGAGCTTTTCAAAAGTCATCAGCCTCACTTTCTTCCTCTAGAGTCTTTGAAGTCCAGTGATAAGACAAAATTTAAGACCACTAGGATGGCCTGGGATGCATCTCAGTTTTTTTCACCTTCATGTATCTGAGGCTACCCAGTGCTTCTAGAAGGGCTCTCCTTTGTTGGCTGTTTTCCTTTGTTCCAGGCACTACCTCAGGTACCTCATATTTGGTACTAGACCTAGGTATCATTCAGTAAACTTGATGTCTTTAAGCTTTTCTTTGTGGGGAGAGTTAAAACTCTTTCCCCATACTTCTTCACTTTAACCATTCAATTGATATGAAGTAGAAACTGGTTGGTTCCCAGTTTAGCCATTGTTGTTATGGCCATCTACACCAATCAGGAGTAACTTAGACCATGTCTCAAATATATGGTGCCCTCCTTTTGGATGTGTTACCTTTCCCTGTGACTGTGTTGTGGCCTGGCAGAATTATTTAACAGAGAGAGTGACTCATCCCTCTCCTTCTTCAGCTACCAGGGCTGATAGAAAAACACTTTTGCTAGTCAGCCAGCACAACAGTCTATTTATCTTCTTCAGAGGATCTTCTGAGAACTTTGTAATTTCCAATGTGCCCCAGAATGAGTTCCTGTGTTGTTATTGATGCTCTCTGCTGCTCATCTTCCTTCCTCACTCCTCTTGATCTTCAGATTGATTTTTGAAAGGATATACCTATTACAAATATATTTTGCAAGCCCAAAATAAACGATATAAACATAAACTATTATTATTTTGACATCATGACATTTTGTAAGCAAAAGAAAACAATTTTTAAAGGATACACAATAATTTCCTGAAAGACCTAATTAAAACAACAAATGATTCTGTGGACTATTTAGGGATCATGTAACCTCTGAAAGAAATTTTCCTATTATGTACAAAATTCTGTTACCAGCAAGTATGCTATGGATACCTTTAGTTGAATATTTTAAATTATGTGCTTATTTTTTATAATTTCCATTTCTCCTTTATACTCTTTGTGTGCTAATAGTGACTGAATTTTGTATGCTTATTCAGTTATCATGATTTTTGACAGTGTGAAGTTGTAAGTAAAAGCTGGAACATTCTGGGTGCAGTTAAATAAAATTAACTTTTACTTTCCTTATATGATGATTTTTAAAAAAAGAATATAATATTAACCCTCAACATGTTTTTATTTTCTGAGCATTACTATTTCCAGTGTTATTTTTTCAGATAAAGGCTATTCTCACATTACTATCATAAATAGTTGCATGGGAAAATTTGCAATATCCTGTATGGTAGAAATTAGACTGAGCTTTTCTTTGGAAGTAGGAGATGGAAATTCTAAATATGTTTTCTGATTTTTAGTGAAAAAAGTTACATATGATATTTATGTCCTTTTTAAATTGCACATTGAATAGTAGAAAATGGTGACTAAAATAGATATTAAAAATAAAATTATACCCTTCATAGAGGCAGAAAATGGGATAGATGGCCTTTTAAAAACCACTTCTAGTTCTATACCTCTGATTTTATGAAAAATATTATAGAAATAGATTCTTTCTTTTCCTTATCTTTGGAGCCCTCCAGTGTTCAACCAGAGGCATAGATTTGTTTTCTTTTTGAAAATACTGATTTCAACAGACATAAGGTATGTGTGACGACCGACTTTGATAGACTGGACTCTTCTCAGCAATGCAGGGTTATAAATCAACCCCAAAAGACTCATGATGGAGAGAGATGTCTACATCCAGAGAAAGAACTGAGTTTGAATACAGATTGAAGTAAACTACCTACTTTTTTTTCTTTTTCTTATTTGGTTTTGTTTCCTCTTTCCCATCTGATACAATCCTTCTTTATAACCTGACTAATATCTAATGTGAAAGTATTTGCAGATCCTATACTTGATTGTATGCCGCCATGGGGCTGGGGGAGAGGGGAATAAGGGAGAGAAAATTTGAAACTCAAGAAATTATGGAACTGAATCTTGTAAACTAAAAGTAAATAAATTAATAAAGGCCAAAAACAAAGAAAAAAAAATAAAAGTTATGTTGGTGCTAAAGAAATATAATGGGGCAATAACAAAATAAATAAAAATACAGTAACATACACACACACAAAAGAAAATATTGATTTCACCTTCCTTTGTACATCGTGTAGACAGAAAAAATCCAAAGGTTCAGAATGCTTAGTCATAGCATTCCTCTATGAGGTAATTCTTCCTCTTTATCTAAAATTGAATACTTGCATTCAGAGCTAGGTGGAACAGAAGTAAAAGCACTGGTCTTGGAATCAGGAAGACTCATCTTCCTGAGTTCAAATTTAGCTGGTGCGACCCTAGGCAGATCAATTACCCTGTTTTTGCCTCAGTTCTCATATGTAAAATGAACTGGAGAAGGAAGTGGTGAATCCCTTCAGAATCTTTGCCAAGAAATTCCCAAAACTGAAGTCACAAAAAATCGGATGAAACTGAAAATGGCTGACCAACAAAAAATGCAGAACCGAACATTTTCCTATGAGCCAAGCACTGTGCCGAGCATTGGAGATACAACAAAGGAAGGAAGTTTACAACCTGATGGGGGAGATAAAATGCAAACAACTATCTGCTATCAAGATATATATAGGATAAATTAGAAATAAGAGAGGAAAGGCACTAGAACTATAGAGGAATTGGGAAAGACTTCCCAAAAGTGGAAATTTTCTTTCTGAGATGGAAAGAAAGGTTTAAGGAAGCCAGTGGGTACAGATAAGGTGGGAAAGAATTCCACGTATTGGAGACTGTCAGCAAAACACTCCAGAAGTTGAGAGATAGAGTATTTTACTTGAAGAATAGTGAGGGTCATGGTATCACTGCGTGGAAGAGTACATGATGGTGTATAAAACGTCTGGATATTTAGGGAGGGGCAAGATTATGAAGGGCTTTGAGTACCAATCAGAGGATTTTATATATGATCCTGTAGGTGATAGGGAACCATTGGAGTTTGAGTAGGAGAGTGAAATGGTCATACTTATGCTTTAGGAAGATTATATTAATGCTGTATACCCTTAAATAATGGAGAAAAATCTGAAAAGCTGGTATTATAATATGGACACTGTGCTTATGCTCATTTTTGTTATTAGCATGTGTAAATCTATATTGGAAAAGCAATAGTTGCAAAAATATCATAAACTAATTACTATTTAACTGTTGAATTATCTGTATTTTGCTATTTTGTGTGGTTCTGGTTGCCTTTAGCACCTTTTTTTTCCTTTTTGGAGGGCAGTTGGGGTTAAGTGACTTGCCCAAGGTCACACTGCTAGTTTGTGTGTTAAGTGTCTCAGGCCAGATTTGAAGTCAGGTCCTCCTATTCACTGCTCCACATAGCCACCCCACCTTCAGCACCTTTAATGTATACGTTTCCCTTTGCCTAAAGTGTCATTGAATAGACATCATAACCACTCAGTTGGCTCTGACACCTTATTTGAGTTCCTTTACTAATTTGGTATGAAATCATTCTGTTAAGATAATTGTAAGTGTGTTGTTTTTAAATGACCAAATTTTAGTGCTAATCCTTAGCAAACATTTCACCTAACCCTTTTATTTTGTAGTTGAAGAGTTAAGTGATTTCCCCTAGGGTACACTTGTTATTTTGTTGTTTAGCCAATTTTTTTTTCTGTCCTGTTCTGATTCTTAGTGACCCTATTTTGGGGCTTTCTTGGCAAAGATGCTGGAAAGCTTTGTCATTTCCTTCCAGATGAGGAAACTGAGGCAAACAGGGTTAAGTGACTTGCCCAGGGTCACATAACTAGTAAGGGTCTGAGGTCAGATTTGAACTCAGAAAGATGAGTCTTCCTAACTCTATGCCTGGGACTCTCTCAGTGGTACTTCCTAGCTGCCCTAGCATATACACACTGGTATTCTGGAGTTAAAATTCTGGGTGGCTGTTTTTTTCTGTTATAATGCCTCCTATACATATCCTTCCTTTAAACAGAATATTTTATTGTTGGAGGAAATTAATTTTAAGGCCTTTTATTTGATGCATGATTAGTATTATTAATAATTTTATTTCATTTAAAAGTTCTGTGTGGCTGTGGATAAATTACTTGTATATCTAACTCTGTAAGTGGTCCAGTTTGAAGTAAATTTCTCCTTGGGTTTTTGGTAGTGTAGCATTAGATATATTGTATGTAAAAATAAGTGAAAAATTAACCTGAAGACCTTCTTGGGCATGGAGTAACACATTATGTCCTTTTATATTTTTCAATTTTTTTGGTATGTATGGGCTTTTATTTGAATATGATAAATTGATTAACTAAATTGAAATTTAGTTCCATGTGAATCATTTCTTTTGTTATCCTCTTTTCCTTCCATAGTGAAGGAAAGAATTGTTGAATCTATTCATGTTGGTGGGTTGGGGAAAGGTGATGCAGCTAGAAACCGGGGTAAGAGAGTGTTCATGGTATAAAAGCTTACCCAGTTAGAAAGAATTAAAAAGGTAGATATGTCATTTGTGGGCACCCATCTTGGCCCTTTTTGCAACAGTGATGAAGGACAACTCCTTGCCCTTTTATGAAAGACTTGATTGACTTACGATTGATCATCAGTTTAACTGTGTCCTTAGTACCTGAATCACTTTGGGGGTTTTATGCTAGGCAGGCCTGACAAACATATTTTTATTGTTGAGTCTCCCAGTCATAGGGATCTCTAGCTAGATGGGTCTTTTCTGACCTAGCGGTGTGAGAAACCACCATTTTTACAGTCCTCCCGGAAGAACTTCTGAGAATGATTCTTGTTGTGCCAGAATTCCTGATGGGCTGGCACTGAAGCATCGTCCCCAGAAACTGCCATCAAACACTGACTGAAAACAAAGATATCAGTGTAGTTATACCAGCTGTGTGTTCTCCTTTCTTCTGAGACTTATTTCCTCTGCTTCTCCTTAACAGTGAGAAAGGAAGTTTGAGTCCCCAAGTGAAAGATGAAAGAAAAGTTCATCTGTGTATCACACTTTATAAAGGCAGCTGCTTAACTATAAATGCTTAACTACATACCAATGGGCTTTGATTTTTTTTTAAGCCTATTGATAGAAAATTATCACCTGTTCAAGGAATTCTGTTGTGTTGGGCAGTTAATGTTACCAGGAAGTCATTTTTGTACATTAATAATAGTATTAGCTCACACTTATGCATAAAGCACTTTTTCATAAATTGCGAATTTTATTTTCACAATAACCCTGTGAGGCAGATTACACAAGTGTTATTGTTTCCCCTTTTATAGATGAGGAAGCTATTACTTTTTTTTTTAATTTGTGTTTTTTTTTTCTTTTTAAATCTTTGTTAAATGGGATGGCTTGTTGAATAGGGAGGGAGGAAGAGATATATCTGGAAATTAATGTGATATGAATTGTATAAACAAAAATAAGATTCTTAAAAATAATTGAGCTCTCAATAATCAAATGGAATCATTTTACATTTTTCCTCTTAAAGTCCTGGCAAATAGAATACTTGTAATCCATAGTGTAAAAACATTTCACCAGTCTATATAATTTCAGTATAAGCCCTGTGATTAAGATGTATGGTGTCAGTTGTTTTCGTGGAACCTGGATATCAAATTTGGTATTAAGAAAAGTGATTTTAGCAATTAGATTTTCTCTGCGTTATGTCAGGAACTTAACATTTTACTTGTAGTGCACATAGCAATACACATGGTACATTTTCTAAAATTATAATTAATTTAATTTTAGTTTTCAACATTAATTTCCACATGATTTTGAGTTCAAATGTTTTCCCCGTCTCTATCATCCCCACACCAAGATGGCATACATTCTGATGACCCCTTCCCCCAGTCTGCCCTCCGTTCTATCACATAGCCCTTTTCCCATTATTTTCTTGTAGGGACAGATAGATTTCTATACCCCATTGCTTGTATATCTTATTTCCCAATTGCATATGAAAACATCTTTTAAGATTTTTTGAGTTCCAAATTCTCTTCCTTCTTCCCTCCCCAGCTACTCTTATTGAGAAAGCAAGTGATTCAATATAATTTTTACATGTGTAGTTATGCAAAACATTTCCATAACAGTCATGTTGTAAAAGACTAACTCTATTTCCCTCCATCCTATCCCACCCCCCCCACTTATTCTATTTTCTCCTTTGACCCCGTCCCTTTTCAGAAGTGTTTGCTTGCGACTACCCACTCCCCCAATCTGCCCTCTCTTCTATCATACTGTCACCCCCTCTTAATTCCATTCCCCCTTACTTTCTTGTAAGATGAGATACCCAATTGACTGTGTATGTTATTCCCTCCTGAAGCCAAATCAGATGAGAGTAAGATTCACTTATTCCCTCTCACCTCCGTTCTATTCCCCTCCATTGTGAAACCATTTTCTTGCCTCTTTTATGTGAGATAATTTACTGCATTCTGTGTCTTCCTTTCTCCTTCTCCCAATATATTCCTCTCTCATCCCTTAGTTTTATTTTTTAGATATTATTCCTTCATATTCAACTAACCCTGTGGCCCCTAAGTAACTTAATTTCTTCCTTCCTTCCTTCCTTCCTTCCTTCCTTCCTTCCTTCCTTCCTTCCTTCCTTCCTTTCCTATCTATCTATCTATCTATCTATCTATCTATCTATCTATCTATCTATCTCTTCCAACTATCCTAATATTGAGAAAGGTCTAATTAATTACTAATATCCTCTTTCCCTATGGGAGTGTAAACAGTTTAACTTTAATAAGTACCTTATGATTTCTCTTTTCTGTTTACCTTTTCATTCTTCTCTTGCTTCTTATATTTGAAAGTCGACTTTTCTATTTAGCTCTAGTCTTTTTAACAAGAATGCTTGAAAGTCCTCTATTTCATTGAATATCCATTTTTCCCTCTGAAGTATTGTACTGCTTTGCTGGGTAGGTGATTCTTGGTTTTTATTCTAGCTCCTCTGACCTCTGGAATATCAAAAAATGTTCTAAGCCCTTCTATCCCTTAATGTAGAAGCTGATAGATTTTGTGTTATCCTGATTGTATTTTTATAATACTATAATTGTTTCTTTCTGACTACTTGCAGTATTTTCTCCTTGACATGGGAACTCTGGGATTTGGTTTCAATATTCCTAGGAATTTTCCTTTTGGGATCTCTTTCAGAGGCAGTTGGTAGGATTCTTTCAGTTTCTATCTTACCCTTTGGTTCTAGAATACCAGGGCAGTTTTCCTTGATAATTTTTTTTAGTCTGGCCACAGTTTTAGTTTTATTTTTCCCCCAATTTATATATTTATTTTTAGTTTTCAACATTCACCACCCAACACTATGACCCAGATCCAAGCAGGTCAAAGCAAGAGTGATTACCCTTTGAATACTTGCTTGGTCCATCTACACTCTGCAGGCCAGGAGCCTCTGGAGGCAAGGCAGCATCTGCAGCTGCTGGCTGCCACCAACACCTCCACCTCCATTTCTGTCACCCTGGGGCAGGCACTGGACTGGGTTCTTTTCTCACCCAGTTCCAACAGAGTTCCCTACTGCCCTTTTGCTTTCTCTTTGCTGTTTATGGGTTGAAAAGTCTGGAAATTGCCACAGCTGCTGGTGATTCACTCTTCTGAAGTCTGCTTTGACCCAGCTGTGCCACTGGTTGGGGCTGCTCTGGGTCTGGGCCCATACGGCTCACATGAGACTGTGCTCAGCTCTCAGCCTGGTGTGATAGACCATTCCTGTTGGCTTGCCAGGCTGCCTTCAGCGGGAGATTTGTTTTTCTCTTTCACTTTGTGGGTTCTGTAGCTCTAAAATTTGTTTAGAGTCATTTTTTTTTCTGGTATTGGAGGTGGTTGACGTGAGAGCTCAAGCAAGTTCCTGCTTTTACTCCACCATCCCCCTTCCCCTCCCATAATATCATGAAAGATAATGTCTAAGCCCTTTCTTTTATCATGGCTTTTGGGTAGCCCAATAATTTTTAAATGATCTCTCCTGGATCTATTTTCCAGGTCAGGGCTCTTTCCAGTGAGATATTTGACATTGTCTTCTATTTTTTTTCATTCATTTTGTTCTGTTTTATAATTTTATAATTAAGTCATTATCTTCCATTTGCTCCATTCTAATTTTTAAAATAATATTTTCTTTGGTGACCTTTTGGACCTCCTTTTCCATTTGACCAATTCTGTTTTATAAGGCATTCTTCTCCTCATTGGCTTTTGGGACTTCTTTTGCTATTTGAGTTAGTCTATTTTTAAGGTATATTTTCTTTAGTATTTTTGGGAGGGTCTCCTTTAGCAAGCTGTTGACTTGTTTTTCATGATTTTCCTGCATCACTCTCATTTCTCTTCCCAGTTTTTCTTCTGTTTTTCTTACTTAACTTTAAAAATCCTTTTTGATTTCTTCCATGGCCTGTGACTAATTCATATTTTTCTTAGAGGCTTTTGATGTGGGAGCTTTGACTTTGTTGTCTTCTTCTGGTTGTATATTTGATCTTCTTTGTCACCAAAGTAAGAGTCTATAGTCTGATTTTTTTTTAATGCTGTTTGTTCATCTTCCCAACCAAACACTTGACTTTCTAGCTCTTTTTCAAGGTAGGACTCTGCTTTCAGTGGGGGTGGGAGTAGGGTTGGGTGTACTGTCACAGGCTTCAGGGGTTTTGTATCAGCAACTTAATCCCTCTCCATCTGTGGGCCCAGAGCTCTGGAAGCAGCAGCAACTTTTGCTGCCACCACTGCCCTGGGGCTGGGGCTGGACCCCAGATGGACCATGCTCCTCTTTCACCCAGGTCCCACAGAATTTTCCCACTGACCTTCTATGCTATCGTTGGCATTTGTGGGTTGAAAAGCCTGGACACCACCACAATTGCAGTGATTCCGTTCCATGAGGCTTTCTCTGGCCCTCTCTTTGTCAGCATGGTCCGTGCCTGACTGTTCTCTGCTCCGAGCATGGTGCAGTAGACTCTTCCTATTTTCTTTCCAGGTTGTCTTCGGCTAGAGATTTGCTTCACTCTGTCATTGTGTGGGTTCTGTAGCTGTAGAATTTATTTGGAGTCTTTTTTTGTGTGTATTTTTGGAGGGGGGAAAGGCAGGGCAATTGGGGTTAAAGTGACTTGCCTAAGGTCATACAGCTAGTAAGTGTTAAGTGTCTGAGGTCAGATTTGAACTCAGGTCTCCCTGACTCCAGGGCTAGTACTCTATTAACTACACCATCTAGCTGCCCCTTAGTAATTTTTATAGGTATTTGGAGGGGTTTGGGGGAGATCTCAAGCAAGTCCCTGTTCTTACCCCTCCATCTTATCCTCTGATCCCAGAAGATGTGACTTTCCCAGTCACTCATGTTAAGAAATGTTGTGATCTGGAATGGAACCCAGGTCTTATCACTCTGAGTTTGAAAGCCCTTTCTGCTTGACTGTACTGACTCACCTTTTTCTATTAAGAAAAGAGAATCAGCCATATGCAGTAGCAAATTTTGAAGAGCTCACAAGTATGTTACCATTCTTGGAAGGGTCATGTCCTAGCCATTTCCCTCCCACTTGCAGGGGAAAAAACAATAAAAACAAACAAAAAAACCCTATTTCTTTGCTGTTTTATTAGTAAATGGAAGTTGAACTACAAGACTTGTGAAATGTAATTACATGTGAGGAATTTGAAACTTTCTAGTTTATGGCCTTTTTTCTTTATAGTATGGGAGAAAATAATGGAGTATTTGAAGAAAATATTGTGTCAAAATGAAAAGAAAAAAAATTAATCCTTTCCATTTCTACTGGCATCCTAGAGCAGATCCTCACCAATGATGCCTATACTACTACAAATGTTTCTACCAATTAGGTTGGTTTTTCCTTTTCTTTTCTTTTTTTTGTGTATGTTGGGGGGGCATCTTTTAATTCTAATTTTCTTGCATGCCATGGTCAGATACATCTTCTTAAACCACGGAGATACATTGCCTATCAAATCAATTCCATGTTCCTCCAAGCATGGTGCAATAGACTCTTCCTATTTTCTTTCCAGGTTGTCTTCAGCTTATTGGACTTAAGACCCAAAATAATCATCATAAAGTTCTGATTCTTAAAGGAAATATTCTATTCATTACATTGTTTTCCATATCCTCCCCCATTTACAGACACACTCTGAATATTCCTTCTTTTCTAACATCTATCACAAAAAAGTGTTGATACAAATATTTTTGTATATATGGGGACTTCTTTATGAACAGCCTTCTTGATGTATGACCCTAGTAATGGAGTCTCTGAGTCAAAAGATATGAACATTTTAGTTAACTTTATTTACATAATACCAGATTTCTTTCCAAAATGGTAACACTGATTTACAGCTCCATCAACAATACAGTAATGTATTTATCCTCCCACAATTCCTCTAACATTAATTATTCCTATCGTTTGTCTTTTTTCCCCTCCCTTTTGCACAGTTCGAGGTGAAACCTCAGAGTTGTTTTGAATTTCATTTATCTTACTAGGTGTTTGGAGGAATCTTTTATATGATTGTTAAAAGTTTGCATTTTTTTTTTCTTTAGAGAACTGTTTGTTCATATCCATTAACTACTTATCTATTGGGAAATGGCTTTGTCATATCTGTGTGTGTGTGTGTGTATGTGTGTGTGTGTAATATGTATTATATTACATATATGTATATATAAGTATTATATATGAAGTATATATCATATAATTACATCTTGTATATATTACATATATATGTACATGCTTATATATATGTTTTTGTATATATTAGCTGCCTTTATATCTTGTATTTCAAACCCTTATCAGAGGATTTTTACATGGAGAATTAACGCCCCCCCCCGCCCCCATTTAATCTCTTTCCTTTAGATGACTTCTAAATCCTATAGGTCTTTCGGTTCCCTTCTCTCTTAAGAAACTTTCCCCTGCTATTCCAGTTCAAGTTCTAGGGTCAGTGATTGACATGAACTTTTCAGGAAAGGTAATGTTGATTTCATTACTGTTTTCAGAGCTAACACTGGAAAATTAGATATGGTGATGAATAGGGTATTTGTGCTGGGGCACCATTACTTGGAGAGAATTTTAAAAAGGAGTATTGGTCCTGAGACTGCACAAGATGGTTTGAATGCTCACCAATCAGAGGCCAGGGTCACAGAGATGACAGTTTGAGTCCAAGTTAGATGTAGAGGCTAGAGAGCAGTTGGAATGACATGGAGAAAGCTGGGAAATGGCCATTTCATTGATGTAAAGGACCTTTGCTGAGGAAGCTCCCTGTACCAATGCAGACAAGTAACTCTTCTTCAATTTATAGCTTCTGAAAGTTGCCTGTCTTACTGAGGGGTTAGATGACTTGCTTAGAACCAGAAAAACAAAGTACCCAGTGTCTGCAATAATAAGATAAATGGAAAGAAGAAACACCACAACAATCACAAACAAATGTCAGTTACAGAGATGTGAGAAGCTGTTTCCCCTTATTCCTTTTCAGAGGTGGGCGGGAGTGCCCATGGGTGTCTGATGAAATTCTTTGTTTTGTATCTCCGGCACACCGCTTCATAGGTAATATTCTACAGTTTACCCATGCCTACCAGATACCCCTCCATTTGGGAGACCCACAGCTTGAATTCTTCAGCTATATAGCCTTACCTTGAGAATGTTCATAATTAAAAATTCATCTTTATTCCTGGGTGAAGCTTGGAGGTATTAACGCATTGTAGTTTTCTAAATGCATTTCTTCTTACAGTCTTCTGTCTACTTTTTTTTTTAAACCATCTAACTCCTCGTGTTCTCAGCCCACTTCTTTGTCTTTTCTCTATATTTGTCCAAGATATATGTGCTGATGGAACAACTCTGTATTCTCTCCAATTGAATAGTACTGTCTAGATACTAGGCATTTTTTACCCACTTGTTTATTCCTTGGTGGATGAACTGATAGACTAAATTCTTTTGTAATTACGTATCTCAGGTAGAAAGTTCTGTACGTTTTCAGGGGGTAATAGAATCAGCATGCCATCATAGAAGTAGCAGGGGTATCTAGAGATCCTATCATCTGTAGCAAAAATTCCTCTTCCATTCAGACTCTGGACTGGATATCCACCATGACTATGAGAGACATCTCTGGGGATTTCTATTTTCCTGCTTAATGTCTTGTTTGATGTTAATAATCAGTCACCAAATAAAGGTATCTCTGTTACATCTTTAGAGAAATTTTGTATGTATTTGCCATATATATGAAGGAAAGCCTTGGCAGCAGCATTGTGTCCTATCAGATGAAATACAGTTTTATAATTAATAAAAAACAACATAGTAGAATCTAATATTCTCTGCTATAGAATATTATCTGAGTTCCATACTTAGACTTTATTAAGAATGTCCTCGATGCATGTCTATATTCTCTTAAAAGTTTTGTAGAGAAAGAAAAGCAGGCACATGGAATATCAGTTAGTGGTTTTTCTCTGATGCCTTTTGAAGAAGAATAGAATCTGAAATGTTTTCAAATGACTCCTCATATATCTTGTGAATCAATCCTTTGGTGTCCACAAAATTATGCCACAGACATCCTCTGTTTGTATTTGATCTGGTCCAGTTGGTTTTCCTCACTTTGTTTTCTTTGATGCCACTTATACTTTCTCATGTAGGATACCAGGGATAGAGATATTAGCATGGCAGTGCTACTACTGACGTTGGAGAAAATGGTGTGTTTTAGAAATATTGACAGAGCATATCCATCTTTCATCTTTTGTCTTTATTCTGGTTTCGTCCTTAAATACCCTTGGGTTTATTTGACTTAATCCAGTCTCTGGCATGCTTTCTGAAAATTGTTTTCCTTCACCCTTTCTTTTTTATGAAGTGTTGCTACTCATAATCATATGGAACCCCATTCCACAAACTTATGTAAATAAGTTTATATTTTAAACTATCATTGGTTTTGACTGCCATCTCTCTTCTTTTGGCCAAAAGAGAATGTGTGTGTTTGTAATTTCTAGGCTATTTCTGGTTTCCTTGTTCTGGCAGTTCATTTATGTAGTTTAGCTTTTTTACAATGTCATGAACCTTTGAATACATTTTTATACATTTCTTGTTTTCAGAGGCAATTGCCTCCCTAAAAAGTGACCAGATTAGAGCTATTTTCATTGGATACCTTATATTTTTGTTTTTATTCTTCTATTTTTTCCTTTTGATCTTTGTACAAAGTTAGCAATCTGAGTTGTCCACAAACACCTGAGTCAGAAATGACTAACCATGCCTATCAGTTGTTCCCTGCCATACAGGATCACCAATTCAGAGCTGCAAGACACCCTATCAGGGGTGGGGAACCTGTGGCCTCAGGGTCACATGTAGCCTAGTTCACCCCCTCCCTCGTTTTCAAAATAGAGATTCTCAAGTTCTTAGTGACTTGCCTCTGGTCACACAGAGCCATGATTTGAAAACAGGTCTTCTGGGTACAAATCCAGCACTCTTTACACTAAAATTTCTCCTCCTCCTCCTCCTCTTTTTCCTCTTCCTCTCTTCTTCTTTTCCCTTCCTCTTTTTCTCATTTTATGCTTTTCATGTCCATTGCCTCCTTATTCTTTATTAAGAGAGAATTCATGATATATGAAATTGAGACTTGTAGCTGCTTAGTTCACAAATAATCCTCTGCTTGAATCGTGGCTTTTTTTTTTAACTTTTTGGGGGCCATCTTGCCCACTTTTGCATATCATTCACCAAATAATAAGGCATGTGATGATTTAACTTGGAATTTCTTACTTCTAAGGAAAGTTTCTCTACTTCTTCATCTTCTGCAACTGTTGGTATATGGATTGTAATTATCTTCATGTTAATCTTTTTTCAAATGCTTATCATGAATTTCACAATTTGGGTTGACAAAGTATCTTGTGAAATGATGGTTGTTGTTGCCATTCTCCTAGAAGAGGCTATGAGCCATCTTTTCATTTGGCTGGAACTTCCTTTTGTCTACTAATTTCATTTATAACTAGTAGTTAAGATTAATAAGACCAAGTTGCTCTTATGTAGGGTGTGTTATGTCTACTCAGTTGTTGGACAAGAGCCACACAGCTAAAATACTAAGAGCTAGTTAATATTTGTAGGTAGACAGTTGAAAACGAGTTTGTCTGTCATCTTCGAGTCCATTCTGCCACTGCCATTGAATAAGCAGAAGGACCCCACGCTGAGCCACGGACCATTTTTGTAGTCTTTATTTCATGAGTTGCCATGGCCAAAGCATGAAATCACTGTGTGACTAGACAGCTGGTGCTGAGCCTCTCCACACTTGGCCTGGTTGTTCCTCAGCAAACAAACATAGTCTGTTGTCAGGGCCACATTTAGAGTCTTTCCAGCATGGTTATATCTGCCAGAACTTGTCCTCCATTGTCCTAGTCCTAGTCTTCACAAACCTATATTTACTTTCTCTCTACTCTGAGACATCAAAGGGTAGGACCATGGAAGTTTAATAATTTAATTAATATTTACCAAATACTTTCACTACTAACTTTTATGGGAAATCCTACATCCCTATCATAGACTAAGCAATAGTTCCTTTTCTTTTAGTCAAAATGATCAGAATAAAGAATTTTTTAAAAGCAGCCCCCACCCCCCCATATGTTAGATGATCAAGCTTTTCTTAATTCTTAATTTTGGGTCCTTCTTTTTTTCTTCTGAGTTTACATTGTCTGTTTTCCCCCTTTAGGATGGAAAGAAGAAGTTTGACAAAGAGAGTGAGAAATACTATTCTATTCTTGACAAGCACTTAAATTTGTCAGCAAAGAAAAAGGAGTCTCATTTGCAAGAGGTAAGCTTTCTTTGACTATTTGTCAGAAAAAAAAGTCTCTGAAACAAATTGAGCCAGGCTTTTCTATTCAGACTACCAAGACTACTGAAGTCCATTGGATCTAATCTTCGTTATTTCTAAATTCTCAGAGAGGTTAGTATGTTCGAAGCAAGGAAAAAAAAATCACTAATAAAACTTTTACATTATCCTTTTGTTAGGATATAATTTAAATGATAAATCAATGTAGTTTCTACAGTGTTTCCCCAAATATATATTTACCTGTCCATTGCAAAACAAGCGATACTGTATGTCCAAGATGAAATTTTAAAATTGTGATATAATTATCATGATATAATTCAAGGTACATTCTTGTGAAGTATCTGATCTCAGCCCTAAGTCCCTTCGTGCTACTTGGGACATCATTATTGCCAATTTCTGTATCCTTTTATCTTCTAGCCATTTTCTCTCCTCTTTTGCCCCTCCCGTCTCTGTTAATTATCATGGTTGAACATCATCTTTCCTTTGCACTCTTGGTGATGAAAGCCAGAAATCCTACCCCTTAATGAAGGGGTTTTTGAAATTGAATGCCTTTACCTCTGCTTTTTTTTTTTTTAATACTTTCTTCTCCCTCTTTTCCACCTGAAAATATGAAAAAAAGGTACTGGGAAGCCTAACAATTTACAAGCCTGATTTGGAAAAACACACACAGACACACACAAAAGAGGGGGTAATGTTCCAGTTTACTAGTGATAATTGGTAACTTTCATAGACTTTTAAAGTTTGTAATGTTACATGTAGTCTTGGGAAGTAGAAACTACAAATCTTATTCCTAGTTTCTGGAATTTTAGTTGGGACTTAAAGGAAGTCAGGGAGTTCAGTAGTTGGAGTAGAAGAAGGAGAGCATACCAGGCATGAGGGAAAGCCAGAGAAAATACCTGGAGCTACGAGTTGGGGCATTTTTTTTGTGAGACAGCCAGAAGTCTAGTGTCACTGAATCAGAGTACCTGTTGGGGACCAAGGTCTCCAGTCTTCCAGAATATGAGAAAAAGTAGGAGGGGGCAAGATTATGAAGGGCTTTGACTATCAAACATAATTTTGTATTTGCTCCTGGAAGCAATGGGAAGGAATTGGAGTGTGTGTGTGTGTGTGTGTGTGTGTGTGTGTGTGTGTGTGTGTGTGTGTGTGTGTGTGTGTATGAGATACATAATCAGACTTGAGTTTTAGGTAAATCACTTTATTGGTGAGGGGAGGATGGATTGCATTGAGGGGAGATCTGAGGCAGGCAGACTTACCAGCTGGCTATTGCAGTTGTCCAGGTGATGTGAGGTAATGAAGACCTGCTCTAGAATGGTGGCAGTGACCAAAGAGAGAAGGTGGCATATTTGAGAAATGTTGCAATGGTGAATTAACAGGCCTTGGCAATAGCTTGAATATAGGGGGTGAGAGATAGTGAGGAATCCAGGATGATTCCTAAGATAGGTGCCTGGGAGACTGGGAGGATGGTGTTGCCCTCTACAGTAGTAGAGAAGGTAGAAGAGGTGGTGAGGAAGAGTTTAAGGGAAAGATAATGAGTTTGGTTTTGGACATATTGAGTTCAAGGTCTCTATTGGCCATCCAGTTCAGAATCTCTAAAAGGCAGTTGGAGATGAGATTAGACATCAGCAGAGAGCTGGAATCACAGACTAGAAATGGCAATTAGGTCCATGGGAACTAATAGCCAGGAGAGAGTGGAGTCCTAGAAACCTAGAGAGAATGGAGTATAACCTAGAGAGAAGGGAGTATAAAGGAGTTGAGAGTGAGTAACTGTGCCTGAGGCTACAGAGAGGTCAAGGAGAATGCAGGCTGGGAAAAGACCATTGGAGTTGGCCCTAAGAGATCAGTAGTAACTTTGGAGAGAGCAGTGGATTGATAAGGTCAGAAGCCAGATTGTAAGGAATTGAGAAGAAAGTGAATAGAAAGAATGTGGACGACTTTATCACATAACCATTGGGCAGACCTTGAAAATATAGGAGCTAGGTAACAACGTGACTGAATAGTCATCTGATTTGCCAGATGGTATGCCTTTGTATACCAGATGGATTAGTTGGAAAGTGCTTGAGATAGATCACTTAAGAGGCCACTCAGGTAATCTTTCAGTATGTTGATTAGGAAATGAAACAAGGTTATAGAAATGGGGCTAAAGAGGACAGGTCAGATTCAAGAAGCCTTTTTGCAAGAGAAGAATTACTAGAATTTTTATCTAGAACTAGCTGAATAAAGAAGTCAGGTATTGCTAACTAAGAAATAGTGACACAAATAATGTTTAAAAGGAAAATCATAAGGAAGATCTAGTTTTGTGGGAGAATGGGTGTGTGAGTGATTAAAATAGTTTTCAACATGTTAAATGTGAAATAGTGGCATAACATCTGGGAAGGATGTCTAATAAATAACTAAGTATAGGTTGGTACTCCATATTTAGGGGATATCCGTGTAGACATTATAAATGAAACATATAGGAATGTGTAGGTTTATAAGGGATATGGGAGGTAGTATGAGAACTCAGAGAGAGGAGATAGCAAGAAGGAAAAGATGAGCAAGTGTTAGGTGTTGTAGAGTATGAGGGTATTTGATTCTGTGAATAGCAGGTCATTGGAGACCTCTTTTTTTTTTCTTTTTTGGGGGAGGGCAGGGCAATTTGGGTTAAGTGACTTGCCCAAGGTCACATGGCTAGCAAGTGTTGTGTCTGAGGCTGCATTTGAACTCAGGTCTTCCTGACTCCAGGGCCAGGGTTTTATTCACTGCACCACCTAGTCGTCCCACCGAAAGCTCTTAATGCTGGGGCAGCTAGGTGGCACAGTGGGTAGAATGCTGGCCCTGGAGTCAGGAGGACCTGAGTACAAATGTGACCTCAGCCACTTCCTAGCTGTGTGACCCTGGGCAAGTCACTTAACCTCAATTGCTTCTCCCCACCTCCAGAAGATTGTGCTAGATACAGAGGTCTTAATGTCTGAGTTTGGTGAGGAAAGAGGCATATATACCTTCCTCTTTATAAAAATTTCAGTAGAGAAGAGAAAGATGGGGTGATATTTGTATTTCTCTAATTGAATAAAAGTGATTAAAAAATCTGATTAGGGGAGGATACTTATGGAGAGAGGAAGATGACAGAGAGGGAAACAATGAAGGTGCAAGAGAAAATAGGACTCTCATTGGGGAGACTGGACGGGTGGCAGAGATCATAGGTGTTGTCAAATTAAGTTTGACAAAGAGTAGGGCAACAGCTTCCTCTGAAATCATAGGATCATTATAGAAGTGATCTAGTTGAACCCCCTCATTTTTCAGATTATTAAACTGAGACCTAGAGGTGAAGTGACCAGCTAAAAGTATCATACATATAATAAAGTGGTACCACTGGGATTTGAACTCAGGCTCACTAAACCTAAATTAGTGAAGAACATAGAGAAGTTTTGAGGTGTGGTTGAGGAGAGTTAAAAGAACTCAAGCTAAATAGCCTCAAACTCAGTATTAGAAGCTGAGTTCATTTATTAAAAGATATTGGGAGTTTAAGCAAGGTAGGAAAAATTTAGAATAACTAGAATAACTGTGGGGAAAATGATAAGGAGCTTGCTTATTGGGGATGAATAGAGGGACTCCTGTGTTGCCATTTAGATTATATAAAATGGATCCCTGCAACAGTTTATGACTTTCTCTAGTAGCATTTCTCAACCTTGGGAACATAAGCAAGAAGGCCGATGTTGCTGGGTAGCCCAGACAGGAGATTAGCAAAAACAGCCAAAAGACTTCCCGATCAGATGCAGTACACAGTACTGTTATTATCCCTAACGATATGGTAGCTTTTTCAGTCCAGAAACCATATGTTTATATCCTTCATAATGCCATTCTATCAGGAAAATTGCTGAAATGTTTTTTCTTGTGTTAAGAAGGGTCATGCAGATGTATTGACTACATTTTTTTTTCTGAGATGTAAATAAACTTAGTGATCCTTATAGAATAGGGGAAGGGGTGAGACAGTGTGGGAGTATTAGTATTAAGAATTGTGGAGAAATATAATATAGTTAAGAATTTGGCTCAATTCGTTTTCAAGGAGGTCTAGAATTGACTTCTTAAGCACTCTATTAATTTGCCCATGATTGTTTTCATCCTGTTTGTTGTTGTTGTTGTTGTTGTTGTTGTTGTTTGTTTGTTTGTGGTTTTTTTTTTAAGTAATAGTTCTTAGCCTTAAAAGGGGTTATGTGCTTATTTAGGGATGGAATGAAAGAAGGAAAAGGTAGAAATCTTTCTTCCTTTGTGGTCCTGAGAAAATAACTTAAGATAAATGGAAGAGACAGTAGTAAGAGAGAACAAATGCAGAATTGAGGAAAGACGTATTCACTGCTGGCCTAGAACTGAGGTGTACCCTGATGCTGAACAACAGGTGACACCATTTGTGTGCAGTCCTCTGTAGGAGGCACTTAAGCAGTTCTCCCTGATTCCCACATCTTTGTGCTGTATAATGTGCTGCTCTTCTGGTTTCCTGTGTACCGTACTTAGAACCATAGAAGGGCTTTGGGCATTGAAGGACACATTTAAAAAACAGATCTTTGGGCTTCGTTGAGGAATATATTAAGTATCATAAATAAATCTTGAATTTAATAATTTTGTCAAACATCAATCGCTTCAGCTTTCAGACTGGAGTTGTGTTTGTGCAACAAGCTTTTATTTAATATTTCTTTCAAGATGACTTTTGAAACGATTCAGGAAAGACATGAGTTTAAAGTCTGACATTGTCACTTAGGTTGCCCTGATATTTTTTTCCTTTTTATCACATTTGTTGTACAGTTTTTGTTGTAGGGCTTCTCTCTCAGAGGAGCAGGGAGATGCAAATGGTGATAACTATGGTGAGGTTAAAAAAAAGAAAACATCAATAAAAAGTTATTTAAAAAAAAAACCCTTAATCTGCTATATAAAATGTGTTATTATTATTTTTTTTGTTACTGCATAACTATTCTCTGGGCACTAGGAATGGATACTAGCTGTATGACTATAGGCAAAGGTAATTTTTTTTTTTGCTTTTTGGAGGGGGGAAGGCAGGGCACTTGGGGTTAAGTGACTTGCTCTGAGGTCACACGGCTAGTAAGTGTTAAGTGTCTGAGATTAGATTTGAACTCAGGTCCTCCTTACTCCAGGGCCAGTGCTCTATTCACTGCACTTCCTAGCCTCACCCTAAAAGGTAATCTTTTTGAACCTCATTTTCTTTATCTATAAAATGTGCTTAGGACCCATAGTACTTACTCACAGGGTTGTTGTGAAGTACAAATGATATGATGTATGCAAAATACTTTATAAACGTTAAAGATATACATATATGTGTGTTTATGTGTGTGCATGCATGCATAGGTGTATGTATATTTATAAATATATATTATGTGCATATGCACTTGTGTATCTGCATATGTGTACACCCATATACACCATATGTGTATACACATAGATATCTGTGTGTGCATACATGCATACATACACACAAATAAGTATTATCTAGAAAACAGTATTATTTTTGTCCTCAAGGTGCTTACATTCTAGTTGGATGGTGACATGAATTTATTTATTTTTTTTAAAGCAAGGAACCAGATTTAATGTATGAGCATTTGTGTGCTGATGTAGTAGCTGACTGTATGTTTAGTTCTAAGGGGATTCAAAGTGAATTCCAGTCTTAATTCTCTGCCAAAGAGAAGTTGAGCTATCCATAAGTTCTGTAGCTTCTTGGATGACCTTTCAAAGGAGCGTATGGCATATCAGATTTCAGTACTGTAAACCAGAGGTGATGACAGCTTCTGTAACTGGGAAGCATGACAAGATTCACTACTGTTCTGAGTTATCCAGAAAGTCTCTGTCTCTCCGGAGTGGGAAATGAATTACTCAAATGATTTTCAAATAACGCCCATTTGAACTTAAAGAATTAGTACAAGATGTCTTTAAAAACAAAATAACTTGCTTGCATGTGGTTAGTAACAGTGACAGTGGTGTCATGTCTGAACAAAGAGCAATATTATGCAATGTAGCATTGAAAGTTAACTTAGACAAGAGAAAATAATTCGGATATAGTATCAACTATTCACTTATCACCTGTTTATACTTTACATTTTGATAGTTCAGTCTTACAAATAACTGCTCTGCCAAGGTGATCAAAAAATTACTCTGAATAGGAAAAATCTTGATTTGTTTTAGTGTGTTGCTTCTGTTCCTTATTCATGGAATACAGCCCATAAACCATTTAGGGGAGGGAGGTGGAAGGGATATAGGGATGATAGTGGTACCGATTTATTTTCCCTTTTAGTCTCTAAATTGTTTTATGTGTTTGGCACATGTATAGTATAAGGGGAAAAAATTCATTTAAAAAATCCTTAAGAGCATTCTGTAATTCAATACTGTAGTTTTTAATGAAGAAACTTTTTAAAGTATAGTCCAAGATTATTTTGATGCCCAGATCTTTATACCTAACTTTGCTTTGCTTTTGTTGTAAAAGCATTGTAAGAAGTGACTCAGTTTTTGCTTTCTGTACTGCTGTTGCTTATTACTTAGACCTCAGCAGGAGATGGTGGTTTTCATCAACTTCCATTAACCTCAGTCGCTAATAACCTGTGTTAAAACTGTAGAGATTTAATGGGATATTTCTGTACTAAACCAAATAGAGTTCCCAGTTTTAGAAGGACATCTGAGGATAACCAGTTTGGGGATCGAAGGAAGAAATACAGTTTAAAGAAATAAATAAAGGATAGGAAGGTAGTGGTTATCTAAAGAATACTTTATAAGTCACTAGAATTATATAAGAAAATCCTTATTTTTTATTCCAGAAGAAAAATGTGTTGTACCTTTGGAATATGATTCATTCAGGATCCATTATCATTAAGGGTTTCAGACCTTGCCTTTGTCCCTCCTGGAAATAAGCTCTGAAATCAAATATGACCTATTTGTTTATTATACTTTTACCTTCTATCTAGTTATTTATGCTTATACCTTCTTTCACCTACCAAATATTAAGGTTTGAGTTTCTCTCCCAGAAAGAGGCAGTCAGTAAGCTTTTATTAAGCATCTTCTATGTTCTAGGCATTGTAATCCCCATTAACAAGGAGCTTACCTTCTAATACAAGTACCCATATGAGACAAGTACATATATGAGCATAGACAGTATAAAAATAAAGAGAAAAAGGACAGAATAGGTAAATGGTCTCATAGGGAAGGAGGGTGGGTACCAACAGTCAGGAGAGTCAAGAATGGCTTCATGTAGAAGGCAATGCATTAGCTTTGTCTTCAAGAAGGAGAATCAGATTGTTTGAGGTGGAGGTGAGGAGGGAGTGTGATCCAGGCCTGGGAGACATGCCAGTTCAATGTACAGAGATAGGAGATAAAGGATCCTTTGTGAGAAGCAGAGAGAGGGCCAGATTGGCTAGATCACAGATGTGTTTTTTTTTCTTATTCTTTGTTTACCCTTAGTAACAATCACAGGTTTGGGGGTTTGTTTTTTGTTTTTTTTTTTTGCATAACATAAAGGCATGTAATGGATTCTGTTTGACTAGATCCTTTGCTATTTTCTCCATCCTTACAGAATATCACCATTAGTGATTCCTTATTTGTGTTTTTCTGTTTTCTTTCACAGGCAGATACGCAAATTGATCGAGAACATCAAAATTTCTATGAGGCATCACTTGAATATGTCTTTAAGATACAAGAAGTTCAAGAAAAGAAAAAATTTGAATTTGTTGAACCAGTAAGAGTTCCAGACTACCTTCTTTATTATAGAATCTGTATTTCACTTGGCAATTATTATTTTTCCCAAAATACAATCTTTGAAAATTAAAAATTCCTTGAGGGCAGACATAGTATAGTTTTTCTATTTTGATATCCTTAATACTTAGGACATTGCCTTGCATTTAGTGGGCACCAGATGAATAGTTGTTAATTGAATTGAATGGAAACCAGACTCTGTCACTTGCTGCCTATAGAGCCTTAAGTGAGTCACTTAAAATTTTCTTTTTAATCATCTGTAAAATGAGAAAATTGAATTAAATGACCCAAGGTCCCTTCCAACTTTAGATCTGTGTTCCTATGAATTGAATTGAATTGAATAATTGTCATCTAATGTCAATGTCATCTACTTGTCATCTAAAACCCCATCTTTTACAGATGGGGTTCTAAGTGCTTAGAAGGAAGGCAGATTGCTTATGCTTTGTGTGTGTATGTGTATACGCACAAGCATTAGATACACAAAGGATGTAACATGTTACATATATGTGTGTGTGCTTATATATATGTGCATCTATGATTTGTTGTTTAGTAATTTTCAGTTCCATCTGACTCTGCATGACCCCATTTGAGGTTTTCTTATCAAAGATACTGGAGCAGTTTGCCATTTCTTTCTCCAGCTCATTTTACAGATGAGGAAACCAAGGCCAACAAGGTTTAGGCCGGATTTGAACTTAGGTCTTCCTGACTCCAGGCCTAGTGCTCTACTGTGTTTCCTGGCTGCTTGCCTTTTTTATGAGTGTTCATTGTCTCTACATCAATTCAATTTCTAAGCCAATTCCAGATAAAGTGGTTATTTCTATATGTTTACTTTATTTGTAACATTTTCCACCATATTTACAATCTATGTCTATGTAATATATATCTATACAATAGAACTCCTACTCTGCCTTTCAGCATTCTTAAATACAGTTTTTAGAATACAAGGAGAGTGGGAAGGAGGGAAAAATAGATGGAGTGAGAAGGGAGAGAGGGGAAATTTTGTCTCAAATTCAATGAGGTAAGAAATAGCAATAAACAATAAAAATGCAATGTAATTCACAAACGTTAATTTTAGACATTAAATCCATATTCTTCTCACAACACATATCTTTAGGAGTGGAAACATAGTAAAGTTTACATGATAAAATATATAATATTTGTAGTTTTAAGAATGCTGCTTTCAGATACTCAAGTTTTATACTATGCTATTAACTCACCCTTTTTCTGGAGGTGATAGAAAGCAACAGAATTGCCAGTAGGAAACAGGGGATAACCCCTAAATAATTAAGAATTGGATAGGGAGAGTAAAGTCATTTTATAAAGAAAGATCATTGCAGTGTGGAAACAGAGATTAAGTTAAGAAAATTAAATGTGTAGGGAAAGTTTGCTTCTGTTCTTAATGATAATAGATTAGAGGTTGATGAAAGATCTGAATTTTTTTTTTATTATTGTAAGAACAATATGGATCAACAGTATAGTTGATGAAAAAAAATCTAGTGCAATCTTGAGTTCTATTAAGAGAGACATTGCTTTCAGGAATAAGAATGACCTGATAAGACCCCCTGTGGAAATTTTTGTTCATGTCAGGCCATCACATTTTGGAGGTATGTATTGGAATTGAATGCCCCTGAAGAGGATTCTAGGATAACAAATCCAAAATTCTGTGATATTATGACAACTCACAAAAAATACATTGATTTACAGTTTATAAAGTACCTTCTCAGTAACAGGAAAGACAGTCTAAACATTATCCCCATTGTACAGGTGAGGAAATTGAGATTAAGAGAGGTTAAGTGATTTGACCTTCTGTCTCTCATCTCATTAGAGCAGGAAGAATATTTCTTAGAAATATGACAGTTGTCTTTTCCCTCAAAATTAGTCTATGAAATGAATATCATGGGGAAACTTGTTCCTTCTTCCCCTGTTAACCATCTTAAAACCTTCCCTCCCTGTAGAATGTACTTGTGTGTTTTTCTGAGTCCAAGCATGCCTTTCTTATGATTTCATAATTGAAATTGATGTTAAATTCTTTCTTTCAAAATCCTGTCCTGGCTGCTGGATTTTCCCATTAGTGTGTCTGGCCAAAATGAAGACTTCTGGCAACTGAGTCTCATTCTCATTTCTAATTTTGTAATTTCTCTGCATCCTTGCATTTTATGCCCCATTTTCAGTAAGATAATGAAAAATATGTAACTAATACTATCTTAACCTGAAGAAAACATCTTTGTATATTATTTAAGAACAAATAATTTAGCTTGAGGAAATTTAGAATGCTTCACTCTATAAAGGTAACTCAAGACTATACAGTTTTAAGAAAATCTTTAAGGAACAATAAATCTGAAAACATAGCATATCAAAAAATGCTATTTTTATTATTATTTACATATTACATAGCTTTGTAAGTAGAAATTCATGTACTGATACATTGGAAAAATATTTGACCTGTCTTAGTTGGCCCCAGAGAAGAGGTTCTTTTGTTTAAAAGTGATAAGTAATGCTGAGAAATAAAAAATATGAATAGCACATGTACTTACATGTTGATGAGACTGTCAGTTTCAAGGATGATATATTATGAAAGGATGCTACTTTGCATGAGAAATACGTTTTTTACTTTCAGATAAACAACATCTGTTTCAGATGACTATGTATTCCTTCAATTAAAACAAAGTGATAGTTCTTTCAATTCTAATGAAGTTTTCCCCCCATCATTCCACAAATAAACTTAACAGAATGATATTGAGATAACATTGAATTTATCTGAATTTTGACTCTTAAGAAAAAAAATTGGAGTTGTAAAAGAAAGGAAAGGTATTTAGTAGATATTTAGTAAGCTTATTTTTCAGTGTATTTTTGTATATTTCATTAAATATTTCTCAGTTACACATAAAATTTTTACATGTAAAAAAATACTTGAGTTCCACAGTCACTGTTTTCCTCCCTCCCTTTCCCCTTCCTAGGGAAGGCAAGCAATTTGATTATACATGTTAAGTTAATGAATATTTTTTAATGAATAGTCTTTAAAATCAAGTAGTTTTAAAATCATTATTTTCATTCAAAGTTCTTATGTTACTTGTTTTATTCCTTTTAAAACCGTGTCCACATTTGTCCTATTTATCCTTTTTAAAACATTTGTCCTATTTATTATACTTTAATAGAGCAATTAAAAAAATTCCCAGCACCTGGTATGATGCCAAGGCTCACAAATTTGGGTCATCTACTTTGAGATTCACCAATTGAGCTAATGTGGTCAGGGAAATGAACAAATAGAGAGCATGATCTATTTGCCACTAATAGGTACAGAGACTTGAAGTGAAATGAATTAAAAACGATCTTGTACTTCAAGCTCTCTATAGTTCTCTTTTCTTGACTTAAAAACATTATAATGATAAAGAAGAGAAGGCCTCAGGTGACTCTGACTGTAACCATCTGTAATAGCTTAAGTGTTGTAATCTGAAGTACATTAAACCCTTTTTGGTTATGCATCCCATCAGTAAAAGAAATTATTAAGCGCTTGCTCCAAATGTGTATATTTACGTTAGAAATTATATATTGTCTACAGTTGTTCTGATTTGAAGACAGTACATTTAAAAACTTACAGAAAAATGTAAATTTTAAAAGAATGGTAAAGATCAAACATTTCATCCATACATCTGCAGAGACCCATTAACGTTTACTGAATAGTGAATTTACATGGTTAAGTCCGATGTTTAGGAAAACCACATGGCACTTGTGTGAAAGATCTACTAGGGACTTGAGGCAGGGAGAATAATTAGGAAGTACTCCAATCCAGGTGAGAATTTTGATAAGGACTGAACTAGAGTGGATGTTATGTGAGTACAGAGAAGATAGGTTCAAGAGATGTTGTGGAGATAGAAATGACAATAATTACACCTGATTCAGTATGTGAGGTGAGGGGGAATGAGAAAATGACTTTGGCAACAATGTGGAAGATAGACTGGACTTGAGGCAGGAAGATCCATTAGGAGGCTGTTGAAATAATCTAGGCAAAAAGTGATGATTGAGGTAGTAGTTGTGTGAATACAGAGAAGTGGGCAGATGTAAGAGATGTTGTGGAGGTAGAAATGACAATAATTGGAAACTGATTGGTTAAGTGGGGTGAAAGAATGATGTGAAGATGACAACAAAGGTGTTAACTTAGATGAGTTAAGTATGGTGATGCCCTAAATTTAAAAAAAAAAAGGGAAGTTGGGAAGCAGAGTGACTTTTGGGGAAATATAATGTAATAGAATTAGTCCTGCATATTGCAATCCATGCATCCTTACTTATCCTGCTAGCCTCGTCTCACCTAAAACAAGGCTTTTATGCAGGTAAGACAAGGTGAAACAATTACAGGACTGTGGGTCAGAAGAGGTGAAGGAAGATAAGATCAGGAGCACAGCAAAGGTTGTTGGCCTTGGTGGACAGAAGAACCACCATTCATCAGAGATGGAAATAAGAGAGGAGAAAATGGGGGATCTCATGGAGCTTTGAAATGTAGGTTAAAGGCAAAGAGGGAACTCATAGCAAGTGGTCTCTACTTCTTAGTACAGTAGAAGTCATAACCCTCTCTTCTGATGAAGTTGGGGTGTGCTGTGGTGTGGTATGGGAGGCTTGAAGGGAAAAGAGAAAGTTTGGGAGTTACTATGAGAAAAGATTACCTTGCTATAGTGAGTACCCACTTGAGATTAGATAGTTTAAATTTGGGTTGTATCTAACTAGTATGGTTTGATTGCTTCATCCACTGCTGCTATGCCTTAGCAATAGCATTCAACCTCAAATTGTTTGCTTTGATTTCATCTTTTCTTTCCTAGTTCTACTGAACAGATCTTCTCAAAAGTTCTGTCATTTTTTTTTTCAGTCCTGAGGCTGTGATTTTTCTTGAACCTTTTCTCCTCTGATCTTTTTGTTCCCTTGATATAACTGATCACACTTGACTCCTCACCATCATTTCTGACTTTAGGCTTGGTAAAACTCTTAACAGTGTAGGCTGTCAGAAATGTAATGATCCTTAGAGTTCAAGTACTGTTTCTTGCTCCCTCATTTTACAGAGAGGGAGGGTGAGGCCCAAAAAGGTTAAGTGATTTGTCTGAGACCACACAGCTAGTTAGTAGGAGAGCTGGGATAAGGACTCAGGTCACCTTTTTCCCAGTATGTGCTTTATTTTTCCATACCACTCTGCAATCTTAAGACTCTCAGTCCAGTGGGTTTTATCTTATACTTTGCTGCCTTTCTGAACTATTCACTTCCATTTTCCAGTCTCTTAATTAGTTTTTTGTCAACTGAGTTTGCTAATGTTCCCTCTCCTTCCCCTCTAAAAAAAGAATTGAGTCTCTACAGAGTTCAATTTAGGGACTTCTGTATTGATCCTTTGATACCAGGTGACCTGATAGTTTCCTTCCTTACACAGACTGCATTTAATGTCACTTTGTTTATCCCATTTCTCCTATGATGTGTTGCACTCCACTGCTCTTCAATTTTCCTGCTGTTCACTTGGCACATTTTTCCTACAGAGCCCCTAGATTCTCTCTACCTTGACCCCAGATTTTTCCCCATACACTTAAGAATGACTGAAGTAAGCACTTTGCCCCCTTAAATTATTCTAGCTCACAAACTGTTAAAAATATCCATACAGTTTAAAATATGAGCATCTGCCAGACTGTAGCTATTTCATGATGACTTTTTTTTTTAATTATATCTGGAGCTGTAGATCAGAAACTGTTTCCATCATCCTTGTGTATCTACAGTTGCTCATTAGAGATGGTCAGCAAATGTTATGAATGAATGGATGGATGGATAGCTGGATGAATGAGTATATGAGTTATCTTAAAATGTAAGCTGTCAGAACACCAAAGTTTATTTAGAGGCATAGGATAAATGCTAACTGAAATTGCTCATGGAATCAGTTCGGCAGATATTATTCCATTTTATGTTATTTTAGGAGTTATATTTATGAATTCATTTCCACCCATGCAACATTTATTATGCATTTGCAATGTACCAAGTACTGTGCTAAGTGCTAGGGATATAAAATTAAAAGGATATAGGCTCTGCCATCTAGTGACCTGCCTTCCACAGTGGGAGATAATGAGGCAGAGAGCAGCATGTATACAGATAGATATAGATGATATATTATTACAATAGATATTAGATAAATAAAAATTATTTAGTTGGAAGGATACTAACTGGTTGCAGCAAGAAAGACCTTGTTGAGGAAGAAGCATTTTAACTGATCCTTGAGGAGAGCCAAGGTTTTAAGAGTTGGATGAAGGAGGGACAGCATGCCAGGTTTGGGGGACAGCCTGTGTAAAGGAAGGAGATGGTATGTCATGTCTAAGGAATAGCAAGTAATCTGGATTGACTAGAACATAGAGTGCATCAGACAGAAATGACAGCTTAATAGTTTTTTTGACGTGATATACAATTATAAATATAAATACTACTACAAATATATCAGTTTATAATTTGAGTTTTTAGAGGTTAAGTAGAATAATTATGGAGAGAAGAAAAAAATTGCTTTTAATTTGAGAATTTTAAGTTCAAGAAAACCAGCAGTTATAGACAGTGGACAAAATGTCCAGTACTCCTTTATAAGATTCATGGAAGAACTAGCATTTTAGCTGGTTGATTATACATTTGCCAGTTTCCAGAAGTAATTGCTATCTTTATCTAGTGAGTTGTTGCTATACCCTCTCCACCTGCCCAATACAGCAGATTTAGCCTGGAAAGTAGTGAGAGCCAGGTAAACCTAAACTATATTTGAGGCAGTTCTTAAGCTCACAGATTATACCGAGTTGTTAACCGGTAACTGGAAATTGGCAGGGTAGTGATGGGAGATGTGATCTGGCTTAGTGATTTAAGGAATTAAACCTTTTTTTAATTCTAGTGCCTCCTCTCTGTTGGTTATTTCCAGTTCATCCTATATGTAGCTAGACTGTTGTATTCAGTGGCTTAAGCATCTCTCAAAATTATAAATTAGAAAGTAATCATAGATCTTTGATGGTAGAGGGACTTTAGCTGGACACCCTGCACCCCTCCCCCCAAAAATCTTCCACAGTACCTTGTACATCATAGGTCCTTCAAGGTGTTTGTTGAATTGCTCTCTAATTGCAATGCTAGCTAAAAGTTAAATCTAATAATAGCTAGCATTTATATAGCACTTTAAGGTTTGCAAGGTATTTTTTTTTTTAACAAACATTATGCCATTTTATCTTAACAATAATCCTGTGAGCTAGGTGCTTGTATTATCTTCATGTTACAGATGAGACAGACAGATTAAGTGACTTGCTCAAAATTACCCAGCTAGTTAAGTATCAGAGGTCTTATTTGAACTCCGTTCTTCCTAACTCCAGGTTCGGTGTTGTTAAGGTACTTGATCTTGCAATTTAACTTTGTAATTTGATATGTTAAGGGCTTCTCCTGGATGGAAAAAGTCCAGTCACTTTGTGGGAGGGGGAAGGGGAGGAAAGGATAGTTATAAGCTATAGTCTTGTTTAGAAGATATTATGAACATTGTTTTGGATGATATGAGTGCAAAAGATGGTTCTATTTAGTTCCATCAGTGGACAAAATGAGCCCCTAAAAGTTTTACTTTGCTGCCATCTTGTGGCAGTTATTTTGAAGACCTCTATTAGCTAGAAAACTGATAAAACCACACAAACCCGTGAGTTCTGCAGCATGAGAATTTTTATGACATTTATTTACATTTTAAAATTTGCCTTTGAATTGAACTAAACTTTCAGGCAAGCTCTTCTATGTAGATCTGGTTTAAAAAATGAAATCTTCTCTCAAATCAAAATACACAAACTTGCCTAGTTTTTTTTTTTTTTTACTGTTATCTATCTACTAAAATGGAGAGATAACAAAAATAATAATAATATCTGCCATTTATATAGTGCTTTAAAGTTTGTAAAATGCTTAGTCAATTCTCTTGATCCTCACAAAAACTGTATGAGGTAGGTACTGTTATTGTCTCCATTTTATAGATAAAGAAATGGAAAGATTTTAAGTGATTTACCCAGGGTCACACAGCTAGTTAAATGCTTAAAGTCCTGTCATTCTTTTTTTTTTTAAACAAATGCTTTATTAACTTCTGTTTTACATCATTCATTTCCACCAGATTTTGAGTTACAATCATTTTCCCCCCGTTATTCCCCTACCTAACATCCCAGAATAGCAGTCCCACAAGATATCGCTTCCTCCAATCTGCTTTCTCCCGTACCTTCTCCCATACCCCCTTTGACTTTTCCATTAGAGGAAGGTGAATCTTTGTGTCCCAATGCCTGCACATCTTATCTCCCAATTATAAGCAAAAGAGTATTAATAATTGTATTTATATATATTTAAAACATTTAATGTTAAGACCTCGAATTTCATATCCATTTCCTTCTTCCCTTGTCACCCATTCCCTCTGGGGAGATAAGTAATTCAGTATATGTTGTATATGTCTAGCTATGCAAAACATTATCATAGTAGATATATTGTACAAGGCTGCTTATAACTCCCTCCCACTCATCCCACCCCCCACCTGGTCCATTCCCTACATGATCCTGTCCCTCTTCTATAGTGGGTACTTCCAACCTCCCCTCCCCCCAAGGATGCCCTCCCATCAGTCATCCCTCCTCTCATACCTCTTCCCCCTATTCTGCTGCAGGTTGAGATATCCCATTTAGTATGTATGTCATTCTCTCCCTGAACCAAATTCAATGAGAATGTGGATTTGCCTTTTTTTTTCCCCTTCCTATTCTCCCCCTCCCTTGCAACCACTTCCCCTTGCTTCTTCTACATGAGATGGTTTACCCTACCCTGTCTTTCCCCATCTCCTCTTGCCACTTTCCTCTCTCACCTCATAATTTCATCCCTTGAGTATTCTCCATTCCCAACAAATTCAAGCTATGCCCTCTATCCATATGCACACATATTCACATATGTATTCATATGACCACACACCCTTCTTCCATTATTTTCATAGTGAGAAAGATATCATCACTCACAGTTATTGTTTTTCCATATAGGAATGTAAATAGTTCAACTTTGATAAGTTCCTTTTGATTTCTTTTCATGATTAGCTTCTCAGGCATCTCTTGCTTCTTGTGTCTGGATGTCAAATTTTCTATTCAATTCTGATTTTTTCCTCAAGAATGCTTGAAAGTCCTCTATTCCACTGAATGACCATATTTTCCCCTGAAACAAAATACTCAGTTTTGCTGGGTAGGTGACCCTTGGGTTCATTCCCAGTTCTTTTGCCCTCTGGAATATCATATTCCATGCCCTTCGATCCCTCAGTGTAGAAGCTGCCAGGTCCTGGGCTATTCTGATTGTGTTTCCACAATATTGAAATTCTTTCTTCCTGGCTGCTTGTAGTATTTTCTCCTTGATCTGGGGATTCTGGAACCTGGCTATAATATTCCTGGGAGTTTTCTTTTTGGGATCTTTTTCAGGAGGTGATCTGTGGATTCTTTCAACCTCTATTTTGCCCTCTGGATCTAAAACATCAGGGCAATTTTCCTTGAGAATTTCTTGAAGGGTGATTTCTAGGTTCTTTCTTTGATCATGGCTTTCAGGTAGTCCAATAATTTTTAAATTGTCTCTCCTGGATCTATTTTCCAGGTCAGTGGTTTTTCCCATGAGATATTTCACATTGCCTTCTAATCTTTCATTTGTTTGGATCTGCTTAACAGCATCTTGATTTCTCATAAAGTCATTAGCTTCCATTTGCTCCAGTCTAGCTCTGAAGGAATGAATCTCCTCAGTGAACTTTTGAGATTCTTTTTCCATCTGGCAAATTCGACTTTTTAAGGCATTCTTCTCCTCATTGCCCTTTTGGGCCTCCTTTGCCATTTGAGTTAGTCTGTTTTTTAAGGTGTTGTTTTCCTCAGTCAGGCTGTTGACCCTCATTTCATACTTTTCCTGCATCCTTCTCATTTCTCTTTCCAATTTTTCCTCCACTTCTCTTATTTGATTTTTAAAGTCCTTCTTAAGGTCCTCTATGGCCTGCAACCCGCTCATGTTTTCCCTTGGGGCTTTTGGAGCAGGACTTCTGACCTCACAGTCCTTTTCCCACTCTATGCCCCCAAAATAGGAATCTAGGGTTGCATTTTTCTGTTTCCTTTGCCTTGGCATGTTGCCACTTGATTACCTGACTTTTGGGCTTGTTGCCACACTATGGCTTTAAGGCCAGATAGAGGAATTTTCGTCCCAAACGTGTGGGGGACAACTTCCGTTTCTGGCAAGCTGTAAACCCACCCATGACTTCCACCCTAGATCACAATCCAGATCCAGAGAGGTTAAAGCAAGAGTGATTACCCCCCAAGACTGATCACTGGATCTCCCTACAATTAATTGCAGGCCAGGAGCTGGTGCTGCCTCTGAAAACTACAAAATGGCGTGTCTCCTCAGCGGCTTCTAGCCCCCAGGGGAGGGAGCCGACGCATTCCCCCAAATACAGGCCCCAAAGTCCATAGGACACTAACCTCTTACTTTGTCCTAGGCATGTCTATGTTGATAATTCTGGAGTCGCCATGGCTGCTGGTGTTCTGGGGTTCCTCCAGCTGGCTGCTGGCCCTGCCGCCCTGGGGCTAAAACCTCGGCTCACGGGGACCTGGGCTCAGCTCGGCTCCACTTCCTGTGCTCTGTGCTTTGCCCGCTGCCTGCTCCCAGAGCGCTGCACTGGTCCTTCCTGCAGGGCTGCTGGGCTGTCCTCAGCGGGAGGTTAGCTTTTCTGTGTCATTCTGTGGGTGCTGGGGCTCCAGAAGTTGTTCAGAGTCCCCTTTTACATAGTTTGGGGGGAATCTGGGGGCAGAGTGGCAAGTCCTGTCATTCTTGAGATGTACTTTTAAAGTCAGAACATATGGGGGAATATGTTTAAAGAAATTCACATCAAAATTCTTTAATAAATTATTTTATGAGGCTTAGCATAGAGCCATTGACCAAGATGTACAGCCTGGACATTCTAAGTGGGTGTCAGAAACAGAGGATGGTAGCTTATCATTATTGAGAATTTTTAGTGGTTTTCTTTTTAAACCTTCCACTACCACAATATTATCTTAGCCCCTTCTCATCTAGTCAGCTCTCAAATGAAAAGAAATTTGGGGCCTCATGACATTTGGTGTTTTGATGAAAAGTTTTCTTCTAGGTTTTCTTCAAAACATTCTCTAATATTTTCATTTGTGCCTCAGAGGACATTATAGTAATATCTCTGACTACATCCTTAGATGGAACAGGGAATTGTGTATTAGAACTTGAGAAAACTACAAACAATATTTCAGTAGGATATCTAGTAAGTACATATTAGATTATGCTTTCATCTTATTTTTTAACCATCTGCATAGTTATATGTTTATTATGTGAATTTCTTTAAGTCAGATTATATTTTAAAGGAACAGTATGATTTATATAGGCAATAACTTATTCATCTAGATAGACTCCATGTTGTGTTTGTGTATTTTGACAAACCTGTTTAGCTAAAAAGGAATGTTATCTTAATTAATGGTATTATATCTGATGTTAAGTAGTAGCTGTAAACTTACATGTATTAAGTAATGCAAAATTTGTAATGGAATATAACCCTTTAAATATCAGTCATAACTAATTAATGCAATTCCCCTTATTTTGGGTAATTACACTTCTGTAAGAGTCAGATAAAAGGAGGAAAACCATCAATAAAAATATGAAACTTTTAAAGAAACTAAATAAGCAATTAAAATTATTTCTCTCCTGAAAACCAAAATACTTTTTGAATAGTTGACAACTATGAGAAGAAAAAAAGCATAACTATTTTTGTACTTAGAAGTAGAATCTATGTTTATTTGTTAGAAATTATAGTGTATCTACCAATTGAAGCTTTAGACTTGTTATTTTCCCCAAGGAACATGACAGGATTTATTCTGTATATGAAAACTCATTCAAGTTTCATTTATCTCATAACTATGTAAAAGGTTGATGCCTTTAATCCCTTCCCCCATACTATATAAATTCCTTGAGGACATGTAATGTGTTTGGCACCAGAGAGAGACAGAAAGATTAGAAAAAAGGCAACAGTCCCTCCCCTAGAAGACCTTGCATTCTTTTGGGAAAAGGTTCTTAATTGTATTGTCCATCATGGACCTCTTCTTCATTCTGGCAAAGCATATGGACCTCTTCTCAGAATAAGGTTTGCTTCTTGCATTCATAATTGAAAGAAATCCTAACTTTAAATTTGAGGTTAATGAAAATAAAGATGTCCTTTTGTTTTTCTCCATTCAAATTCAAGGAGCCCTGTAATCCACCCATAGGCCTTTTTGGGGGGTGGTCCAGTTAAGAATCTCTTTGTGATGGGGGTGAGGGTATAGGATAGAAAATGATAGGGCAAGGAGAGGGGTCCATATAAAGTACTGTAACAAAATTAAAGGAGGGAGAAAATATCTTCATATTTTTTTGACTCCTTGCATTGAGCCTTAAAGGAACATAAGGCCTCGGAGAAACTGAGTTGAGCAGGAAGTACACTGCACAGAGTAGGCTTATTTAATTAAAATGAATGTTAAAGCATCAGAGAAGGCTAATTAAAATAAAATTTAATATCTGGGTATCAGAGAAGGTACCATATTAAGCTAAACCTTAAAGCAGGATCTTAGGATCATAGATCTAGAGCAGGAAGAGACTTCAGAGGCCCTCAAGTCCAGCCTTATCAGATTATAAGTGAGGTAGCCGAGGCACAGAGAGGCCAAGTGACTTACCCAGGGTCATACAGGTAGCAAACATCAGATGGAATCTGAACCCAGGTTTACTTACTCAAAGGCTGTATTTTTTTTTAATTAAACAAATGCTTTATTAACTTCTGGTTTACATCATTCATTTCCACCAGATTATGAGTTATATTGTTCCCCCATTTTTTTCCTACCCACCACCCCAGAATAGCAGTCCCACTAGATATCCCCTCATCCAATCTGCTCTCTCCCATATCTTCTCCCATACCCCCTTCGACTTTGCCATTAGGGCAAGGTGAATCTCTGAGCCCCACTGCCTGGACATCTTATGAAACATTTAATTTTAAAACTTCGATTTTCAGATCCATTCCCCTTCTCCCTTGTCACCCACACCCTCTGAGAAGATAAGCAATTCAGTATGTGTTGTACATGTATAGCTATGCAAAACATTACCATAGTAGATATATTGTAAAAGACTGCTTATATTTCCCTCCCACCCGTCTCACCTCCCACCTGGTCCATTCCCTACTTTGATCCTGTCCCTCTTTGATAGTGGGTACTTCTAACCTCCCCTCTCCCCAGAATGCCCTCCCCTCCATCATCCCCCCTCTCATCCCCCTTTCCCCTACTCAGGAGAGTGAGTGAGGGTAAGATATTCCATTTAGTATGTATGTGATTCTCTCCTTGAGCCAACTTCAATGAGAATATGCTTTTGCCTTTTTGCCTTCCTGTTCTTCCCCTCCCCTGCAACTACTTCCCCTTGCCTCTTCTACATGAGATAATTTGCCCTACCCTGTCTCTCTCCATCTCCTCTTGCCACTTTCCTCTCTCACCTCTTGACTTCACCCCTTAAGAATCATCCCTTCCTTGGGGCGGCTAGGTGGCGCAGCGAGCAGAGAGCCAGCCCTGGAGCCAGAAGGACCCGAGCCCGGATCCGGCCCCAGACACCCAACACACAAACAAAAACCCAGCCACATGAACCTGGGCAAGTCACCCAACCCCAATTGCCCTCCAAAAAAATAATAATAATCATCCCTTCCCATCAAATTCAACCTGTGCCCTCTATCCATGTATACCTGTGAACATATGCCATGTACCCTTCTTCAATTATTTTCATAATGAGAAAGGTTTCATCAAACACAGTTATTGTTTTTCCATGTAGGACTATAAATAGTCCAACTTTGATAAGTTCCTTTTGATTTCTTTTCCTTGATTACCTTCTCAAGCATCTCTTGCTTCTTGTGTCTGAATGTCAAATTTTCTATTCAACTCTGGTTTTTTCATCAAGAATGCTTGAAAGTCCTCTATTCCACTGAATGACCATATTTTCCCCTGAAACAAGATACTCAGTTTTGCTGGGTAGGTGACCCTTGGGTTCATTCCCAGCTCTTTTGTCCTCTGGAATATCATATTCCATGCCCTTCTATCCCTCAATGTAGAAGCTGCCAGGTCCTGTGCTCTTCTGATTGTGTTTCCACAATATTGAAATTGTTTCTTCCTGGCTGCTTGTAGTATTTTCTCCTTGATCTGGGGATTCTGGAACCTGCCTATAATATTCCTGGGAGTTTTCTTTTGGGGATCTTTTTCAGGAGGTGATCTGTGGATTCTTTCAACCTCTATTTTGCCCTCTGGGTCTAAAACATCAGGGCAATTTTCCTTGAGAATTTCTTTAAGGATGATTTCTAGGTTCTTTCTTTGATCATGGCTTTCAGGTAGTCCAATAATTTTTAAATTATCTCTCCTGGATCTATTTTCCAGGTCAGTGGTTTTCCCATGAGATATTTCACATTGCCTTCTATTCTTTCATTTGTTTGGATCTGTTTAATAGTATCTTGATTTCTCATAAAGTCACTAGCTTCCATTTGCTCCAGTCTAACTCTGAAGGAATGAATCTCCTCAGTGAGCTTTTGAGATTCTTTTTTCCATCTGGCAAATTTGGCTTTTTAAGGCATTCTTCTCCTCATTGCCTTTTTGAGCCTCTTTTGCCATTTGAGTTAGTCTATTTTTAGGGTGTTATTTTCCTCAGTCAGGCTGTTGACTGTCATTTCATACTTTTCTTGCATCTTTCTCATTTCTCTTCCCAAATTTTCCCCCACTTCTCTTATCTGCTTCTTAAGGTCCTCTGTGGCCTGTAGCCAGCTTGTATTTTCATTTGGGGCTTTTGGTGCAGGAGTTCTGACCTCACAGTCCACCGCCATGCTTTGAGCCTCTTTGCCCCTAAGATAGGAGTCCAATGTTGAACTTTTCTGTTTATTTTGTTTCGTTTGCCTAGGCATATTGCCACTTAATTACTTGATTTTGGGGCTTGTTGCCACAGTAGGACTCTGCTACCAGACAGGGGAGCTTCCGCCCAAATGTGGGGTCTTCACAACTTCTGCCAGTTGGGTGGCCTCTGTAAAGCCTTCACCCACTCTGGCAAGTTGGATACCCACCCCAAACTTCCCCCCAGACCACAATCCAGATCCAGGCAGTTTAAAGCAAGAGCAATTAACCCCCAGACTGATTGCTAGATCTTCCTACAGTTCACAGACCAGGAGCAAAAGCCACTACTGACACTGCAAAATGGCTTCTGTGCAGCTGTTTCTTCAGCAGCTTTTTGCCCCCAGGGGAGGAAGCCACGTGTTCCCCAAATACTGGTCCCAAAGTCCATAGGGCACTAACCTCTCACTTTGTCCTAGGCATATCTGTGCTGACAATTCTGGAATCGCCACAATTGCTGGTGTTCTGGGGTCCCTCCAGCTGGCTGAAGGCCCGGCCGCCCTGGGGCTAAAACCGCGGACCTGGGCTCAACTCTGTGCACTGCGCTGTCGGTTCCCAGCATGCTGTGCTGCCTGCTCTCAGAGCGCTGCAATGGCCGCTCCCTGCAGGGCTGCTGGGCTGTCCTCAGCAGGAGGTTAGCTTCTCTGTGCCGTTTTGTGGGTGCTGTGACTTTGGGACCAGTATTTGGGGAACACATGGCTTCCTCCCCTGGGGGCAAAAAGCTGCTGAAGAAGCAGCTGCACAGAAGCCATTTTGCAGCATCAGTAGTGGCTCTAGCTCCTAGTCTGTGAACTGTAGGAAGATCCAGCAATCAGTCTGGGGGTTAATCGCTTTTGCTTTAAACTGCCTGGATCTGGATTGTGGTCTGGGGGGGAAGTTTGTGGTGGGTATCCAACTTGCCAGAGTGGGTGGAGGCTTTACAGAGGCCACCCAACTGGCGGAAGTTGTGAAGACCCCATGTTTGGGCGGAAGCTCCCCTGTCTGGTAGCAGAGTCCTACTGTGGCAACAAGCCCCCAAAATCAAGTAATTAAGTGGCAACATGCCTAGGCAAATGAAACAAAATAAACAGAAAAGTTCAACATTGGACTCCTATTTTAGGGGCAAAGAGGCTCAAAGCATGGAGGAGGACTGTGAGGTCAGAACTCCTGCACCAAAAGCCCAAATGAAAATACAAGCTGGCTACAGGCCATAGAGGACCTTAAGAAGCAGATAAGAGAAGTGGGGGAAAATTTGGGAAGAGAAATGAAAAAGATGCAAGAAAAGTATGAAATGACAGTCAACAGCCTGACTGAGGAAGATAACACCTTAAAAAATAGACTAACTCAAATGGCAAAAGAGGCTCAGAAAGGCAATGAGGAGAAGAATGCCTTAAAAAGTCTAATTTGCCAGATGGAAAAAGAATCTCAAAAGTTCACTGAGGAGATTCATTCCTTCAGAGTTAGACTGGAGCAAATGGAAGTTAATGACTTTATGAGAAATCAAGATGCTGTTAAGCAGATCCAAACAAATGAAAGATTAGAAGGCAATGTGAAATATCTCATGGGAAAAACAACTGACCTGGAAAATAGATCCAGGAGAGACAATTTAAAAATTATTGGACTACCTGAAAGCCATGATCAAAGAAAGAACCTAGAAATCATCCTTAAGGAAATTCTCAAGGAAAACTGCCCTGATGTTTTAGACCCAGAGGGCAAAATAGAGGTTGAAAGAATCCACAGATCACCTCCTGAAAAAGATCCCCAAAAGAAAACTCCCAGGAATATTATAGCCAGGTTCCAGAATCCCCAGATAAAGGAGAAAATACTACAAGCAGCCAGGAAGAAACAATTTCAATATTGTGGAAACACAATCAGAATAGCCCAGGACCTGGCAGCTTCTACACTGAGGGATCGAAGGGCATGGAATATGATATTCCAGAGGGCAAAAGAGCTGGGATTGAAGCCAAGGGTCACCTACCCAGCAAAGCTGAGTATCTTGTTTCAGGGGAAAATATGGTCATTCAGTGGAATAGAGGACTTTCAAGCATTCTTGATGAAAAAACCAGAGTTGAATAGAAAATCTGACATTCAGACACAAGAAGCAAGAGATGCTTGAGAAGGTAATCAAGGAAAAGAAATCAAAAGGAACTTATCAAAGTTGGACTATTTATAGTCTTACATGGAAAAACAATAACTGTGTTTGATGAAACCTTTCTCATTACGAAAATAATTGAAGAAGGGTACATGGCATATGTTCACAGGTATACATGGATAGAGGGCACAGGTTGAATTTGATGGGAAGGGATGATTATTATTATTTTTTTGGAGGGCAATTGGGGTTGGGTGACTTGCCCAGGTTCATGTGGCTGGGTTTTTGTTTGTGTGTTGGGTGTCTGGGGCCGGATCCGGGCTCAGGTCCTTCTGGCTCTAGGGCTGGCACTCTGCTCGTTGCGCCACCTAGCCGCCCCAAGGAAGGGATGATTCTTAAGGGGTGAAGTCAAGAGGTGAGAGAGGAAAGT